>OZ010572.1:23960869-24073369 GCA_963932145.1 Acanthosepion lycidas
GTTCGGATGTAAATTAGAGCCACTGTGGTAAATTTGGACTTGCATTATGTAACAATATGTTTCATTATCCTTTATATTGGCCGTATGCATTTTTGTCGATGCAAATGTTACGGAAAAATCATGGCATCCTATCTTTTCTAAGAAAACCGTAGAATTAATACTTTTGCTGCTGTTGACGTACTTTTACGCCTTTATGAAACTTAGATTGCCTGCTGTTGACATATATATATATATATATATATATATATATATATATATATATATATATATATATATGTTTTCTAGATACCATTCTGTGTCGGTTCGTTATATTTGTGCTATAAATTAGCTAGCACTTAGTTCGATTTTCTAGTCAACGTAGGCATATAGTAGTGTATAGTATGACTTTTGTGTGATGTACTTTTATAATAGTGTGTGTTGGGGGTGTGGCTTATTTTAGTTTGTACTGCAGCGTATCCGATCGAAAACAACTTGTTGGTGCCTCTGAGGAATCGCCTCCAGCGTTATTATGGTAATCATTTTCGAGTAAGTGGCAATTTCCTATTTTTCTTAAAACGAGCCAACGTTGTGATAAATATGGCAACAAAGTTGAGGACAATAGTCCGAATAATGTAAATAGTGTACATAATGCCTCATCTCAGAAAGGTAGACAGATACTGAGGGGGGAATATTCTTTCTTGCATATCATCATCAGTAGTTCTTTTATTACATTGTGTGTTGCGTGGTGTCGTTTAGTTTATAATGCAAAGTATCCAATTGAGACGAACATGACGGCACCGATGAGGAATTGCTTTCAGCGTCTTTGTAGAAACTTATTCCCAGTACATAGCAATTTTCTATTTTTTCCAAAAAACAAACCAGGACAGTAAGTTAACAATGATATTACAATGCAGCAATGAACTTGTTAAAGTGATTGTTGCTTTATATATTATAGAAAAGCAGGCGAGGGCACCTCGACGTGGTGTAATGGTTAGAAATCATGTCTTGCTAGATCTATTACGACTGAGTAATGAGCTCAATCCTCACTGGGTACCCCATACTTTCGGTCTTGTGCCACATCTACGCTACGCTTAGAAAATCACTTTGGGCACTTCGGCGTGGTGTAATGGTTAGCAAGCTTGTCTCGCTAGAACAATTACGACTGAGAAGTGAATTCGATCCTCACTAGGTGTTCCATATTTTCGTTCTTGTACCCCATCTAAGCTACGCGTAGAAAATAACCATAAAAAAAGCAGGTACGATAACATTTTTCTCCTTAATTGTCTCATTTACTGAATTTCAGATCAATGGGTTTCTCACAAATTAAATTTAAGGAATTGCAATATTAACAAACATTATAGGCATAACTCAACAATAGCTAGCTTCCATAACGATGCTATCGTTATTATTAAATTTATTATTAAAATTATTTTCTGTATATATATATTTTTTTTTTATATATCGCCTTCGCCATGAGTTAAATTATCGGACGAAGGTTTAGCTTTGTGGTGGAAGCGTCGTTGAATTTCGGAAGGGGACATGTAGAACCCTAAATAAAACTTTCGTCAAGCCGCGTGGCAAGACACAGCAACAACCGTGTTTAGAAATTCGCTAGAACCGGAGCATTTATTCTATATTTTGGTTCCTGTTCAGTCGATCTTTCTACATCCACGATGGAAAGCGGATGTGACAAGTCATAGTCAACTTTAGGAAGGTTTTATTTATGCTAGCTGGCCTTACGATTACTATCAAAGCGTTTATCTGAACAGGCAAGGATCGACTGTCTGTCTGTCTGCCTGCCTGCCTGTCTATCTATCTATCTATCTATCTATCTCTCAATCGACCAACCCGATCGACCCTCTGTTCTGAAGGTTTGTAGAGGTTTAATAAATTAGATAAAATAAATACGTGAGAAATTTGCACGCCGCTTTGGCCAACCAACTAGAATTGAACAAATCGATCAAGGATAGCCCTTGGCTACTGAACAACTCAGTACTTGCCAACCAGGAAAAAAATTAAATTAGTTTAAATCTTCCTGAAAAATGAGTACTTTTTTTTTTTTTTTTTTGTATATAAATTAATCTTCGACCGCGATTCAAAACAATGGCCAACTTAAGTAAACATTCATAATGGCAAATCATCGGGTTACATTCGCCTGCCCAAACATAACTCCATTGAACCATTATTCTGCGAACGTATCATGCCTTCTCAAATATATCTGGTAGTTTTTAAAATATTTTAAGCTATTGTTCATCCAATAAAAAAAAAAAAAAAATTTACTCAGTGTTCCGGATAGTCTGTTTAATACATCCTGCAGGATGCTGGTACCTCATCTGCAGTTCCTTGGTTGTTGCATTCAATAAATGTCTTTGTTGTGCCATTTCCTACACCAATCTCCTTTTTATTTTGTTTCCGTTTTTAACGTTTTAGCAATTCTCAATCAATCTTGTTCTAAACTTGAATCGATTTTTCTGCTCAAAGACAATCGTCTCCGCATTTCTTCTTTTCGATTTCTTCATTCGTTCCGCTTTTAGATCATTTTTCTTTTTTTTTAATTTCATTTTAATCATTTCACCCCAAGCAAGGTAATAAAGCCACTAAGACACAACTGATTACTCTGAATGAAGGAAACTGAGAAAACCTTACTGAGAAGAAGGGACAATAAATAGATCAGGATTCCGAGAGACAAAAGAAGGCGATTGACGCTGCATTTAAATTCTTGAAGTTCGTAGTTGATAGGAAAGTAGAAAACTGAAAGTGAGTTCCACAGGTGAGTATTGCGAGAGAAGAAACTATTTTGAATAGAACTTAGGTTGCATGTAGCAACAATAAAATGATGAGACCTAGCTACCAATCTAGTACTGCGCTTAAATTCGAGAAGTCGAGGTAGCAAAACGGAAAGTTCATCATAACAAATGCCATAAAATATTTATAGAAAACCTTGGGAAAGAGACTAATGCGAAGATGCCAGGTTTCTTATTTATCTTTTTCTTGTATAGTGAAGTATTTCGTTGCTTTCTCTTTGGTTTTCATTGTACCACTGCCTCTGCTCTGCTCCGGGGGGTCCTTGCCTTTTCAACTCTTCCTGGTTTCACTTTATTGTCATGCATTCTTGAGTTATAACTATTTGGTTAATTATTATAGATTACACTATAGTTAATTCTAAGGTTACTTATCAAACTGTCAATGTTCTAAAATTAGATTAAATAAATTAAGTAAAATTAGAAATATAAGGTTGGTGCAAAAATAATGTCGTTTTCTATGTGAGAAAACGACATTATTTTTGCACCAACCTAATAACTATCACACAGTGCTCAGACAATTTTAAAGCATCAATAATGCTTATTAAATTAAAGAACAATTTTTCATCAGTAAGAGTGAAAATTACAAAGAGACGCAAAGAAAAAGAAAACGAGACACTGTTATATAGATAGAGTTTTTTGTTTTTTTTATTAATACATTCAAGTACTTTTATCTTAATGTCACTGCGTCCTGGGTAAGATGATAAAATACGTCCAACAGCAAGTCCTCTGATCAAGAGGTTTTGAGTAGCGTGGAACCACCTCTTAATTGCAGCTGTTCCCATGTCCACTTTGATCCGGTGTAGCAGCACCTGTTAGGGTCCCAGCTATAGGCAAATTAACACCCAAACTAGTGTAAAAATAGGTTTTAATACCAGAAATACTTTGTAATAAAAAATTATTGCTAGCAATAATTTTTGAAGGAAAAATTATTATCAGCAATACTTAGAATATACCAGTAATACAAACAGCTATACATTTTTAAGAAGTTGGATTGTACTCAAAAACATGAGTAATTGAAAAATGGTCCAGATATATATATATATATACATACACATCATTTTTTTTCCAAACTATCTCTATGAATCTATTTCAAAAATTTTGTTGGCATTAAATGACTCATTGAGGTTTTGACATAAAACAAAACAACCAAACTTAATGTTATTATGTACTTAAAAAAGCTGTCGAAATCACTTTACAAGTCATGTGCTGGCCTCACGATGACTGACTAATGAACATTTCTGATGAATACTCTACAATCTTTACCTTAGTTATTCATTGTTTCCCAGTTTACGCTAGGTTATGTTATCGTTCGTCTGCAAGGATAACCTACAAGACCAAAGGAAAATATGGGGTTAAAACATTGAAAACCTCACTCAAATGGATTCTGGAAAGTTCTCAACACAATTACCGTATATATTCGAGTTTAAGGCGAATTTTTGTAATCGTTTTTTTACGCAAAAAATAGCAGGACGCACTATATACAGGGAATTTTTTTTTGGAAGAGCTTAAAAATCATGCATTTTCGGTAAACAATTATACTATAGACAGGTAATTTTTTGTATGGGGTAGAATGCATACAAAAAAATTCAGAAGTTGTATTATACATGAAATCAGTATATACAAGAGTACACCGTTGTGCAAATTAATTAAAACAACCACTTTAGTTTCCTTTCTTTAAAGATACGGTAAGTTTTAGACCCACTGGAGTGACAGGGTGTAATTGATTTTTACTTTTTCCTCAGATTAGGTCATTTACAGTGGTGTGCAGTAATATGAATTTATTTTCGGAGTATATGATGAAATGTGTTTGGCCTTGAACAATATTGCGTCATCTGTGATTGCATCACATTTCCATCACGTCCAGTCACTACTGTTTTGACTGTTGATTAGTTGTCCTATGGCAATTGTCTGCGATTGAGGTCACTCCGAGGAAGCGTACGAAAATTATAATGTTGCACGAACACACTGGCATACCTTACTAGTGAGAAAATCAAAGTAATATAGACTGGCCTGAAATCTGTGGTTAATCTGCAAGGAACGACTCCGTGGAATGGGCATACGAATTACTATTATATGTGCACTGGGTCTTGTTTTATTGGAAAAATAGGAAAAAAGTAAATAAGAACGGAATCGTTCGTTTTGTTTCAATTAATTTGCACAAAAGGTTGTACATAGGATAATTATCTATTCCCGACAAAAAAAAAATAACCTAAAAAAAAAAACTTTATATTAGATTATTTCCTCAGATATTGGTAATTACGTTGAGCCGCGAACATTTCATTTCCCTTTCCTATTATATAAGCTATGTTTTTGTGGAAAGACCGCAATCAGATTAGACTAAAAATGGAGTATTGTTGAAATATCAGAGCTGGAGCTGTTCAATCTTTTCCAGCCTTAAGAGAGCTCAAAATAGTCTAGGCGGTCTTGTGGGTGTAAGAAAACCCATTTTCTACTCAGCAGCATTTCATTCCACAGACATAACAACGCAAGCCTATCGCAATTCTATCGCAATTTCCCTGTCAAAAGTTCACATGAGCTCCGCTCTTCAGTTTCAGCAGTCCAGACCTTGACTTCCACCGACTCGATCCACCGACATCTCTACTGAGTCGAATCACCCACAATTTCCTCCGTATCCCAAATATAAAGATAAAGTTCCAATCAGACAGGTTTTTCCTCAAACCTTGCTACTTTATGAAACAGACTCTTTTGTGGGTGCTTCCTCTAACATCATAATTTTAATTTCTTCAAGCCAAAGAACAATCGTTATCTATCGTCCTTATTCTCATAGTTTCTACTTCCTACCAACTCTTTTCACTCATAACTCACGTCATCCATAAGTATTTTAATAGTAACTCTCTGCCATTAGCAGCTCTAGAAGCCAAGGCTGGCACTAGGCTCTCTCCCACCCAGAAATTTTGATATGCCTCCCCTTTCTACTACAAGTCGATTTCAAAGTTTCCCAATTTGGGGATCACAAACACTCGAAGGAAAATTAGGTGACAGAGGGCATCGCTTTTTTTAAATTACCAACAATTAGAGAATTATACAATTTAAATGAAAATTTCACTACATATTCATTAATTACTTTTATAATGAATAGTTGTTTTTTATTTTTAAAAATCGGGAGAAAATTTTATGCTTAACAACCAATATTTTCATGAGTAAATTTTACTCGAAAAAATGTTTAAGTCGCGATTTTTTATATTTCCATAAGGATTAATCGCCGACGCATCTCTGCCGAAAAAAAAAGTTTTACAAAGATTCCAACACAACACAAACAGGATTGTCTTAAAAATTTGTTTAAAACAGTATTTGAATTTTCAAGAAAATTTTTCATGCGTTGAAATCTTTAAACATTTTTATTTTTTAAACGATCATTTCTCAGTTTTGTCTTTCTAGAAATGTAAAAAAATAGGGACTAATTTTTTTATTTTAATTACGTGGATTTCTGGATAGTATTGCTATTATTAAAACAAATCAGAGGACCTTCTTAATGGATGATCTCGAAATAAAAAATGATTTTACCGAGATATATTACCCTATTTAACTGATTTAAAGGAATTGTTTTACAATTTTAAAAAATAAGCCCTACTGAAATTAACAATTCTGCTCCCACCCCCAGTAGGCATGGGGCCCCAAGTTCGGCGTAGTAAGCACCGGTTCTGCCGATTATTATAGTTGATGACTGACAATATAACTTAGGTAGAAAAAAAGTAAAAAGTACAAAAATCAAAAAGACGCTGCTGAAACTAGACTTTTAAGGCTTCAGCCACGTTGGGGGGTTCCTGCGTAGTATGCACCGCACCGGCCTTGCGGATAAACGGGAGATGGCGATAAAACAGCGCTGAAAAAAAAATGGCAGACCACAATGGGGTAAAAAAAAAAAAAAAAAAAAAAGCACCTACCCCACGGTCGGGGGTTTCGTGAGTAAGACGCGCCGGCCCTGCCATAGACTTTTATTGGGTGAAGTTTAGTATAAAAAAGAACGTACACTCTTCTCTAACCAACCTTATTATAGGTTGCACTTCTAAGGGATGGTTAGCCCGTTCATCCGCGGAAAAGAGGAAAGTTACTAGGGACCTTCCTAACATCGTCCCATTGATGTAAAAACTTTGTTTCATAGGTGTCAGGTGTAACCGCAAACTACTTTAAAATGTTACATTGCACGTGACTTGGGGGATGGGTCCGGAAAAATAAACGCTATGAAACACGCACTCCCTCCGATTGTCAGCTGCCGTGAGATGACTTGTCGAATGAGCTAATACAGCAGTCGGTAGTCTTCCAAAAAACATGGCGTCCTCTTAATTTCTTATAGACATATTTTTTCTTTATATTACAACAATACATATTTATTGTTAACGGTGTAACACCACCAAGAGACTATTACAAATATGTTGAGTGCCGCTTAAGAAATTTTAAGATCACATTATCCTTTGCGTTAATTTAGTCCGTTAGCAAGTGAATAATTAGGTTTTAATCTGATTAATTAAGTGATTCATTAGGTTTTAATCTGATTAATAATCAATACATTGATCGTTACCGGATAATTTTCCATTAAACTTAATAGCTAACTAATCTCATAATTTTTCAAGCCTATTAGATTGGTGAAAATATTCATAGATTCTTATTTTCTGTAATGTTAGGGAAATCTGAGAAATTATTTATTGCTCTTCATTGCTTGAACAATCAATCATATGTATTGCGTCGTATGATATGCCGTTAAAAAATTCATAATCTATTAATGGTTTTTCCTCATACTCTTACGGGTACGTTACTTTTATATAGCCTCTGGCAAAATGAAGTAAATTCTTTTCGGGAATAATAATAAAAAAAGTTATAATTAAATCCAAAAACAGGATTCAATGCCACAAGCCTAAGCGGAATCGATCGGTTCAAAATTCCTCCTCATTCAAGAGGATGTATTTATTATACATTACTGGAAATTGGATAAACTTTGACTGTGAAATCTTAAATTGAGCAATTGGAGCGTTCGAATGCCGTGTTGGAACAGAATTGACTTATTCTGGGAAATGAAGTCGACCAGTAATTTTGTTGCACCCACTAAGTACAAGGAAATGCCAGTAGAAATTAATATTTTAATACCGAGGCAATTCTCTCCAAAAGAGCTCAGTGAACTGAAACGGGACCTCATTCTGTCAAAACAGTAATTATATTTAATTATAAATCTATTTCCTCTTTTAGCCTTTTTTTTTAAGTCTTTTCTAAGTTCGAAAGCTTATCTGATAAGAGAGTAGAGACATTTATTTGTTTTTGTTTAGTGACATATCAATCTCTACGCGTTATTTAATGGCGAAATCGAAATATTGTAAGCGGAATTTTATTTCATTTATTTATTTTTATATGTGAGGGAGAGTTTTAGTGATACAAGTTTTCGAAGTAACCCCTACGTGGTGGAAGAAGCGATGGATTCATAATGTATCTGCGCATAAGTGATTATAACAAAACCAGCGGGGAATTGGAACTCGGCTCTCCGATTAAGAATTCGGGGTCATTATCCATTGTACCACCTGCACATCCAAGCCTACGGCACTTGATATTCGCAAGCGGTCACCAGTCTAGGTACTGACCAGACTCAACGTTGCTTAACTTCGGTGATCATATGAGAAAGAGGTGAGACAGTTTTCTAACTAGTTTCTAGATGAAAAAAATAAAGTTGCATATTGCAATAGCATTAGAAAAGTTCTCAAAAGCGGAATAAGGTAATATAGATATTCAATAGATGGCGGCACTTACTCAGATGCTAAGTCGCACCCCGGTGCTGTCTCTCTCGGCGTGTTGGGGTTGACATCAAATGCTAGTCGGTCGCATCTCTTTCTCGGCTTGTCGCTAATGACACCAAACGCTGGTCTGTTTCGGGTCTGTTTGAATTTGGGTATATATAGTTTTTAGTCGTCTCTAAAATAAAGTTTTGGTTTTTGAGCAGGAGTAGCTCTGACTGGCCATAATATATTATTATATTGTTTTATATTGGTTAAAGCGAATATCTGCGTGGAGCAGATGTGCAAAACATATATTTATGCAGTCTGACGTTAGACGTCATGCGATTAACATCCAGTTTGTGAAGAAAATGGAAGATGCATGACATAACTAAGCATTTCTCCCAAGGTACGCAGTCATAATTGCGAATGTCGTTTGCCTGAAAACTGTATTCACTGAAAGCGTTAAATCGAATCCTTACTTTGTCGAATAGTTAATTTTACTGAAAAAACGAACGTTAAAAATGAAAGAAGATTACATTTATATCTGAACAGGGCTTTAAATTATATCTTCATGGTTAGGACCTATCATTCCAAGCATATTGCAGTGAACCACCCTCATTCCTTTCGAATGGTGAGATGTAAGCTCCACTCGAGCAGTTTCTTCCCGCGAACCACTGCTTTGTGGAACCAACTCCCAAGATGATTCTCCCCCGATCACTACAATCGGTTCAAGTAATGAGTTAACAGTTATCTTCCCCATACATCCTGATAATGCATTTTACAACGTAACACTCTACAACGAGTGGCTCTTGGGCCTTGTGCATGGCGAGCAGCATTTTTGCTTTCCTTATTCCTATTTTACTTCAATATTTAGCCTCCCGATACATTCATTTAACATGATTTGTTTTTAAATGTAAAAACAAAATTAAAAATACTCTTTTCTCCATAAAGTCATCATAACGAGGATATATTCCTCCCAAATAAGCAAATGGCGAATCATGGTGTTTTTTCGAGCCGGAAATAGTATCTATATCTGGTGAAGATATATTTCCAAAGGGAAATGACGCTGGGAGGGAATTAAATATTTATTTTCCCAATTACATTTTTTCTCGTTATGGGTATTATTGTTAGATCCGTGATAAAAACAACACCGTAGATCACGGACAAGACGGAACAGAATGGCTGAAAGGAAAAAAATAACAAACATGCTTTGTTCTAAGAGAGACTTTATATACTACGGCATACACAAAACTATATATATATATATATTAAGACATTTTTATGTTTATACATTCTTTTTAGAGATACAAATATTTAAGTAAATGCTCTTTTTATAATAAACAGTATTAAACAACATTTACCGAACTGAATGTTCGAGAAATTTTCATTGAAAATATTCGTCCTCCGATATATAGCCTGACGTGCCTTTAACCGATTTTGCCACAATTTTTTTATTTTTATTTTTTTTGTATGACACATTAATTTGGAAAATCTTGCAAAAATAAAAATAAATGTCGGATGTTAATGAAACTTTCAGAAACTATTCACAGATGATCGAAATTATTAAAAATAAGTCTTTTTTTTTTATTAGTCATGGCAGAAATATTTTTTTATATTTATTACCTCCCCCCGACCACAACTAATTCAAAATGGCTGTAATTAAAAAGTACGGAAGGTCACAAGCAATAAAACGTTACGTGGCTTGAGTGTAAGCGTTCTCCGCTGAACGTCGATTACATTATTGCAATTTCTTTGTGCGAAATACATGCTGAGCATTTTGAATTAGCGTTTTTTACTCATTAAAAAATTTGAACATCATCCTAAGCCATTTTCACCATCAACATTATTACATTTTTAAAAGTACCATTTATTTCATTTACATATTTCATTGCAATTTCAATTTTTTTTAAGTTGTTTTACAGTTTTCACTTTTCAGGGAGTCGTCTTTATTTCAATTTTATGTGAATTTCTTATTTCAAACAAACTGTTTTCGGTTCAATCCTTAAGTGTTGTGGTCATCACCCTGATCAAAAGGTGTTAAAAAACAAAAATACATCAAGACATTGTTCAAACATAGATTTGTAAAAAAAAATGGGTGTTTTTACAAGGTGACGACAGCTTGGTATTGTCGACTGGCTGGCCATTGACCCAGCAATGTCAAAGTCAATTCTGGCTTCTTTAATTTCAACACTGTTTTCCTTATCGCTGATTTAAAAATAAATAAATAAAACACATAAAAAAATCCTGGTTTCCAGTGTTCTGGAATAGCAATTTTAACTATTTTTTCATATTTTATCCCCAGAAGATTTTTTTATAATCATTTACACCAACCAATTTCACTTAGAAATGAAAGAGCATTCTTTGCTTTCAGGAAATACCTAGTTTCATGGGGTGCAGATCAAAAGTTTCCTTGATATTTTGTTCAGATGATGACAGAAGTCATTTTTCATTTTTTTTTTTTTTTTTTTTCCAATTCAAATTGGCTGTAGTGTAACAAAATAACTTTTGATATGTTTATGATGATTTTTACTTGGGATAGAAATGTTTTATCATAGCAGATCTGTATTGACTTTAGGGGGCTATAGTTGCCCTCAAAAAGCTGTACAGTACTTGTATTTTAATTTATTTATAGTATTTATAATTTCTACAGATAGTATCAACAAACTTATGGTGTAAGCTACAGTAATAAAAAAAAAAAAAAAAAAAAAAAAAAAGAAATTGGAATGTTGGAAGTTTTTTTTTTTTACTTTAATAATTACGAAGTACTACATAAGTTGGTTCATGTAAAAAAAAAACGTTATGTCAATTATGTCCTTCCGTATGATAACTCAAATCTAACGTTAGCTGTCGATATGTGATGACAGCAATCATTCATCACTTGTCAATAGCCAACGATGTTAAGATCGACTCCTTTTTATTTTAAACATTATTCTTCGAAGAAAGTAAGCAAAAGTTTTTTTCAAAATATATTAAATAATCTTTATATTTCTTATTTTTCATCAAATAAATTTTGAAAAACGTAAAATTGAATTTTGGACGAATTTTAAACTAGGATTTTAACTTAGTTTACAAAATTTTAAAAAATGGCTGATATCGAGTTTTTTTTTTTTCGCTGACAATAAAAAAAAACAAGATTTTTAACTAAAATTTTGGACATGCTAAGAATGAGTAAAAAATTTAAAAAAATAATCAAAAACTACTTTGCTATTTTTTCTTAATAATGATATATAGTTAAGCAGATAATTTTTTTTTCATCAAATTTAAGGCCGTTGTTGTCATGCTATGCTCTTTTATTGATTTTCATGGAGTTACCTATGGTAACTCCACTGATTCGCTATAGAATTAGCATACCATGATGTAAAAAGCGCCAAAAGTTTCTTTGATAATTAAATTATATTTTTTATTCGTTTTTCGAATGTTTGAAATTTTGTTTTAAATCTTGTTATTCGGCGTGAGACAGCGCGAAACCACAAATAAGAAATTTTAGCATTTATTTATTTTTTTTTTCGGCGAAAAACTCATTGATTCGGAAATTCTTGCAAAAATCAAATAATTGTCGGATTTTAATGAAACTTCCAGAAATTATTCACAAATGAATAAAATTAATTTAGAAATGATTTTTTTTTAATCCTAGAAATTTGTTTTAGATCTGTTACTCCTCTCCATTTATTTAATTTTATGAAATTTCGAGAAATTAAATTTCTTCCCTCCTAATGCATCAGTTAAAAGCAGAACTCTTTGAAGAATTTAAATCATTAATTTCTTTTTGTAAAACAGTACTCCCAATTACCGAAAATCTGCTCTAAATCGTAAAAGAAAAATGCAATAAAACTAAGACATTATTTAATTAGAAAAGATTTTAATTGCTTTTATAAATAACGTATATTATGGACACTATTGACTTAAGAAATTTTTATTCGATGAATAATGAATTTTTACAAGAATTATTTTCAAGTTTTAAAAATTTTAATTAGAATAATTTATAGTTTTAAATCTTTTAAATGCTGGTATTATTTTCCCTTTTTTATCGTTATTAAGTAAAGACTTTATTTACTTATCATAAATGGAAAAGCTTAGTACAACATTTTTAAAGGAATTTTGATTTTTTTTGATAAATAAAGGTTGATTTTTCAAAGAAAATTTTGCTAACTTTTTTTTACACACCTTTAATGTAAGGGAGAACATAGATAATGTAAGGAAGAAAACTACGGACAAATGTTTTTTAGCAGGGGAGATAACTTATCGAGAAACGTGTGCGTATGGATAGAATACTAAAATCTCGGTGGATTCTGCCTGGTGGATTCATTTGAAAAACGTAAATCTGGGGGAACGATTTAATTACGGTATAAATAAAAGAGGCATTTTATTTTTATTGTTATATATATATATATATATATATATATATATATATATATATATATTCATACATGTTTAAAAAATAATAGAGACAAGTGTTGTCTATTTTTTTTATGCAACCAAATTCTTGTCATAACGTCCGATAAGCTTAATAACATTATCATTAAACGAAGAAAGAAAATCACAATATTGATACATATTTTTTAATCCAATCTAAGCTTTCGGCTTACATAAGCCATTATCAAAGATGACAATTACGGTACAATATATTAATCAATACACGCCCAAGAAAGTGATGATCGTCTGTTTCTGTTTACATGGATGATTTCCAAGCAACGATAAACACGTGCATATAAGCTGACGTATTAACCCGAGATTTAGTGTTAATTCTTACTTCTCTCACATGGTTGTTTTTTTCTTTTCAAGGTTACTTCTACCTCGGTATCAGGTGTTTCTCAGAGTTTGCTCAGTTTTCAACAGCATGTTCGAACTCTATAGGGAGCAATTAAATTGTGGTTAAGTTTATCCTTGAAGCTTAACCAAGGACGGCCTACGTTACGCTTATCATGAAAAAGTTGGCTATACATGAGGATGTTAGACAACCGATAATCACTCATTCTGATGACATGACCAGACCATCTGAACTGTGATTGTATAAGGATTCAGTACTACCGACGCCACATTTAATGAAAAGATCAGCGTTAGAGATTTTGTCCTGCCATGTATAACCGCATATTTAGTGAAGACAGCGTTTATGAAAAGCATCAAGTTGATTGATGTGAGTACTGTATGGTGTCCACGATTCTGACCCATAAAGAAGTGTGGTGAGAATGACTGCTCGATAGATACTGATTTTCGTTTCCACTGAAATCCCATGAATATATAATAGGTGATGCTTAAGTTTCTCAAAGGCATTGGTTACCTTTGATATTCGGTTAACAGTTTCATCATTCATAGAGGCACTTGAATTGAGTTTGCTCCCTAAGTACAAGAATGAATTCACATACTTCAGGTTGTTGCGGCCAACAATAATGGGAAAGATTGGAAAGGTATGGGCAGTTGGTGTTTGTTTTAGAATCTTTGACCTGCTTACGTGTCGGCCTTGGTTGATGGTTAGCTTCAGTTTTCTTTATGCTTATAGTCAATCCGAATTCGTTGCAAGCAGTGGAAAAACGATTGACGAGTGCTTGAGATTCTTCGATTGAGGTGGCCACGATCGCAGCGTCATCAGCAAACAAAAGATCACGAATAATGTTTGCTCGAGTCAGCGATTTTGATTTAAAACGTTGATGGTTAAAGAGGACGCCACTTTTGCAGAATTCATGTTTTACACCTATGTCAAGATCACTAAAAACATGGTGCAGCATGACCGAAAAAAAAAACAGAGCGAAAAGTACAGAAGCCATGACACAACGTTGTTTTGTGCCATTTGTTATATCAAAGGTTTCTGAAAACTCTCCATTCCATAGAACAAATGCTTTCATTCCTTCGTAAAACTAGATGATAACATTTAGCATACTTATATATATATATTATATTATATTATATATATATACCTAACCCTGCCGCAGAATCAGGCCAAAGTTAGGACAAGAACAGTGCGGGTTCGTGAAAGACACCGAAACAAGAAACGCCGTATTTATGCTCAAAATGTTATTAGAAAGAGCAATACAAATGCAAGACGTGTACATGTGTTTTATTGACTACGCAAAAGCATTAGACAAAGTACACCGGAAACATATGTTAGAGCTACTCCGCCACCTTCACATAGTCGGGAAAGACATCAAAATAATCAAAATTCTCTACTGGCAGCAAAACGCCTGCATACGGATAAAAATGACTTCAGCAGAAAGGAGTGTACGGCAAGGATATATCTTCTCGCCGGACTTTTTCAACCTATACAGCGAGGCAATTATGAGAGAACTGGAAATCCTAGCAGGATTCATCATTGGCGGCCACAATATTAACAAAATAAAATATGCAAATGACATTGTGCTGATAGCAAACGCAGAAAAGAAACTACAAAACCTCCTACGGGAGGTAACGTAGAGGAGCGTGAAAAGGGACTAAGAATAAACGACAAAAAGCATGGTCATCAGCCAAAAGATGAGCACAAAATGCAATTTACAGGTCGGGGACACTAAAACCAAGCAGATACAGGAATGTACATATCTGAGAAGTGTTCTAACAGAGACGGAAAGTGCAACATTGAGATCTAAAGATGTATTAGGATGGCCAAAGATGCATTCCAAAAGCTAAGCAGAGTATTAAGAGACAGGAAAGAGTACTGAACTGTTACGTGATATCTGTTCCCCTGTATGGCAGTGGATGCTGGACAATCTCCTCAAAAATTAAGAAGAGAATCGAAGCAACAGAAGTATAGTTTTACAGTAGGATGCTAATAATACTGTAAAAGTCTATTGGTTGAAAGATTTATTTTTGGAACGTCGGGGTTACCAATTGTAAAGGTGTCCGATAGTAGATAGACCAATACTATTTATATTAACGATATTTCCAACGTACAGGATTCAAGTAAACAACAACAACTCCAAATTGCTAATCAACAAATACATATTGAAATAACATACAAGAACAAACATGCAATAAAATTGTGTTCAATGTATAGATTAAGGGAAAGAAGTTGTTCCCCTTTATCTGTAGATTGATTTGTAATTAATTGTTCGAAGAAAGTTCTCATGAGAGAAAAATGTTCAGAAATCAATATTAAAGCAAGTATGCATGTTAAGAATAAATAACACAAAAATACAATTAAAATTGTTATTCCAAATTGTTAATCAACAAATATATATTGAAATAACATACAAGAACAAACATGCAAGAAGAAAGAAAAAAGGAACTAAAAAGTCATTTAGATCAAGTCTAAAACTAAACTAAACGAAATAAAGTGTAGGGAACATGATAAAAAGGTCAAGGTCGAAGCGTCCTATTCGTTCCTGTTTGGAAGCGATAGGGGAAAGCAACTCTTGACATACCTTTTAATGGGCTTGAGCAAGTGGAGTGCGAAATAGGATCTGGAAGAAATAACAAAATGATAAAAAATAACAGGAGGAGGTGGAGGGCTATGATCACCTATGACCTGAAAGGCCACGACGCATAAAAACGATAACTTTGTACAACCGCTGTCATAAGAGAAACAAGATTTTCGATCAAAATTTCATTTTTCCAAAAAGGAATCTCAGCAAAATAAATAATCCAAAAATACTTTGATCCTTTCTCGTAACAAAATATAATGATCTTGACGATAAAACTATGTTTACATTTTTGGAGGATGTTTTCATCACAGTATGCTAATTATTTTTTTATCGTTTTCGTGGAGGTATTTAATTAGTGCCCCCTCTACTTCTTGTCTAGTCTCTGTATTGTAGTCGTTCGGTAAAACATTTAAAAATGTCACTTTTTTGTCAGATGAAATCCTGACGGACCAAACGCATCACGCGAAACATTTTTGCACTTATTACTTTCTCATAGTTTTTTACATGAAAAATTGTTCTTTACATATAAAAATTGTTCTTTGTAAAAATTTATATATCGTTTTCGTTTGCCATTTAAACAAAAAATTAAATAAAAAAATATGAAAAGACAATTTTTGGGTCATCAAAACAAATTTGATGAATGAAAATTAAAGGGAAAATAGTAGTAAATAGATCTTCTTAATCATTATTATTGGAAAACAAAAATTAATGTTTAAATTTAAAAGTAAAATATTTCCTGAAATGAAGATAACACTGTAAATAGATGATAAACATCTCATTCCGGTGACGTATATAGCATTTTTCTACTATGCGAAAATAAGCCGGGTACACATACCAATTTAAACTTAATTTAAATTTCGATTTGCGAGTAAATAATTTCACCAACCATTTCAAAGTTTAGATTCATTTACAAACAAAAATAAATAAAATAAAATAAAAATGAAATAAAATGTCATGATTATTATTTCTTTTTTACTACTGTTTCCGTTAGATATCGCCGATCAGCAATCTTATTTGGGTCGAGTCTTTTGTTGTGTCTCGGCTTCAGTCTGGCGACATTTGGTTTTTCCTCTTCTTAATAATATAACAAACATTTTGACTTTAAAACTTTGTTCTTTGTTTTTATTAAGTTTGGACCTTTTTCAGCGTAAAAGTGGAGGTACATAAAAACTAAAAAGCATGATTCCAAAAATGACCTTAAAAAATTGCGGAAATCTACTGCAATCTTACTTGGGTCCCGGGGTACAGCACGACCGCCATTACAGGATTTGATTAATGTGCGAAAGTTTATCCATAATGGATTTAAAAAGAAAATATGAGCGCCTTCAGATTCTTGACTGAGATGGTGAAGTAAGTTGTACCGGGTTGCAAATAAGATTGTCAATATACCCTAAAAGATAGCCTTTCCGCAACTTGTATTGCTATTTTTGTAATAGTCGCGCTTTTTTTTTTTCAATATAAAAAAAAAACCCAAAAAAAACAAAGCTTTAAAGTCAAAATATGATTAAGAAAGACTGTCAGGCTGTAGCTGAGAAATAAGACCTAACCTAACTATGAGTGTTGTACTCTAAGCGCTAGGGTTTTGCAAATTTTAAATGCTGTTTTTGGAATATTCAGGCTTTTTGATGCTGCGTTTTTAAATTGGTTTCTTGGTCCTAATCTGTAAATACCGAAAAATTAACAAATGACGACAATGACATCATGTGTTGTGAGCAAAGCCTGATTTAGGCCTTAAGACGACCCTGGGCTAATAGAATTTGGAGGTTCCTTCTTTGAATATTCGCTATCAGTGTCCATAAAAAATCTATTCTAAATCGATATTTTACAAGACTCGCTCCAACTAGAATGGCTTAGAAACTGCTTCAAAACTAAAGGAGCCTCATTACATCTGAAACAAATCTGTTCTCCCCTGTTCATTTTTCTTTTCTTTGGTTATTTTTTTTAGTTTTCAGGGTTCCAAAACTTGGGGATGGAGGGCTCTCTCAATCTCTCTAAGTCTTTGTACTCATGCGAGCTCATGTAAATTCGGAACGGCATGTGAGCTTCTTTGACATTTTTGTTCCGTGTAAGCTAAATTACAGATTATTTGTTCTTTTCGAAGATTTTACTTTCAGGTATTTAAAACAAAACAAAAATAAAATCAAAGCATGTATTAAAAAAAATGTAGCTTAAAAAATGTCGAACGGGTGCAATACTCTTCTTAAATAAATGAATTTTTAAAAAATCAAGGGACACTTCATTACCAAAATAAAAACAACAGTTTAGGCACTGAATAGTGAGTTCGATCCTCACCAGATGCTCGATACTTGTGATCTTGTGCCAAAATTAAATTAAGTTAAAAAATCTTTTTAAATTACATTTCTTTTTAAAAAGAACAATCTAGAGTTATCTTCTCCTTTTTGAACCAGACGACGCGTGATGGATTCGCCATCTGGTGGTCATTTATAGAAACGAAATTGAAACAAGAACAATAATAAAAACAACACGTGAAAACCAATTTCTAGCCGCGCTTGCACGAACTTGAGGTCTTTCTATTTTCGCCTGCCTTTGTTTGGCGAATTGTTGGCTTTGGTTGATAGGATTAATACTGAAACTCGTGCTACATCACCAACTTCTAATCACAGGTACAGTTCCCCTTTACAAAAACATACTTTAGTTATCCATTTAAAAAACAGTCTACGTATGCAGAACAAAAATTATAGGTCGGCCCCTATCAGGTTTCGTGTTTTTTTTTTTTTTCGTATTTTGCTTTTCTTAAATAATTTCTTTAGACTTTACTTTTGCAATATAGCTAAGATTTAGGTTTTTACATAATAAACACGGGTCTTATTTTTATGCTTTGTACAGTACAGCTTTGGTAAATAATTAAATCTACGCCCTTTCCTAACCAAAACAATACTCCAGCCAGACAGAGAGACCATGATTTGTCACCTCTAATCATTTTTCTCCTAATTTTAAAAATACTGATTCTTAAAATGTCGAAATTTTTATCGTTGATTAAACAAAGTGAACTTTAAAAACACTAAGTTCACGTGCATAGTGTTTTTGTTTACTTAAAACAAAGGTTTTCAAACTTTTTTTTTTTTTTTTTTCCTTACCTGAAAAATTAAAACAATTTCTGTTTATTTTAAAAAGTAAAAAACTGTTGTGTTGACAAACTGCTTCTTCTTTTACTTTTTGACATTTTCTCTATTCTCTTTTATCTTCTCCCGATTGGGTGCACGAGTATCACCAACCCGATATAAACTGTAAGGTCAGATAACTTGGGAGTTCTGTGTTGTGAGTTTCATTCTCCACAAGATCAGTTGGCCTTGTGCCACATGAAATATAATATTACGAAAATAAACAGTTTAAATGTGGCACCTCCCCACAATACTTTCACGTGGGCATATTATTATCTACCAAAAATATAAACACATCATTTGTATCGCACATCTGACCCTACTTCGTTAGTTTAATGGAGTGATAGTTTCCTCCTGGAAACCGTATTTAAATAAATAAATACCATACTTTATGGAATGTAACGAAAGGTCGATTTAGTAAGAGAACTGACATGTGTTGTACAGTAATGGTCAGTTCACGTTGCCTGTGCAATAACCCCTCCTTAGTAAAAAAATAAATAAAAATGAATGACAATGTAGAGCTGGTACTTTGCAAGTGGTATTTCTGGGGGATCTTTTCTGTTAAAGTAATTTAATTCACCTCAAAATAAAAAGCATGAGTTAAGGCCTGTTTAATAAAAAAATCACACCAACCAAATTCTCTCAGAGCCTTTCATTGTAATCTGGTTGGGTTGGCCTTTGTTGTCGCTCCAAATGTGGGCAACTCGGTGCGCTATTTCTAAGTGTGGGGTCAACATTCAAGCTCACCACGATAAACAAGCCAAAAATATTCTTTTTTCGTTTTTTTTTTTTTTTTTTTTTTTTTTTTCTTTTTAAATTGTAAAAATATTCCTTGTAAGGATTTCGAATATCATCCACACTTGACTTACCAAATGTGAATAACTCCCAGATTTTTGCTAATTTTTTATTCTGAAGGTTGGGGTTGTAGAAAGACAAGTTAAGTTAAACAAATTTTGATTTAAAATTCATAATTTCAAATGAGTACCAAAAAAATTAAATAAACAAACTTTTATTTAAAATTTATAATTTTGTGGGGTGAAGAAATATTTGTGATAAGTAACTTTAAATTATTTGGGGTTAATTAACAGAAAAAAATATTTTTTAGACCAAGTTCGGTTCTTTTATTCTGTGTCACTCTTGAAGCTGAAAAAGGACTAATACTAAAAGGCCTGGGGGTTTTTCGCAGTGACATAATTAAGTTTAATCCAGCAGAAGATGAGAATAGGAAACAGAGACTGATGATTGAACACCTTAGAGACATTGCAATATTCTGGCAGACTACCTTAATAATATAATTTATTTTCTATGAATTTACTTTTTAGTTTAATCTCATTTTAAATAACAAAATAGCAAAACTGTCTTGAGATTTAATGTCCTCAACTATCAAACAGTTCTGTTTATAGTTTACTTGTCTATGTTTAATTGTTTCTATATACTCATGACTCACTCAATGAAGTCCTTTAGACTTTGCTGAGTATAGGGTCACAGATCTCTACACACACAGCAGTTTCTCTAGCAAGTAGGTTTTTATAGGATAAAGTTGCTAGCCTGGCACTCAACCAATTTTGAATTCAGTCATTCTCTTTGACTGATCACCAACCAGAGTCAGAGAACCCTGTCTGTCCTACTATTTAACCCATAACTGGAACAAGAAGACATTCATGCCTTTCCTAAGAGTATTTGTGTGAAAGTGAATGTAATGAACTCAATGGGAATTCAAACTCAGCTAGCTATTACACTGCCCCCATAATCTTGGCAAATGGTGTATCAAAAAGACTGTTATTCCCTTGACACTGCTATTACTGTGTATGCTTTTAACTCCCTCGGTAATATTTATTTACATGATTATAAAAATATGTGAACCAAATACAATGCAATGTTTATAATTTATCATTTTATAAAGAAATAAATTTAAAAAATTTATAAAAACTTACAAAGTGATCAAAATATGTAAATTATCTACAACATAATATTTATTATTGATCATTTCATAAATAACTATGAAAGGCAGGTTTTTATTCATCACTAGCAGCTATACCCTGTTGGTCGATCAGAAAAAAACGTTCAATTAGAATGGAGCAAAACCGCATCATGTTTAGATGCAACCGAGTCTATCTTCTTCAATTACTTTAAAGTACTTTCATTAAAAAACATTTTGAATCAATGCAGTTACTGATATAATAGAAGTAGTCTGTATTTATTCGATCAAAGTTAACGGAGGATATGAAGAGGTAACAGACAACATGAAGACACACTTAAGACCACAATTATTTTGGAGTTTTTGAAATTCATTTTGGCAGTGTGTTACCAGGGATATAAAAGAGGATACATTTATAAAGTAATTGTTAAATTTGATGAAAAATGGTTGAAAACTCAACAAAAAATAAGAAAGAAACCAGTAAAAATTGCCATTTTTCGCTATTTACGTGGCTTTTCACTATGTAGGTGGACTCAATTATCAAGTTAAATGACTGCTAAACAATCAACTTATTGTTAGCTACAAGTGAGTTAAGCTTGTATTAGATTGCTTGAAAATTGAGGGAGTTTTTAGTTTTAAAATTTGTATTGAAATCGACTTTTTGTTTTTCGTGGTTTTTCACTAAACACTGTGGCATAGAAATAAAAACAAGGTGTTGTTGAGCTCATCATGATGTAAGTAACCTACATACCGAGTTTGAACGAAATCTGAGGAAAAAAGTTGACACTATTTACATTATTCTATTGCCCCCATCTTTGTCACCATATTTATTACGTTTCAGCTGTTGTATGCTCTGGCCTTCTTCAGGTGGGTGGAATGTCGAACTGAACCCTTTATTTTGCTCACTGGGGTAGACCGTTCTAGTTCCACTTGCCATGTCTACCCCAGTGAGTGAAATAAAGGAATCAGTTTGACATTCCAACTACCTGAAGAAGGCCGGAGCGTACCACGGCCGAAACGTTGTAATAAATGTGGCGACAAAGATTTGGACAATAGTCCAAATAATGTAAATAGTGTACATAAAATCTCATCTCAGAAATATAGACTGATATTGAAAAAAGTTGAATTGATCAATTTTTGATCAGCCTTATTTGGGATTTTTTTTTTTTTGAAAATTATCAATTTTTTATGCTAAGAACCTATCTCTTACATTGTACAATGTATGTGCCAAGTTTGGTCAAAATTGGTTGGATGGATCTTGAGTGAAAAGGTATCACACAGACAATCAGAAATCTTCTGTTTTTTATATATAGATAATAAATAAATAATGTTTAATATATTTGTTTTCAGTTCTCAAGAATAAAGCAAATGTCTAAATCCACTTTTGTATGTTTGGGTTTTATTAAAATTCTGATCATTACTTTTTAAAACAATAAACATTACCAAGCGAGTAATAGTGTTGTCAAGGGAATAACTATACTTTTTGACACAACGTTTTGTTGGTGGGTTGGGGAACAAAGGCTAAACATTGTCAAAATTTTAAATAAAATGCCTTCAAATTGTTGGTTTTTTTTTTTTTTGTTTGGGGTTTTTTTTTTTGTTTTTTTTTTTTTTGTTTTTTAAGTGTATATATTGTAATCCCTTGAAAATACCTACTCAGTAACTTTGAATCTCAGATTC
Organism: Acanthosepion lycidas; assembly: GCA_963932145.1. NCBI lineage: Eukaryota > Metazoa > Mollusca > Cephalopoda > Sepiida > Sepiidae > Acanthosepion > Acanthosepion lycidas. Next base: position 23,983,442 of record OZ010572.1, read on the forward strand.
TCTCATCATCATTAACAACTTTGACCTAAACAACTCTTTTCAAGTAATTAGTTTCATATCAGCTTCTTGGAGCAGAAAGAATAGTCTTCATGTTAAAGTTTTGCATTTAAAGAAAAAAGATCAGTAGTTCATAAAATAATAGGCATAACCAATGCCAGGAGTAAAGAAAGATTGTTTTAGGTTTGTATCATTTGATGAAATATTTAAAATATCATATTTGCAAAATTTTATTACCTGGATTGACAAGTATATAGTGCTGTAATAACAAGAAAATTGGGGACAATAGTCTGCATGTAAAAAAAAAAAATAATTCCTAATCCCAGAAATTCGGACATAAATTTTTATATTAGTTTTATCAGCTTACTGTACTTTTGTACTAGTTTAGGGCCACTTGAAAGAGGGTGTTGTATCCCTACAACAGTATTGGAAAGATTTGCACACAAACAGATTCAAAGAAGACTCCTGCTTATGAGATAGGATTATTTGTGCCAGATACCAATTTGCAATTAATACCCCCAAGATAGGGTTTTTATATTGGATCTAGACTGACTGATTTTTTTCTGTTTTCCCTTCACCTGTTCTGGGTGAGTTGTGTTTCTAAGGTAGCTTTTAGTTATTAATTTTAAATTTTTTATTTACCATGGAAAATACTGGTTCTGAGAAGTGAATTTCTAATTTCTAATTTTTTTTTTTCTTTTACATTAAACTGTTGTAGTTAATATTTAAATATAGCCTATTTACCTATTAGTGTAGTCTATAAAATGTGTCATTTTAAAAAAATTTTTTAATTGGCAGCATCTCATGCAAGATAGTAAATCCACTAAGACACAAAGACGTTACAGGGTGTGGAAGAATTAGGAACAGAAACATTAATAATGAGCAGGAAAAGAAAGAGTAATCAGGAGGATAGTATATAGTTATTGATATTGCATTTAAATTCTTGCAGATTAAAATTAGCTGGACAACATTGAGCCAGAAAGGAGTTTCACAAGCAAGAAATTTGAGAAAAGAAACTGTTAGCACAGAATTTATGACTACATCTAGCCAGCTCAACTGTAAACTAATGACATCAGGTGCCAGTATAATACTGCACTTAAATTTAAAAAATCCAGGTACGATAACAAATATATGTTATGGGACAGAAATAGAAAAAAACATACTACCTGTGTGTCACAATGATGGTTACATGTAGTGCATGATGGTTTGGTTTCGTTTACGGCATATCATCCTCAATAGGTTATTTAATGCTGAAAGGATATTTATTGCTGGTAAAATTTTTTTTCAAAAATGTATTGGTAATTTTTTTTTTTTCCAATAATATTGCTAGTAATATTTATTTTCTTCAAAATTATATTGCTGTTAATAATTTTTCCTCAAAAAATTTATTGCTGGTATTAAAACCTATTTTTACATTTTTATAGTGTTTTGTCCCCAGTTTGAGGGTTAACTATTTGCCCATAGTTGGGACCCTAACACGTGCTACCAAACTGGGTCACGGTGGACCTGGGAACACCAGCAATTAAAAAGTGGTTCCATGCTCCTCAAAACCTCCTGATCAGAGGCCTTGCTATTGGACAGAGTTTATTGTCTTACTCAGGACGCGGATGTAGTTTATTGTCTTACCCAGGATGTTGTAGTGCATGAAATGTGTATGCAAATGTATCATTTATTATTGGACTGGTAACAATGTTTAATTTTAATCATTATCTGTACCTTTTATTCACTTTCTATTATTGCTGTAATCAAAAATTATTTCTTGTGTTGCTTTATATCAATGTGACTATTATTAAATAAAACATTTTATTAATACCTGTCATGTAATTCGAAGTATGGAAAAGTAATCAGCTGTCAGAGATATTTGTTCATTTTTTTTCCCCACCTGCTTATATTAAAATCCAATTATTTGCCAGCAATTTTAACAAATCAGTCTGGGACCTAAAATGATAAACAAAAGTTGTATAGGAAGAATAGAGCTACAGAAAACACAATGGGAAAATATTTTGAGTTTCATTAAAAAAAAAACGAAAGAATTGAAAAAAAAAAACGAAAGAATTTATCTGACAATCCAATAAATTCAAAAAGAGGTTGTCGGGTAAATTCAATCGTTTTTCTATTTTAATCCAATTATTCATCAACAATTTTAAAAAAATCAGTCAGTAATGTAAAATGATAAATGAAAGTTGTAGATGAAGAATAGAACGACAGAACACTATAAAACACTATAGCAAAAATATTGTGTTAATTCAAATAATATTGGAAAAAAAATGAAGAAATTTTATTTTGACAACCCAGTATAATAGTTTCCATGCTTGAAATTGAGGTCAAATTACTGTTAAAGTAATAACTGGTCTCCTCATTTAAGGCAAATGTAGTACTTGACCTTTTTATATCCATACACTTTTGCATGATAATTTGTTAAAAAAAATTGTTCACTTCTCTCTGCTACTCAACTTGTTATTGATATGGTGATGGAGATTCTGCCAGTGAGGTGGACAGTCAAGATTCATGTTTTTATATTTGTTATTTATTTCTAGTGCAAAAAGCAAGAAAAACCAATTAAAGCCAAAAACGTGCATGTAGTTTTGTTGTGCTCTTGGTAAAAGCATAAACTCAACTTTCTCTGTACTGCACCTCATCACTAGTCCAACAAACAGAATTGACAAAGCTTGCTATAAGAACAAAAAAGAAAAGAACAGGGCAAAAAATATAAAGCAAGCAAACAATATATGCAAGGCAAATTAACAGTAATATGGCAAAAACGTCACAAACTAAGAATTGGGGTTGACATACAAAAGCAAGTTTGGATAAGCAAACGTAGTGTTCTGATTTCATCAGAAAAAAGAATGCAAGCACATAACTTGTTTATATATGAGAACATTGTGCAAATTTTTGGTTAAACCTCAACCAATCACTGACTTCTCAACCTAGATATAAACAGGTGCCACATGTGACCAGGGAATGGTTTCTACAAATTGTTACACTGCGTAAAGGAGAATTCCTTGAGACGAGGAGCTGCTGTATCGAATTTTATCCACTCAAAATTCTACTACATTTCCATAAACAATTTCGTCCTCCCCTGGGATAAGAAACACAAATATTCAGTTGGCATTTTCAAGAGAGAATCTTTCCAGTAAAGGGAATGATTGCAGCACTTCCTAGTCTCAAGCTTACCTCAGATGTCTAAAGCTTCTTTTTTTTTTTTCTTTGCAAACGCCAGTTTCTATATGTTACCTATTGTTATATTCCATATTAATAACTTGACTTGTGTTATACTCTACATTGTGAGGTTAAATTGATATATCTGCTTATGAGGGGGTGCTGAAAAGTTTTCTGGTCGAATGCACTTCCTAGAATCAGTATTTCAATGGTCAAATGTCAGAATACTAATTTTAGGAAGTGGGTTGGGCTGAGAACATTTCATTCCCTACTTAGTTTTTTTCCTCCTTCACTTTGTTTCTCAAAAATGTTGCTTAACTGATTTTATTTGTTAATAAAAATCTTCCAAGAAAAAAAGGTTTCTCTGACCATCTTACCATTTTTAATTTTTTTTTTTACTTTTATTTTATTCACTTTTTTTCTTAATAATTCTACCACAAGGCAAAAAAAACAAAACAACAAAAACAAAACACTAAAACACAAGGGATTACTGAGTGTGAAAGAATATGAGAAAAAGAAAAACATTGCTAACGAGTGAAAACAATAAAAGAACAGACATTAAGACAAAAGATAATGCCTGACATTACATTAAAATTTTTGAAGATGAATAGGCTAGAAGAGATTTCCATAAGTGTGAAGTGTGGGAGAAGAAACTGTTAGTAATAGAGTTTATGGTCATATTTAGCATTTACAATACTAAAATGATGAGATCTAATTACCAATTTAGTAGTGTGCTTCAATTTTTGTAAAATCTATGTACCAAAGAGGAAATCTTATCAGAACAATTATCATGAAAATATTTATTGAAAAGGCACAGGGAAGCTATCCTGCAGGGTTGGGGAAAATAACTGAAGCCAAAATGCCAGCTTGGAACTGATAACATTGCAGATTCCTTTTTTGATCTTATCAAGAATCTCTACTTACATAGCAGAATTTTACTTATTTATATTATATGTATGATATATAATTTATATATATAATTTATAATTGATAAAATAATTGTTAATAAAAAAAAAATACTACTGCCCCTGTCTAAATGATTGGATTTCTCTGTATCCTTGGAAACAAAAATTATGAATGTATGTGGTTTTAAAACTCAGTAAATTTCAAAATAAGTTATTCCAAAATTTGCTTGAAGATGAAACAGAACTAATGCTTTTAATTTAATTATATAATTAAATTTGAAATTTTTAGTTTGTTTTTTGAAACATGGTAATTCCTGTGTAGCGGTGAAACCATATTTTTAAATCAGTTAATTTATAATAATTTATAATATATAAATTATTAATAATTTTGTTTGCAAATCTGCTTCCCATTAGACTTAATCATCCATTCTTTCCATTTAATATAAAGGACTAGAATAATGATCAGTTAAAGCTAAAATCTTTTTATCCTTGCTATTTCATTTACCTGTGGTTTTATAAAAAAAAAACTCATTAAATCCAAATGTAATTAAGCTTTTCAGAATGACTTGTTCAATATCAGTTGATCTAATAGTTTTATTTTATGTCACAGTACAAAGTGAGCTTCTTACTTCCGATTTGGCTTGATCCAGTCTATCTTGTGGTTATTGTGCAGTACTGTATAACTTGATGACCCTAACTCCATATACTTGAGGTAACTAGGAGGAAACAAAAACCACTACAAAATTTATTTGGTAATACTAATAAACAAATGTAACTAAGGATTTTTAGTTTTTGTTTCTTGGTAACAAAATGAATTTCAAGTTCAATGACTTCTGGTATATGGAGTTCAAGAAAGAACTCAACTATTTTTATTAACAGCAATCATTTGATTTTTATTTAATTGCACTAAGCAACCAACTAGCCACAAGGGATTGCTAAAAAAATTTCAATTCAACCATGAGATTCAAAATATGTTTTGATTTTTCGTAATTTGCTTATTTTGAAAAATTGATCAGGCTGAGAAATTTTCAATCCTTTCCTTCCTCATATATTTATAAGGTTACTGACATTGTAATCCAATAAAGTTGTTTTTCCTTGTCACATTTTGTAATAGAATAAAAAAAAAAAAAAAAAGTAGAATTAAGGGAAATAACTCCAACAAAAACTGTTGACAAAGTTATTTCCCATTTTTCTGAAGCAGTTGCCAAGATTTTAGGAAATTTTACTTGCTGTAATGAGCGCTTTTGATATGGAATATTAGTCTCCCTTATTCCAAGGTATTCTAGTTGTTCCCATTTCTCATAATTAAAGTAAATAAATAGACAAATAAATAAAAAATAAACAAAAACAAAGGATACTAATAAAATAAAGAAAAAGATAAAGTGAAATTGAAAGTCCAATATAGTCAGATTATTTCAGGTGGTTATCAGAATATGGTAGTTTTATTAAAAATAAAACAGACCGGACATTACAAAAAGAGGAAAAGATGGGCAGTCTCTAAATTGTATGTTGTGTCAAGTGACAAGGTTTTCCTCAAGCTATGCAAAGTGCTTAGCTTTATCCTTCAAAAATGATTTTCTTTATATTATTTCTAAGCCTTTGAATATTTTTTTTTTGTAATTATTACTTTTAGTTAGAAGAAATGCTTGAAGGACTGGGAAAAAAACCCCCCAAAAAACTAACTCCCCACCTTTTCTCTTTAATACACTACTTGTTGTATATGGACTAGTGTCCAATGTTGAAGAATAAAGTTTAAAATAATGCTTCAAAAACCTCCATTTCTATAGATTTAATCATAATAAAAACTGTAGTAAATATTATTAAAAATTTGATTGACTTAAGATTAGAGGGAGCTATAGAACAAAAACTATTTATAGCAAAAGAGTCCCAAATTAAAATGAAAATAACATAAGCTGAGATGTTTATCTTATTTATCAAAGTAATATTTTTTTCAGAATATATGAAATCAAATTTTAAATCGAAAAAAATAAGATATACAAACTTAGAGAAAAAATAGCTAAAATTAAACCAGAATGACTATCGTAAAAATGAAAGGAGTCTAAATCTAATTTTTTATTTCATGAACCCATATCCCTTAAGTAAAAGAATAAAGTAAAATAAAACCAGATTGTTTAATGTTTTTAATGAAATCTAAATCTTGCTTCAGCAATGTTTAACATTCATGCCTGCAAAAAAAAAAAAAAAAAACAGTGTCAAAAATATGGTTATTCTGTTGACACTATTATTTCATTTTTTTTTGTTATTGTTTATCCTTCGGCAATGTTTATTGTTTTAAAAAGTTATTAGAATTTTAATAAAACCTGAAAAAATGAAAGTAAATTTCTACAGTTTCATTATTCTTGAGAATTGACAAAGATATTAAATACTATTTATTAGATTGCTTATTTACAAGATGATAAAAAAATCTGAACCAACTATAATGAAATATTTATTTTTCCATTTTATAAATGTAAAAATATTTTTTTTTATTAATAAATGTATAAAAATGTCCATGAACAAGAAAACTGAAATAAACACATAACAATGAGTAAGTAAAATTTTGAAAAATGCAATTTCTTATTTCCTATTTACATTATTCTGACTATTGTCCTCATCTTTGTTGCCATATTTATTACAACATTTTGTCTGTTGTACGCTCCGGCCTTCTTCAGGTCGTTGCAATGTTGAACTCAACCCTTTATTTCACTCACTGGGGTAGACTGTTCTAGTTCCACGTGCCATGTTTTTAATGGAGGTCAGTTATCAGTTATCTCCTGTTAATTCCCCTCTCCAAGTTCTCCATTGAACTCCCACTGTTTGTGTCCTGTCACTGGATCTAACCAACGCCTTTATCCACTGTGCCATGTGTCCTTGGCACAGTGGATAAAGGCATTTTAGATGAGATCACAAACACTGAATATTTTGAGAGTGTATCTCCCTATTCAGTGGATGGACAAAGTTTTCCTTGTGTTTAATTACAAAATGTCTGAAATTTTTACCACAAATATTGCATTGTTTTTGTTCTACATATTTTAATAATTTTGTAATCTTTTATAAATTTTTGAATAAAAACATTTCTTTTCAAATTTATTTCTTTATAAAATGATAAATAAAAAATCTTTATAAAAGATAATACTAAATATTGCATTGTACTTGGTTCACATATTTTTTATAATCTTGTAAATAAACATTGCCTCGCAAGTAAAACAAAAACCAATGTAATAGTGATGTCAAGTGAATAACCATCCTTTTGACACAGTTTTTTTTTGTGGGCAGGAAGGTTAAACATTGCCCTTCTATAATAAATTTTCTCCATGATGTTAAAATATCCTCAGATACTATTATTGAATGTTTTGTTTACAAATTTAAGCTTTGCCACATCTAAGATCATTGAAGTATAGGGATTCTCTTCAGCATTGAACTCACTACTCTTGAGAATTGGTCTGTAAAACAAACCTTGTAAAAATTCTAACTGCAGTATGAACTCAAATGTTGGTGTGGTAAGAAAATATGTATTAAATTTCTGACAAGGATCGGCATCTATATATAGTAATAAATAATCACTTGTGTATGTATGTGTGTGTCTGTTTGTATATATATATATATATATATAGTAATAAATAACCACTTGTGTGTAGATATATATATATATATATATATATATATATATAGTAATAAATAACCACTTGTGTGTAGATATATATATATATATATATATATATGGGAAAATAATCACTTGTGTGTGTAAATATATATATATATATATATATATATATATATATTAAAATTATATAAATTTTTATATATGTGAACAATTTTAGGAAGATTTATAACAAAGTGGAAATATTTTTTGTGTAATGTGTTTTGTCCTTTAAAACTTCATCAGACTAATGTTGATGTCATTGCACATGCACATGAAGCAGAAGAGATATTGAAATTTTTTATTATTTTTTTTTTTATATATTTAGGTAAATAGTTTAGCCAATTTAATTTAGTTTGTTTCTTTTGTTATATTTTTATCACTTTTGTTGTTAAATATTCCACATTATGATAATAGGAGATCCTGTCAAGAAAGGCAAAATGTAAGCACCTGATGTAAATTTCCTATGGATGATTTAGCGATTAAAGCACTTTTAATGAAGAAAAGTTATAGAAAGTGCTTTAATTGCTAGATCATCCATAGGAAATTTACATCCAAGTTCTTACAACATTTCACCTTTCTTGGCAGATCCTCTTTAGTCTCAATGTGGGATATTTAATAACAGAAGTTATAAAAAGAAACTAAATGAAATCAATTAGACATTGATTAAACACATATTCAAAAAAAAAAAAAAAAAAAAAAAAAAAGAAATTTCAGTGTTCCCTCTCCTTCCTGTGCATGTGTAATAACATCACTATAATCATCGTTTTTGTTTGATGAAATCTTAAAAGATGAAATGTGTCACATGGAAATTTTTTTCCCCACTTAGTCATAGATTTTCCTTATATATATATATATATATATATATATATACTCAAAATTTATGGTCGCCATAAAACAGATGAAACATTCCAACATTATTCATCATAGCAATTAGCAGTACTCTCCACAAACTCACAAAAGCCATAAAAAAGATTTCAACCCGAGTCTTTGGAATGTATTAAAAATTCAGGCATTAAGTCTGATATGAAGGTTAATATTTAATGTAAACAAGACAGCGAGTGAAACAAAATGCTTGAAGTTCATGGAAATTAGAAAGACAAACTTTATTTGCAATAAAAACCACAAAACGCACCATACATAAAATTTAATTTTTTTTTTTTTAATTTGATAGGAAAGACTGGATCAGTTCAAAAATTTGTCTGGAGATACCATAACAGCTTTTAGAGAAGACCTGTATGCTAAAACCCGTTGAAAGCTTTCAAGATGTCCATAGCTACAGCATTTTTATCTAGAGCATAATAGTCTTTCCACAATTACCGTCAGTATATCAGTAACTGACCTAAAGAAACAAAAGCCATATTGCTGAAAAAATGCCCTATTATCAGAGATGCTTACACAATTCAATATTGTTTAGGGCCTCTAGGAGTTTACCAAAAAGAGGTAGAAGGTTAATAGGTCAATAGTTGGAAGGGTCAGACAGTTCTCCTGCATTGTCAAAAACTGGAAACACAGATGAGGGCTTCCAGCAGGTAGGAAAGCAGGTGGCAATGAGGCATTCATTATACAGTTTAGAAAGAACAGGGGCTAGTTTGGAAGCACACTTCTTAATGACTACTAGAGGGATACCATCAGGTCCACATACTTTGTGGGGATCTAGGTTAGAGGTGATAGCAGAAATCATAGAAGGGGTTACTCAGTTCTAAGTGGGTAGTTAGACAGGGATATTCCAGCTGAGTTACAAGTAGAGTTTAAGGAGAATTTTTGGCCGAATGCATTCAGCTTTATCAGCAGAGGATGTTAACACCTCAAATTGATTGAAGAGAGGTAGAATAGTGACCTTACATTTATTTAGCACACTCTTACAGAGATACCAGTAATCACAAGAGCTAATGTTGTTAGATGCAATGTGGTGCAAACAGAAACTTAGCTCCTCCAAGGATTTGTTTACATTTATTACAAGCAGCAATGAATAGGTCTCTATGGTGATGTGCATTATCACACTGGTATAGCAGAAAATGGTGGTTCCTGTGGGTTCTGGCAGCTGAACATGATAGTGTGAACCTTAGAGAAGATTGAGGTTTCACCTGTTATTTCTGAGAAGGCATGAAAACATCCATGTTGGCTTTGACCCAAAAGGAAACCTCATTGGTGCAATTCTCAGTTTGCAGGTTAATGATGTCAATCCAAGGGGCATGATGAAGAAAGTCATAGAGTGAATCCCAATCAACATACTGGTAATGCAAAGGCATTTTATGAAGAGGAGGTTCCTGTTTAATAGATGACTGGAACTAAATATCAATAGATAATACAGATTGATCTGAGTTTTCAAGAGACCATTGTTGTGAAGCTCAGCAAGATTGAGTGAAGGAGGAAGGAAATAAATTAAGAAGAGAAGCCTGTTGCTCTGTTTTTACTTGGGGAAATAAGTTGCGAAATCCATGATTTAAAAAAATCTAATGTCTGAATACTGGCAAAATCAGTACCTTTAAGCTATAGATAGCTAACAGAATGTAATAATGACAAATGAAAGAATTGTCTGGAGACTTGAGAGACAATTTCCTGGCCATCAGAAGATTATCCTGGATGTAAGCACCAAGGCCATGCATATGAATGCTGGAATCTTTTCGGAAAAGGAGAAGATATAAATATGAATATAAAATATTGCACATTGCATTCTGGTACTAATAAAATAGTGTTTGATGTATAATAAAATTAAAAAAAAGTATAATATATAATTTATATTAATAGTAAATATATATTTTTTCTTCACCAGTAGCACAACTTTAAATTTCCTGCACAATACGTTTGTCAGGTGCTGACTGAAAACTGTTTTCAATAAGCACCTGATGATTGCATTGTTCTACCAGTAAGGAAAAATGTATATTCATAATTAATATATTCAAGTATGTTTGGTTGAATAATCTTGACATACTATAACTGTTTATTTTTATTTTAATCCTCTCAAATTTTCTTAATGCTATTACAAAACTGAGTAAGAAAGACACCATAGTTTTGTTATTTCTTTTATTTTCACAAGTACTTTCAATCTCATCCAAGATCATCTTCAGGGGTGAATTACTAAGACAAAAATTAATGCAATTGATAGTTGTGAATTTTTTTGTGACTGCACATGAAATGTACTCTATTATAGTCAGGTGGAGTCATGGATAATTGCTTAGATTGAGGAATCGGAGAGCCAAGTTCGAAATCCAGTCAAATCCATTACATTAACTTACGTGCTAATACCCATGGGAAAGGTGTGAATCCTCTTCTCCCTCCAGCTATAGGTAAATAGCAGGACAGACTGGGTTCTATAGCCTTGAGTGACAACTGGTCTACAGCAGAAAGAAATGGCAACCCACTGCAAGAAAAAATCTGCCTTGTAAGTCATGTATCAAAAGATAAATGTTGCCTAAGCGTGTATTATGCATGGCACATAACTGACTGAAGAGAGATAACTGAGTTTATATCATTTATCAATGTTTTAAAAATACTCAACATGAAATTTTAAAAAAATATATATTTTTTTTTACAATTTGAGCATCCTAGAACATTGCTTTTATAAACATTTTAAAACTTTAATCATAATTTACTCAATTATAAAACATAACATCTTTAAAATCTCAAAGTGCTCTATATAAAAAAAAATGGTACCAGCACTGAATGAAATTAATTATGAGTATAGCAACAATGTTTTAAAATGTCTATAATAGCAATGTTTTGAGATGCTCAAATTCTAAAAAAAATTTAAAAGAATAAAAAAAACTGACTTATGGTTGGGGAGCATCTCTTTCACAATATATTTGACTCTTAAAATTTAATTTTTAAACTAAAATTTTCCATCTAATCATCATTAATCATACTGCCTCTTTGTTTCATATCTTGTATTTCAGAAATATGACCTATGACAAGAACTTATCAGATGTTACTTAGATGTTTTTCTTTCCAATTAAGTTACAAAATAAATCTTTTTTTTTTTCATTTCTAGTCATGACTATAGTAAATCCTTAAACTTATTTGCCTTTACTTCATACACATAATGTCTCACTATCTGGTTTTTAGTAAAAATGTGAAATTTTTTGTAGCAATTCAATTTTGAGGCTGGCACTTCTCTGATGATTTACTTCTTGTTCCAGATTCCAAAATGGCTGGGTACCAGAATCTACGTCCAAAAGTTATAACTCTTTACAAAACTGTACGTATAACTGTTTCTTATTTTTTATTGACTTTCTTTGTTAAATCATTGTATAGGAAACCAAGTTTATTGGGGCCTTAACTCTTGGAATTAAAAATAGCTGACTGATGAAGTGGCTCATGTGTTCACCAAATGTACATTCTATCAAAATTTGGATAATTGTCTAAAGGTGCCTTTGAGTGGCAGTTTTCATTCAAGGAAGAAGTTTGGCAAGCTGTGTCAACTATGAATCAATCACCCCAAAGAATTTCTGAATTTAAGTTCTTCCACTTGAAGTTATTAGAAAGAAAAAAAAATTAGCCTCACTATTGTCTTTTCCTTTTGCAAACTATGTTGTATATAGCATTCCTTTAAAGAAATCATTGTTGCATTTGTTTATACCTATTAATTTTCTTATCTTCCTGTCATTTGAAATTGATTCTTTTGACATTGCTTCATATGAATTAGGTTTTAAATAATTGTAATTTATGTTTGATGAAGAGTTTCTCATTTACAGATGACCTATTGTCCTCATCCTTGTTGTTATTATCACAATGTTTTGGTTGTTGTGTCCTCTGGCCTTCCTCAGAAGCTTGTTGACCTCAGTAACCTTCAGGGAAATTCGAAATTAACCTTTTATCCCTAGAAGCCAACTGTTTTTTTTCCACTATGTTTTGGTATATCTTGATTAGTTTTGACAACAGCCAAAACATTGTGATAACAACAACAAAGACAATATTAAACATGTAGAAAAAATGTAAATGAGAATTGTATTTTGTATGTTTCAGTGTAAATTAAATTCTATATTAAGATCTTATATTTTGTTGTATATTGCATAAATGGGATACAAATATTTGACAAAAATTTGATGACTTCTGGTCCAATAGTTTTATCATTTTTTTTCATTGATTGGCATATAATGTTGCAACAAACTGTAATATGAGCATATGAACCTTGATATAATTTCTCAGTGATAAAAGAATCCACCTCTTTTAAGCATTTGTAGGAGTTGACTAAGAACTCAATGTTGAGTTGGTATCTAATTTTTATATCAGAAGATAAGATCCTAAGGCCAACTCAGTACAGAAAAAGTTGATTGGTTAAAAATATGATTTTAGTGATTAAATTTGATTAGCTAGAAATGATGTAATGCATCGGTCCACTTTTTCTATTTTTTCTTTTAAAATCCGAAAACACTTTTTGTGATTAAGAATTAGCAATTACTAATTGAGAATTCTGCTAGATATGTATCTGGCAAAATATAGTAAAAGCAACAAAACTGATGATAGTATTTTGAATAATTTATGGAAGGATTCATATTTTGTATTTCTGACTATTTTATCCAGTGCAAAACAATAACATCATCACATGAAAAACAGATTGAAAATTAAATATTTGTTTGTTTTTTCGTTTTTTTCAGCTACTCCATTTAGGCAAAGACTATCCTAAAGGCTATGATTACTTCCGAGCCAAACTAAAAAGTGCTTTTATGAAAAACCGAGATCTCCAAGACCCAAAGAACATTGAACTGATGATTGCACGTGGTAATTATGTTGTCAAAGAATTAGAAGCACTTTATATGCTTCGCAAATATCGGACTCTGAAAAAGCGGTACTCAGACCAATAATAGCTGATATTTTTGGTACTACAGGCAACTATTTGATTCTGATACTGCTATTATAAATAAACAGCAGCAGGCGGGCAATGGCTGAAGTATTAAGTTTACAAAAGAAAATCAGCATTTTTATAGTTTCTCTTTTTGCTGTTAGCAGTGGACAAAAAAACATTTTTTTATTACTTTTCTTTTTGTAAAAGGAAAAATTGCATCATCTTTCTCCTTTTTTTTTTACTAAATAATTTTTACCTTGTAAAATGAACAATATCTCTTTTTTTACTGAAAGAAAAAAAACATGAAATTTTTTTGTAGAAATCATTTTTTTCAAAACACAATTTTTTTTCTTTTGTCGAACATTTCTTCTAATAAATATTTTACAAAATTAATTAAAATCTGAATTTTTTTATGAATTGCAAAAAGAAAAGTAATATAATTTATGTTTTGCAACTGGAATTTGCCAGTGGGAAAAAATATCCATCTTTTATATGCAAAAGGATTGATGGAACATGATTTACTTTTTCATATGAGAATGAAACAAAACAACTTTGTTTCTTTTTCTTTGACCTCAAGGTATATTTTATTTTGCAGACAGAAAAAAAAAATAAAAAAAGTGAAGTAGTGAAAAACAATTTTTTTTAAAATAAAAAGCTGTTCATTTTTTTTTAAATTACAAGAAAAAACACTGAAAAATGAAAAAAAATGGAAGAAAGTACCAAAAATATATTTTACTTTTGTTTTGTTTTTTTTTGTGTGTGATTGGAGTAGGGAAACATGCATCATTATTTTTACAAATGATTTGTTTGCTTGGAAAAGAAAAAGTTGAAAACCAGTAATTAAAAATTACACAATGTCAACTGGATTATTACAACAAAATAGAAAATTGTAGTTTCTACCTCATAAAATTTAAGTATATTTACTGGAATCATAGTACAATGATAATTATCTGTCATCATTGGTCATATCTGATTGATTTGTTTTTATTGATTCTGATGTATTCAGTACTTATTAATATTTGTTCATATTTGTTTTTCTACAGCCCAATCTCCACCCACACGTTTGGCTCTCTCACTTCAGACTAGAATATGTAAATGAAATCCATACACCTAGATGCCTAATATGGTGAGTCAGGGGTGGTTGGAAAATGTATTTAAAGAGGTAAAAATTTAGAATTTAAGAAAAATGTTTTTTCAGAATGACTACTGTAAAATCCAATCTGGTCTCGTGGACTTCTTACTCTTTCAGATATCAATAGCAGCATTTGAATCAATTTAATTAGTATGCAAAAAAAAAAGTGCATGTAGATTAGATATCAACTTGTATAACTAACATAAACTCAGAAGTACATCACTTTATTAGAAAGTGTAAGAAATTCTGGGGATGAAGTTGCTGTCAAACTTTTAAAAAATTCAAATAATCATAACTGTGCAGATCTGTAAAGCATGCAAGTAAAAACTCGAACCAGCTAACATAATGATGACTTCCTGTCTTAGATTTTGGGGTGGCCAAATTTAACAAAAGACGTGGCTTAACAAGCTCAGTGGATTGGTCATAGAATTTCCTCCCCAAAATAAATTTCCCCAATTTCTATTAAATACATAAGTGTATTGATTTTTTTACATTGCAAAAACTATATTTTTTATTTGGGTTGAGTAGATGGTTTACCATCTTTTCTGTTTGAGAAAAGGAGAAAAATCATTGCTTAATTTTATTTGTCAGAAAAAAAAAAAAAAAATCATCCAGTGCCTGTAAAATAATTTGTTCTTTTTTATAATTGCAATGATATTGCTGTGTATTTTTAAAAATAATTTTTTATTCTTAAAATATGAAACCCGTTACTTGGGTGTGTTTTTTTTTTTAAGAACATTTTTGTAGATATCTGCCTAAAACTCTGGAGCTAAAACATTTAATATAGTTCTATTCAAATAATTTCCTCCTTTTCATGGCATCTGATGTCAGTGTTTTGTTTAAAAAGCTATTGTTTAATATCATCCAGGATTTTAACCATGCCTTGACATTTAGTTCTATAAGCAAATATTCAATTGTCGTTATTTTCACAAAAATTGACATATATATTTTTAAAAAGATTGCCATATTAAAACATTTATTTTCTTTTAAAACGTTTGCAAAGATAAAATTACTTTTAGACATTCATTTACAAAAATAAGTCTGTGATTTTTTCTGGTGCAGCTTTGTGTTTTTGCATTTTTTTTTTTTTTTTTTTTTCAGTATTTAAATCATTTTATTTTCTGGTCATCATAAATAATGTGTTCAAGGCTACAGTTGACTATTTACTATTAAAGATTGACTTTTAATAGCATGTCATATAAGAAATTGTTAAATCTAATTGATTTTATTCTAGTTAATAATAACTGGACTATATGATATTTAAAATGTAAGAAAAAATACAAATTAAAAAATAATAATAGCTGGTTCAAATATCATGTCCTGATGCAGAAACTTAATATTAAAACAACAAAATAATTTTGAATTTCATGTAAGATATGTAAGTAATAAAGATAAGTATGGTAAATATTGTATATGGTAAGTATAGTAACAAACATTGGAAAACTCCTATTTTAACATGTTTTACAGATAAATTGGTATCATAAAAATAATTTCACAACAACAAAATATACATTGGCAAAAGAAAACATGATTCATACTAAGTGGCTGCATGCTTGATTTTTAACTTTAACTGTATCATTACAAAAGTTAGGTTTTAAGTAATTTGAACTTAGTTTTTATTTTACTTGAGAGTAAAAAATAAAAAGTTGAAATTAATTCATATCAAATTTTCGCAATGGTACAAGTATATATATTTTTAAAAAAGTTAAAAAAAAAAAAATCAAAACTTCAAATGTAAATCTTGTTTTGTCTCACTAGAGTAGATTATATTGTGAAATAAAAAGGTTTTCTCTTGTGATGATGGTTTATCGGTAAAAATGGAGAAATTTTCAAGTTACATTATACTTACCTCATACATACATATATATATATATATATATATATATATATATATATATATATATACATACGTGTTAGATTAGTATAAAAGACAAAAAGGGGAGATAATGGGGGCAAAGTGGAAAAGCTTTTGTAATGTGTTTTGCTGACATGTAGGGTTGGCTTCTTCATGTTGGAATGAAAACTGAGTGCATAGAAAATGTTTTTTTAAGAGGGTGCAATAACTTAAATTATGTTATCAGATCTGATGATGAGGGAACAGAAGGTTTTATAAATATATCTCCATATGTAATGAGAACGAAAATAATATAAATTCTAATGTTCACAACATTAATTCAAAAATGGGGTTCAATACCAAGAGTAGAGCAATAATTATTTATTATAATTTTTACATATGGACAAAAAAACTTACTCACTACAAAGATGCATTCTTGTTTCGATGTGCATACATCTTGACTGGTGAGAACCAAACCATTTATATATAACAATGATGGTGTGAGTAACAGACAACTTAGCAAAGATATAATACCTCGGACAAGAAAAGAAAAAGAAAAAATGGCAAAACAAAAAAAAAACAAGTAAAAAGAGAAAAAAAGGCAAACTTCTTTTTATGCAGTAAATTAAAGTGCTCAAAACCTAGACAGAACAAAATATGCTTCACAGCATCAACACTTAATGAAAGACAGCTTGATTTTGACTCGTATATATATATATATATATTCGTGTATTGGGGCAGCAGATCATTATCGAAACATATATTGTTAAATATAACAGACAACGAATATCTATTATGTTTAACCATGAGCTGTTCTGAACTTTGTATATTTGCTGTAATATACAAAGTTTAGAACGGCTCATGATTAAACATAATAAACATTTGTTGTCTGTTATATTTAAGAATATGTTTGAATATAATACGTAAAAGGTTAATGGTCAGAGTTGAATTGGACAAGTAAACAGTAGTATTAATACATTTGTAAAAAATATAAAAGTAAAAATAACATCTAGAGCTTTTAACTTTAAAAATCAAGAGATCAGTTGAATCTGCTACCTTGCTACCTTGGTTTCAACCTTACGATATCATCAGGCGATTTTTAACTATAATGTTGTAACCAAGATAGCGGATTCAACTGACCTTCTGATTTTTTTTAAAAGTATGTTTGAAAATATATATATATATATATATATATATATATATATATATATATATATATATATATATACACCTTCTGGTCTCTGGTTGTTGAAGGTATTGGATTTAATTTATTGCTACTCTTATCCTTGAAACGCTCAAATCCCAATGTATTTTTCTTACATATTTTTGTTTTTAATTCCTACCTGAAAAAATGTAATACACATCATTGTCAAAGAGCAGAATTAAAAAGCTTTTTTACTTTGTTCTATTATCATGACATATATGCACAATAAAAATATATATGCTAAACTGTGTTTATTAAAGCCATGCTACTCTTGAGTTTCATGCATTGCACAATCATCAAGCGATAGAGATATGGAACTATTGATTGATTTAATCCACTTTATATAGGATAACATCTACTACCCTGGATGTATGTTTCTGATTAAATACTTGTTTTTGTACATACATACATACATGTGTGTATAAAGTTTCAGTTATAACTAAAATATATATGTGTAAAAAGACACTATGAATAAAGACAAGCTGATGTGTTTTCCCTTTTCATTTATTAGACATTAAATTATATCACTTAGTATCCTCCATAACTTACCTTGACTTTTCAGTTAACATGATGAGTATTTATGAGCATTTGTTAAATTTAAAAATTTTGAAAAACTAACAACATTTTTCCTTTTGTTTATTTGTTGCAAAATGCATTTTCCTTGATATAGACTATCAGAGGAAGAAACATGTCAGCTAAATTTTCTTTTTATCTTTATTCATACATGAGTATATATGAATTTATATAACAGATATTAGGTTGGTGCAAAAATAATGTCGTTTTCTCACATATGTTACTATGTGAGAAAACAACATTTTTGCACCAACCTAATACATATAGAAAACATTCATGTATATCCAAACATATATTGTTTATCATATGTGTCTATAATTTCCATTGTTTTTTCTCTTATTACTCTTATCTCTTTGGCATCTTCTTTGCAACACTTTCCTTTTTTTTAATAACTTCTGCTCTATCTCTGGTTTGCACAGCTGTTTAGTGGTTGGAACTAGTTTACTTTGCTGGGGTTGCCTATAGAGCTAGAGTTGTTCTAGAAGAAGCCCCCAAATATTATAAAAAGTTCCTTCTGAGAAGTGTGAACAACTAGCTCATCATTGTCTTTGCGTGCCATATTTTATTCATTCTCGCACACACGTGCTCAAACTATATTTTTGTATTTAGTTTATTGTTCTTTTGTATTTCTTTTTTCCATCACTTATCTCCAGAAAAAAAGAAAACATTTGTATCCTAAAATGATAGTTGATTATTGACAACATACATCTGTATGAAAATGCAATTTAAAAAGTAAATATGACAAATTGTCCTTTTAATATTTTTTTTCTTTTATTTAATCACATCAGCTATTTTCAAAGAAAAAAAATTGCTTTTCATTTTTATGTAAGAAATGAAAACAATTTTGAAGCACCTAATTTTTATTTCCCTTCAAGTGTAGCTACCAGGAATATTTTTCCTATATTAAAATTTGATTTATTACCTCATAAATTGATTAGTAAATTCGTTTTTATTACATTTTTAAAACAATTTTAAATGCTTGTTTTACAAATTCCTTTAGTGCTGATGTTAACATGTTACCAAAATTAATAATAGAAAGTGTAATGTTTTCATGTTGTTTTTTAGTCTAACAGCAATATTATAAACATTAAAACTTAAAAGATGATATTAATTTTTATTTAAAAATTAAAAAGTGTTAATTTTTTTTCTCCATATTAGCCTGATTTCAAAGCAATAAAAACTTATTTAATATTTAATAGTTTGAATTTTAAAGACATAAAATCATTTTTTTCTCAAATAAACTGACCAAAATTGTTTTCTTCTAATGGCTTTTTGAGAAATGAATGTTCAATATTTCTTACTTTTTATAAACCTCTTCGGTGTTATATAATGTCTTTTTACTGCAGTTTTAGAATGTTTGATTCATACTAAATTCGCCAAAGTTGCATCAATTCAATAAATGCCAAATTCTATGTTCTACAGAGTGATTTTGTTCAAAGAAATGTTTATGTAAATATATAAAAAAAAGTATATTTTATTTGGAGAAATACTTACATAAATGGAAAAATCCCCCAAAACAAAAACTAAGTCTGGATAATATATATGTAGATATGTAAAAGTGGAATACATGAGAATCAGTTGAATGTTGATCCAACTAGTTTTCGTATATTCCATCTTTACATACTTAGTCAGACATTTGACTTCAATCATACATAGAAATAAAAATATATCTTCTTCATGAAAATACTTACATAGTGATATGTCCCAGAGAGGGATATATTTGTTCGAAGTAGCAAAGTGGTTTTGGACTACTGTAACCGAGTAAGAAAATCTAGCAGGTAACTGTAATGGACTGGTTCTCGTCGTAGTGGTAGGCATTAGGTGTAGGCAATAGGCGAAGACAATAGTTGTAGTCCATGTACCTCCACATCAGTCTGTATTTATGGCTGACACCAGCCAATCATATTACTGTGAGGGAGAATCCATGTGTATGCATATTCATTACCTCACATCGATATAAAAAAATGTACAGTTTGATAAGAGTAATACTTTGGTATTTTCTTCAGATAAAAATGATAGAATTTCTTAAGCTTAGTGTTACGAAATTGTAAAAAAAGACATTTTTTAAACTGCTTATAAAACACACAAGAAAAAAATTATACTGGTCCGTTAAATTACAATTTAAAAAATAAATCATGAATAGAAGATAAAATGGAAAATTACTTAAATTATTTGAACTGTTATCCTTATCTTCATTGCCATATTCACAATATTTCAGCCATTGCATGCTCTGGCCTTCTTCAGATAGATCTAGTTCCATGTGCCATGCCTCTTCCAGATACCTCGGTTATTTCCCTTTAACTCAACTCTCCAAGTTTGGTTCACCACTGCTGTGGCCTTGATATTGAACTCACAACTCTTTGTGTCTAGACACTGGATCTCACCAACATCTTTATCAATTGGGCCATGTTTCTTTTTCAAACTTATATCCAGTGCAGTGGTGAACCAAACTTGGAGAGTTGAGTTAAAGGGAAATAACTGTGGCACCCAGGGGAGGCATGGCATGTGGAACTAGAACAATCTACTCTGGTGGAGGAAATAAAGGGTTTGCTTTGAAATTCCAATCACCTGAAGAAGGCCTGAGCATACAACAGCCGAAACGTTGTGAATATGGCAATGAACATGAGAATGACGGTTTGAATAATGTAAGTAATCATAGTACCTCATCTCAGAGATAGACAGAAAATGGGAAAAAATGTAAAGACTTATTCTGTTGTAGCTGTGTATGAATAAGTGATTAATAAGAGATTTTTTTTTTTATTATTCTCACACATGCTTGTATTATTATTCATTAAGTATACTAGCTAAATTCCAAGTATATTTTAATGACCTGAATTATGCCATTTGTACTAAGAGTTGTTAATTCATGTGTTATAAACAATCTTAAATTTAATTTGTTTTCTAAACTACAACAAAATCTTTTCCTTCTCCTTCTATGCTGTTCGTGCAGTTTTTAATATTTTTTTCTTTCTTAAAAACACTCAAGATAAAAGTAGAGATTTACTTGAAATATTGGATGTTAGCAAGATAGATTGGTTCAAAGAATTTACTTCAGCTTCGCTTTGAATCTTGCATTTTGAGGGAGGGAGGAATTGAGGCATCCTAGAGTAAACCAAGTCAAAGGAAAATTGTTTACTGAAAGGTCAGGAATTAAATGGATTGTTAGAATTAATAAAAAGTTTTTCTCTGATAAGGTTCACTTATCAATATTTTCTTAGGTAGAGATGACAGCTCTATTCATTCTTTTAAGGCTATTGTTATAACAACAACAATAATGTTGATTATTATTATGATTGTAAGCACTTTTGGTCCCACTAGGGAATGCTGAGATCAAGACAGATTGAGCAGGTAGTTTTGAATAAATGAGTATTTAAGTTTACCACGTCTTATGTTGTCTTTGTGTTGTTTTGACTTTTCAGTGGTCTCACATAACTTATCTTTCTACCTTGAGCCCAGTGGAACAGCTATAATCTGAATTTTGCAAAAGTTTGGTTTGGTTTGTTTTATGGCATATCCATGTCAATGGGTTATTTAATGCCGACAATTTTTATTGCTGGTAATATTTTTTTTTTTTTTAAAGTATTGCTGATAATAATTTTTTCCTTCAAAAATTTATTGCTCATAATAATTTTTTTTACAAAGTATTTCTGGTATTAAAACCTGTTTTTACACTTTCATTGTATTTTGACCACAGTTTGGGGGTTAACTATTTGCCCATAGCTGGGACCCTAATAGGTGCTACTACCCCAGGTCAGGATGGACCTGAGAACATCAGCAATTAAGAGATGGTTCCATGCTCTTCAAAACCTCCTGATAAGAGGCCTTGCTGTTGGATGCAAGTTTATCGTCTTACCTAGGTGAATTTTGCAAAAGATAAATCAATATAAAAATGACAAGCATTTTGATAAAAGCAATGAAATTGAGATTGAAGAAAAATTATCTGTCTATATTTCTGAGATGAGGTATTATGTACACTATTTACATTATTCAGACTATTGTCCTCATCTTTATCACCATATTTATTATGTTTCGGCCGTTGTATGCTCCGGCCTTCTTCAGTTGTATGGAATGTCAAACTGAACCCTTTATTTTGCTCACTGGGGTAGACTGTACTAGTTCCATGTCATGTTTAATAGATGTCAGTTATCTCCTGTTAATTCCCCTCTCCAAGTTCTCCTCTGCTTTAACCAGGTATTGAACTCACACTCTTTGGTTCCTCTCACTGGATCTAACTACACCTTTATCCACTGTGCCATGTGTCCTCAAGCATGTGGAACAAGAATAGTCTACCCCAGTGAGTGAAGTAAAGGGTTCAGTTCAACATTCCAACAACCTGAAGAAGGGCGGAGCATACAACGGCCAAAATGTTGTAATAAATATGTCGAAAAACAGAAGAACAATCGTCCGAATAATGTAAATAGTGAAGAAAAATTAAAATTGAGAGTGAAAGGGTTTCACACAGAACATTCAGATAAGTCTTATATTTACTGTTACTTATACTGACAGTGAAACTGAATCATTTTGCCTGGAGGACATTGGATAAAGGCAACCGTAGCAAAAACTGAGTTTCTTATTCGGTAATATATTGTTCATGCCAAACAAGACCCTAAAAATACAAGATGGGAGTTCATCTCCTTGCAGAAGTTAATTCATTACTTTTTTTTTTTTTTTAACCCCTGTTGCATATTTAAGAATGATAGGATGAAAAAAAAAACAACCTTGGTGTTGTGATAAAACAAAAACAAGAAACAACTTGTGATGAAAGACAAACTATTTGAAAATTGGTTGAACTTTTTGGTAGTATTTCATAAAAAAATATAGTAACAATAACATGAATGAGAAAATTCATAGAATATTTTCTGTGCATTTGTTTGGATAGAAATATGAATGTTTGGTTTGGTTTGTTTGACAGCATATCAACATCAATGTGTTATTTAATGCCGGCAAAATTTATTTTGCTGGTAACATTTTGTTTTTGTTAAAAATCTATTCCTGGTTATATTTTTCTTTCTTTTTTTCTACAAAAATTTATTGCTCGTAATAATTTTTTACAAAGTATTTCTGGTATTAAAGCCTATTTTTACACTTTCATAGTGTTTTTTGGGGTTAACTATTTGCCCATAGCTGGGACCCTAACAGGTGCTA
Source organism: Acanthosepion lycidas (assembly GCA_963932145.1). NCBI lineage: Eukaryota > Metazoa > Mollusca > Cephalopoda > Sepiida > Sepiidae > Acanthosepion > Acanthosepion lycidas. Next base: position 24,006,816 of record OZ010572.1, read on the forward strand.
CCACCCCAGGTCAGGGTGGACCTGAGAACACCAGCAATTAAGAGGTGGCTCCACGCTCCTCAAAACCTCCTGATCAGAGGCCTTGCTGCTGGACGTAGTTTATCGTCTTACTCAGGATGCGGATGTAGTTTATCATCATCCCGGGACGGGGTAGAAATATGAAATTGTAACATTTAAAATAAACTTGTTAAATATAACTCCACTGTATTTCAATTCCTTTTTAATGAACCATCCCTAGAATATTCATATTAAAACTTCTGTTTCTTTTTGCCAAGTACCTCTTCTGATATTCCATTTTGTTGTCTGAATCTCATCTGATCAGCTATGTATTGAATTTATCACTAAACTCATTTGATATTTTTTATACATCCAGCTAAAAAATATAAGGAAACAAATAATTTTCTTTTATTAAAATTCAGTCCATATAAATTATATTAAAAACTTGTTTGCACTTGCTGTAAAAAAAGTGAAAGCAAATTTGCTTATTGTCTGGTTCACACTCCTCTCCAGTCTTTTGAACAGGAGTAGAGGTTCATCCCTTGTTTTCTGTTTAGGGTTGGTTTTCCTGTTGCTTCTAAATTCTACTTCAACTCTATACTCCTAATGTCTTAACAAAAACAATAATATTAACATAAATTGCTAATATCAAAGCATTATTAACAAAAAAAAAGCAGCTAAAACAGTTTATCTGTCCTCTCTCACGAGAGTGCAGTCAAGGATGAGAAATGCACAGAGTGACTAGAATGAAAACCAAAGACCAACTTTTATAAAAGATATATAGCAATTACAAGCTAATTGCATTTTAACCTAACAACGACTCCTGCTTATAAAGAGATTACTGGTGAAGGTGTTAAAATCAATTTAAATTAAGTCCTACCAGCCATTTCTTTCTAAGTAAAAGTGGTTGTTAGACTCAAATAGAATAATAATTGCTATATATTTTATATAACATTTGATTTGTGTCATTTATTTTTAGTTGCTGCTCATAGTTTCCATACTTGATATAACTTTGATAATAGAGGAACAGAGAACTAATATGTATTCTGAAAAGTTTCATGCAAAATATAAATCATGGAATTGGATGTCATCACAGTTATTTGATTTACAAAGAATCATGATTATGTTTTATATTGTTCATCCAAGTATCATCCACTTTATGGATTTTGAATAAACTATTCCAGATGATATGCTTTTAGATCTCCCTAAGGTTGATGTTATAATGTTTTAACAGAATTGACACTTTCAGTCACATAAACCTTCAGGGTCATAGGAACACAATTGTACTATAGCCATGACTGCAGTGACATGACTAAGATAAGATAGTCTTCAGAAAGCCCATCTCTCTTCAGGATGGTTTTGAATTCAAAGTTTTCATTCTAGTTTGGTTGTCACCTCAAAGTAAGAGAACCCATTCAGCCCTACTATTTAACCCACAGTTGGAGGGGAAATCTATGGTTTTATACCTTTCACAAGGGTTTTTGTGCTAAAGCAAACATAATGAACTCTGGGAATTTGAACTCTGCTTACTGATTTCTCTTTCCAAATAATGAATCATTATGCTAATTGCACATCCAGTCAAATTATATCAGTCCACAAATGCAATGTACAAGATTTTAAAAACAAATCCTTTATGATGATGAATAATAAAAGCGCCCAATGAATTCCATGAGATTATCTGACATATATGTGTGTGTGTGTGTGTGTGTGCACATGTGTAAAATGATAAAAGTCTCCTACAGCTCAATTATACATTTTTATCTATAAAAAGAATACCCGCTCGGCCCGGTGGCTAGGATCAAAGTGTAGTATCTGTGCTTTGTGAGCTGCCGGGTCGGGTGTCTGTCGAACTCTGCTTGCAGGGAGGAACTCTGACGAAGCTCCGCCGAAGGGTAGGGTTTCGTTGGGGGAGGTTGACGGAACTAGCCCCCCTCGGGGGGCTTGGATGGTTATTTATTTTTGGCTGGGCCTACGGGCTCGGAGATACCCACATTAAAAAGGCCTTGTGCCACATTCAGTCCTCGTGGGTGGATTGATACCATTATACATTTTTATTTTTTATTGAATACTTTATGATCAAATTTGTAGCAGCAGAAAAAGGAAGCATCATGAGCGATACGTACAAAGCTAAATACAATTTTAATATCATCATCATCAATGTTGTTATCATCGACATTAATAATAATAACAACAATAAAAACTTTCTTCATCTCAGGAACGCCAAGAACTTTATTACTCAAGAACTTTAAATTCTCTTTCAGGGGAAATTATTTATTTAAAATTTTAGCCACAGTTAGCTCCCTTGGGAACAGCATCCGCGTCACTATAGTTATTTCTTTTTAAAATTTTTAATCTTGACTTTGCTTATTACTGAGGTTCAATTAAAAGTAAGGTACTGTAGACTAAAACTAAATGCATATTTAAGTTTTGTTCATTTATTTAGATATTAATTTTCATGGTTAATTTTTTTTTTAGTTCTTTTTTGGTTATATATATATATATATATATATATATATATATATATTATTATCTCTAATAGTGTTTATGAATAATTGAACTTAAGAGATTTAGTAGAATACATTATGTAGATATTAATGTAAATCTTTTTTAATATCATATTAAAATGAAAATTTCTCACTTAATTTTTGCCTTTGTTTTGTAATTCTTTTTATTTTTGCTATGCAAATATAAATGGGCTTCTTTTTTGGCAATCTTGGATTTTCATGCCCACAGGAAAACAGAGTGTCAAAAGGACGATTTTTTTCCCTTGACACTACTATTATTTTAAGTACCTTCACTCATGTTTATTGTTTTAATATTGATGATTAGAATAAACATTATTCTTATAAATAAAAAATCTATTAAAAAAATATTGTTTCATATTTTTGCTGTAATTCTCAAGATCAACAAATATATTATGAAAGTGAATTTATACATATATGTTTAGGCTTTATTACAATTCTAATCACTACTTTTTATAACAAACATTTATGAGTAGTGATCGTAGTCAAAATAATAGCAGTGTTAAAGGAAACACTGCCCTTTTGACACATCATTTTTTGGCGGGGTATGAAGGTCTAAGATTGCCTCTTTCTTTTTGATTGTTTGGTTTTTCATGTGAAATTTCAAGAAACATAAGTTGTAAAATGGCTTCATCAAAAAGAATAAATCAAAAAGGTGGGGAAAACTTGATAAAAAAAACAAGGTTTTTTATTTTTATTTCATGGTAAATTGATTTTGAACAATGTACTACATATCTGATGACATACAGAAATTGATTTGAAACAATGAATATTATAATTGACTAATCTGTCTAAATTCCATAAATATCTACATTGCACCTCATCCAAATGGGATCTGAATAGTCTCCAGCCTGTTCCCGAATCACCCACTCAATCTGACATTTGGTACTTTGGTCAAATTTTGAAAGTGAGTCGAGTCAAGAAATTTTCAGCCTCACCTTGTATATATGTGTGGATATAAAACTAGTGTTGCAATATTTGAATGTTGGCAATGTACCTTTTATTATTGTGGGTAGTTTCAGGTTTTCTCACTTTTGGTCATGCATGCTTCAGCTGTTCTATGAGACACTCATAAATTTAACTAGGCTTTAATCACTTATCACTAAAGGAAAAAGGAAGTTGAATCAATACCCAGTGGATTCAATTTCTTGAAGACTAGTTGTCTATACACATATATAGATTACTGACACCCACTGGAAATAAATCTGCTTTTCACTATATTTTAAGTTGAAATAATTTGTCAAAATTCAGTTAATTATTAATGTTAAATATGCTGACTCTCATGATCCTAGCAAGGATTGAATTGACTATCTTTTACTAACAAATTTCTGAAAAAATAAGGATCCTACTCCTCAGCTTTATGGATATGTTCTAAGCAGTAACAGTAGTCGGTCTCCCTTCCTGCCAAAGTGGATTTAACCTTTACTGAAATTTCTCCTAAAGTTAAATTTTTCTATTGTCTGGTGAAGTGCTGTGACTCAGTTTATGGATCAAGATCCTGTTTTAGCATCAGCAAACATGTGGAAGAGAGCAGAGTCCAGTTATAACTTGTACAGAAAACGATTTCAATTCAAGGTTTAACCACTGTGTCCAGAACTTCAATCATGGTAATCTCATTGACCCTGAATCCCTGTGTGAAGAAGATGAATGAGATGTCATCATCATCATCACTCCCCATTTGCATGATCATCACAGATAATATGATCTAAATGTTTATAACTGGCAATAAATTTGTCAGGTGTGCATATAGCAACCTGCAGTTCCTTCTGTTCATCTGGTACTTTAAAAAAGGTGAGTATATGGAAGTCATTGTGGTTGGCAGCAGTTGCCATGATCACAGTGTACCTTTTCCTTTCTTCTGTTAGAAAGTAAGTGCCTCTTCTTCTGTTAGAAAGCAAGTTCTCTTAAAAGAGAAATTAACTGTAAAAACTTTTCATGTATTATAACATTGTTAGGTTTTTTTCCATTCATCCCCTACACCCAGTGTCTGTATATATATATATATATATATATAAAGTCCTTCATATATATAGTTCCTCAGGGAACAAAATGCATAGATAAAGAAAACGTTTTCTTTTGGCATTATTTAAGTTTACAGAAATTTCTCCTAAAGTCAAATTTTTCTATTGTCTTTTGAAGTGCCGTCATTCAGTTTATGGATCAATATCCCGTTTTATCATTTGGTAGCAGAGCATAAAAAAAAAAAACATGGCTGACATTTGGCCAACAGACATTTGACTGATAGACATTTCGCCAATGGACATTTGGCTGAATAGATATTTGTCTGACAGACATTTCACCAAAAAAGTACAAGTAAAAATAGTAACAATCAATACTTTAAGTATTTTAATTAGTAGTATTAGAAGGTAGAATAGGATTAATAATTACGACTGAATTTCAAGTGATAAATAAATTTAAATTTGAAATTAAAAGTTTTATTTCAATATTTTTTTATTGAAATTAGTATTAAAAAACATATTTGAGTGTATTTGGTAAAATGTAGCACCTAATTATTTAAATTCATATTTAACAGTAAAATAAAAGCTAGTTATTCCCTTTAAGATAATGATTATTAAAAATGAAATTGAAAGAGCTTTCTTATCATAAAAGCTTAAGATACTTGCTGTAGTAAAATGTTCTTTTTCTCAAAATACTTATCATTTTAAAGGAATATTTGAAGTAAAATATATTATATACAGAATAGAATTTTAAAAAAGCCTGTAAAAAAAATGAAAAATTATAAATTAATACAGTAAATAAATATAAATATATGTAGCACATTGCAATAAAGAATGTGTCATACATTTAAGTATGCCATTAGGTTTTCAACTAAAAGTCCATTCAGTTAAATGTCTTTCTGTCAAATGTCTGAGTTCCATAACAAAGGATAAATGGCTACAAATATGAAATTTTACCAGCACTTATCCCAGAAAAGTACCATACTTGGAATAAAAAAAATGAGAGTCTGTGAAATGGCAACAAATAGAGATGTGAGTAAAATAGCTCCAGCTGTGTCTTTGAATAGAAATGTTAACATGAGAGAATCATCATTCAGTCCATATATCCATTTATTTAACTTCCATATATAACATTTAGGAACTTCAGCTTTTGGAGGTGATTTTAGAAAGACTGTCTTTTCATACTTCTTACCTTGTAAAAATGCTGTCTGGATATCCATATAGAATAGTGAACCATCCACAGCATCTTCAAAATCTGTATGTTGACTATCTTGGTCTACTCAGGAATCATGAAAATTTTCATGTTGGATGGTTATCATCATCTAACTGTTAAATACCATTCTTGAGAAGCATCATTCAGTCTATTTACACATTTATTTAACTTCAATATTTAAGAACTTCAGCTTCTGGTGGAGTTTTGAGAAAGACTATCCTTTTAGATTTCTTTCCTTGCAAAAAATGTCCTGATATCCATAGAAAGACATGTCCACCTTAAAGCTATGATGAGGGTAAGGATAATTCATGGACTCTCCTTTGAGCAATTAGACGAGTCAATTCTAACATATCCCGTGTCTTCATCTTGGAATCCTTAATTTTAATTCCATCATTTGTATCTTTTTTGGTGCAAATCCATCTTCTTGTCATTGTATTTTGGCCTGAGTTTGATACAACAAAATACATTTGTTTTCAGGTCAGCTATGTAATTCCTTCTTTTTAACTTCAGCATATTCTACTGCTATTTTCCCCAGATATCTAAACTATGATTTTGGTAAGTGAAAATTTCATCATATCTTTCATCATAAATCAAGAAAATATGAACTTTAAGCAAAATGGTCAGAGATTATGAGAAAAGTTTCCCCTTCAGCTGCTGCTACTGTTACCAGATCAGCTTATCCTGCATTGGACTGGTCTGCCACCAGGTTGCCTAAATCTTTATCCAGGAAGCTAAACTAAATGATATATACAGATTCAGACTGTTGTCCTCATCTTTATTGCAATATTCATGATGTTTCAGTTGTTGTATGATCAAGCCTTCTTCAGATGATATTAGTTGGAATTTCAAACTGAACCCTTTATACAGCACATGGGGGTAGATGGTTCTAATTCCCTGAAGTAATCAATGGCTACTTGTCCATGACCTTGGTGAGCCTACAATTTGAAGGACCTCGGTTTTAGCCTGACATGGAGAGGGCTGTGCTCCACCAGGTCTGCTTGTCCAAGACATGCTACACAAATACTTTCAATCCAAATATGTGGAGGGAACTAGGCCAGTGTTCAGTTGTGAAGCAACTTTATGACCACATCCAATCATAGGACTGGTGACCATGAGTACCATCATTAATAATGCATTTTTGCAAGATTTTGCATGTTGTGCTTTAAAGATTTTCCCCATCTAATCTGGAATTACAAAAGGCAAGATAGATCAACATTATATTGCAATAGGAAATGCAAAGAACCACTATCACTCAAATGCAGGAGGAAACGCGAAGAACTAATCACCCAACCCAATTAAATGTGGTGGCAGTAAAATGATTGTTTACACAGATGAAACCTATTTTAGAAGAAAGAAATAACGGAAGATGTGTGCTCCAAGAACTGGCTATTTGGTAATGTTGAAAGAAACCCTAGAAGGTGTTTGGTTCAACCAATTGCAGATAAGACAACATTGCTTTCTGCAATTGAAAAACAAATTTAACCAGGAATACATAATTTTAAATGATAGGCCACAATACAGTGGTGTCTGTCAAATACCCAGTAAAATCTTGTTTTCATATTTACTACTTTATAAAACAGTAAATCATAAACATTGCATTCTAGCTGCTTCACATATTTATAATCTTGTAAATATAAAATTATATTTGTAAATAAACAATCAAATACTGTATATATTTGTGGGATTTTTGAAAATCTAATTTTAAAGCTAATTTTATACTTATATAAAATTAGCATATGTACTACTGGCCCTGGTTATGCCATTGACCGTTTCGATTCGTAAATACGCTTTTAAGTAGGCGCACAAGGGGGTCGTCAGTGATGTTTTGACTTGGCTCATCAGGGAGTTTCGGGTCTTTCAACATCATACTCCCCATCACCAAGTCGACCCAATCAGGGGAGATCAACCCCTGATTCCCCCTTTTGATTGAACACTAACAGCTACTCTGGCCTTTTTTTAAAGAATAAGAGGAAGAATGACCACGCGTTCCGCACATCTGATTGGATGTTAGTAACAACCAATCTGCTGCGCGGACTAAGTTTTAAATGGCCCGCGGTTGGGACTGGTTTCTTTTATTTCGGTGGATTGCAGTTTCGATGGTTAACTGAGGAGGTAATCTTAATATTCCTAAATCTTACCCTATTTCCTTGAGTATTTTATGGTTTAATTATTTGCCGTTTTTATTTTGTACTTTTCCTTTTGACGGGGATACTTGAACTCAACGCTATTATCACATTTTATCGTTAGCCTGTTTCTTAATACAAATAATATATACAAAAGAGGGAAATGTTCGTATAAATAAAGATAAAATAAATTAGCCAAATGTCTTACGTTCGAATAAACATTTTTTAAATTATATTTATATATATGTATCGCTAAAAAACCGATGACAAACTGCTAAAATAAAAAGATATATATACAAACGATATATGGTAATGATCAAGAAGAAAAACACTATATGCGTTATGATTCCGATTTAAATATACATATCCATTTTCTTTAGTCAAATTAGCTTCAAAATTGGGTCTTGAAAGGTTGCATAAAATGCAAATATGTATGGTAAATAGAGTTTGATATTTTTGTTGTCAATTCTCAATAACAAAGAAAATGTATATATCCTCTTTCATATTCAGTGTTTTTTTAAAAATTCTAAACATAGTATAGGGATACAAAAGGTGATTATCTTCCTTTGGTTGAGATGCAATCACGTGGGTCATGTCATGTCCATTTAGTGATATCACTTCATGGTGTGACAAAAGTAGTTGCTTTTTTAACCCAGGCTGAGCCTTAATCTATATCTCCCAGATATAGAAAATAACTTTGGCATGCAAGTCCTCATGCTGAGAAAAACCCAGGACATGCCTTTTTCCGTTTGGAGAATATGTCCCCACTAATAATATAGCAGAAATATGGCTTCTTCAGAAACACAGAAAAATCTCTTGAAGCTCCAGTTCCTATTAAGAATTGTTATATGTAGCACTTTTTTTTGTCCCAATTTCACACTGCTTGTTGTTGATGTATGTGTTATATTTTCTCTTCATAGGACATTTTGTGTATGACTTATCAGTATAAAACTAATTGAGAACAAATCATGCTTGTCATTACTTTTTTTTTTCACCCATTCCATTCTGTCTGTGAAATATGGTGTTATTATATCATGAATATAATAATAATTCCATAATGATGATTTATAACTCACCAATTAATGCCTTTTTAAAGCAATAAAGCAGGGAGTGCATACAGTAATTTTAGTGTAAAAACTGTTCTTTTGACACACCATGATATTGGGCTAAAACTTTGCACCTTTTATTATATAAAAGAGCGTTCTATTTTAAATACTTATAAAAAAGATTTTAATACATATAGTATATATATATATATATATATATATATATATATATATATATATATATATATATATATTTACCTAACAGTCTGTTAAATAAGTAAATAAAAGTTATATTTGGTGTATATATATATATATATATGATAAAGTATAGTTTTAAGGTATGCTATATTTATGAATGAATGGGCACCTCGACGTGGTGTAATGGTTAGAAAGCTTGCCTTGCTAGATCACTTATGACTGAGTAGCGAGTTCGATCCTCACTGGGTACCCCATACTTTCAGCCTTGTGCCACATCTAAGCCGGGCTTAGAAAATCACTATATTTATGAATTAAAGTGGTCATTATCAGGGATACAGCATATCTAAATATAAAAGAGAACATGGAAGTTAATACCCTGAGGTGACAATCTGCTTCATGGTAAACACAGTCAACAGGCCATTTTTATATATATATATATATATATATATATATATGCGCACTTGATGGTACTTAAAATCCACGGCTCAATTGACTACATAAAATTAGCTCAAATGGCTAAAAATAAAAATTTATTTTTAAAACCCTTTTAATTATGGTCAAGCACAAATGTTTTCTTATGTCTCTTGTAGGTATATATACACAAACATACATACATACATATATAGATGTGTGTATGTATAAAGGGTGTGCGATGTGTCCATTGTCACCATTTTATATTTTTTTATTTTGCGCATGTGCATTGTTTGTTTTTGATGACTGCACAATATAGTAGAGCCAGTTGCGCACTGTGAGAAAAAGCGCAACATGACAATTCACTTTGCCAGAAATTTGGAAATAGCAAGATGTACTGGAAGCTCTAATATGAACATATCAGAGTGTTTAGGTATCAATCTGAGGACAGTGCAAAGGTTGGATAGGTGATTATGAAGGTATGGCAGCTTGTAAAACTTGTTCTGACAAGGAAAGAACTCCCGGATTTGCTGGTAAGATCCAGGCTATGATTGAAAAGGATCCCTCCAAATCAATCAGGTACATAGCCTGTTGGGTAGTGCTGCCCAGGGTGAAGAGTGTGGCTTCTGGAAGACCCTATGTCTGGCAACAGGACTCTGCACCATTCCACATAAGCAGGAGAGCATAGACATGACTGTCAGACAATCTCTGCAGCCACATCATCTCTTACATCTGGTCACCTAACTCTCTAGACTGCAACTCCCTTGATTATTGTGTGTGGCACAGCTGAGTGAGAGACCAACAAAACTCCTTGTAAGACCAAAGATGAACTGAAAGCAATTATTATGGCAGCATTCACCAACTTAAACAAAGAAACAACCCAGAAGAGTTGCAAGAGATTCTGAATTTGTCTGTAGGCTGTGGTTGAAGTCAATGGCAATTTCATTGAATAAATATTCTCTTTAGCATTTCAAAATATTTTTGCATAATTTTTGTATATATATCTGTTAAGATGAGATGTCAGTGTTATTTTCATTTTTTGCATAATTTAGACAACATTTTATCTCTTACACTCCAATAATATATATATATATATATATATATATATATATATATAAAAATACGTCAAAAAACGACATTATTACGTCATTATTTTTGCACCATCCTAATATAAGGATATAATATATAGATACAAAACTACCAGATTCTGAGAAAATACCGAGACAAGGGAAACAACTTTATTTTTTTTTACGCAGTTAATGAACTTGTTTTCATAATAAAGGGAAATAACTTTGCAAAGTTCACTATATTCTACGTGAAAAGTTGTAAGATTTTATTGTCCATTGTATAAAGATTTCATTGTTCAAAAATTATTTAAAGTCAATTATATATAAAATGTATCAGAATAAAGCTTTAAAAAATTTACCAAATCGAAAGCAGCCATTATAATTAATGTTCATTATATTTTTTTTACTTTTGCAAACAATATCATCTTCAAGTGCCTGATTAGATTGCCGACAAACATCAATAACAGCAAAGAACACTTACTTCAAGACAAAGAAAGAAAAGCCCGACTGTAATGTTATGAACCAGATTGTGACAATCTTTAATAGAGTACACATATTTATTGCTGAATCAGTTTTTTTTTTTTTTAATATTTTTCTAAATTTGTAATCATATTCAAAATTTAATCATAAAAAAACGAACTTCATTAAATCAAGAAGAAAAAATAAGAAAAAAGTGCATTTGCAAAGGTGAGGTGGACAATGCTGGGAGTATTATTATTATTATTATTATTATTATTGCTGTTGATGTTGCCAGATTGTTGTTTTAATGTTTTCTCGGTTTGTCATCCCATGTTGAAATCAAGACATACTTCCTTAAAAGCAGTTGCAATGAAAGACTTCAAAAATCGATGACGAACAAATAAAAATTTTTCCTGTTGAAAATGAAATCCTTATGATCACAAAAATTGAAAAGGTTTTGAAAAAGTACCTACGTGACTGCATGTGTGAATGTGTATATGAATGCTCGTAATGGCTTGACGTTTTTAAATTATTTCACCTCTGCAAGACAGTAAAGCTATAGTGGTGTTGGACTTAGGGGCTATAAGGAATAATTGATTTACTCACGCCAAAGGAGGTTAAACACACGGGTAATTTGTAACAAAACAAGATAAGTAAATTTTTTCACGAATTTACACGCTTGAAGTAGTGTCAATAGAGTCAGAATTCTTGAAGTTCGTAGTTTTAATGTATTGTCATGAAGATGAAATGTTCATACAATAGATTAAATGATCTGACACAAAATAATATTCAAAAATATTTAAAACAAAGGTAAGAAAATTTGTTGCTCACTGAAAGGATATAGTTTGCATATGTTCAAAAGTAGACGAAGGGAGATAGTTTGAAAGATTTAGTTTTCTTGTTGGGAGAAAATGCTTTGTTGCGCTGCGTGCTCATTAACTGGCATGTACACTGGCGCGTACTTCAAAGATGGTCGCGAGGAACGAAAACGAAACCTTTCACACGACTTCAGACGCACTTCACAATAATTTAATTTTTCTCCTCGTTTTATATCAAAAGGAATTTTTTCCATCCTCTCTTTGACTCACCGGCTAACATCTGTGAAGGTATGGTTTTCATTGGTCAAAAAAAATAAAAAAAAAATCGAATTAATTTCATTCTTCCTCCTCTTCCTCCGCTTTCCGTATTTGAAGGGAGCGGGCGAAGGGAGTTTTTATTATTTCGCACTCGCTACAAAGCCACTAAGTCACAAATGATTACTGAATGTGAAAGAATAAAAAAGAGAAACTTTATTAAGGAAATCGAATATTAGGTTGGTGCAAAAATAATGACGTAATAATGTCGTTTTTTGACGTTACGTCAAAAAACGACATTATTACGTCATTATTTTTGCACCAACCTAATAGCAGAATAATCAAGAGCACAGTAGATGTCGAGTGACATTACATTTAATATTTTGAAGATCAAAGTTGGCTGGAAATCATGGAAGCGAAGGAGAACCCCCACAAGCGAGATGTGCAAGAAAAGAAACTGTTAGCACGGAACTTACGGTTACATCTAATCATTTCATCTGAGACCTTGATGCTAATCTAGTACTGCGCTTAAATTCCGAAAGCCTAGATAACACAGCGGAGAGATCACCCGAACAGTTGCTATGAAAGTATTTGTAGAAAAGGCACAACGAGGCAACATAAAGGCGGTGGGAGAGGGACGGAAGCCGAGACGCCAGTACCAATACTATTTCTGATTTTTCTTTAAATATATAGCAGTCGTACTGGACAGCAGTATTCAAAAAATGGACGAATGGTAGACTTACAAATATATAAAATAGATTATGAGAAAAAAGCTGTCAAGTACTATACAGTGTAACGGCTTTCTTAGCAGCAGATTGAGCAATAGATTCAATATAATTTTTCCAATTCATATCAGCCGAGAATTAGCCGAGAAGGCGCAATGAATCACTCTCCTGGAGGTTGCATCAGTCATACTGATGGGCGGTAGAAAGGGGTCTCTCTGATTATTAATGTGTTTGTTTTGGAGGTGTTAAAATTAAAAAGTCATTCTTTATATCCCATTTAACAGCAGATTGGGCATCTCGTCGTGGTGTAATGGTTAGCAAGCTTGCCTCGCTAAAACAGTTACAACTGAATAATAAGTTCGATCCTCACTGGGTGCCGCATACTTTCGGACTTTAACAGCAGATTGTAAGTCATTTTTTTTTTTAGATCACCTGCCAATTTGATGTCATGCAACCGCTCAGAAAGGTGCAAATAATTGTGTCATCAGAACTGACGCCATCATGAAGAAAATTAAGAACAAAGCAGATTCTAGGGCAGACATCTGGAGGATACCTGCAGATGTACAAAAATATCTGGACAACGATTTGATAAGACTGAATCATAACGGGTATGCCAACCCCTGTCAAATGCTTTCGAGATGTCAATGGGAAAAACCAGAGCAGCTTTATTTAAAGCTTGATAGACGCTTTCAGCAATTATTGATTATACATCAGCGGTTGACCGAGAAAAGCGAAACCCGTGAGATGCTTAACCAATTAAGAGTTGATTGGGGCCTCTAGTACATTGCTAAAAAGTGGCAGAAGAGCAAAATTACTTGCATGCTGAAGGGCAACTGTCCAGGTAACAGAAAAATGAGAAACACTAATACCGTGTGATCCTAGTTACGTGGCTTTATGTTTAAGGGAGATAATCCACTTCCGCCACATGTTCCCATTTATTATTTTATTGTTTGTGGTTTTGGTTCACACGACAATTTGCCTGCACAGAACGGGTTCGACTATAACTGAATATTCGCTGAAATGCAACCAAAATATGTTCTTATTAGTAAGGAAGATTAATTCTGAATTGTATCTGTAATAAAATAAAAATAATAGGAAAGAAAAATAAATGAAAATAAAATAAAAACGGCAAATATTTAGAGTAAGGCACTATACAATACTTAGGGAAAAAGGATTAAATTTAGGAACATTAAGATTACCTCCTCGGTTATCCATTGTAACTGCTATGCATCGGAAAGAAAAGAAGCCAGTCCCCATTGTGGACCATTTAAAAGATAGTTTGCGCAGCGGATTGGTTGTTACAAACATCCAATCGGGTGTGCGAAAAATGTTATCTTTCTTCGTCTAATTCATTAAAAGGCCACAGTAGCTGTTAGCGTTTGATTGAAAGGGGATGGATCAGGGATTGATCTCTCCTGCATTGGTCGAAACTCCCTGGTGAACCAAGTCAAATAACATCAGTGACGATCCCCTCGGGTGCCTACTTAAGAGCGTATTTTGAATCTATGTAAGCAGAAGATGTTAGTTGGTTTAGAGGTAATTAGCCTGTAAGTGTTTAATATTTATATAACTTTTTGCTTTTTTGGCATTCCTTTTTAGCACTTCCAATGCTTTTGCGTAGCAGTTTTTTTTGTTTTTTTTTAAATCTCTTTTTCTTTGGAGCTATTTCCAAAGGTTCAGTGATTTTTTTTTTTTTTTTTTTTTTTTTTTTTTTTTTTTTCTTGACGATTTTTGTGGTTCTGGCATTGTTTGCGGTCTTTTTATATCGAATGTGTCGAAAATCGTGTCCAATACCTCTTCTTGAGGTGGACAGTTAGCATCCGGTAACGGTCTCTTATTTGGTTTACCTGTCTTCTGTGTAAGAACATTTTTCCTTGTACTATGTACAGCATATGACCAATTATTTCTCAATTATGCCTTGCTCCCAGTAAGAGGTAATATTTTTATATGCCTTAAAAAAAATTTTCTCCTGGGAGGAATTCTTTTTGGTGCGTAGGACTGTTACATGTTTTGTTTTACTTGGTATTAATTTATCGAAAGCTGATCTGATTTTCCTAGCAAACATGACTTCTGCTGGTTTGGGTAGACGATAGTGGTAGTCCTTTATTGCTGCGTTCAAACCTGTAGAAAAAATCAGCACAAACTCGAATTTCTCCTGATTTCTTTTTGACGTAGACCGTCGGTGCGGCCCATTTGCTGTATTCTCTTTTCAATATGTCCGTATTTTCGAGTCTAGTTAATTTTTGGTCATTTTTTTTCTATTGACGCAACTTTTTTTTTCTTAAACAGGTTGAAGGTTTTCTTTATTACCTGCCATTTTCTTACATCTTCCGAGACCTGCTGAAAATACTTCGGGGAAACTCGTTTTTAGTTTTCCTTTTAATTTGTCTGCCTCGGTTGTTAAGCTTTTTACATTTTGGCAGTAGGTGCTAATAGGTTGATTCCACAATTCGAATTTTTGCATCCAGTCTGTTCCGAATAGGTTTTCGGTATTTCTTAAGACGTACATTTTTAGTTTGTTCGTCATTCCATTAAATGTTCCGTTTGTAATTACTTCAGGAATTTTATCTTCCCGTAACTGATCTAGCAATTTTATCCGTTTTTAACATGACAGGTTTGTTCAGTTTTCTCCATGTTTGTAGGTTTATGATAGTTAAGTCTTAGCCAGAATCCAGCTGTAACCTAACTTTTCTGTTTTGCATTTCGACTTGTACATATTTCCTTATTAGTCTCATCTGCTTGATCAGTCCTCGTAATTCTTATTCTGCTTTTGTTTTCTTTTCTATAACAACAATGAGAACTTTTGTGGCCAATTTTTTTACATGATAGACAAGTTTTAAAACGATATGTACAGTCTTTAATCCAATACCAAGACCCACAACAATAGCATGGACTGGGTGGTAGTTATGTTGATTATAATGAGAAAAACTCGTTTTACCTATTGTTGAGGCGGGAAAATCGGTTCGGTTTGTTTGTGAGGAGGGAAAATTTGTTTGCCTTCGTACTCTGCTTACGTGTGCTATGCCAGCTTATTCTATGTCTTTTGATTCTTTCTTCACACTGATGCATCTCTGGCAGTCTTCGGCTTTTTTTTTTGAAGTGTCAGATCTTGTTCACTCCCATTTAGTAAGTATCATTTCCGAGTCTTTGGTTGAAACCTGGCCTTGGACGTAAATTAAGCATTTGAAATTGTCCGCGCTGAGTTCCGATAATCTGAAGTCCTCACAATATTTGTTAACAATGGATGCGAAAATTGCGTAATCTTCGTCTTTTTTTTTTTGTAAGGTTCAAGCATTTCCATCTTTTATGGAATAGTGAAGTATTATGGCTGAAAAGTTCCGTTAGCAGTTTTATGGATTCTTTGAACGTTAACTCGCTTGTTTTTCTGGGAAGGATATAATGTATGAATTTGGTATATTCGCCTGTGCCTAATTTTCTTAGTAATATGCGTACTTTACGTGCGTCTGACCAATCTTTGCAGTCAAAATCATATAGATCTTCGTACCTCCGGAAGTAATTTGCAAAAATTTTATCTTCGTCGGGAGCGTACTTGAAATCTTTGATATTACTCCAAATAGCGTTTTGTAAGAGAACTGTTTCGTTCTCGGATTTTTGCTCCTTATTTGTCATTGTCCGTAACAATAATTCTTGCTATTCCAGATGTTTCTGTCTGTACCTTTGTTGCTGTTCAAATTGGATTTTGATAAGTTCCATAATGGTTGACTTAAAATCTTCCATGTTAACGTATTTTTTGTGTAACCTGATATTCTGTAGCCTGTGCACGCAACAAAAAAAACTTTCCTTTGTTGTCGGTGAAAATTTAATATCAAAAAAAATTTTTTTTGGAATTAGTTTCGTATTACCCTTTTAGGGTTTGCTCGTCGCCACTTGTCATGCGCGACGGATAGCAAAAAAAAGGTATGTCCTCCGCGTAGAGTTGGTTTCTTCGTCGCCACTTGTTATGCGGTGGCGAACGAATTTTTTTTTTTCTTCCAAATGAATTCGAATCTTCGTCGCCATTTGTTATGGTCCGGTTTCTTGTACCACAGTGATAGTCCAAGGTAGAACCAATAATGAAGAACTCTAACACAGGTATGGCATAACACAGATATATTACAAACAGGAATATATACAGAGGAGTAGAAGTGTTAGTATGAACAATCAGGTTTAGAAGAGAGAACAATGTAGTCTTGACCAGTATCACTATTCCAATGTCTTGCAGTAATTGTCTGAACGCGACTCTGTTTCGGACTGCCTCTGATTCGACTCTTGACTCGACTTGAACTACTGACGATATTCAGTCACCCCCCCACGAGGGTGTCATGTGGCACAAGGCCTTTTTAACGTGGGTATTCCGAGCCCGTAGGCTCGGCCAAAAAATAGCCCATTGAACCCGTATAAACGGGTTCAGGGCCGGTCTACCTCCCGTCCGTAGGAAGAGAGTACAACCGAACAGTTGTTCAAGTCAAAACTTGAACGACTGACTCCCTTGCCTACTCTCGAGGCGCAGTATTTATTAAGTATGGAATAGTCCATTATTATTATGGGTAAGATCCCATAACAATATCTTGACCGTGTTTTGAAAAATGAAAACACTTTATGAAACATACATGCAACAAACTATTTCTTATTTAACAGTTAAAATATTTAATCCTTGAAATGACTAAATGTACCACTGAAAGTACTCGGATAAAAAGAACATTCGGATAGTTTTTATATAATTCATCATCCGAAAAGAAAAAAATTAGATCGCATGAGAAATAAAAGCACCTTGTCTGTCGTATTCAATGAAATGTGCATGAAAGGATTGCTGCCTAAATATTAGGTTGGTGCAAAAATAATGCCTGTCTTTGACATTTTTAACGTCAAAAACCGACATTCTTTGCACCAACCTAATACACACGCACGCACACGTGTATATATATATATATATATATATATATATATATATATATATATATATATATATGTGTGCGTGTATTGTATGGTTTTGTGTATGTCGTAGTAGTCTCTCTCTCTCTCTCTCAGAACAAAGCATGTTTATTACTCTTTTTCTTTTCTGTCATTCCATTCCGTCTTGTCCGTGAGCTACGACGGTGTTGCATCACGGATATAACAATGGGATGCCCATAACGAGAGGAAAGTAATTGGGAGAATAAAGCCTTCTTCCAAACACTTCCATTACAGTATAATTAAAGGGTCTTTTAAAATAGGAAAGATTTCGAATGAATTAAATGTCCTTATGAAGTACGGCAGATTAAAATAAAAGATATGTATGTGTAGGTTTGAATAAGTGAGTGATTTTACATAAATCGCGAGAATAAGGCAGTTAAACCTTCCCGTGGCGTTCTTAGGCTTAATCGGGTCTGCAAAAGTCAGTCGGTGAATGGCGATGCTGTCTTTGATGTTACCGGCATCAAATGGATTCTTCATCTGCTGATTTTTAGGTTGCAGACTCCTTTATTTGTTTTCAGAAGCTCCGAGGTTAGGACAACTAAAAACAAAACACAGCGATCTGATTGGTTAAATCTTCTTCTTTCTCACGTGGTATGGCTTTTTATTACGTCAACATGGAACAGATTTAGTGAAACTAAGGCGATACCCAGACAGATCAAGAAAGTAAACGCAGATATTGACCTACGAGGGGCCACTGATTTTAAGCTTAACTCGCGATAACAAAAGTTCGTTGCTGAAATCAACGTAAACAATTTAATTTTTTTAAAAAATATTTAACTTTTAACGCTAGAATAATTAGATTTATTATATAAGTCACTGAAGTGTCTTAAATAATAAATCTAATATAGGGTTCGTATATTTTCTTTTCTTTGAAATTGCAGTAATTTAATTTTATCTTTATTATAAAAAAATAACAATTTTCTGTCACCAAATTAAAAACAACGAGGAGGTAATACCCAAATTGCCGAAAATGGAATAACCGTAAAGTTGATGGAATTTGAGAAAACAAAACAAAAGAAAACAAAAAGACAACAAGACCAGAATACATTTAAGAGTGTGTCAAAAAAAGTGCTTAATGGCGGAAGAAAAAAGAGCATTACAGAAAAAGAGCATAAATTATAATACCTCCATGAACAAGGCCGGAGGCTAGTGAGAGGGAAGAACAAGAGAGCTTTGTTTAACAATGCCGGCCAAAAATGCCTGTACTAGAGCATACATAGGGTGTCATCAAAAAATGAACTTCATTTAAAATGTGGATATCTGAGTAACTACATGTCTCAGGCAAACGAAATTAAATATGCTTCATGTTGAACAATAAAAGATTTATTTATCAACATTTGAACAAGATATTCAAAGGGATGTAGATTTTATAACCGATTTCCAGAAGCCTCACAAATGTTCAATACGCGCACCGCCTGGGACACGACAAACTCCAAAATGGTAGTCCAGCTCCTGCCAAACACGCTGTAGCATGCCTTGCGTAACATTCTCCAGAGCCGCAGTGATTTTTTGCTTAAGTTCTTCTAGGCTTGTAGGAAGAGGGGGGTATAGACCTATAGAAAAAATCACAAGTTATTTTTCTTTTGTTTTTTTAAGCGTTTCTCCCCAAGCAAGGCGGGAAGCCACTACCACGCAAGAGGTTACAGAGAGTTGGAACGAGAACAAATAGGAATGAAAGAGGAAAGGATGAAGAGAAGGATAGGGGATAGATAAAGGCATCTGGAGACGTCGATTGACATTACATTTGAATAGTTGGAGATTATAGCTATCAGGGAAACGGTAAAAGGGGAGGGAGTTCTACAGGCGAGAAATGCGAGACATGAAGCTATTGGAGTAGAAGAGACTGCTGCATATAACAGTTTCGACAATGAAAGGGTGAGAGCGAGATGCCAGCCTAGTTGAACGCTTAAATTCATGAACCAGTATTTATAAAAAAAGACAGAGGGAGGCCACGGCACATCTGTGAGAAACCGGCTGCAGACGAAATGCCAGATCAGGGCCAATTACATTGCATATCCGTCTTTGGATTTTATCAAGGATTTTTAGACAAACAGAAGGGGCATCGGGCCATATATGGCAGCAATACTCCATGCAAAGGCGAATGGTTGATTTGTAGATTTGAAGGATCGACTCCGGCGAGAAAAAATTCCTGGCGTGGGACAGGGAGCCAACTTTCCTTGCAGTGGACGAAGCTATTGACTCAATGTATTTGTTCCATCTCAGGTCAACAGTCAATGTGAGGCCGAGTAGTCGCAAAGAGGAACTCTCGAGAAGTTGAGCGTCAGACATTCTAATGGGGGGCAGGGATGGTTCTCTTTGGTGAGTAAGAGAGAGCTGTTTTGTTTTTGAGGCATTAACGTTAACCAGACAATTCCTGCCCCAGTTTACAACCGATTGGAGGTCTTTTTTCGAGACAAACGGCCAGGTTAGATTTGTCAGCGACATTTTTTGAGGCAGGAGTAAATAGTACTGTCGTCCGCGTAGATGCCTACTTGGGAACCTATGACGCCAAGAAGTTGTCAAGTCAGGTGAATGTGGTGACCATTTCAACAGCACATTGTCATTATCACTGGCACGCAGGGTTCTGGTTGATTTTCATTGAGATAAGTCAACACATTGTACTTTCCAGTTAATGCATTTTACCTGAATCTTCTCGAAAATGCACGCTGCACACTTGTGTTCGAGCATATTCTAATACAAAATTCCTTTTCATTTCTAGTGAACGTAAATTCTTCCCTTTTCAAAAATAGAAAAAAAAATGAAGCATTCAACTTTGTTAGTTTTTACACATTTTGTTAAAAATTGAAATCATTTGAGTGAGAATTGGCGTTGTTATTAGATTACAAAATGATATCAATATTTTTGGGACATCCTGTATTATGAAGCACACACAAAAAATCCAAGCGGCACGAAAGGATGACACTTGAAAAGACATGCAGTAAAGAAGAGACCATAATGGTGTAATGATGGAGGAAATTATACAAATAATAATTTTCTGATGTAGGACAGTGCAACTACGACAGTTTCGTTCGTGGGTATATTATATATGTATTGACAAACTACTTTTATTATGACATCTTGAGTTAACCGAGGCGGCGGGAATAAAATGCCCAATTAACTGAACATCTAATGCCGACTGCCTGGGAAATGCTTGACTACCACGCAGGGAACTGACAGTCGTAGTCGGTAAGGCCTGCACCAGAAAACTGATTTTAATATATATATATATATATATATATATATATATATATATATAATTAAATTTTCAGACACACTAGGTTGTATATTAATACATATTGTTTTATTATTTCAATTAGGTTCCTCGACGAGTTTCGTCCAGCATGGCCATCATCAGGAGTAAAAAAAAATTGCTTGTGAGTTGCAGTGAACTCCAGGAGTGAATGATAGTCTCTGAAGAATGTAAACTTTATCTGGAGTTTCATTTGTTTTTTTATCGCTAAATTTAGTCAGTCGTTGTATTGGTTAAATGACCGCTTTCATGTTCTTTTTAAAATAGAGATTGGAAGATACCTGAGTCTTAGAATTCCCTTCTTGGTCATTTTGATAGTTTTATTGGTTGCTGGGAAGGGGATGTGTGTGTTAAGTGTATACTATATTTTAGTTTTGGGGGAGTGTGTGTGTGTATGTGTATATATTTGTGTGAGCATATATATATATATATATATATATATATATATATATATATATATTTCAAATTTTCAGACACACTAGGTTGTATATTAATATATATTGTTTTATTATTTCTATTGGGTTCCTCGGCTAGTTTCATCCAGCATAGCCATCATCAGGAGAAAAAAATCCCTGCTTGTAAGCAGCAGTGAACTTCAGGAATGAATGGCCGTCTCTGCATATATATGTAATACATATATTACGCGCACATCAGTATATATACAGACATTTGTTTTTCTGAATTTTAATTCTCAAGACAATACGATGTTTATTTAACCATTTGAGAAGACCTTTTCCCTTTTTCATTTGTCACCATTGTTATTAAAAGTGTATTTAAATTTTTTTCGACGACGTTGTTTTATTCTTTGTTTGTAGCATGCGAAGCATCGTTTGCTACCTGTCAAAACATCACGTTCCTTTTCATCTAAAGGGGATTAGCAATAAACGCCTTCATTCGACCCTGAAAATAAGGCCAGCAACAATCACAAGTCGCCCCATGTCACAAGACAAGCAAACAGACACACATTGAAATCATGGCCTCCAACACCAGAATTTCTTTTCTGCTTTCATGGATGCGTCCTTGAATCTGAACCGACTAATATACAATCTTGGAATCTTGGAATTAGTCCATTTTCATAGCAAGAAAAATCACACTGCAGAGAACGAAATTCACTTATGTAGTGGCGATCCTTCCTCTGCATGTAGTCAACGGAGTTGCTAGATAAGGAAGTCGGAAGAAGTTATTTTAAGAGTTGCTCAAAACGTTGAAATTAGAGACAGAATTCTGTCGCCGACACATCTATACATGACGGAACACAAAGACAATCGTTCAGTGTTCAACTAAGGTTCAAATACTATGGTTTAAATATTAGCTATGATACCAGAAAACACAGCAATCCACAAGCTTGCTGATACCCACAACAGAATTCACACAGGCTACGCCCAGCAAATAAACAGTCTCGCGCAAGACGACCAAATCAAGAAAGAAGACGGCAGGAAACCGAGCTCATCAAAATTTGACAGCAAATACAGCATCTAATACTGCATACCTGAGGGTGAAGTTGAACGTAGTGCAACATCGAGCATGGCATATGCATCGGAAGCATAAACCAGAAAGGACCCATGCATAGGCATTGGAATACATGTTGGTATCAATTTAATTTTTGGGTGGGGGGCACTAAGGAAATGTTCTGCACGTAGCAGATGATCTAGGAAATTGAATCATCCAGTCAGTAAAGGCAGCAACTGAATAACACATGTTCTATATGAAAGATACTAATAGCAATAGATAGGTTCGCTTATCATCTGCTTTACACACCTCCTTGAGCTTTTGAATAGGATTAGAATTTTATCCCTTGATTCCAGTTTAAGTTTAGGTTTCCGGTTCATTAAAAAATTCTACTTCTGCACTTCAAGCTTCTTCGTCTAAACTCTGAAATTTTATTTATTGTTTATTTACTTTTTTCCTTAGTAGGTGTAAATAGGCCCGCTTATTGACTTGTTCACACTCCTCCCTGATCTTCTGAACATGGGTAGAGTTTTATCAATTGTTTTCTGTTTAGGATTGGTATTCCGGTTCGTTTTAAAGCCATTTCATTATTTTTCATTTCCAGTAGCTCATTGCGTCTTAGTGGCATTATTGCCTTTCTTGGGTTGAATTGATTAGAAAAAACAAAAAAAAACAAACAAACAAACAAAAAAAAAACGGCGGTACAAATTCTTTATCGATAGTAATATATGAAAACGTCACTCCAGATTACAAATTTCAATTTTTGTTATTTTTCTTAAATTTTAGAAATCCCATATTTTTTCGGCTTCCATAGGGGGATCAATTTACAAAGAATTTACATAGCAAAATGGACCCCCTATTAAGTTTCATAAAATTGATTTTTTTTTTAATTATTATTTATTGCTCTAGAGCGTTTAATATACATAAATATGAAAAAAGTATTTTGAATAAAAGCTTATTTCTGATAGAAGTAGTGGTGCGTTTTGGTCGAATGAGGCCCACCCCATTTAAGACTGTTTTTAAATTCAGTTTTCCTTCTCTTCTACTGGTTGCCACCTTAACGCAAAAAGTGCACTGTATGCCTTGCTGGAGGAATAAATTTTAAATGGCATTATGATGAATTGAATCTAGCGGGAATTGAACTCCGCATAATGAATTCATTTTCTGCTTCTGTAACTGCTGCCCTATCATCGCTCTTTTGTTTTTTTTTAATAATGTCACATCACGTGTCTTTTAATTAGGGTCGTTAGAGCATCACCACATTTATTGCAACCATCGTAGTATTGGTGTGTATCGAGCTCAAGATAGCCTGACAGAACGTATCCCAGTTTATGTCGATTTGAATACAGTTATTTTTTTTTTGTCTTTTGTAATACCAGAAAACAATTTTGTTCAAGAGGCGAAAATGAGTTCTCCGGTTTAACAGATATGACTTTCATTCGATTAGAACTTTGGGTAATGCATCTTTTTATCTGACACTTTCTATTCTCTGCAGACATTTTAAGCTGATTTCCGCTAATAAACAATCACAACTCAATTACAACTGCATGCAAGCTTATCGTTTTTTGTCATCGACCCATGAAACCGTACATTTTTGCCTAAAAGAAGTGAGATGTATATGTATGGGAAAACAATAAATGCATTTTTATATATCAGAACAATTTTAGGAAAATCTGTGACAAAGTGGAAACATATTTTTTCGTTTGACGTCTTTCGTCTGTTGAAATCTCAAAGGATGAAACAAGCCGCAAGAAATTGTTTTCCACTTCGTCATAAGTATTTCTAATAATGTATATGTATATATGTAATGTATCTATGCGAAAAATATTTTTGTCAATAAATGGCAATAAATATACAAAGCGCGCAATGAAACCAATATTATTAACTAACAACCTCTTTCAACGTTAGTCCATATATATATATATATATATATATATATAGTAGTAATAATAATCTTACAAATATAAGTAATTATACTCGTCTGGAAAAACCTTGGATATCTTGGCTTGTAAATGAACACACCAATACCCAAGGAAAAAGAAGGAATAAAAATAAAATAAAAACATGTAATTCAGGCGAAAACAATTGTTCAAAATCCAAGCTCAGAGTCCAAAGAAAAAAAACCCCAACACGAGTAAAGCGAAAATAACTAAGCAAAGTGCTCAATTCACTAAGTAGAGCAAATCTAACTATGAACCTAAAGAGCCAGGCAAACCTACCTACGCGGATCGTCAGGGCCAGCGTACAGAGAAATTCAAAATTACTTCATGGGTATAGTCTATTTCAGCTTACGCCGAGTATGTCAGTCTTATTCAATCCAGACGGATGGACTGTATTCAGTGTCGGAACTAGAGATTTAAAATTGATACAGAACCTACCCATATCGAAGCCGCAACAGGATAGACTACTTGAGTAATGATAAGAGGAGGGTGGAAGTAATTTTCTTAAAAAGAAAGAAGCTCAATAAAATCAACCCAGATATTAATATTAGGACCCCAAATTGTTTGTTATAAGAAAGATGAAGTGAAAATAAAGGAAGGCCGAAAAAAAAAGGAATTTTATAAAACGAAATTTTTAATTATTAATTATATAGAAAATTGGTTCCCACAAAAAATGCCAAAATATGCTTACAAAAAGATAAATAATTATAGTCGCATGTGTTGAGCACTCTTTTAAGAATAGTAATTGTTGGTGTTTGGAATTTATTCCGTATACACCAATCCTATACTTGTGTGTATATATATATATATATATATATATATATATATATAACAAGATTAACAATAAATCGTATTCAGTTTATATTAAGAAAGAATATATTTAAAAAAATATATATTATTAAGGAATAAAATAATTTAATGATGAAAATATTATCCATTTAAATCAGGTGATTGGAATTTCAACCGAACCCTCAAAGACACAGTGTACAGTGGATAAAGACGTTCTGAGTTCAATATTAGGCTACAGTAGTGGTGAACCAAACTTGGAGAGTTGAGTTAAAGGGACATAACTGAGGCATTTGGAAGAGGCATGGCACGTGGAACTAAAACATAAAGGGTTCGTCGAAATTCCAAACACCTGGAGAAAGCCGGGACGTACAACGGCCGAAACGTTGTGAATATGGCAATGAAGATGAAAATGACAGTCCGAATAATGTAAATAAGATAAGTAATCATAATCCCTCGTCTCAGAGATATAGACTGATAGTAAATGAACATTTTTTTCCGGACACCTATATTTCTCTGCGTATTTCTGTGTTTATGTGCATCCATACTGTGAGTTCGATGTTCACACAAATGTCTATGTCTATGTGTAGTTTTGCGGTTAATATATACCTATATCGTTGTACATGTGTGGTGTACACGTAGGTAGACATGACAACATATCTATATTTCTCTTTCTCTCTTGCTGTGTTTATGGACGTGTACTCATCAGTGTATACGGGAAATTACACCTGTAATCATTTACGTGTACACCTGCATGAATTTCTGCATGTGTCTGTACATAGCGTGTGTATGTATTTTAAGGTTTATCTAAGTGCACAGAATTGGTAGAAATATGCTTGTGAGAATATGGATATAATCTTAGTGTACGTGTTTTGGTACGCACATATATATGTACATGTTTGTATTTATGTACGTATGTGTGTTATTTATGTGCTTGAGTGTGAACATTTGTCGATGTTTGCGTCAAAGGTTTGGCTCCGGCTTTGTATGTGGTTGGAGCCTTGCCCAAAATGGTTGCTTCATCTTGGTTGGTGATGTTTACAGGGAAGTGTCGTCAGATTTTTGTGTGTTTAGCTTGCCGTTCTCTTGTTTGGACAGACAATGAGATCAACGCAGAGATGAATCAGTTTCCTGTAATCTTGGTTGTCCGGTCAGAGAGTACGGGTTTGGTACGCTGAGATAAACTGTGAGCGAGGCTGGAAGTCGAGGATACGAAGGTGTTAGATGTGGGAATTAAAAAAAAAATATATGAGGGAAGGCAGTGGTCAGAGAGAGAGAGAGAGAGAAAGGGAGAGAGAGAGAGAGAGAAAAAGAGGGAGAGAATGAGGGAGAGAGAAAAATAATAGTAAAAAAGGAGAAAATGAGAAGATAGAAGAAAAAAAACTCAGCAAAATAGAAAACAGAAGAAAAGAAAACCAAAATCAAAGCGGCAACGAGAGACAGCTTAAAATAAAGAAAGAAAAAATGGAAAAGAAAAGAATAGGGATAGCGAAAAGAAGAAAATAAATTGAAAAGCGGAAAAGAGAGAAAAACTAAAGAAGAAAATAAAGAAAGAAAGCAAAAAAAAAAAAAAAGAATAAAAATAAATATAGGAAAGCAGGAACGAGAAACACTAAGACAAATAAATTAGTAAATAGAAAGAAAGAAAGAAAGTAAAAGAAAAAAATGATGGCGGAAAAACTAAATAAAGAAAAAAAAATTGGAAAGCGGAAACGAGAAAGGGCAAGAAAAAGAAAAGGAAAAAGAAACAAACGCCAAAAGAAGAGATTAAATAAATGAGTGTCAGAGAGATTAAAATAGATAAAGAGAACGAAGAAAAGAATCGAAGGAAGAAGTAAAAGAAAAGAGTAAAAAAGAAAGAGATGCAACATGAGCAAAAAAGAGAGAAACGAGAGAGTAAGAAAGAGTGAGAAGTATGAAATTAAAGAGAGCAAATGATTGATGAAATAATTGTTAAATTGATATATAAATAAGAAACAGAAGGACATTGAACAAACGGGGAATGAGAAGAAAAAGTACTGTACCTTCGTCAGGCGAAAATGAAATGAACAGAAATAAAATTAATAAAAATACTCAAACACAGAGCAACAGTTTTGCTAATAATAATAATAATAATAATAATGATAATGATGATGATAATAATAATGATAATAATAATAATAATGATAATGATGATGATAATAATAATGATAATAATAATAATAATAATAATAATGATAATGATGATAATAATAATGATAATAATAATAATAATGATAATGATGATAATAATAATAATGATGATAATAATAATAATAATAATGATGATGATAATAATAATAATAATGATAATAATAATAATAATAATAATGATAAGGATAATAATAATAATGATAATAATAATGATAAGGATAATAATAATAATGATAATAATAATAATAATAATGATAATGATGATAATAATAATAATAATGATAATAATAATAATGATAATGATGATAATAATAGCAATAATAATAATGATAATAATAATAATAATGATAATGAGTGATAATAATAATAATGATAATAATAATAATAATAATAATAATAATAATGATAATGATGCTAATAATAACAATAATAATAATGATAATAATAATAATGATGATAATAATAATAATGATAATGATAATAATAATAATAATAATAATGAGAATGATGACGATGAATAGAGGAAGAGTTCACTTTAAAATGGAGAGCAAAGCAAAGGCTGACGTAGATCAGGAGACAAGTTGAAAGAACTGTTGATGAAAAACGCCATGAGCATGATTGCGCAGAAGACATCTGAAGAGAGTAACTGAATTTTTATTAATGTTGGTCGGTTGATTTTAGGACACGTCAACCACTGTTGAATTATTTAATGCTGAATTTTGTATGGAATACCGAGTGAGGATCGAACTCATTAACCAGTAGTGAGTAGCCAACCAGACTAACCATGCTATCCCTTACGACGTACCTGTATTAATAGTGACCTTAAATAAGTAAGGCGAGGATAGGCAAGAGAAAAACACAATCAATGCAAAATGTTTAGTAATAGTGTAGCGGTATGTAAAAGCACTAGTAGCCTTGTCGGAGTTAACTCCTCCTTAATTTTCTAATTGTTCACTAGGGGTCGCTCTCCCTACCCTATAAATACTGGGCAATTTATTGCCTCGTTCTCTTTTTACTTTACATTTCAACGGACACATTTAAAAATGTGATCTTTCGCAGAGATCTGCATTTTTGCCCACTTCTGGAAAAACGCTATGAAACAAGCACACACACATACACGTACATACGAACATTCATCAAAATACGTTCACGCACAAACACAAATGTTGATGCCTTTGTCCATTGTAAATGTTGTTGTTTAATACATATACTTCTTTGTATTTATATATCGGTCTTGTTTGTTTTCTTCACACTTCTTTATGGTGGATTCAATCTCTGAGTCCGCCATGTTCTTTCAGTGGACCTTCTTCTAGTAGGAATAAACGCATGTATTCCTAATATAACAACACGTAAATCCATCGGTCCGCTACAGCCTTTGTTGCGGACAAAACAGAAGATGTGGTTTACTATTAAATAAACCAAAGAGGAAAGATAGATTAACAAAGTCACGAATGTAGGGATTAGGAAATGTAAAGCAAAAATACGAACCAATTTAACTTTTGTGTAATAAATAACAACGATCTTATACAGGAATATCAAACAATATTACAGAGGGTGTGAAACTGCTTTGAAAGGTTAGAAGTTTGTAAAATGTTTGTAGAGAAAAAAGAGTGTGTAACTGAGTGTCCTTAGAAACAATCCTTTTGTAGAATCTGCGTTATATAAGAAAACGTAAGGACTTATTTAAATGAATGCCTGTTATATCCCAGGTTGGAATTAAAATAACAGACAAGTATATTTAACCGATAATAATAATAATAATAATAATAATGATAATAATAATAATAATAATAATAATAATAATGATAATAATAAACTTTTATTCAATTACTGACTACAAGAAGGATTTGTTCAGTTTGAAACCATGAATTTCACGTGCGTGTCATTTTGTCACCATTCAGACGTGACGCGCCCATCTTCCAGACAAGGGAAGTAATTCAATTGCATTTTGAGTTATTGTCCTTTATAAGGGAAGTAACTTAGCATCCCTAACAATAACAATATAAAAAAATATGTCTTACTTGTAATGCAAAATGTTCTGTCATGTAGTAAGCGACTGTTAATTGAGATAACTAATCTCCAAGAAGGAATCTCTTGTGACCAACCTCTAAATGTTGTTGTAGAGAATTGTGATAGTATCGCGTTGCTTAGACCTGCCGGAAGAAAATTCTTTTCTCGTTTCTATTTAATGTCTCAAAGTAGTTTTCCCAAAGATAGCGTTTTCGTTGATAAAACTGTTTTCAATTGGTTCTAAATTCCGAGCTGAAATTTACTTTTTATATTTAAATTTTGTTTGGGTGAGCTGCTTCTAGGCGTCGTGTGTCAAACTATTTTTAGATTTGTAAAAAATGGCCGCTTCTGAGACTGATAAAGTTTGAAGGTACACCGATATATACACGAGGGGCACTTCGACGCTAATGATTAGCAAGCTTGTCTCGCTAGATCAGTTACGACCGAGTAGTGAGTTTTATCCTTACTGATTGCTCAACACATTCAGCCTTGTGCTACATCTAAGCAAGGCTTAGAAAATCATCATACACGAGAGTTTTCAACATATAATGAGTGAATGCGTCATATTTACTGAGAAAGAACACAACAAGCTTCATGATTGAATGGTGGAATATTTTCCAATGCTAACTGGGCAATGATTTGAACATAAAAATAAAATAACAGATTTGAACACAAAAATCAATAACATATGCTTAAACCCAGAATATTTACGAGAGAATAAAAATCACAACATCCCTGTAGGACTTGAGATTAAAACGGATCACTTAATCCAGGTTAGAGGAAGTACAGGTGGTGTAGTAGTCAGTGTCTTGGAACCCGAAAAAGGCAAATCGATTTAGAATTTTAGTCGAGTTTCGTTACATGTACTTTCACGCAAATACGCTTGGAAAATGTATGATTCCATCTCTTTTCTACCCAGCTATGGGTTAAACGCTAGGACAGGCTGGGCTTTTTGATTTTGTTTGGTAACCAGTCTAGGAGAATCACAACTCTGGATTAAAAAATGGCTTTGCATGGTGCTATCAACCCCATCCTGTAAGAACCCTGCTTGCTATATGTTATATATCGTACATATAAAGACTAATTGGTATGTCCTAATACTCATAAATACGTTTGAGACTATTGCAAGTGGGTGTAATATGCTAAGTAGTCCACTACTGGCAGTGATTTACCTACTTGACGTCGCTGGCGGGTATTGTATTTTGTTGATGTTATAAAGATTACCATTTCATTTCCGTTTTGGTTATTCCTCATTCAGTAATTTTTCTTGGTTACAACACTATAGAGACTTGAGTAGCCTAGCGTGGCGTTATATTCCTACGGCGCTTGAGTGAATCCAGCCAAAAACAGTTCTAATCAAACAAAAGCAAGAAGACTTGTCAGTGTATGTGGCTATTCTATCAAATTGAATGTGAAAAAGTGGATAATTATTTAATCTTCGTAGAAGTGAAAAATTGTGTAACTCGCTGTTGTGCCCATCATATATGGATCACTTGGAATAGTTCTGAATAGACTTGCAAAGAAAAAAAATCAAACAAGATTCGAGACTATCCAAACAATAGTATTATTGATAAGAAATTGAATACTTAGAAAAGTGTTCGACTACTGGTAGGACATGTGGTCATTTGATCTTCACTGTAAGCCATCTGGTGCGCAAACTAATGCAGTTTTGGTAGACGAAAGAAGAGAACTGAAAGGACAAATGCAGATAATTAGTTTGACCTTTCCAGAGAACTGAGCAAATTGTGGAATATGAATGTTGTACCAATCGTTATCGGATCACTAAGAACTCTTTTCAGAACAACGGCACTGGTAAAATAGAGAAAAATGCTAGAGTATTGAAGAGATTTGCTGCCACTTAATATCAGCATTACATCGCCATTGATGCTGGTGTGACTATCCCATGAAGACATATTAAAAATAATCATTTATGTGCCGTATCCCTTCTTTCCCTCGTAGCAGGAAGTGACCTTTGACTCTTTAATATCCTTGTTTCTGTTCTGCCATTCATTAAGCCAAAATCATTAAGTAAATGGCTTACTGCTTACCTCTACGCTTCCTTCTCTCCATACGTCATGTGAGTATTAAATTTTACAAGCCGTTTTCTCTTTTTCTGATTTTATTAGGTTGGTGCAAAAATAATGACGTAATAATGTCGTTTTTTTTGTTAAAAAATACGTCAAAAACGACATTATTACGTCATTATTTTTGCACCAACCTAATAAGTATGTCTTCCCAGCCTTTGAAAATGGTAACATATCTTATGCTACACACCTGACCTCATGTCGCACTAGGAAGAGAAGTCAAACGGGAAAGAGATAATTTTGGAACAAGTTGGGGATTTCTTCATTTCTTTCTCTCCATTCCTCCCTCTCACCCTTTTCCTTCTCTTAAAATATAGAAACCCAAACTTTCAAGATTCTTCAATCTGCAGGTAAAGGCTGACCAGTTAGATAGAAAATTCCGTTAAATTCAGGCAGTCAAGAGGAAGGAATAATATTTAAAAAAAGAAAAAAGAATTACAGTGTAACCCGGATTTAAGAGAGTTGTCGGAACCGGAGAAGAAGTCTCTTATATCCGGGTTGCTCGTATATCCGGGTTTGGTCTATTTTGTTTAGGTAAGTATGGCTCTAATTTGGGACCAGAGAAAAACTCTCTTATATCCGAGTTTCTCTTATATTCGAGTTTCTCTTATATCAGGGTCTCTTATATCCGGGTTACACTGTATGATAATCAAATAATATACGTAGGTACATATGCATAAATTAAAATAAAATCCAGTACAGACAGCTAGCTTATAATTTCGCAGGTGAACTCATTGCTGAATAGATTTGGTCAAAGGCCTCGGGTGGCTTTTTTCTCACTTGATTGCTTATCTCAGAGTGATAAAATCCCTTATTCTACACACCTGACCTCACATTAGAAGTGTTTCTAGTTTTGATTTTCTTCAAATGTTCTTCGTTACTCACGTGTTCAGTTTGCGGTATTCTCAGCATCTGTCTGCAAAACTACATCTCTGTAGGTTCGATCTTTTCTTATCTGTAAGAAAATTGTCTGGCATTCGCTACCATACAAGAGGATAGACATAACATTAATAATAATAATAATTGAAGTAAATAGACCAGGCATAATTTTCTAAAAGAGAAAAGAAAAAAAAACTCGTCTACTTGCCTAACGGACTGCAACATAGCAACCAAAGAAGTGGGAAAAAAACTGTCGAAGTATAAAGACCTGGAAATCGAAATAGACAAAAAAAAAAAAAAAAGGGTGGAAATTTCAAAGAATAGTATCAGTCATAGTAGATGCGCTTGGAATGATAAAAAAGGAACACAACAACACATTAAAAAAATCCTTGGAAATACCAGCTTAAGAGAAATACAAAAATGTTTTGATAAGAACAGCCCCCACACTAAGAATTTTGTCCCTGTAACGATTGTGATGTTATGAGAGTTAGAAAAATCAAATCAGGAAATGTAGCCATAACAACAAGATTTTAAGTATGCGGATTTAATAAATGATTAGAAATGTTATAATCTTTAAGTAACGCAAATTCAAATGGAACGAATCATTTTTCCAATAAATATTCGTGTATATTCTTGTGTTCACTACTATATCCGCGCGACAGTTATAAATAAAATACAGTGTATAAATTAACCAGTTCGAGTAACAGTTCGAGTAAAAGTCTGAGTGAAAGTAGTAAGAGGAGCCATTAAGAAATCGTATCGAGTCTATTTCCTACTGTACAAAACTGTGTTCATGAGAAGAATCTGGACTAAAAAAAATCATTTGAATTATTTCTGAAATATAAAAATTTTGGGACTACATTCTATCTGCTTTCTTCTTTTCTATTCCATTTTTCATTGTAAGCGAGCTGAAGATTTTTACAAGGCCATATTTTCACCGTCTCAGCCTTCCTTAAAATAAAAAATTATAGTCACGTTATCTTGATTTTTATATACCTGAATCACTGTCAACAATTATACATGTTTGACTACTGTTTCGTTTATCTTATCTTCAGTTGTTTTTCATGATATCTACTCAGCCAGAACTTTGGAAATGCGCGTACTCTCATTCTTTAATGGAATTAATTACAGGTTCTTTAACTATTAACACAATTCTTCATTGAATTATTGTAGTTGACATTGTTGGAATTTTGGGGTACCCCAGTACTAGTGAGCCAGTCAAAATGAGCTGACCTATTTTATAGTTCACCAATAGAAGGGTTAACCAATCAGAAGGCTCAAAACATTCAATGTGACGTGTATAAAGGCAGCCATGTTTTTTTCCCGAATATTCACTGCCAACCTCTGATATCGAAGACTGAAGAATTACGGAAGAGCTGCTGGCGATATAGTCAGATCCAGTAGAGTGTCTAACTCATGAGTATTAACGTTGTTTTATTGAACAGATTGCGTACTGCGCTGTATTCTATATTCATAGACTTGGCGAACATGGTCAACAGACATTTGACGATTCACCTTAAAAATGGCGAGAGAAAAATCTTCTTGCAGTTTATATGGGAAGTTGAACCGTTTCAGAGGGTAGCACTATCAGAATAATAATCCGAAAACAAAGCAACTAAATTTAAGATTAAAGAAAAAATCGTCAAAATTCATCGTACATACTTGAGAGTTCTGAATGATAAAAAATGGTTTCTAAGACCTTAAATCTATAAGCTCCCAAAATTCCCCTAGTGGGTAAAAGCGTTGGTTGAAGTAATCAAGTGACTTGACACAAAGAGTTGTGAGTTCAATACCTGGCCACAACAAAGGGAATAAATACTTCGAGAGTTACAAAAGAGAAATAACTGAAATTGAAACTGAAATATCAGGAAGAGGCATGGCACGTGGAATTAGAACAATCTACACCGGTGGACGAAATAGAATGATTGGTTCGAAATTCTAATCAGCTGAAATAGGCCGAATCGTTGTGAATGTGACAACAAAGATGAGGACAACAGTACGAACAATATAGATAATTTCGGTTTTTTTTACACGTTTCACATAAAATGAAAAGATCATGCAAATAAATAAAGAAACGAATAGAGATCAAGAAAAATATTGTTCTTTTCTGAATGGTTTGATTTGGTTTATAGCATATAAACCTTTGCAAGGTTATTAAATGCTAAGTTTTGTAGTTTTGACAAACATTCGATAACAGAATGAACCATGACAATAAGTCGTATTGCAATTTCTGGATGAGAAGAAAAATAAGGTGGACGACACTGGATAGATTCACGTATAAAACTTGGACTCAGTGATGTGCAGAGTGATGTTTGGTGATACCTGGGGCCAACTCCTTGATTGTATGTCCCTAGGACTCAAGGGAGGGGTGGCTATAGGGCTTAGCGCTGTGAAATATGAGAAAGGAAGACATTTTAAATATGTAAAAACAGATGAAACATGAAATAAACACTTTATCCAAATTAATTTTTTTTCCGTTGAAGGTTTATTTAGAATTTGAAATACAGAGAAATTTATTTACTGAAAAAAAAAAAAAAGTTTGAAGAAAGGAACTAGAAACAATTTTTTTCTTATCCTCTCCCTGCCGCAATGACGGAGAAAGCATTTCAACGAACCATCACCAGTGAGACACGCTGCAAGAGTCACTCTGTTTTGCGAGGCTCGTTCCTTAATCGAGACGCAATCGCGCCAATCCTCCGAAGGAACGCCAATAACCCCAGAAGTGTCCACTGCCACAGGAGTGAAAAAAAAAAAAAAAACATCTATCAGCAAGAGAAGAATATTTAACTATTTTTTATCTCTGCGTCGCGGGCGACGGACCCCGGCTCAGCAGAGGATCTGATTAAATTACTGGTCGAAAATGTATCCGCACAGGTCGCATCCCAAATCAACGACTTCCCCATTTGAAAAGGGAAAATGGTAATGCCATCCGGGCGCTTTCCATCACCACGGTCGAGGCCTACGGGTTCGATTTGGGAAGGGAACCCAGCTGCATCCAAACCTCTGATGATAATGTCGTTCATGCCGTGAAAAGCGGCCGGCACTACGACGACAGGACAGAGGATGCAAACCAAACTCATTGATGGAAGCTCCACATCTGCATCTGTGACGCTGACATAATTTGAGTCCAAGACGGAACGCGACTCCGATCCGAGTGTACTAAATTAAGTATAAACTAAATTTTCATTTCACTCTTTGATTTGAGGCCCTCCCAATATGGATGCCTAGGGCCGTCCAATCCTCTGTCTCCTTCTTCTGCACGCTACTGCTCGGGCAAAACATGAAAAAATGGTCTCAAAAGATCAGGATGTCTAGGTCAGAATCATTGAACAGCAATAACAAGTCTTTTCAAATTCACACGGAAAGAAAATAGAGAGTCCTTGTGATATCAGCATAAATAAATCCTAAAATAAGAAAAAAACAAACAAAACAAACAAACAAACAAAAAAAAAAACAAACAAAAAAGAAAGAATAAAAAAAATCGGCTTTATGACTGATTGTTGAGAAAGATTTTCATATGATATGAGAGCTTCTTTCAAAGATAAGGATTAATATTTTCTCGAATTATGGTCTCAGAAATTCTTACAGGCGTAATTATTTTTCCTCTTTTGGGGTGGGCGTTATAAAAGCAAATCATTTTACGTGTCTCTTCATAATGAAAATTTTAAAAAATATGGAAGTGAAGACTGCCTGATTTTGGCAAAGGCTAGTTTATAATCGATTTAAAACAATCAAACGCTTTCCTATTTGCATATCTTAAAGGCTGTTACCGATATCACTTGTGAATAGGAAAAACTTTTGTTTCTCTCTATATTTCTGAGATGAGGTATTATGTACATTATTTATATTATTCGGACTATTGTCCTCATCTTTGTCGCCATATTTATTACAACGTTTCGGCCGCTGTACGCTCCGGCCTTCTTCAGGTGGTTGGAATGTCGAACTGAACCCTTTATTTCACTCACTGGGGTAGACTGTTCTCAAGGAGACATGGCACAGTGGATAAAGGCGTTAGTTAGATCCAGTGACAGGGCCCAAAGAGTGTGAGTTCAATACCCGGTTAAGGCAGTGGAGAACTTTCAGAGGGAAAATTAACAGGAGATAACTGATAACTGACATCCATTAAAACATGGCACGTGGAACTAGAACAGTCTACCCCAGTGAGCGACCACCCATTGCAACCACCTCAAGAAGGCCAGAGCGTACAACGGCCGAAACGTTGGAATAAATATGGCGACAAAGATGAGAACAATAGTCCGAATAATGTAAACAAGGAAAAACTATTGTCCAAAAATATCTAGAAATCGAAAAGAACTACAAGAAATTGACCATTTTTCATACACCTTTAACGATAAATTGTATTGAACCTTCGCAACATTCAAATAACATATAATTGTTTTTGCTTTGTTTCAGATTGCAGATGAACGGTAACTTGGTAAACTGACGTCTGGCCTGAAAGTACGTACGAAGAAAAGGTATATTATTGAATTACTTCACGCAGAAAAAGGTTGACCAATTGATAATCATCAACGTTTACGGAACATTTACGAAGACCAAACAATGGATATGAGCAGAGTTAGCTGATGCGTAATGTGTTTCAACAGTGATGGCAGAGATGTGCATGTTACAATTGCTCAGCTTCGTTGGTGAATTTTATGGACGGTGTGCAGGCTCTTGCTTATCGATAATAAAAATACCTAACGACCGATGGTGAGGATGTGAGAAATAGTGTTTTCAAGATAGTCACGCTCTGTAACTGTTGTATTTTCCGTGGAAATAAATAGGCGGTATTACATTTGGAGCATCCGTTGTACTATGGAATTATGTATAAATATATAGGGAGCATATTAATATATGCATAATAACATATAGTCATTTATTAAGCTTAAATTGTTGTGAAATAAGACGGGCTAGTGGAGAGCCAATTGAGAATCATAAGTAGGGATAGATTAAAAGCCCGAAATGGCTATGGATATTGGATTTTCAGCCCGCTGGCGAGGTGCCAGGAGGCCTTGGCGACCCATACACTAATCAGCCCCTCAGCATTTTGCCCAGTTCCCGAGCGGCAGAATCAGCCACTGAGCATACTAAACAAGAAATTAGTTTGCAACATAAGCTTAATAGAAACAGAACGAGATAGATAGATAGATAGATAGATAGATAGATAGATAGATAGATAGATAGTAATAGAGTCGGATAGATGGACTTCACAACATAAGTGTTAGGTCCACAGTCATAGATCGTTAGATCTATAGAAAGATAGATTTGTTTTTTACGACTTATCAAACTTTTAGTAGTTATTTAAAGCGAAAAAATATTTTTAGATTGTAAAAATGTATTGAAGATAATGATTATTTAAGGTATGCTATATTTATTGGGTTCAAGTGCTCAGTATCTGTGATAGAGTGTATGTAAACAGTATTTATTGCATCTAGCGGCCTTTGCTAAAATTGAAGTAATAAAATATACGACATATTTTTATTACTTCAAACGTTACTTTCAGTGGAGAACCCGTATATAAGTAGACGCCCTGTTTTATTTTAAATAGTATTTATTTCATCTACTGACCGGTACATTCGAAAAAAACTTATCAACAAATTTGCCCTCCTCTAATAAGCTTTCTCGATAGACGAAATACGGTTTAAAATAAAACGGAGCGTTTACTTAAATACGAGTATGCACAAAAAATAACATTTAAGGCAATTATATATATATATATATATATATATATATATATATATATATATATACATATATATATAAATATAAAAGTGAACATGTGGCCTGACGATTGCATATAGCATGAAACAGACTGTCGCCTCGAAGTGTTGACTTCTATGTTCACTTTTATATTTACACACGCTCTATCTCTGATATTGAGGACTTTATTCCATAAATAAAGCACACCTTAAGACTATATTTCTT
Source organism: Acanthosepion lycidas (assembly GCA_963932145.1). Classification (NCBI taxonomy): domain Eukaryota; kingdom Metazoa; phylum Mollusca; class Cephalopoda; order Sepiida; family Sepiidae; genus Acanthosepion; species Acanthosepion lycidas. Next base: position 24,045,059 of record OZ010572.1, read on the forward strand.
TACATATATATATATATATATATATATATATATATATATATATATATATACAGATAAATATAAAAGTGGATACTGAGGTCAAAACCAAGCGGCGACATCTTGTTTCATTTTTCAACGCAATTTTCAAGTCTGGAGATTGAGAATTGAGTTGAAGCATAAAACAGACTATATGTAAACAAGCCTGACAAATACTTTTAAGCATGAAACAGACTGTCGCCGTTGGTTGTTGACTTTAATGTTCACTTTACACACACACACACACAAACATACATACATACATACACACATATATATATATATATATATATATGTGTGTGTGTGTGTGTGTGTGTGTGTGTGTGTGTGTGTGTGTGTGTGTGTGGTGTCTTCCCTGTAATGAGGTTACTGTGGACTCTTCCATTTACTATAAAGTAGTGGGAAAGTAAGCCTCGGGGGAATGGTGATATAGACCGTTCATTACTGTCAAACACTCTGCTTCAGCAGAGAGGAACCCGAAGTTCGTCCGGGGAGGTAGACAGGCTACACGGGTTCAAAGGGAATAATTTTGGCCGAGCTTACGGACTCGGAGAAACCACGCTAAACCGGCCTTGTGCCACATACGACCCACGTGGTTGGGGTCGTTAAATATAATGGTGATATAGACTGAACGCTGGTCAACCGACACACACTTCCAATTTGTGTAACACACTTCTGATGTATTCACTGTTCAATACACTATTTATCTGCAACTTCTTGTTTTGTTATTCCTTAACCAATTACTTGGTCACAACAATATATATAATACTTTTTATATTATTTTAATGTCTATCCTCGGGCTGTGTGAAAAAAAACAACAGATAATACAATTTGTAAATAAAAATATTAAACAAACCGATATCAGGATAAAAAAAAAAATTCAATAATATATATATATATATATATATATATATATATATATATAGATAGATAGATAGATAGATAGATAGATATACTGATATATATCTATATCTATCTATCTATCTATCTATCTATCTATCTATATATATATATATATATATATATCTATATATATATATATATATATATATATATATATAGGTACATGCGTATTAATAACAATTAATTACAAACAAGTAGAAAAAAATAAAAAAAATACATATCTGGGAAGTGTCTTAACAGAGTATGGAAAAGATGACATTGAAATATGAATACGTTTTGCGATAGCAAAAGTGCCTTCCAAAAGTTAAGCAAAGTGTTAAGAAACAGGAAAAAAATTCGTTAGAAATCCAGAAAAGTCTACTGAACTATTACGTTATATCAACTCTGCTATACAGCAGTGTATATCGAACAATCTCCCCAAAGATGAAAAAGAGATTTGAAGCAATAAAAATATGGTTCCACAGAAGAATGATGAGAACGTCATGGACTGAACTTGTGAGCAATGACGATGTTTTCGAGAAAATGGAAACAAATAGGAAACTTATACATAAAATTAGGAAGAAACAGTTGGAATTTCTAGAGCATATAATGAGGAAAGAGGGATTGGAAAATCTGATACTGACAGGACAAATTGAAGGCAAGAGGAACAAAGGAAAACAACGCTTAACTTACTTAGTGAGTTTGAATAAATTGATGGCTGAACAAAATTTAGGAAAAATAGAAAAAAATAAAAATATATTAAGAGCTAAGAAAAACTGGAAATTGTGGAGAGTCATGATCGTCTACTTCCTGAATGGACATGGCACATAAAGAAGATTTTTTTAATATATATTGATTATAATAAAATATTAATAATTTTGGATTAATTATAGCATTTTTAACATCTGCTTTTGGAAAAATAAAATCTTTATTCTTTATTATTAAAACATCTTCCCGGCCCAAATTTGGTTGGCCACACGGTGCACATTAAGGTAAGAACTTATTTCAGTTGACTTGTTTTCTCCATATTTTTTTTATCCTGGGGATTACGATAAACTACATACACTAGCAAGTTCTCTGATCAAGAATTTGGAAGTTTTCAGGAGCGTGGAACCACCTCTTAACTGCTGTTGTTACTAAGCCCACCCTAACGTTAACCCATCTATAGGTAAATAGTGAACGCCTCAAACAAAAATTGACAATACATTTTTATAGTAAATAAAACACTAATACAACACTAAAAAGTATAAAAATACATTTTTATAATAAAATTACCGGCAATACATTTTTGTAGTGAAATTACCAGCAATACATTAAAAAAATGATCAAAAATAACAATTTATGATCTACAAACTATATATCTAAAAAAAATGTTTACCCTGAAAGTATAAAGTTATGCACAGAGTATAGGTAGTTGGAAGAATAAAACTGTGTTCAAAATATTTAGATTTCGGCATTAAATAACCCATGGAGGTGTTGATATGCTGCTAAACAAAAGCAGTGGCAGCAGCTCACTATTTTTGTCACACACATGCATACCCATGTTAAAACATTTGCAACCCGTGATACTAACAATGGGACTGCATGTGTTGCATAGTGCAGAGTCCTTTTGCCAGACATTGGGTCTTCCATCAGTTACCAACATTTATTTACTCTTTATGTTCTTGGTTCCTTGATATTTCTTTTCTTTGTGCATTCTTGGACAAGCGTACGACGTACATTTCAATTGTAGTAAGTTTTAATATAGAAATATTATAGGAGTAATTAAAGATGCCCCCCGCCTAGGTATTTATAATTGCAGCTATTTATCAATTTATTTAAGATATATTTACTGATCAACTGCCCACTGAATGTTGGTAATCTTTTTTTTACTATGTGCTGTATGACTTCAGGACGTTGCCGATCATAACTCTCCACAATTTCTTGTCCTTTGTAGCTTCTTAATAAATTTTGTCTTTTTGCCATTTCCTCCAAATATTAGGTTGGTGCAAAAATAATGACGTAATAATGTCGTTTTTTGACGTATTTTTTAACGTCAAAAAACGACATTATTACGTCATTATTTTTGCACCAACCTAATACTTCCCCGTCATCCTTTCACTCAAGTTTGCGTTAGTTTCCCGTGTCTCTCTTACCTTCAATCTGTCCTGTGATTATCATATTGTCTAAGACCCCTTTCCTCATTATGTGCCCTAGAAATTTCAAATGTCTTTTCTTGATGCTAAGTATAAATGCCCTCTTTGTTGCTAATGTCGTTAGAACTTCATCGTTGATCACATGTTCAGCACATGGTATCCTCAGCACATTACTGTTGATTTAAGTCTCTTCTTTATCTTTGGGTGCTTGGTTGTTTTGCTTTATAGCATATGAACCTCAGTGGGTCATTTAATGCCAACAAAATTTTAAAATATTCATAGCGATAGTTTGGTTTGATTTGGTTTGGTTTGATTTGGCTTGGTTTACGGCATATCAATCTCAATGGGTTATTTAATGCCGACAAAATTTTCATTGTTGGTAATATTTTTTTCCCCAAATCTATTTCTGGTAATATTTTTTCCTTCAAAAATCTATTTCTGGTAATAATTTTCCTACGTTGGTAATATTTTCTGTCAAAAAATATACTGCTGGTAATATTTGTTTTTCAAAAATGTATTGCTGATAATATATTTTTTATTTTCGGTATTTCTGGTATTGAAACCTATTTTTACACTTTCATAGTGTTTTGACCCCAGTTTAGGGGTTAACTATTTCCCCACAGCTGGGATCTTAACAGGTGCTTCCACTCCAGATCAAGGTGGACCGGGGAACAGCAGCAATTAAGAGATGGTTCCGCACTCCTCAAAACCTTCTGACCAGAGGCCTTGCTGTTGGTCGTAGTTTATCGTCTTACCCAGGACGCAGATGTAGTTTATCGTCATACGAAGGACACCTTCTTCATATTTGAGGATATTTTACAGCATCCACTGTCATATAACAGGACTGTTATTACATAACAGTTTAGTAGTCCTTTCTTTGTTTCTAACCATAGTTTCCTGTTTCTTAAAATAAATGATCTATTTTAAGGGTCCAATTATTTATGTATTTATTATAAGTCTTAAATAATTGATATTTTTATTATAAAATGCATAATTTTATCATCATTTATCGTTCTTTCTTGGAGAGATTATTCATAAAGTAAAAGTGATGGCTATAATTGAAAATGTGTTTAGGGAAACGGAAATTAGTAACACGTCAGAGAGTAGACTCATGATATAAGATACGTTCATAAGGTTTAAAGTCAAAAGTCAATATGGTAGCCAAATAGGTTCAAGTAATGTCTTCCGCTAGAAAGAAAACACGTTTTTATTTATGTGGCTCTTGGGTAAAGAAATTGAAACGGTGGGTAGTAAAAATGAGAAGAAAAAATACATAAGACCTGTTGTCATTTTTTTTCACAATAATCTTCACTCTATACCAGTCAAAGAGAAACTCGAAATAGATATAGAAGCACAGTTTATGAGGATAATTTGTGAATATAATGGATGACTCTAGTCTTGAACAGATTAAGATTGTAGTGATGGGGGTGCATCGTCTTGGGAGCCGATTTAACGATGTAGCGGTTCGCGGGAAGAAGCTGCTCGAGTGGAACTTACATTTCACCAATGAAATATGAACTGAATTAAGGTAATTCGCTACAATGTGCACGGCACGTATGGTCTTATCCGTGATAGTTAGGACTAGATTTGCACGTATGTACAAGTTCCACTCGAGTTCTGATCTGAACCGTAAGTCCCAATATGCTCTGAAGTCACATAAGCACTTTAAGGAACACCCGCTCATTTTCAGGTCAAAATTCAATGTCCGCTTGGTAATGATGGAACCTCTCTAGTTTGGTTTTCTAAGCATTGAATATGAACAGCCAGTTTCCCCCACCACCACTGAACTGTTAGAGCTAAGTCAGATTAGAGATCAGATCACAGTTAGCGGTGCATCAATATATCATCAGCAGAAATATGCACAAATGATCGGAGTGTGCTCTTAAGCAAATCCTTTATACGATGTAGAAAGAAATTTGTACCGAGAAGCGACCCATGCCGGACGCCTCCTTTGATCACTTAAGCCTCAGAGGACTGCCCATTAACAACTACTTTCAGGGACCTACTTCTTAGGAAGGACTTGATAATTGAGAATAGAGTATTCCAATGATGCCATAGCTAGAGAGTTTTTGCAGCAACTCTTTAAGCTATGTTTTGTGGAAGGACTTTGAAATATCTAATGCGATCGCCCTTGATATGTATTTCTTGTCTAGTATCTCTAGTATAAATAATGACACTTAAGATATCAGAAGTGTTGATCGAAATTCTTACTATATGTCGTTCAAGTGGTTGTCTCTATTGAGGTGATCAACAGCATTCTTATTGATTATAGCTTCAAAAAATTTACCTATGACGGTGAAGAGTCTGATGAGTCTAGACTGAAATGAGTATGAGCGCTCAACCGCATTCTTGAAACAGGGTATACACTTGATACCTTCTATAGACTTGGTAAATATTATTCCTTCAAGCAGCGGTGAATTAGTTTGGCTAAGACCGGAGAAAACTCAGGGTTGATATTTTTAATAACAGCTATTTAGGGAGAAGACTTTTGATGTCGTGAAACTTCTCGGGTTGTGCTAAAGATATTGCTGACATTGTCCTCAGTGAGACGAGGGAAAATTGTGGTGAAGAGCTTAATTTAATGAGGATAAGATGACTCCAGGACCATTTACGATAGTAGGCCTGTGCATAGTTACATTTTCGGTTTTTCTAGAAGACTCTCGCAACGATACCGTGTATTTATGAATGCAACAAGTGTCATACTACACCGTTCCCACGATAGATGTAGTGGTTACGATGAACTAAGTTGCCCCACATTCAGGGGTGAACCAGTGCTTATTGTTCGAATTTTGATGGATTTTTTCTGGGGTATAAAGCTCTCCTTTCCAGAAAGGCACTATTCTGAGATGAAAGTGGCAGTTCTGGAGACAGTATGTGTGAAGAAGTCTGAGAGAGGAACTGCCACCATATAATATCTGAAGTTTCCCTAGTCGGTTTTCGTGCACCGAGAAATCGTTCTATGGAACGGCTTATCAGGGGATGCGTTTGGTTTAGCATCAACCGCGATGAATGAACGGTCTGAAGTTTTTGGTAGGTGGGCAACACTTCAAGGAATCATTTACAGGGTAGGATATGAAGAAATGGTTAAGGAGCTTTGTTTGATGTCCTGTTACATCGGGAACACGAGCGTGCTTATAAATAATCTATGTCAGTTTGTAGGAGACGGGAATGTGTCCACAGTATTCTTAAATAGTGTCATCAGATGAAACATTTTATATGGTTGTTCGACAAGGCCCCAGGCACATTGAGCATTATCTAAACTCTCAGTTGTATACAACCGCTTTCACAAATCAATCGTTAAAAATGTCTTCGAGCAAATTAAACCAGTAGATCTTACCGAAAACCATACTTCTTCGTACCTCGTAGACTGGCACAACAGAATCACTAGAAATATACCAAATCACAGAAACCATGTTACTAGAGTACTTTCAACAACAGCAACAGCTAAAATGTATATCGCATCTAATTCGAAGTGAAAATAAGGATATAACTAAGACGCTGACGTTCCATACTAGTTCAAATAAAACATTAAGGAAGGAAGCCACTATCAAATGTAGTTGATAGTCACAAAGAAGCTGGTTCAGATAAGTTCAAAGTCTTGTAGATCATTACCTGCTAGTTTGTACGGCTCACCTTTTATTCCGGCTTTTGACCACGCATACGAATTAGCGATAGCTTTAAAAGAGCTAGAACCACGAATACACTTTAAATTGCAAATGTCAGCTCCGACCGGGCAGGCGAGACATCGTGGCGTCAACCAAGGGTAAGTTAGAATTCCTTGGTCCTATTTCTCCACAGATTGATTACAGCTATTGAACTTGAAAAAAATATTTTCCCGAATAATTGTTTTACGAGAAATATTTTATAATTTTAAACCGTAACACGGTCAGTGAATGCTGACCGTGTTACGGTTTATTCCTTATGACGAAAAAATGAATTACCATATTTTGGGGAAGGCTTACACCACTGCATGGGTATACTATCAGTATATTCTTGATCCCAACTAACCGGGTGGACTGAGATTAGCAAATCGAGTTGAAAATGTCGTGAATTTTCTCCTCGCTAGTCTTGTGCTTCGGTACCAGACGATGCTAAACTGAAAATGTATATGAAATACACCAATACATTGATATTAACAAATGGAGTATTGTTTTCTTTTTGTCAACAGGGGTGCGATGTGATATTGCATGATATTTAAACTCATTGTAGATATTGCTTCCTCAACGCATAGGGCAGAAAGAGTGAAAGATAGATATGCATCAGTGTATGAAAGATATATGAGGTGAAGGCAAGTAAATATCAAGTTACAAACTAAAACAGCATTAAGTTTGTCTCAGATAAAGAACGTTTAGCATTAAACTAAGAGCCTTGACAGTCCCCAGGAAATAACATTAGCGATGCACTCAAAACAAATCACAGTAAGCCACGACCCCGATCGTATTTATTTCCGGTTAAACCACTCGCTAATGGAGGCGACTGAAAACCAACTAAAAACAAAAAAAAGGCAAAAATGTGTGGAAGGAGGCGGTTAAGCGGAGCCAATTCCATAGTTAAATGTAAAATCTTGCAAAAAGAGTCTTTTTTGCAGCTTAGCAAGTAAGACAGCTTAAATATTGGACTTAAAATAACTAATACTTATTTTCGTGTTCCGAGCGATGTCCAACTTGTTACTTGTATATCTGTCAGTCGATAATGTGAATCTCTACAGTCGAATGGACAGCAGTACAGATAGGCGGAAGACGTTATCCGGACCTGGTTGTCTAATACAGCCTTTTCACTTCTCGACTTCAGTGTCCTTTGTATAATTTGCTGACGTTCTCGGGTAAAGAAAAGAACGAGAGAAGATAGGACGGATAGTGGTGACGGCAGAGAGGAAAAACTAACGGGTGATAGCAGGTGAAAGTTCAATGACTGAGAAGTCGCTGAAAAATAAAATGGTGGCCAATTTTTTGTTGTGTCTTTTAAAGATTGCTCATGTGCATGCGTGTCAGAAATAAAAACATTTCCTGTGTTGATGAACGTTTCACTTTTACACGAAAGCGCCAACAGAAAATCTCGCGAGACTAAAACGGATTCGGTGAGACGATGGGTTTTCGCAATGACCTTTTATTTTATATTATTTTTACTTTCCATTCTATTAGAAAGTAACATCTTCGTAACTGGGATCCATTATTGGGTGAGTTAAAAGACTCTTGTTGAGATTAAGGCATCAACGAAGAAAGTCTGATGTAGATAATGTGGAAGGACAGTTGACAAATGGAGTTGACGCTAAGAAGTTAGACAGAAAGCATCTAATATATATATATATATATATATATATATATATATATATATAGAGAGAGAGAGAGAGAGAGAGAGAGAGAGAGAGAAAGAAAGAGAGAGAGAGTGGGTGAGACAGACAGAAACAGAGATAGGCTAAAAGAAAGAGCGGAGAAGGAGACACAGAAAATGGGAGAAATGAAAATAGAAATTGAGAGAGACGTTAAAAAAGTAGGAAAGTATTATTGAAGAGTAACAGAGAGAGAAAAATAGAAAGGGATACAGAAAGACAAAGAGATAGAGGAAGAAATAAGGAAAGTTAGAGAGAGAGAGAGAGAGAGAGAGAGAGAAAGAAAGAGAGAGAGAAGAAAGAAAGAAAGAAAGAAAGAGAGAGTGAATGAAAGAAAGAAGGAAAGAAAAAAGGAAAAGAAAATGCGAGAGAGGGAGAGAGGGAGAGAAAGAGAGCGGGAGATGGAGAAAGAAGAGTGAGGTAGCGGGAATGTGGGATGAATAGAAACAAAACTAATTTAGTACAATAAAAAAAAGTCTAAGAGATGGAAACCTGGTAAGATGTTGAATCCAAATTCAGTGAATCACCAGAAACATACACCTGCTGTAATTTGCAGATATATCATTTGATGATACAGGTTGATAATCCTTTATCCGAAATTCTTTTGCAATACAAGCTATTTAATTTGTATACAGAATCGATAGAATGGTGCAGCTTAGGAAACCAAGCATAAACACAATATATCTTTACATTTCCTAACACACCTTATATTAGGTTGGTGCAAAAATAATGACGTAATAATGTCGTTTTTTGACGTATTTTTCAACGTCAAAAAACGACATTATTACTTCATTATTTTTGCACCAACCTAATACATATACCCGGTTAAATAAAAATTATGAGAGACAGATATGAGTTACGGTCAACATTAGTCGTGTTGAATCTTTGTTTTACAAATTTAACTATATTATATTTAAACTAATTTTCGAAAAAAAAAAGACTCGCTATAGTTTTTTGCTTCAATAAAACTTAATTTAAAATTATTTACTTTTTTATGTTAGCTACAAACCAAAAGAAATGAAGTTTATTTTTTAGATTGAATAAAAAATTATTTTCCATAAGATGGCCGAAAAATATTAATAAGTCAATAATACACACATAAACACAGAATACTACCCTTTAGTCTGTATATATATTTATTTTGTCGTAATTATTGTAATTTTTTCAGTTTTAGACGGACACACATACACATGAATATTTGAATAAATAAATATTAAACTTTTTGTCAAATAATTGTATTTAATATTCTTCTTTTAAATTTATTTTGTTGTTTTAATATTTGTTTTTAGTTAGTTACTCTTTTATTTACTACAGATGTGAAAATATATTCAAGAGAATAAAAATTTTAAGAAGACATACATGTATAGCGTCTCGAAAGTATCAGCAGAATTAAAAATTTAAAAACGAACGGTAATAATAAAAGAGAATAAGAATTATTACAGTTCGTTTTTACTTTTTAATTCTGAGAATTTCGAATGGATTCTAATGCATTTTAATTTTGAAATATCTTCGTAAATGCAAATCATAAAATGGTAATATTTTTTACAAAAAGCTGGTTTGGGTTATAATAAATCTGTATATATACTTACTTGGTCGTAATTATTATAGTTTTTAGTTTTAGCCGGACACACACACACACAACTGTCCTATCTATCTATCTATCTATCTATCTATCTATATATATATATATATATATATATCTATATATATATATATATATATATATATATATATATATATATATATAGAGAGAGAGAGAGAGAGAGAGAGAGAAAGAAAGAAAGAGAGAGATATATTTAAAGATGAAGATAAAGATATATATAAATAATAGGAAAAGAAAAAAGTGAACTACGAAAGAGATATTTTTTTCACGGAGGGAAATTAAAATATTTAGAGAAAAAGCAGTATATTTTCGGTCATACAACTTATCATTAATACTTACGCCATCTTAGATTTCTGTCTGTATTTATTGAACAGCGGGTATCAGGCCCAAGATTCTTATGATGTCACTCACAATATCGGTAAATTAAGAGACCAACACCATTACCATTGAGCTACGTTATTTATTATTTGTTTCATAAAGACAAACTGGGCATAAAGCCATATTGCGGCTATACAGAGCGGAGATAAAGTTTACAGTGAATGATTTAAGTAACTGGGGCATTAACCACAACAGTATAACAAAGTTTCTTTTGATGGCAAATCTTTTATTGGAGGGAAATCACAGATGCTATCTTTGTCCGATATTAAACGGAGAATTGTTCTTATGATAATAACAACCAAATGACATCCACATTTTTTTTAGTATAAAATACATTCTCTCTCTTCTGATCCTCTTTCAGAAGATGCGTTAATCTAAAAACTCATTTGATCGATTTTACCGTTTCATAATCAATATTACTGTCAAAATGCACAAATTCTGCCATGATTTACCGTATCTACACGAATGTGGGTTTTATGATAATTTTTTTACGCACAAAAATAGCTTTATCATTATACACATGCAATTTTATTTTTGAAGAAGCTAAAATCGTGCGTTTTCAGTGATTGGTTGCACTAAACATAAGTAAACGTTTTATGGAGGTGTCAAAATTGTAATTGTAATTGTAATTGTTAAATGCTTTTCTTAAATCTGAAATTTGCTATTGCTATAAATGTTATTTTAAGTCAGTACCCGTGTTGGAGTTGACATCTCTATTTTTAATTTCTTAAGCAGTGAAATTAATGTCAACCGGCCTAGTTAAAAGTCCTACCAAATAAAAAAAAATGCGCCCCGAAAGGAATCAAACACATATCTCTTTTACCATCAGGAAAATCACACCTATATCCGATGGCCAAGGACGCATTCCAAAAGCTGGGAAGACAGGAGGATTTCTTTGGTAACAAAGAAAAGAATACTGAGCTGTTACATGACATCTGTCCTTCTTTACGGAGGCAAATGTTGGCTGATTTCCTCAAAGATAAAGAGAAACGAGGTGACGGAGATGTGGTTCTACAGAAGGATGCTAAGGATATCATGGATCGAGCGTGTGAGCAATGATGAAGTCTTAGAGAGCATGCAAACAAGGAGGAGGCTTATACTTAACACCAGGAAGAAGCAGCTGTAGTTTCTGGGACACATAATGAGGAAGGAGGGCCTGGAGAATCTGATACTCACGGGTCAAATAGAGGGAAAAGAGACAAGGGAAAACAACGCATGGCATATCTAGCGGCCTTAAGCAAGTGCATGACAGAACGTGGTCTGTTTAGAGCTGCAACGGATAAAGGGAGGTAGAGAGCCATTATCGCCTACATCCTGAAAGGACATGGCGCATAAAAAGAAAAAAATGCCGGAGAGTGTTAACAGCAATTTGGCCATGGGTTATCGTCATGATAAATCGAGGCTTGATTACTTTCTTAAGCTGGTATCCTCATCTTTATTGTCATAATCCCAACGTTTCGGCCGTTGTAAGTTCCGGCCTTCTTCAGGTGATTGGAATTTTGAACCGAACCCTTTATTTCGTTCACCGGAGTAGATTGTTCTAGTTCCACGTGCCATGCCTATTCCGGATGACTGGTATTGAACTCACAACTCTTTGGGTTTAATCACTGGATCTAACCAATGTCTTTTTCTCAATCCCTTTCGGTGTGTGACACTATTTACCGGTCGCGTGAAAATTAAAAGCGAGAAATAATTAAGGCGAGAAGAAGCTACCACGAGACATACTGAGCGATGTTATTTTTTTTAACAAAGAAAAGTGGTAAATGTTTTATTTTCATTTGCGAAAAAAAAAAAAGTTGTTTTTTTTTCGCGGAAGATACGGGAATTCGTAAGACCACGGATCTGTCGGAATTAATTTATGTTATGACGCGGCGAAAGAAGATAGCAATCTGCCCATGTAAATAATGAAAATTTCAAATTGGTCAAGTAGCCTACGAAACAGAAGCTGGGAGATAATTGTAATCAGGTCACGTACTGACCGAGAAAAACATCAGTTGGGCCACCCAAGGAAAAGGGAAGAATAAACCATTAACTATCTTTCGGAGATATCATTTGGTTTTGGAAAAAAACACCTGTTTTATGTTCAGACTTAGCCATGATAAGAGTTTCTTGCCCGGACAGATTGTGGCGACGGAAGTACGTAGGCATTGAGGAGACAAAGAGATTCACTTGACTAACCCCGATGATTATTTGACGAAAATCTCGTTAACAAATTCCAGGTGACATTCGGTTAAGATAGAGATTAGGGACCACACTACGAGTCGTGGGAGGTCTGTTCGGGGAAGAGAAAGAAAGAAAAAAAGGAAGATAATTTTTTTTTCCTTTGAGCGATAATTATAAACACCCGTGCTGCCGAGCATCATTGGCTGAGTGGTGGGCGAAGGAAGGGATGACTGTTGACGCCTTTGAGAGGATTGGTGTGAGATACCACTGTGAGAGAGAAGGGAGGCCTGTTGACGCCTCCGAGAGGATTGGTGTGAGATACCACTATGCGAAAGAAGGGAAACCTGTTGACACCCTCTGAGGGGGATTGGTGTGAGATACCAATATGAGGCAGAAAGTAATGGACTTCCAAAAATGGAAAGTAATAAGTTTGTCCTGTCCGAAAACAAAGAAAATCCTTATTGTGGATTTAGAATTATCGAGGAACTCAAACCCCGACAAGCCCACACCCGGTTTTGGTCGGTGTCCATATAAACAGAGTCGCAGCGAGTTGGTTAGAGTTAGTTGCAGTTGGGAAGCCGCAGAGAGAGTTGAGCTGTGAGATCGCAGACCAGACTCGCAGGAAGCTGACTGAAGATCCACGCATCCCGACTTCGACTTCTAACCAAGAACAATTTATTTTTGAAGAACGGCTCAGACTCACACCACCAAAAAAAGTTTTTCGAATATCGCCTGAAGACACCAAAAACCAGTTATCGAAAAACAACTTAAGATATTAAGACTCGCCTAACAAACACAAAGTGTCACGAATCCATAGAAGCGGGTTGGGAGAAAGACGCAGTCCTGTATTCAGCAACCAGATATAAAAATATTTGTTATTCTTTTTTTAATACATTTGAACTTTTCGAGTTGTTACTTTATTTTCTTTTACATATACTTGTGCTGTAAATGTTATTTATAATGGATACACGTATTTGAGTTGAAATCCATGTTTTTTTTTTAATTTCTTAAACAGTGAAATTAATATCAACCGGCCTAGATCGACATTTCCTACTGAAAAAAACAAAAAAAAAACAAACACAAAAAAACAAACAAACAAAAACCTGCGTCCTTACAGGAATCGAATTTGTATTCCCTTATCCCTTCAGTTAAACCACTGATTACCAATTAGGACACAAAAGATCGTCACGATAAGGTAAGACTCAATTACGGATTTAAGGAAGGCACACATCTCTTTGATACTATATCGAAACTATTGTAATGACAAAATTACGCAGGTGCAGGCTTTAAGAAATCTTTATTCAACTGAGAAAACAAGGTTCGTGCACAGTGTCCTTTTATAGTCCCAGTAAACAGAAATAGCTCTCTCAAAGAGGAGAGTAACAAAACAAAGAGTGACCACTCTTAATTATTCATAACAACAATATTTGCTAGTTTTAGTTACGTACCCGAAACGTAAACCAAAATATTTAAATGGATTTTTTTTAGAATCTGACATTATTTCTTATTAATATAAAAGTTATTTCATTGTTTAGACGCGTTTCAGTTGACATCTACGTTTTTCTATTCATAAAACAGTGAAATTAATATCAACTGGTCTAGACTGAGACGTCTTACTAAGGAAAAACGTGCCTTTTGACAGGAAGTGTGTTCTTTGACGTAACGTCAAAAAACGACATTATTACGTCATTATTTTTGCACCAACCTAATGTTAATTACTGCTTACGAAGTTAAAAAAAAAAGAAAAAGAGGGATTTCGACTCAAACGTGTATACCCACTAAAAATAACGTTTACAGAAATAATATATTTGAAGCACATGTACAAAAAAAGCTATCAAAGTCGAAAAAATGTAATAATGGCACATTCCTTGGGTCTAATCCCCCTTCGTTTCAACAGCATTCTGGATAATCCCACTTGAGAGCGATTATCCAGAGTTGCTGAAATCTGTGGTGTTTTTGTTTCTTAGACATACTATCAGCACACAATGTCTAACCACCTATTTTTTCAGATTCAGATGGCTGGTTTTCAGAATTGTCTTCTTCTAGACTGGTTACCAGTCAAGGCTAGAGAACCAATATTTTATATGATATTAGCGCGAAAGTCAATGCAACAGATAAGGCCGGCATTTGAATGGTTCGCTGTTTCTACTGTTCCCGTTGATTCATTTTCACGAGGCTTTTTCTTTTCTTTTCTTTTCTTTTTTTTTTTACTTTCGTGACTGTTATATTTTAATGTAAATTACCTTTATAGTAAGACATTTTTTTTTCTTCCATGTCAACAATATAGTTAAATTCCCAGATCAATTCTGTGGACAAGACAGATTGGTATAAAATGACAATTGGAAAAAAGATCTTAGATTTTGCCGACGCGTTTCGTCTTCTGACTTTCTCAAAAATCTCTTACTATAAAAGTAATTTACATTAACCAGAAAAAAAGGCTTAGACAGAAGCGCCTATCTTTTTAAATTTGGATTTTTTAATGTAACTATAACAACAAGAACATTTCGATTTCATTTTTCCTTGAAAAAGTCGGAAGACGAAACGCATCGGCAAAATCTAAGATCTTTTTTCCAATTGTCATTTTATACCATATATATATATATATATATATATATATATATATATATATATGGAACTGGTTGAATAATTCCGTAGTTTGAAAAGTAGTTTGGGACTGATTTTAATATATTTTCAATGTTTAATGTTTTATTTGTACGATTAATAATCCATCGTTAAATTAAGTGCATGGATAAAGACGAAAACATAAATATTTATTGTGTAAAATACATGCTTTTTAGTCACTCGCCTACGGACTTGGTGATGCATCCCCATAAGTAGAAAATATCGAATATACTGAAAGAGAAAGTATAATAAAGATTGGGGCGAAAGTATGATTAATGAAAGCAAAAAATGTTGGATTTTAAAGAAAAAGTAAAGAGAACGTCGGAGTTTCTCTTTGTAAAGTGTGAACTACCTAAAGGATTTTCGTTTAAAAGGCGTAGGTAGTTACCTGAAGGTGATAATCATATATACACTTTGACTAGTTGTCCTTTTCAGTTTACCTGTCAGTTTCTTCTGTCTTCCAAGATGTTTCGTTTCCCCAAGCGTCTCTGAAGCCCTTAGAATTAAAGCCTTCGGGTATAGCCTAAAGTAGTGAAAATATGGCAAACTCAACGGCATTTCCTGCTCTGTGTTAAAGGCTCTGCTCTACAATTATATATTGCCGTTAGATAAAGAGACAGGAAAGTGGCGCTGGAAAAACATCTCACAATTCACAGAAGTGGGTTGCTGAATGCGGCACTGACACATTTTAATGTTATACGTATCTATATACCTATCAGTTGAGTCTGATTATAAGGAATAAAAAAACACTTCGACCATGTGTAATTTGATGGTATTATAGATAGAAAGCCAACCGTCGATGACAGAGAAAATATCCTACTCTGAGCGATAGTCTGAAACGCCTGTAAAATATACGACTTATGTTAGTGCACACATACACAAACACACACACACAAAATACACACACACACGTGTACACACGTATGCGCACACACGCACACATATTAATTTAAATAGACACTTAGCTAATTGTAATTTCTTTTGAAAATACGCAGGAAAATTACCCGATATTATAAAACAGTGCATAATTTAAAATATTAGCTTAGCAACTGCGTCATCAGGCCAAGATATAATTTCATTGTAAATTTCTGTCTTAAAATCAAAATGTATCCTGGCCTGACGATTTCTTATTCAGTCAGTCGGTTATATGCCATGCGTGATACACGCTTAGGCGATCATGCATCTTTCTATACATGACTGACGAGGCAGATTTTTTCCCGCAGTAGGTTACCGTTTCTTTCTGCGGTAGACCAGTTGCCATCCAAGGCTACAGAACCCGGATTGTCCTGCTATTTACCCACAGCTGGTGGGAGAAGAAGAAGATTCATACCTTTCTCAAGGGTATTAACACGTAAGAGAATGTAATGGATTCGAGTGGAATTCGAAATCGGCTCTCCGATTCCTCAATCTGAGCCGCTATCCATTACTCGAAAATCCATTTGCTAATTTAATATTTGTGTGTGTGCGTGTGTGTTTGTGTGTGTGCGTAATGTGTTTATATCTATCTATCTATCTATCTATCTATTTTAGGCTGCTCATATCAATCTGTTCATACCGTTGTCTTTTCACATCTATCTATCTATATATCTATCTGTCTGTCTGTCTTAGGCTGTTCACATCAATCTGTTCATATCATTGTCTTTTCACATCTATCTATCTATCTATCTATCTATCTATCTATCTATCTTAGGCTGCTATATCAATCTGTTCATACCGTTGTCTTTTCACATCTATCTATCTATCTATCTATCTATCTATCTATCTATCTATCTATCTATGTAACAGGGTACTGGCGCTCTTTAAACGTTCAATTGCATGAATTTACAGGATGCTCATTTGGAGGGACTACTAATGTGATAATAATAATTAAATTTCCCAGAAGTGTCGTTTGAATGATTAAAAAAGAAATGAGAAAATAAGCGAAATAAAAATTGTTTTAAACTAATAAAACATAATTTTTGAACACTGGGCCATGTGTCCTTAATGGATAAAGGTGTTGGTTAGATCCAGTGACAAGACCCAAAGAGTTGTGAGTTAAATACTAGGCTACAGCAGTGGTGAATCATAACTTGGTCGGTTGAGTTAAAAGGAAATAACCGAGACATCGTAAGAGGCATGGCACATGAACAATCTACCCCGGCCGAAACATTGTGAAACGCAATAAAGATGAGGATAATAGTCTGAATAATGTAAATAATGTAAATAATCATAATACCTCATCTCAGAGATATAGACAAGTTGGTGGTCTTATAGAAATTAATTAATTAATTAATTAAATGCTTAAAAAAAAATAGAGGCGCATGTTTTGTATAAATCCCAGGCCTTGGGTTTATTTACATTATACTATCTGTCCAAAACGTGTGTGTTCTTACAAATTATTCTAGACAAAGAAGAATTTTGAATTTTGTTAATTTTCAAACGCAGCATCTGGTTATGTTGATCGACTAAGAATAGAATTATTATTAAAGACAGGGAGATTCTAGACAAAGAATGTACCATACAGTTAATTAGCATGGTATCCTAAGATTAAGAATGTTTGGATGATGAAATTAGATATCAATGTTAAATTAGATATCAATGTTAAATTGGAGAGGGGAGAGTCGTCTATATAAAGAAGACTTTCTCAGACGCAGAGACAGTCGAAGAATCAGGCCCAACAATAAAAGCCGAATTTCCTGTGGTCGGACCGAAAACAAAGATGTTGGTTCAGAGCGGTCCAGAAGTCGTCGGTAAAGAGCACAACCACAATTCCTGTGACCGGAGCGAAAATACCGACACACGCATGACAGGATTGAGAATCGACCGGCTGTTTATTATTTTAGCGTTTGCGACTAGATTTTCCAAAAGACCATCCTGCAGTAGACAACTAGATTTTACATTAGCTAATGCAGACATTATTCATCAATTTTTTCTTTATGTTCTATAAACCTATTGTTAGAGTTATCAACAGTATAGTGCATTTTATCAAAGGAGTTCTTTTCCAGCTTGATTTAAAAGTTTCCTTCGTAAGCAATCTTACCACGGTCACAGACAGTAATTACGCAATTTTGTCTGAGGTACACAACGAATACAGAGGGGTCCACACTAGATTTCTCCGTTAATCCTCAGTAGAGTAAGATTTTGAGAAACTCGAACCAACACTATCGAGACAACACAACGGTCCCAATCAAGGCAGAAAAATAAACCCGGATGACCAGTAAGGTCACAGCAAAGAAAAGAAGAAGAAGAGTGGAAAGAAAAGGAAAAGAGACAGAGACGAAGAGACGGGGAGTGTGGTATGTGAGTTGATGAGCTTGATTTGTGAGTTTACATCTTATTTACATCTTTCAGTTCATATCTACAGACCAGAGACCTCCTTTGTTCAAAACTACATCCCTCAACACACGCATATGCACACAAACACACACACACACACACATACATACTGACATAGAGGTACACACACACATAAACATACTGACATAGAGGTACACACACACACATACACATAAACATACTGACATAGAGGTACACACACATATACATACTGACATAGAGGTACACTAAACACATATACATACTGACATAGAGTTACACAGACACATACACATAAACATACTAACATAGAGATATACACACACATATACATACTGACATAGAGGTACACACACACACATGCACATACTGACATAGAGGTACACACAGACACACACACATATACATACTGACATAGAGGTACACACACACATACATACTGACATAGAGGTAAACACACACACATATACATACTGACATGGAGGTACACACAAGCACACACATATATACATACTGAAATAGAGGTACACACACATATACATACTGACATAGAGATACACAGACGCATATACATGCTGACATAGATGTAAGTGGTAAGTCAGTAGTTTAGTGGTGCGATGCAAGCATTTATTTTACGCAAGTAAGTCTTATTTTTTGAAACAATCTCTTTTCTTGTTAATGCTCTTAACCCAATATTTGTTCATAGGTAGCAGATATCGAATATTATATAAAATGTTTCAAATAAATATAATTGTGTTAGGTTGCAAACTTATTGATCAATGTCTAGATATACAGGGTACAATGAGTAAATTGTAGCCATTTTATATTTTAAATTCCTGCATGCGCGTTGCTTGTTTTTGATTTCGTCGACTGCACAGGATAGTAGAGTGAGTTGGGACCATTTGTGAGAAAAAAAATCACCATGACGCAATTCAGTCCTCCAGAAATTTGGAATCGGCATGAGGTACTGCTTGGCATTCGCGCTCGGAACTCCAATAAAAACATTTCAGAATGTTTGGATGCCAATCAATGATAGTGCAGAGGAAAAGAGTTGGATGAGTCTAATGGTGATTACGAAATAGTTTGAAGTGATCACTAGTGATGGCAACTTATTCATCTTTCCACAGGGCCTCAGACTTAACACGGAGGCCTTCATCAATTGCCTTGAGGAGGTAGTGCTGCTCTGGTTTAAGAGTGTGGTTGCTGGAATAAAATGTGTCTGACAACAAAACTCTGCACCATGCCACACAAGCAAGAAAAACCAGTCATGGCTGTCATACAATTTCTGCGACCACGCCACCCCTTACATCTGGCCACCTAACTCCTCAGACTGCA
The DNA here is from genome assembly GCA_963932145.1 of Acanthosepion lycidas. NCBI lineage: Eukaryota > Metazoa > Mollusca > Cephalopoda > Sepiida > Sepiidae > Acanthosepion > Acanthosepion lycidas. Next base: position 24,064,815 of record OZ010572.1, read on the forward strand.
ACCCTTTGATTACATGTGGGGCGCAGTTGGGGAAGAGGCCAACAAAGCTGCTTGTAACACCAAAGATGAACTGAAGGCAAGGATTTTGACTGCATTCACCAACTTAAACAAGGAGTGATGCAGGAGATTCCGTTGAAGTGAATGGCAATTTTATTGATTAAATTTGCTCTTTAGTATTTCAAGATATTTTCATGTAATTTTGGTAAATATATCTGTTAAAATGTGATGTAAGTGTTATTTTCATTTCAGCGTAATTTAGACGACAATTTATCCATCGCACCCAGTAGTTTTATAATATTGGTGGTGGAGTGCCCGTGTTAATAGTTTAAAAGTTCGCATTGATGTCATTGCTTTGGAGAAAAGTGCCTCGCAGCTATTGTAGGACTATCCATCGATATTCCATATGAACTTTGGCAGTATTTCGTTCTCGGCTATGCCAGAGGTCAAAGTGGTGATTTAGAATTGAATGTAGGCTGATTCCTTGATTTTTACCAAAGAAATGGAAAAATATCATTATTCCCTGTCTCTTGAGTTAATTGAATCTATTTTGATATCGTCCCATTATCCTCCGACGTTACAGTTAGCATTCTGATTTTGGGAAGACGCAAGCAAAATCACGACTGAATTTTAACTATTACTAAATACTTCGGTTGCTTTTCATCTTTCTTATATACTTTTTCAGTCTTTAACGTGTTTTTTCTTCCGATTGATTCTGTAGCATTCTTCATTATTCTATCCCCCCTTTCTTTCTTTCTTTCTTTCTTTCTTCATTCCTTTCTTTCTTTTTTTTCTTACATTCTGTTTTAATCTTTAGCGTGCTTTTTCTTTCTCTTTTCTTTCTTTCGTGCCAGTCTATATCATTCATCATTATTCTTTCTTTCTTTCTTTCTTTCTTTCTACCGTATTGTTTCAATCTTTAGCATGATTTTTCCTTATAATTTTCTTTCTTTCGATTCGTTCTGTAGCATTCTTCATTATTCTATCTTCTTTCTTTCTTCCTTTCTTTCTTTTTTTACATAATGTTTGAATCTTTAGCGTGCTTTTTCTTTCACGTTTCTATATTGTTTTTTCTTTCTTTTGTATTGATTAAATCTCTAGCAAGATTCTTGCTTATTCTTTCTTTCATTATCTCTTTCTTTATTATGTTTCAATCTTTAGATTGCTTCTTTCTTTCTTCCATACATATTTCAATCTTTAGCGTGCCTTTTATATTTTCTTTCTTTTTTTGATTCATTCTATATCACCTTTCATTATATTTTCTTTCTATCTTTCTTTCTTTCTTTCTTTCTTTCTTTCTTTCTTTCTTATTGTTTCAATAGCTACCATGCTTCTTGCATATTCTTTCTTTCGTTCATTCTTTTTGAAACTTTGGATTGCCTCTTTCTTTCTTTCTTTCTTTCTTTCTTTCTTTCTTTTCAGTGTTTCATACTTTTGTTTCGTTCTTTTCCTTTGATTTCTCTTTCCTTATGTTAATCTTTTTTCCACGTATTCCTGTCTTTTTTTCTCTTCATTTTGTTCCTCCGTTCAATTCACATTTTTCTTTTCTTTATTTTTCTTTCTTTCCTCTTCATTCTTGTCTTTCTTCGTCCGTTTACTTATGCTTTTCTCTTTTTATTACTCTCTTCGGCATCGCCTTTCAGTTGTCCATCTGTTCGTTCCCCCCTTCATTTAACACCATCCAAGAGTTACTCTGACTGATAACCTGTTAAGCTGTCACATAGCCTCCAGCTACGATGCAACTTCCTAAAAAAGGATATTGAAATCTGAAGAACCGGTCAGGGGAAAGAATCCGGGACTGAGAACCAGTGAAAATGAAATTGAACGTATCGACACAAAAGTAAACAGATTAAAAAAAATAACCTAATAGAAAAAGTAAAAAAAAAAAAAAAATAGAGGAATTCAAGCCGTTTTCGCATACAAGCTAGGGAATATGTGTACATGCGACAGTTTACCGATTACCATAGACAATTCTTCTTTTTTTTCTTCTACTTCTTCGTCTACGAGCCGTGTAACTTTAGGAAATGGGTGATCATGTTTCTCCCCAACTTCCCATCCTTTGTAGCTCATATTAAGTTTTGTCTTTTCACCAACCCTGTTCCGCTATCTACGTACACAAGATTCTCAAGTGCGTAACACGAAGCGCTCTTATCTTCAATATGACGTGTTGAATTCTCTTAGCCTTCTTTCCTCTTAATGTAACATAAAAAATCCAATTGTTCATAGGTAGAAGATGTCGAATATTATATAGAATGTTTCAAATAAATACAATTCTGTGTTAGGTTGCAAACTTATTGATCCACCACTAGATATACAGGGTGCGATGAGTAAATTGTCGCCATCAGAAACACCGAATGGTGGTTCTGACGCTGCTGGCTACGGCCCGAATGGTGATTTGGACGACGCGACAGGAGGAAGTCTTGCAAGGCAACCGTCTTTTTCATCAGGATCTGATCCGATTCTTTGAGCATCAGCTCAAGATGAATAGAACTGATAGAAAACGCTTGCATTCGACAGTCTTCAGCGAAAGGTGGGTGACTGAGGCGAGCTTGGTTCGTTTGAACGGGGCTGCTGGTAATGATTTTCTCTTTTAGGTCAACCTACGTCACATCGGGGCGGTTTCCTGTGAAGCCCTCGCCTTCGTCATTACTTACATGTTCAGTTCATGATATTCTCAGTAGCCTTCTGTAGAACCACATTTCTGTTTTCTTCTTCATCTGTTCAGCATTCACTGTTGCTTAATATCTTCTTTGCTTTTGTAAGGTAATCTTTTGCTATTCCAATGCGCCTTCAATTATAAACACATGTTCATTTGTCATTCTCTTTCAAGACTAGAGATTCTGATCGGATAAAATAAAACTAAAATTAATTTATATCGATAATATCGACTGATCCTACACTCGAATATCCAACAGTTCCTGGTGTGCTTTCGATCCACACTGAAGGTAGTGATAGAACAATATTATCTAACTATCTATCACATAAAACATCCTGTCGTCTCTGAGTGTTGACATCAATACAGAAAGGTTTTCGTGTTCATTTCATGTTAAGTAGGATAAATGAAGATCCTCATGTATAGCGCTTAAAAGAAAGCCACCTTGAAGACATGGAGGCGCTGGAACTCTACAAAATATCCAGGCACTCACATATACACGCACGCGCACACACACACACACACACACACATGCATACATACCTATATATATATATATATATATATATATATATATATATATATATTCTGGAAGCAACTTTTCTTTCAAACATGTTTCATTGAATATGGCAGAAAAGGAAAGTTTTGATTAATTATTTTATTGAATATTTCTAGTATTCTTAATTTTTTGGCGGGGGTGTAAGGGAATGTATAAATTGTCCGTAGTGTCCATTGTTCCAAGAGCTTTCGGCTACTTTAGCCATTTTCAAAGGATTTGTTAGTACACACACACACATGGAGGGAAACAAATATTCGTACACACACAAAGTTTTAATTTATTGTATTTCCAACTAATGAATAAATATACTTTTCATATAATTAACTGTACACAGATGCATAATAACTAAATATGCCTAGAAAATAGGAAAAATTGATTTAATAGAAATAAATCCCACTTATCCATTTTATTGGGTGAAAAAAGTATTCGTACAATATAAATTTCAGATTTTAAAACTGTTAAATTGCTTTATTACACTAGATTATTCAAGCGAAATATTCTAGAATGTTCCAATAATGTTATCAGTAGATATTTTTAGCTTGAAAATACAAACAGAACATTTTGTAATTGATAGTCGTGCAAGAAGTTTTTCATCATGGCAAGAGATTTAAAAAATTCGCAAAAAGAACTGATTGTTATGCTCTGGAAAGAAGGAAAAAAGTTACAGTAAAATCTCAGACCACCCGAATATTCTATTAGTTCATTCATTGCGATGTAGAAAAAACTCAAAACTGCTGAAAATCAAAGCAGAAAAGGTGCTCCATGGAAGATTTCTGAAAGACTTTTGAGGAAATTAATGCGTCCAATTAAAAAAAAACATCCAATGGGTCAAGAGTTTCAGGATGATTTGCTTTCATCGGGAATTTATGTCACTAAACGGGCAATTCATAGGAACAACCTTAAGTCACTCTCCCCTCGGAAAACTCCACTGCCATTGAAAACACACAGAAATGTCAGGTTGAAATCCGTTCGTGATCATAGGGATAAAAAAAAAATCGTATTGGGAAAGAATATTATGGAGAGACGAAACCAAAACTGAGTTGTTTGGACGTGATTCTAGAAATCATGTATGAAGGAAAAAAGGTAATACCTTCAAACAAAAGAATACAGTTCCAACAGTGAAATTTGGTGATGGCGGCATTATGCTTTGAGTAAGTTTTCTACAAAAGATATTGGCAACATATCAGTAATAGTTGGTAGAATGAATTCCACAGCATTTCGGAAATAAATATAATAATTTAGGTTGAAAATCTTGAACTTCCTCCTGAATGGATCTTCCGACAAGATAATTATCCTAAGCACACTGTAAAATCTAGGAAGAAATATCTTGCTAAAAATAATGTAAATATCCTGAAATGGCCAAGTCAGTCCTCAGATTTAAAAGCAATCGAAAATCTGTGGCGTTATTTGAAAATTCAAATCCAATCGAGAGCTCTAACAAATATCCCGGATCTGAAGACCATATGCGAAGAGGAATGGAACAAAATATCAACTAAAATTTGCAAATCATTAATTGAGAACTACAAAAAGAGGTTGGTTGCTGTAGAAGTGAATAATGTCTATTCTACAAAGTATTAAATGAAGATTAAGTATTTTTTTTTTGTATTGTACGAATAATTTCTCAGCTATGGGTAAATAGGAATTATTTTTTTATTAAAATAGGAATTATTTTTATTAAATCAATTTTGTTTTGTTTTCTATGCATATTTAGGTATTATGCATCTGCTTATAGTTAATTATATGAAAAGTATGTTTATTCATTAGTTGTAAATGTAATAAATTAAAAAAAATGTATGTGTACGAATATTTGTTCCCCTAATCTATGTGTGTGTGTGTGTGTGTGTGTGTAGAGATAGACAGATAGGTAGATAAACAATTATATTCTATTTTTAAAACTCTAAATCTCAGAAACTCTATATTCTGTCAAATGATGCACGAATAATATAATATCTCCTTTTTTATTTTACTGGATATTTCGATTCACATTTGAATTCATTTATTACTCACTTTTAATAACAACTGTTTTCGTTTGCCGAAATGAACACACATACACACAAACACGGTGCTATAAATGTAATATATCATTATATACCGGGAAAAAGAAGTATTATTTCGTTTTCGACTTCCGATGTAAAAACCTGGGCGAACTGATTACTGGTTTGTGATTGGTCATAATTTACTGTTGCAGTTTTATATTTTAGCATTTTTTCCTTAGAACCATAATATTATTATATTTTTCTTGGCGTTTTACTGTATAATTATTCAGTCTCTCTGTCTCTCTTCAGTCCCCAATTCTTCAGTTCGCAGTTGTATATAGAGAAACAATAAAAATATATATCGCATTGATCGTGCAGAATAATAAATTCCTTAATCCGCCGGCAGGAAGGATGCTAATAATGATCGTAACTTCAATCAAGATTTTGATGGAGTTTGTTCCCATTGGAGCTAATCACAAAGATAACTTTGATTATATTAAACCGATGACGGTGGTCAGTAGGAAAACGGAATCCTGATTATATTGCGATCAAATGATGTATTTCTTTCTTTCTTTCTTTCTTTCTTTCTTTCTTTCTTTCTTTCTTTCTTTCTTTCTTTCTTTCTTTTATTGTTTCGAAAGAATCTATCTATCTATCTATCTATCTATCTATCTATCTATCTATCTCGTTCTGTTAATTTTCTATCTATCTCGTTCTGTTAATTTTCTATCTATCTATCTATCTATCTATCTATCTATCTATCTATCTGTCTATCTATCTATCTATCTATCTATCTATCTCGTTCTCTTCATTATCTATCTATCTATCTATCTATCTATCTCAGTCTGTTTCTATCTATTTATTTCTAACAATTGTCATTTACCTTATAATATTAATAGCTTAACGTTTTTCTTATCTTTCTAAGTCCCCATATATATATATATATATATATATATATATATATATATATATATATATATATATATATTGCAATCTGAAGAGGGGAAACTGTGTTAAATAATCTTAGATTGCCATGTTTTCTTTAAAGTGTTGAGCAGTTCGTTTAGCTCTGATTTCTCGATTCCTGACTATCCCACTCTCCTTAGAAATGTTACTCTAATATCGACATGCATGGCCTGGCACTCTATATCCGCGAACATCTCCCGCTTGATAGGAAACTCTCTCTTGAATCTCCAGATCATTCTTACATGTGTCTCCGTCTTTCTCTACTTAACTCAGTCAGCTATCTCTTCTTTCTCTACTGTTCCCCTTCCTCTCATGACTGTTGCCTGCTAAACATTATTTCCGATAATATTGACGCCTTCTCCCGACACGCTTTTGCTAATGTATTTGTGTTCGGTGACTTCAATTCTCACCATACCAGGTGACTTAAACACTCTGTCACTGACCTCACTGACATACAGACCCTTAATTTCTCAATCACTCAATCTCTCACGCAAGTGGTTAACTTCCCCACACGTTTCTCCAGTAACACGATCGGACTGACTTCTCTTTTCGGTTTCTTTTTTACCTCTATCATTGACTCTTGTCGTACGACGCAGCTCTGCAGCTCCGATCATGCGGTTGTTGTCGGTAACCATCTACTTCCGTTCCTACCAACATAATATCTTTTTATTACCAACAAGTAGATTGGGACTCGTTCCGTGATTTCCTTAATGATGTACCTTGGAATGAAGTTTTTAATTATCCTCTACAAAAATGCGCGTTTGAGTTCTCCTCCTGAGTGAAAGCCGGCATCGTTGCTTTCATCTTCAGCAACGAAATAATAAGTTAAACCGCGTTCATCTCCTTGCTACTCACCTGCATGCTCGGTCGCTATAACCCACAGGAATCATTTCTTCCTGGTGTAACAGAGCAACACATCTGATTGCAACAGACGTCTCTTTGTCTCTGCTTGTAGCAAATGTAAGCATATCCTCAGACAAGCTATTGTTTGCTGATAGAATGAAAGAACGTATAGCATCTCGCAAGTTTAGCTCTAGAGCTTATTGGCCGCTTTGTCAGTGTGTGCTGAACAACAAATTCTCAATCCCTCCTCTATTCAATCAATTCAAAGTCCTGACATCTACAGCAGATAAGGTTGAATGTTTTGCTCGGAAATTCTCTTCCAACTTAACATTCGACCTCTTTGGAATGCCCACACCTAATTTCCCCAAGAGGACATACATAGCCGAAGTGATGCGATCCCAACCATCGTCTTAAAGAAATGTGTCCTCGAGCTGGCTCCAGTCCTCTCTAAATTCTACGACTCTTGCCTCACTGCTCCCTGCTTTCCAAGTCTTGGGAGTCCTCCATTGTAGTTCTTATTTTTAAGAAGTTTGGGGAACCTATCTAACTATCGCCTATATTAGTCTCCTGCCGCTTTTCGGAAAGTATTCGAGATTTTGATCAAAGCTGATGTGGTTAAGCACCTTACCTCTCACGACTTAGTCTCTGATAAACAATATGGGTTCCGTTGTGCCAGATTTACAGCTGATGTACCAGCAGCCACCACTCAATATGTAATAACGGTGTAGCCCGAGCTGTGGCTCTTGATATCTCGAAGGCGTTTGATGCTGGTCTTCTACATAAGCTCCTTGGCTACGGTATTACTGGACGAATGTTTGATTTAATCCAATCGTTACAATTAAATCGTAAAATGAAAGTCGTTTTGAACGGGCTCGCTTCCAGATATTTCAAACGAATGCGGGTGTCTCCCAAGGCTCTATGTTGGGCCCTTCGCTGTTTCTGATCTTCATCAATGATTTTCCTGATGTCATCAGTAGGCATTAATGCAGATGACACTACCAATTATTCCTGTCTCAATAGCACATCCGTCACAGCTGGCCATCGCTATTGAAAACTTTTAAGTAACTTTTAATACCTCCAAACGAAACTACTCTCATTTAACCACCATAGAGAATCTTTCCTGTCCGCCATCACCATGTTGATGCAAGACGAATGGGAAGCAATATACTGTAGCTTCTGGGCCTCACGATTTCAATTAACTTCAAGTAGGACGACTACATCGAATCAATAGCTGCATCTATTGCAAGGAAAGTTGGGTCACTGTGTCGTTCTAGAAGGTTTTTCTTGATAGATTCAATCTTACACATTTACCATTTGACCGTGTATTAAGTACTTTTGCCGTATTTGATCTGGTACTCCAGCTACTCATCTCGCGGTTTGTGACAAAATTCAAAAAATAATCTGCAATATACTCCATCCTGACTTGGCATATCGACTTCAATGTCTTTTTCACCGACGTGACGTGGCTTTCCACTGTCTTTCCTACAAATATTTTCATGGCAACTGCGTCGACGAGGTTTTTTCCTGGTGAACGAACTACGCGAGTTTAACTGTGCTACTA
>OZ010572.1:24075869-24080869 GCA_963932145.1 Acanthosepion lycidas
TTTATTATACAATTACGCCCGTATAGTGAGCCTCTGGATCTAATCAACAATCATGGAGCATCGGTATAAATACAAATCTATTGGAATATTTAAAAAATGAAGATAAATTAGAGAACAGACCATTCCCATGCTGGGATAAATGAAAGCATAAATAACGACTGTGAGTACCAAAATTACTCAGAAAATGCTTCTAAAATCTAAGTAAAACAATGTTTCTTTGTAATGCAATACGATAGATATATATTTTTTTAGATAGATGCTAAAATTGTTGAAAATCGGCAACGTATTGAACTCGAATATAAGCATACCTACCAATTTTGTTACATATTTCTCGGCTTATATACGAATATATAACATCTATATATATATATATATATATTAGGTTGGTGCAAAAATAATGACGCAATAATGTTGTTTTTTGACGTTAAAAAATACGTCAAAAAACAACATTATTACGTCATTATTTTTGCACCAACCTAATATAAGCGACGATCCATCGTTCTAGCGTTGACACTTTAACAAGCATGATGGGCCCAGATGATTAAACTAATCATCAAAATTCTAATGAATAGAAGAATTAGATTGAAAATCGGGCAATAACTGTGAAATCTTGTTCAAGTCACAGAAACAAGGAATATATTTTAATAATCAGAATGATACAAGAGGAAGCACAAGAAATGCAGGAAAATGTTCCTATAGATTTCGCAAATATGATATCATGTACAACTCAAACAGCTACTTGAAATGTTAAAAAAAAGCTTGGTATACGCGAGAAAGACATTCGAATAACCTGTGACCTCTGTTGTAAACAAACAGCTCATATGCGGACAGAGAACAAGTACAATGAATAAAAAAGAGGGAAACGACAAAGATGATTTTTCTTGCTGGACGCATTTAACCAGTGTAGCGAGACGATTCTAAGATATCTAGCTGATTAAAAAGATAATCTATGCAGATAACACTTTGATAATGGCAGACTTGGAAAGAAAACTGAAAACAAAAAAACTTTAAGAAATGATTGTCAAGGAAATAATTAACTAAAAGACAATGCATAGTTGTCAGCAAAAGGGACAATCGAAGTTTAAATTACATATTGGGGACGTCCAAATGAAGCACGTATAGAGTTTTAATTATCAGGGTAATGACGAAGCAAACGAAGAAAGTGCGATATCGAAAAATTAAATTAAAGAAGTATTAAAAACATGAAAATGTTTTTAGGAACAATGAAAAGAATATTGAACTGCTATGTAATATCTAATCCCTTATATTGTAGTGAACCGCTACACACAGGATGAAACGTGAAGCGACAAATGCTAAGAATAACGTGGAACAATGGGGAAATTACTGCTATTTCTGAGACAAATAACGAGGAAAGTAGGCTTGGAAATTTTAACACTTACAGGGCATACTGACGGCAAGAGAAGTAGTGGAAACAAGGATTAACACGCGTTTGAGTGAATAGATGGCAGAACCAGAATAAAAGGTGATGTCAAAGGAGGAGAAATAATAGACACTTGTGGATAGATATGAAAGACCACACCCTGAAATCCATAGCATATACAAAAGGAATTATGTGATGAAGAATTATCAATTCAACACATTGATTTATTCGAAATGCTGACATTAATGTATAGGACAATGGTCTAGTATCGTTAACATTATGTAGTTCATCTGGTGATTGTAAGGTCATTCCCTAGGTCAAGTAATGAAGTCGAAATACTCTACTTGAGTGGAACTAATAGAAAGCAAAGAAAACCCTGTTGAATTGCATCATGGTATAGCAGTACGGCAGTGAATGCTGAACAATCTCTCTAAAGAGAAAACAGAACGCATCAGAAATATGGTTGTGGTGAATGACGGTGTGAATTCCATGGGCATAACAAATAAGCAAGGAAAAAGTCCTAAAGAAAGTTGTAACAGAAGGAACACTTATACTCAGAATCAGAATGAAGCTACTAATGTTTCTTGGAGACATAGTAGGGCTTAGAGAACTTGACCTCACAGGACATATAGAAGGTAAGAAAGATAGAAGGCAGCAGGCAACCGACTTGATGAGCCTGTATGAATGGAGCGCGAAACAGGTGCAGGTGGGCTTGGGGAATCGAGAAACTTTGCTAAAAGCCACAGTGTATAGAAAGCTGTGGAGAGCCTTGATCTACCATATCCCCAAGGGACATGACATATAGAAGAAAAAATTGAGATATTAATTAACACAGCAGAAAGAGCTATACACGCTTTTCTTCACAATTTGGACATCGGGTAGGGATCAATGTGTAATACTTGCCTTCGGACGGACAATATCTTTCAATTGTGTTTATATCTTCGGAGAGAACGCAGCAAATAAATGAGGGATGCCTGGGTCCGGTTATTTCGACTCTGCGGCAGCACCACCCTCATTGCAGCAAAGAGAGAACGTCATGCATGGCATACATATGAAAAACTCGATCTGAAGAGACTAAATATAACTCGAGTTTTAGGTTAATGCTTTGATTTTGTATTAATTTGCGGCACGGAGCGAAACTACCTCTAAGAAAAAGCATCACTAATCTGGAATTCTACGATACCAATTCATATATATATATATATATATATATATATATATATATATATATATATATATATATATATATATATCTTATGAGATCTGCCTATCAGGAACCCGGATCGCCTGAAGATACTGAAAGGTTGAAACCAAGGTTGCGTGATCGGCTGATCTTCCAATTTTTTCAAATTTAAAAGTTCTGCATGTTAAATTTTCATTTTTATTTTATTTTTCTTGAGCACTTTCTAATACTACTGTTTCCTGGTCTAATTTAACTCTGACCAATAACTTTTTTATAATTATATATCACTTGAAATTTTTGAAATAATTGAATATATATATATATATATATATATATATATATATATATATATATATATATATATATATATATATATGAGTTATGTATATATATATGTGTGTCTGTAGTGAGGGAGAGGGAGAGGGAGAATTAATACAAGCAAAAGTTTGTCACTTAGCTGATTTATGTTAAGTTCAGCATCCCGACTTCAATGTTTCGTAGACGTACCCTCCGGGTATCACCCCTCCACTAGTCAGAGGTTATCAGTAATTGACTGTTTATATACCTGGATTTTTTTGTTTATATGCATTTTTCATTGTGCCATTTTTATTTTTCCATAGTGTATGTGTATGTACGTGTGTGCGGGTTCTCACATACTTCCGTCTACGCGTATATACGCTCATGTTGAATGTCGTGGTTATTTATCCTTCTCTTCACTTTAAACTTACTACTTATCGTTTTTTTTTAACCTTTTCTCTATTTTTTCTCATTTATACACACACACACACACACACACACACACACACACACACACACACACACATATATATATATATATATATATAATGATTTATTATTACTTCCAAGTCTCTCTCTTGCTTAGAGGAAAATATTTTATAGCTATCGTTGGTTGCACTAGTATGAAGTCACAAGTCATTATAACCAAAACTTCTGGCTTTGTTCAAACAGTTGATCATGCAAGATTATGCACCAGCACTGCCCCAAAATATACAGCATATTTGCAGTAAAAAACAACGTTGGCTTTGTGGGTGTAGAACAAGCATAAATGATGCTCAGCAAGCCTCTGCAACATGAGTAGGCTAGACGTCCGAGTAGACAGGCATTTTCTGGAACTAGTAACCGAGTGATAGCATCATCACACTAGGTGTAGCTGCTGTGGCTTCTGTAGGAAGTAGGCTTTTACGGGGTAGAGTTGCTAGCTCCACATTCAACTGGTTTTGAATTCAGTATTGTCCATCTACACGACTGGTTCCCAACAAAGTAAGCAAGACGAATTTGAGTGATAGTTTCGAATCAGTTCACAGTTAATTGGAATAATAGTTATAAAAATCAAAAAAGATATTTTCGTATTTTCTTAGATTTGTTGGTTGGTTGATTTTGTTTATCGGCATATCAATCTCTATGTTATTAAAAAAATATATAATCGAATTCGCGCCAAGTTAGGCAATTGGGTGTAAGAGTATTAGAAAACAGAAGCATTATTGAAGAACGAGAACAAGAGAAGAGTAATCAGGAAGACAGTAGATAACGAGATTGAAATTGCATTTAATTTTTTCGTGATCAAATTTGTCTGGAAAGCAAGAAGTTCCACAAGCAATAATGCCGAAATCTAAACGTACGCAATATTGTAGTTACAATTGCAGATATTTTGTACATCATTTTATGTATTGGGAGTAAGCGTTTTTATTTTAGATGTATAGTTTGTAGAAGATAAAATGTACTGTTGGTAATTAAAGAAAAATGTATTTCTGGTAATTTCACCGCAAAATGTATTGCCGGTAATTTTACTATAAAAATGTATGTTTATAATTTTTTAATATTGTATCGGTTGTCATTTTGGTATAAAAATGTATTGGTGGTCATTTTAATATAAAAATCTATTGTTGGTAGTTTTTTACAGAATTATTTTGACAATGTTTATTATATTTTTAGTTTTACTATAAAACGTATTTTGTTATAAAAATATACTTTTAGCCATTCGATTATAAAATGTATTATTGGCAATATATTTATAAAAATGTGTTTTTATGTTTTCAAGTGTTTTTATTTATTTTTGGTGGGTATCACTATTTTTTTTAGTGGGGCCATAACAGATGCTACTACCTCGGGTCAGATTGAACCTGAGAACAACAGCAATTATGAGGAGGTTCCACGTTGTTCAAAACCTATAATCTCGCGATCAGAGGCCTTGCTGACGGATGTAGTTTATCATCAAACTCAGAGATCGAACACCAAATTGTTGTCTGCGAATGAGAAAACAGATGCAATAAAACGTTCTCATGATCCGGTCAACGCAATGGAATAATTATAGACAAAAAAAGATATTGCTAAAGGCTGTGAAGTACAGCTAAACAAATATAAATTGTAGTTGTAAGAATGCTATGAATAACAGCGCCAGACATTTTATCTTTTCTT
>OZ010572.1:24083369-24103369 GCA_963932145.1 Acanthosepion lycidas
AGGACATAAATCACTACTAAGTCTTAATTGTCCCAGCGAGAGAAGCTTGCTAGCCATTATAACACGCCGAGACGCCCTTGTTTATATTTATATAATTTTCAAAATTCATGATACAATCTTATCTAATGTAATATATAATACAGTGTATAATATAATATTATATTATATATAATATACTATATAATATAATAATAATATAATATAATAAGATATTGTATATAATATATGATATAATAACATATAATATAATATTATGCATAATATAATATATAATATAATAAAATAATAATATAATATATATAATATAATAAAATAATATAATATTATATATGATATAATATATAATATAATAAAATAATAATATCATATTATATATAATATAATAAAATAATAATATAATATAATATAATATAATATTATATATAATACATTATTGAGTAAAATAATATAATATATATAATATATAATAAAATAATAATATAATATATATAATATATAATATAATAAAATAATAGTATAATAAAATATAAATTATATATACTATATGATGTAATAAAATAAAATAATATAATATAATATTACATATGATATATATAATATAATAATATTATATATAATATATATAACATAGTAAAATAATAATATAATATAATATATATATAATATATAATATAATAAAATAATAATAGAATATTATATTACATATAATATAATATAAAATATAATAAAATAATAATATAATATAATATAATATAAGCTAAGCAGGTGCTAATACTTGATATCGGGAATATCAAATAATTTTCGTCCATCTGTTGTGATAACCAAATATCATAAATGCTGCCTCTCTTCGGATCTTCTTACGGATATTCAGTCTACAGAATCTGTAGCATGCACAGAAAACTCTGCCGTACGGTGTAAGTTGAAATGTATGCTGATGGGAAATAGAAGACCAGATAGAATGAATCGTCTGACCATTAGCGACTGACATTAAATAAAAGTGACGGCAATGGAGAGAGCAGCAAGCAAGACCAGTTATAATGGAAATGTGATGGAGAGAAGACGAAAGGAAATAAAGGAGTTAGGAGTGAAAGAAAGACTATTTTTTGTTTGCATCTATCTATCGCCCTAATGGGAAACCTAACTCTGAACCTATTTATAAACGGTAATCCGGACTTTGCAAACCAGACGCTTCTCTGTGGCTGAATGGATAACAGCACGTCAGATCAAAAGACAGTTCCCATTATATATATATATATATATATATATATATATATATATATATATATATATATATATATCGTTTGTCAACATTATCTATCTATCTATCTATCTATCTATCTATCTATCTATCTATCTATCTATCTAATTTCTTATCTGTTTGTCCTTATCTCTATTTATATATCTATGTGTAGTCAGGTTACTCGGCGAGTGATACTGACATTATAAAACCAATTACTCCCTGTCGCATGGTGGGGGTTATCGGCGAATACACCAGTTCTTCCCAACACCTCGCCCTTATGATCCACATATTCTCAGCATTTATGAATATGATATTTATAAAGCGAAACAAATGATTAAAATTTTATTCGAAACAAAAAGAAACAAAAAAAGAAAAGATTTGCCTATCTGCAATGCGATATCATTGCTCCTATATGACAATGAATGCTGAACAATTTCCTCACAGATAAAAACGGGAGACTTGACGTAACATAAATGTGCTTCTACGAGGTATGTCAAAACAACATCGAAATGAAGTCTATCTATATTTATGAGATGAGATATCTACATTATTCGAACTATTGTCCTCATCTTTGTCGCCATATTTATCACAACGTTTCGGCCGGTGTACGCTTCGGTTGGAATGTCGAACTGAACGCTTTATTTCGCTCACTGGGGTAGACTGTTCTAGTTCCACGTGACTTGTTTAATGGATGTCACTTATCAGTTATCTCCTGTTAATTCCCCTCTCCAAGTTGTCCACCGCCTTAACCGGGTATTGAACTCACACTCTTTGGGTGCTCTCACTGGATCTAACCAAAGCCTTTATACACTGTGACATGTGTCTTGTGTATGAATTTCTGGATATTATAAACCTAATGACATCAGCAACCGTTTTTACCAGTGCTCATATTGCAATTTTTGCTGTTATTAATCACGTTTTTAACAGAGCTCATATTGCAATTTTTTGTTGTTATTATTGCTTTTCCCTAGCACTCGTTATTACTGATTCCCATATTGTATTCATTTCTATGCTTGGTCGGCTCAGGAGACAGTAGGTTTATAATATGGCAACAAAGATGAGGACAATAGTCCGAATAATGTAAATAACGAACGCAAGTCACACAAAAAAATATGTTAAATCAAAACTATAAACTACAAGTTTTCTAATTTCGAAATTATGCACCCCCTCCCACCAAGTCTAACGCACCTCACCCGAAATTGTCCGCAACACCGTTGTCACGGCCCTCTTGCTGCCTTCCAGATCCGGAAAACGGGTCACCTCGATGACGATCGCCGTACCCTAGCAACCTCCTTACTCACCCGACTTCGCTTCCTGCGATTTGTTTTCCTTTTCCCAAAATTCAAGGGGGTCATCGACGGGACCTGTTTTCCAGACATCAAGAGAGGTGTAAGGAGGGAGCTGCGGAGAATCCCGGGAGAATCATTCCAGGACTACAGGGAGACGTGGAGGACAAGGATGGGAAAATGCATTAGAATCAAGTGGGGATAATTTCGAAGGAGCAAACTTGTAGTTTGGATATGAAATAATTTTTTTGTGACTTCTGTCCTTTTTCTTTTTTGACACACATCTTTCAGTAGAACGGTATGAAAATTATGTGAGCGACAAAGAAATTTTAAAGAAAATGGAATAAAAGGGACAACTAATGCGTACAACCAGAAAACTACGGTTGAAATTTTTGAGAACAAAATGAAAGAGATAGGGCTTGGAGAATTTAACACTCACTAGAAATTTTGAAGGAAAGCGGGACAGAAGGAAAGATCGAATAACCTATTTAACATATTTGTATAACTGGATTTCATATCAGAGAGTGGGAAAGCTTGTACAAATAAAAGCGAGTATTGCTAAGAGAGAAGGAAAGAAATTTTGGAGAATCATGATCACCGACTTTATGAAGTGAAACAGTTGATAAAAGAAGATAGCTAAAATAAGAAAAGATATTCAGAAAAATATAAAAAAAATGAAGTTAATTGTTCATAAACAAGATGTCAGTCATCATTTTCAGAGAATGACGAAAGAAACTTTTGCAGCATCGGCATCAGTGGTGCTTTTTTGTCGCTTCCACTGTAGACATGATAAATATATTTTTTATTTCGGGATTTTCTGTAATGCGAAAAAGTTAATGAAAATTAACGTTAATCGGCGATTTAAAACGAGATTTAAATACGAGTGTTAATCTTTCAAAAGTCACTGATTATATATTCTTTATGCAATGGAATCATATTTTTTAATTCAAAAAGATGAATTAATTTGGGACATGATTTACGAGTTTAGACGGGAATAATATTTGTTCTGTCCAAGTTTAGATTTTCATTCAGCACGCCTGTCAAATACTTTTTTCTCAAATATTAAATGCACCAAGAAAATAATGAAAATAAAATGAAAAAGTTTGTAATGTTTCTTGCCACTTAGCTCATAGGCAAAATAATAATAAAAAAAAATGTTACCTGTGTTATTCATTTTGAAATCTTACTGATATCGCTAAAACTGCCTGCCTCAGACTCCACGCAATCCTATTCCATTTTTTCTCAGGGGGTCTAAATAGCTTAGGGCACCATTATACGCATCAAATAGTCATTCACATACACAGCACACACATATGAATGTACTTACACACACACGTATAGATATTGAAAGGAAAGAAAATGTCTGAAAATTTCTATTTGCCAAGGAAAGAGAATAAAGTAACTATGATATATGTATGTATGTATGTATGAATGTATGTATGTATGTATGTATGTATCTATCTCATTCTTTTCATTATCTATGTATGTCTGTCTGTATGTATGCATCCATCTATCTATCTATCTATCTATCTATCTATCTATCTCATTTTATTATTATTTATTTATGTATGTACGTATCACATTTTTTTCATTATCTATCTATCTATCTATCTATCTACGAAATAAACATACGCACATACACACACATTTATATATGCATGTATGTATGTGTGTGTGATGGGTTCTTACCGTTTATATATTATGTAATCATATATATATATATATATATATATATATATATATATATATGTGTGTGTGTGTGTGTGCGTGCGTGTGTCGGGGGTGTATGCGAGAGGGCGTGTTTGCCCAATGGGTAAAACTGCATAAACTTAAGGGAATTGCACAGCTCCCAAAGGGTACGCTGTAACGAATTTCAGCTTAAGAAAATAAAGACATACGAGTTAGTGCTGAAAATCACTCGATCCGCCCTCCTTGCAAATACTTGTAAGCCAGGTAAATTTCAAGCATCTTTTCTTATTTGGAAGAAATGGTAAGGTAGCGTATTCCGGCTAACTCAATGGTGAAGTGAGGCTAGTTATAATTTCAGTGCCTTCCAAAATGAATGAGGCATATTAATTGATATAATATAATTAATTGATATACCCCCCCCATATATATATATATATATATATATATATATATATATATATATATATATATATTAGGTAGTATAATGTCGTTTTCTCACATAGTAACATATGTGAGAAAACGACATTATGTTTTCACCAACCTAATATATATATATATATATATATATGCATAATGATGCAACCACTATTTTAACGTTTATCTATATCTATCTATCTTTCTATCTATCTATATAAACGTTAAATTACTGGTTGCATCATTTTTAAAGTAGCAAATGTAACGTCTACCATCAGTTATGAATAAAACTACACCTCTCGACTGGGATTGAAACTGCACTTGCTTCATCTGGGATAACACCTTTTAGGACGTTTAATTTTCGCCAACGGTGGTCTTTGAAGAAGAAGAAGAAGAAGAAGAAGGGGAGGAGGAGGAGGAGGATTTGAAGGCTAAATTACCCTTTTCCAAAAATGTACATATCTCCCTGAGACATTAAACATGGCACGTAGAACTATATCAGTCTACCCCAGTGATCGAAATATACGGTTAAGTTCGACTTTCCAACCACCTGAAGAAGGCCGGAGCGTACAACGGCCGAAACATTGTAATAAATATGGCGACAAAGATGAGGACAATAATCCGAATAATGTAAATAATGAAGATTTGAATCGTTGTATCTTAGAAATTATTAAAGATATCTTACTGGACTTCTCCGAAGTTTTTTTTTAAGCTCTATTGTACTCTACTTTGAGCAATAAGAATGTATAATTATTCTCCAATCTTAGTAGAAAAATTGTGATGGAATTGGTCATGAAAGAACATGTGTTTGCGTCTGTGTTTTTCTGTGTACATAAAAAACTGCATTCATATTTGAAATTGAAGGTAAGTGTACAATTAACCCTGCGTTAATTACATGGGGTGCGTTGTTACATCAACATCTTTAAAGTACTCGTAATTCCAATAATTTCAGAAAAAAGTTTAGCTGATTTTTCCATTTCCAACCCACAAGAAATCTTCATATACAATCTTAGTTCTTTGTTTTAGTTATAGAGACGAACATGAGCGGATAATACCAAAATAGTATACAGCCCCAGATGCAAAAAAATGACTCAAAATCCTCAGGAGACATTATTAAAGAAAACAAACAACCCATAAGAAGCGCTATCTTTAAGTTTGTAAAAGATATTTCATATGTATACAAAATAATACGAATAGTGATTAAATGTCCAACTAGTATTCAGTATTGGTGGCAACAAACTTAACAACATAAGATGCGCCGATGGCACAGTATTGATAACAGCCAGAGAAAGGAAATAACAGGTACTCTTCCAGAAGTTGGTAAAAAACGACTAAGCATCAATTGTAAGAAGACAAAATACATGGTTTTCAGCAAAAGGGTGAGTCAAAAGTACGGCAATTTAAATATATTGGAAGGGTTTTAACAGAGGACAGAAAGTGCAAAATTGAAATCCGAAGGTGTATTGGGAATGCGAAAGATGCCTTCTAAAAATTAAGCAAAGTATTCAGAAACAGGAAAATCGTTACAAACCAAGGAAAAGAATAGTGAACTTTTATGGTAGTGAGTGCAGGACATTCTACTCACTGAAGAGGAGACTTGAAGAGTCTTTAAAACAACGAAAATTTTCCTCAATTTAGATCCTGATGCACAAAAGATCTTTTGACAAATAACATATACATACATATATATATATATATATATATATATATATATATATATATATATATATATATATATATACACAGTCAACAACGAAATTATTCTGACACCCATCAATTTTGAATATTTTTATCCATTTCTCAGAATATAACGCTCCTATGATGCCAGCTTTTTTATATGCTAATGAGCACAAATAGGAATGTAAAACTCACTTTCCAGAAGAATAGATTAAATGCAACAAATTTGATAGGCGAATTATACAAAACAGGAAAAGACAAAATTATTCGTATCGTGGAAAATATAGTTTTAAATTGATTGATTTAAGAAATTTACAAAATTATTTTATCGATGGAGCTTTCTAGCCTATTTGTCTAGTAGAATATTTGTGATAATTGCAGCAAAGAACATCACGCGGTGAATAGAGTGCCACCATTGTTATTCTTATGTTAACACAATGGATAGAAGACAAAGGAGCTTAGCGTTGACGTAAGACTGAGAATTATTAAATTCCACAAGTTGGGAAATAGTTACAGCACAATTTCAAACCGGTTAGCTATCCCTAGATCTACGGTACAGTCCGTTATAAAGAAGTTTAAACTGTTTGACATGACAGAGAATTTGCCTAGGCGTGGAAGAAAACCCGAATTGTTACCGAGAATAGCACGAAAACTGTGTCGCGAGGTTAGTATAAACCCAAGAAAGTTTTGAAAAATGTCACCGAATGTTTGGATACGGTGGGTATCAGTGTAAGTATTCGCACAATACAACGTTCTTTAAATAGAAATGGGTTGTATGGAAACCGACCACGACGAACCCCTCTTCACAATGTCACATTGTTGCTAGCTTTAATTTTGCCAAAACGTTCTTGGACAAAGAAAATTGCTTTTGCGAACAAGTATTATGGATGAAACAAAAATATAGCTTAGATTCTGAGAAATGGATAAAAAATGTTCAAAATTGATAGGTTTATGAATAATTTCGTCGTTTACTGTTACTTGAAAATATATCTTCAATTGAGCACTGTTGAATGACAAGAAAATTCTAAAAAACAACGATCACTTGAGTAAATGCACAGCTCTTCAGTAAAATGAATAGAGCACTATGGCTCCTTGGCGTTTGTTTACGTTTGTAAAGATAATACGCTAGATTTGGCTGATTCGTTCTGTCGAGTGAAGATGGCTCAGTGGTAGAAGCTCTGACTGACACCAAATCGGTTTTGTTTCGATCCAGGCTTGAGGCATTCGGTTGTCTAGTTGTCGGTTGTCACTGAGGAGCTGCGAAACAGTACTGTCTGCGAATGACAGTTAGATCTTATGTATATTTCTTTATCTATCTGTTATACTGTACCTATGGACGATGATGGATATGTCCCAATTTCTATAAATATACTGTTGTTTGTCTTCCACTTGGGATACACAATATGCCTTCCGAAAGTTAAGAAAAATATTAAGAAACATTAAAATTGGGTTAGTAACTAAGAAAAGTGGTCTGAACTATTATGTAACATCAGTCTTTACATATGACAGTGAATGCTGCACAGTGTCCTCACTGATGAAGAAGAGACTTGAAGCAACAGAAATTTTCTTCAGGAGTATGCTGAGAATACCATAGAAAATGTAAAAAAACAAACAAAAAAAAAACACTTATACTTAAAATCAGGTAGAGACAGTTCAAATTTCTAGGACACATAATGAGGAAAGACGGCTTAGCGAATTTGACACTCAAAGGATATAATGAAGTCAAAAGGGACAAAGGAAAACAGTGCATAGCCAATGAGCTTGTATAAATGTTTGGCAGAAAATGGTTTAGGAGAGCCAGCAGAAAGAGAAGATTTACTGAGAACTACAAAGGTCAGGAAATGGCTATACTTATATATGAAAGATACATTTCTTTCTATCTATCTATCTATCTATCTATCTATCTCAATCTGTTCATATCGATGTACATGTATTTGGCTCTCCATTTCTACCGATCTATCTATGTATTTCTATAAAAGTTATTGTTAGTGGGTACACTTATTTGAGTTGCTGCCCATGTTTTTTTTGTTTTTTTTTTTTAAGTGAAATTAATAGTAACCTGCCTAGATTGAAAAGTCATAATAAAGAAAGTTTGTTCTTCCAACAGGAATCGAACTTGTATACCCTTTTTTCAGGCATACCTTTTCTATAGCTGAAACGTGCCTTTAGCAATTCGGTCACAGAGGACGCGTTGATAGATCAACGTTTGAGCTACCTATTTCAGGAATGCACATATCTCATTGGATTGCTCTTTATTAGCATCTCAAATACGTGTACCCACTAAAAATAAGGTTTATAGCAATAAGAAATAATGTCCATTCAAAAATTACTATGTATGTATGCATCTGTACATGTTGTGTGTGTGTATATATATATATATATATATATATATATATATATATATATATATATATATATATATATATATATATATATATATATATATATATATATATATATATATATATAATTTATTTATTATCGCTCTACTAGCGGTATCGGGCCCTCTTTTGGATTAATGCTGTGAACGTTGAAATTTCTATATTACTTTCGTTCTCATCGCATCGGATATATATATATATATATATATATATATATATATATATATATATATATATATATGTATATATATATATATATATATGTATGGATTTTGTGAATTATTGAATCCTTGACGTTGCATATACACACATAATGACGAAATACATAAACATTCACACACACACACAAACACAAATTCTTATTGATTTATACTTTAGCATAGTATGTGGTATATCTCTCTAGTGCAAACTGCTTCGGGCAAAAGGTGCGCCAGTCTAGGTGTGTGTCAAGTCGGATAGACAGTAATGCGCACCACGGCGGGGGTGCATGAAGATAAAACTCGCAAGCTGCCACATTGCTTGCTATTTCTGCTGCCCAATTAGTGTCAGCAAAAGATATTCGAAGGTGCGGACAGCGACTTCTACAAGACTCCGCCCTGTCGACACAATGCCTAACAAATTCCCAGAAGGGATTTTGTAACTTTCTTGTATCAAGCGATAATAATACAGTCAGAACATTGACAACAATCTGTGTAAGTAAAATTATTTATTATTTCTCATGTTGGTGTTTGTGCAGCTACTACGATTAATAAAGTTACTATCACGATGTTGATAATGGAATCTGTTCCATCAGTGGAACTGCGTATTTAAAATATTTACACGGATAGCAACAACAGGTATCAGCATTATTTACGTTATTCGGATTATTCTCTTCATATTTGTCGCCTTGTCGCCATGTTTATTACAACGTTTCGGCCGTTGGATAATCCGGCCTTCTTCAGGTAGGTGGAATGTCGAACTGAACCCTTTATTTCGCTCAGTGGGTTAGACAACGACCGAAACGTTGTAATAAATATGGTGGCAAAAATGAGGACAATAGTCCGAATAATGTAAATAATGTACATAATACCTCATCTCAGAAATATTGACAGATACAGAAAGAGCTATCTCTACGTTTCATAGATTACACAAAAGAATTTAGTAAAATAAAATACAAAGAAGCACTTGAAATTTCAGTCATGTTTGACGTATTTGGGAATGGTAAGACATTAGGTTTATAATACCAAGAAATTCATACACATATGTTCTCAAGGACACATGGCACAGTGGATAAATGCGTTGGTTAGATCCAGTGACAGGACCCAAGGAGTGTGAGTTCAGTACCCGGATAAGGGGAATTAACAGAAATCCATTAAAACATGGCACGTAGAACTAGAACAGTCTAACAGTGAGCGAAATAAAGGGTTCAGTTCGACATTCCAACCACCCGAAATCTTGTAATAAATATGGCGATAAAGACGAGGACAATAGTCCAAATAATGTACATAATACATCATCTCAGAAATATAGATGAACAGATATCAGATACGAGAGACAGAAAAAGTAATGCATCATGTTTATTTCGATAAAAAAAAAACAACAAATACAAGAAGAACGTTTTGTCTATGAAAACATGCTCTAAACATCTACGTTTTTCTCTTGTGTAGTTATACCCATTCCTGAATCAGTTAAAACAAATTTAGTATAGAAGATAGGAATGTTGAATACAAGAATGGTTGCGTTAGAGTTATTCTGGATTTTATGAACACAGAAATGACTTAGCATTTCAGAGATTTCAATACATGTTGATAGATTCAATCTAAAAGTAATACCAAGAAAACAAAACCTAAAGAAATGTACTTTAAATGTATATCCTTGCGACCGACTTCTCAGGCAAATGTTTTCTATTGACCTGAAGTGGAAGTATGATACTGAATCAATTGCTAGGTCTGCTGATGGTTCAATCTGCTGTGCTAGACAATTTATATCGCCCGAATGTATCTTACATATATATAAGTCTACCATTTGCTCATACTTTGAATATTACTGCCACACATGGACTAGTGATCCTGCTACATAATTAGAGATGTCTGATAAAATCCAAAGAAGAATCTACAATGACATTGAACCTAACCTGGTATAGCGGTTTCAGTCACTTTCTCACCGCCGTAACATATGCCTTTTATATAAATAGTTTCATAGTAATTGTTCTGATGTGATTTCCTCTCTGCTTTCTTTTAATGTGACAGAGATGTTAGTTTTCTGTTAGATGCGGGACGCTTTTCATTTTACGAGTGTGCATATGGCAGCGAATGTTGGGCGATTTCCTAAAAGATGAAGAAGAGACTCGAGGCGACAGAGATGTGGTTCTACAGAAGGATGGTAAGGATACCATGGACCGAGCATGTGATTGTTGCTAATTAAATAGTCAGTTAGTTCTCTCGCATTTACAGCCTATAGAATTCTATTCTGGCTTCTTGCATTCCAGTAAACTTTCAAAAATTTAAATGCAATGTCAGTTGTTATCTTCTGCCTTCTTCTAGTTCTTTTATTGTTCTCTCTTTAGTAATGTTTCAAAAGATGCTACAAGACCTAAATATTGAACTGAAAACCCGTGTCGTATTCGTAATGTCATCAGATCTAGCATTTCCTATGGATAACATGAATGGTGACCAATTCATTATGAAATGTCTCAGCTATCATCTGTATACAAACGTTTTCTAAGTTCAATGTTTAAAAATGTTTCAGCGAATTTTAAGAAATTTTAAAGATGGTCTTTTATTAGATCCTATAAACTGACGCTAAATCATAAGGGTACGTGACCGTGTGGTTGGCATTCTGAAAATGAGACCCGGGTTCGAATCTTACCATGTTGATGTTATCGGTGTAGATCCCAGAGTTTTGAATATGCCTGAAAATCATATCATGGGTTGACCCAAGCCTTGCACAAATTGTTGATCACGCTAAAATATCCGGGGAATATACTGGTCAAAGATTTAAATATCTGTGTAATCTTCTGGCTCTAAGTTTGAATACCTGTTGAATCTATCGGTCGTATGTTCGAATACCTGTAGAATGATCAGGTAGCGGGTTTGAATACACATCGCAGAAAGAGCGTGTAACTAAGGTATGCACAGCTTAGTTGCAGTATAAACCACAAATGTGCCTGATAAAGCATCTGCAATAGTGATTGGCTAGCCACTCTAGTAGATGGGTATCCTCGAATACGAGTGGTCAGCTATACAAAATCATAAACGAATAACTTTATTAAATAACAAAAAACACATGGATCACTTGTAAATTGGAAGAGAAAATAGTTATATAATTAAGCTGTTGAAATTCCATAAAAAAAGTTTGGAAGGAAACTCCTATCAATATTAGAAAGAGCTATAACAATTAATGGATTTGAGTCTAATTTCTTAATAAACTGCTTTTTTTTTAAAAAAAAAAGAAAAAAAAAAAAGACTCCACACATTTTAATCAACAGTTACACTAACATTTCTGTCTATGAATGCCAAATATTTCCCGAGTGGAAATGGCTAATTTAATATTACTATTACCGTGGACTATATACTTACGTGTTACTTTTTCATTCACAACTGTGCAGGACCGCGCGTAGCGTAACTTGCCTGTTCTGGTAAAGCTCGATTCATACCTCGGTCAATGTCAGTGGTTCAAGCTTTCTACATCGAGTAATTCAATAGCAGACCTCAGTTTCGTACACACTTTCATATCAGACACCATTTTGCTAAACAACACTTTAGATGCTGTCTGTAATCAGATTGAAAATGCTGTTTGTAACAAGTCAAAAAATACTACAATAGCAAAATGAGCCTTCGACGTCCTAAGCCACGTAAATAAGATATGAGGTATTATTTTATTAATGAATATCGTTCAACAGAAACAAATGTATAGGTAATTCATATTCGTTTGAGAAATAATTTTTCTTACTACTTTCCATATTTAAATAGCAGCTATACCCAGCTGGTCAATCAGAAAAAGCGTTCAATTAGAATGAAACAAAAACAGCATCATGTTTATATTTAAAAGAGTATATCTTCTTCAATTACTTTAAAGTGTTTTCATTAAAAAACATTTTGAATTAATGCAGTTACTGATATAACAGAAATAGTCTGTATTTATTCAATCGAAGTTAGCCAAGGATATGAAGGGGTAAAACAGGCAACATGAAGATATACAATTATTTTGGAGTTTTAAAATTTTTGTCAGTGTGCTACCAGGGACGTAAAAGAGGATACATTTATAAAGAAAAAGAGGATACATTTATAAAGCAAAAAGAGGATACATTTATAAAGCAAATTCTTTATAAATGTATCCTCTTTAGGACACATTTCGAAAGCAATTTTTTAAAGCAAAGTTTGATGAAAATTGGTTGAAAGATCAATGAAAAATAAGAAAGAAATCAGTAAAAATCACCATTTTTCGCTATTTACGCTGGTTTTCACTATATGGATGAACCCAGTTATCAAGTTAAATGACTGTTAAACAATCAACTAATTGTTGGCTACAGCTGAGTGTAGTTTGTATTAGATTGCTTGAAAATTGAAGTTGTAGTTTAAAATTTGTGTTGAAATCGATTTCTCGTTTTTCACGGTTTTTCGCTAAACGCAGTGGCGTAGAAATAACAATGAGATATCGTTGACCTCGTCATGATGTAAGTAACCTACATATCGAGTTTGAACGAAATCAAAGGAAAAAAGTTGAATTTATCGATTTTTCATCGGTTTTATCGATTATTGATTTTTTAAAAGAATTATCGATTTTTTACGCCAGAAACCTATCTCTTGCATTGCACAATGAATGTGCCAAGTCTGGTCAAAATCGGTTGGATGGATCTCGAGTGAAAAGGTATCAAACAGACAGACAAACAGACATCCTCTGTTTTATATATATATATATATATATATATATATATATATAGAGAGAGAGAGAGAGAGAGAGAGAGAGATTATTTGCTTACAGCTTCGCCAATATTTTAAGAACAGAAATGATTCCCATAAGAAACAAGTTAAGCAAGTACACACAAATATAACGGTGCGGTGGTTAAGAGGAGGGGACTTTTCCTCATTGGATTTATTTAATCAATATAAGGATACGATCCAAAAATGAAGAGATCTGCCAGAAATTAATATCGGTGGACATAATATTAACAACATAAGATGATACTGTGCTGGTTGCGGACATCTGAATCCCCGAAAATTTTTCTGGTCACAGATTTGAATACCTGTGGAATCTTCTGGTTGTTGGTTTGAATACAAGCGAACGTTTCTGGTCGTAGGCATGAATACCCATGAAAGTACGATTGAATATACGTGGAATACTCTGATTGTAGGTTTGAATATCAGTGGAATCTTCTGGTTTTATGTTTGAAAACACGTGAAATCTTCTGGTCATATGTTTGAATACTCATAGAATCTTCTGGTTGCAGGTTTGAAATATCGTAGACTTTCTAGCCACCCGTTTGAATATCCGTTTAATATTCTAGTCGTAGGTTTAAATAACCGTAGAATCTTCTGTTCGTAGGTGTGAATACTCGTTGAATCTTCCCTTCGCAGGTTTGAATACCCGTGGAATCATCAGATCGAAGTTTTGAATGCACGTCGAATCCTCTGTTCGTAAGTTTGAAAGTTCATGGAGTCTCCTGGTCGTAGGTTTGAATATAGGTAAGATCTCCTGGTCGTAGGTTTGAAACACCGTAGTATCTTCTAGTCGCATATTTGAATATTTGTAGAATCTTCTGTTCGTAGGTTTAAAAAACAATAGAATCTTCTGGTTGTATGTTTGAATATACTCGGAATCTTCCGGTCATAGGTTTGAATTTCCGTGGAATCTTCTGGTTGGAGATTTAAATATCACTGGAATCTTCAGTTCGTAGGTTTAAATAATAACAGAATCTTCTGCTTGTATGTTTGAATATACGCGAAATCTCCCGGTCATAGGTTTGAGGTTTAAATAACCGTAGAATCTTCTGGTCGCAGGTTTGAATACTCGTGGAATCTTCAGATCGCAGGTTTGACTATTTGTCAAATATTTTGGTCAAAAGTTTGAATATCTTTGGAATCTTCTGGCAGTAGTTTTGAATATCCTTGGAATATTCTGGTCGAAGATTTATATATCAGTAGAATCTTCTGGTTCTAGGTTTGAAGACCCGTTGAATCTGTCGGTCGAATATCCGTAGAATTCTCAGGTAGTGGGTTTGAATACACATCGAATATTCTGATAATAGTTTTGAATAACCGCAGATTCTTCTGTTCGTAGGTTTGAATATCATTAGAAACTTTTGATCGGAGTTTTGAATATCCGTGAAATCTTCACGGAATCTTTTGGCGGCAGATTTGAATACGCATGTAACATACTGGAAATAGGTTTAAATATACGTGGAATCTTCTGGTTGTAGGTTTGAATACTCGTTGAATCTTCTGAACGTATGTTTGAATAGCAGTTTTATGAAAACTTTTTCTTTTATATTTGTATACACGTGATATCTGGATGGAACATTCTTGAAGTTTGTATGAATATCCGGATAAATTTTTAGTCTTAAGGTTAAATATCCCTGGAATCTTCTGGACGAACGTTTGAAATAAAATGGAAGGTTTGAAAACCTCTGAAATCTTATGGACGTATTTGTAAGGAATATCCCAAATGCTGTCTTCAGACATGATCAATAAATTCCCTTTATATTTCGTGGAATATAAAATTTTGCAAAATATACCCCACAAGATGAGTGTGTTTCGACAAACCTCACATGTTGCAAAGCGGATACATCTTTGAAACAGAAAAAAAATATTAGAACATGA
This sequence comes from Acanthosepion lycidas, assembly GCA_963932145.1. Lineage (NCBI taxonomy): Eukaryota > Metazoa > Mollusca > Cephalopoda > Sepiida > Sepiidae > Acanthosepion > Acanthosepion lycidas. Next base: position 24,098,854 of record OZ010572.1, read on the forward strand.
AAGTTCTAGAACATAATCAAACTTCATTATAGGACTGTTTCTTCTCTGTCATAAAAGTAAAAAAAATATCAGAGTAGCTATGCTTATCGCCAAGGAGAAGAGAGTCGACTAGGAAACTCTTCATGTCAGATTAATCGTGGTCAGATTCGAAATCTGGAAAGCGAACGTTTTAACTATATATATATATATATATATATATATATATATATATATATATATATATATATATATATATATATATATATATATGTGGATACCGGCTCGGATTGAGGAATCGGAGAGCCGAGTTCAAATTCCACTTGAATCCATTACATTCGCTTACGTGCTAATACCCTTGGGAAAGGTATGAATCCTCTTCTTCACTCTCTCCCCAGCTATAGGTAAATGGCGGAACAGACCTGGTTCTATAGCCTTGGATGGAAACCGGTCTACTGCAGAAAGAAATGGCGTCCTACTGCTTCGTCCGTCATTTATCGAAAGATACATGATCGTCTACGCGTGTATGACTGATATATATATATATATATATATATATATATATATATATATATATATATATATATATAATAAAAAGGCTTAAACACTAATATTCCATGGTCATAATTTATTCCATTGGAATCGTAAATACGATCCAATTCATCAGACCTACAAATATATATATATATATGTATATAATACAGTGATACAGCGTATGTAAATATACATATAGCAGTGGAAACTGAGTTCAACACCCGGTAGTGGTAAACAGTTTTATGCTTAATCGCAATCGTTTCACATGTGATATTTGATCGTGTGATTGTCCAATAATTATTATCATAGCATTTCTCAGGACAATGCTGATTTCTTGGGGATGGACACATCATTTTCTAGTAACATGTAATATGCGACAGGTTGTAATGTGTTACATGATACCTCTAGCCTTAGATAGAATCCTTGACTGTATTAAAAGGTTCGAAATGCCGACGTATTTATCCACTGCTCTGGGTAGAAATGGATTTACCTTACGCTAAACATTAATGCAAAGTAAACGGAAGCTGTCTTAATCTGAGACTGAACTCATTTTGCCAGTTCCATTCTATGTGCTTTTGCCAACTTCTCCCTCCCCACACCATTTATGAAATTGTAGTTTAATTTTATTCGGAGTACCATTTTTTTTTCAAGTTATCAATCCAATTACAGAAATCCTTAAATGATATTTTACGTTTGAGTGCGCAGGTGCAACTGCAATCTGACACTTCTCTCGCCGTCTTTCTGATGAAACCCAACCATTCGTTCCTTTATATCCCAAGATAGGATGATATATTTTTTTTTATGAACGTGTCATATTCTGAACATAAAAATTAAATGAAAACATTCAGAGAACGATCTGTCCATCATTAATGGCAATTCATTTCATTTCATATGATTTTGGTGATCATCTCACTTATTCTGTGTTGACTATAAACTTAAAGCAACGAGTTCATTGCAACCTCTTAAAGAGGCCACTAATATTTGTGGAGTTACAAATCTGAAGCTTTAAATGCTTCTTAAAGATTTCCATTTTTTTAATAGTCAGATTCATCCTGTACAAGGTTCGGGGTCTACTCACACCAGAGGATTACGTTAAAGGGAAGTTTTTTATTACAATGATGTTTGCACTGTGCAAGGCTCAAGAGCTACTTGAGATAGAGTGTTACGGATTAAGAGATACCACTCCAAGCTAGGTGACAATGCCACCAAGATGAAAGGAGCCACCGGAAGTGAAAAATAAAAAAGGTTAGAAGGAGCCGGAAACCCAATCCCAAACAGGAAACAAGGGACAAAACTCTACTCATGTTCAATCGACCATGGAAGAGAGTTAACCGCACGAAAGGCAAACCTATGAAGTTCTATTAATACGGATAAGAGAAGGAGATAACGGATAACTTTAGACTTAATTACTGGCAACTCTCTAGTCAACTCACTTTAAATGTTGAACAGAGGTTGAACAAATTCAGTGAGAAAACATTGTCTGACGTACCTTTCTATTTTTGTATATTTACTAAATTAATTTTCTATCGATATACTGGCCGTTTTTGCTCCCGCTGGACTGTTTCAGCTTAAATTAGCACGAGACATGGCCAAAGGAATGGGGTGGGATATATAAATATATATATATATATATATATATATATATATAATATTGCTAATTGGTAGGGATAATTCCAAGGAGGGCAAAAGTCAAAACAGAGCTCAATGTAACAAATAATAATAATAATAATAATAATAATAATAATAATAATAATAATAATAATAATAATAATTACAGACGATCCTTACAAATCCATTCGGTTATAATTGAAAAAAAAATTTAAAAAATCACTATAGTGTTTTCTTTTTCTTTCTTCCTTCTTTTTGTCCTGACCACAGTTTTGTCCAGTATATATATATATATATATATATATATATATATATATATATATATATATATATATATATCAATCAAACTGCCTCAATGACATTATATATATATATATATATATATATATATATATATATATATATATATATATATATATATGTATAATGTCATTGAGGCAGTTTGATTGATTAAATTGTCTTTTACGGCTTATCAACCTTTTGCAGTTTATTTAAAGCCATAAAATATTTATATTGTTAGAATGCTTGGTTTATAGTAATGATTTACTGATACAAGTCCTACTAAGTAAGAGTATGCTGAAGACTGAAGAAACCTCAGGAAATTTAAACAAAAGTCTATATGAACACAAAAGTTGCATAAAAAAAAGAAAAAAAAACCAAAAACAGCGCACGAAACGCATTGGTTGTTCACCATAACGAAACTGGCCACAGTTTTGACATAAAAATTACACTCTAATTAAAAGAGAAAAAAATTCACTAAGAGGAAAATGTCTAGAAAGTGATTTAATCATTAATTCAACCAAAGTAAATTTACGTGCAGTTTCTTACAACATATCACCATTTTTGGCAGATTTTCTGTTATCACAATGTGGGAAATGATGATGGAAAGAGAAAGAAAACGAATGAAGATGAATTTAGGTAGATTGCAAAAAATTATTAAAAAAATTATTTCAAATTTTGTAAACTACCACTATAGTTAAAACAACGTCAACAAAGCTAGTCCGATGAAGTCCTAACGGATAAAACGTGTCACAAGTAAACATTTTTTAATTTTTTCTTACAATTTCCTAAATAATGTTCCTTGATATATAAAAAATATATATCATTATCTCATATATATATATATATATATATATATATATATATATATATATATATATATATATATATATATACATATATAATACTAATAATCTTATGAATATAAGCAGCTATACTCATCCGGCAAAACCTTAGGTATTTTAGGTTGTATATGAACAAACCAGTACCGAAGGGAAAAAAAGGTTAAAAAAAAAAAGAAAGAATTAAGGACATGTACTTCCGGTGAAAATAATCGTCTAGAATCAAAGTTCAGAGTCCCATGAAAAAAAAAACTCCGGCACGAGCAAAGTAAAATTAACTAAGCAAACTGCTTAATACGCTAAGTAGCCAGACAAACCTACCTAGCTTTCATCTACGCGGATCGTCAAGGTAAACTGGCCAGTTTACCCTAACGATTCGGGACATTGGGAGATCAACAAAAGACATTTTGTGTCGATTACTCTTACTGGCGACTTTTCTACATTGCGAATAAACATTCTCAGACAAGGAGGAAACTCCCTCAGAAATACACCGAAGTTCATTCCGGAAGAAAAGTACAAAAAATATGACCCAAGCTTTCAACTTTCTTAAGTCAGCATCAGAGTAGGCAGAAGGAAAATGGTGAGTTTTGGAGTAATAGTGATTTTTTTTGACGTAGGCAAAGCGTTGTGATATAAGGGTAGTGTGACGTACTTTTTTATGTTTTATTTTTGTTCTACATACAACGGATCAAAGCGCGTGTGATAATTTGCCCAAACAGGGGAGGTAACACAGTTTCTGTGGCTAAAGCGGTACTGCCACCCTCGTGCTACCAGCAGCAGCTTTTGCTCCCGGACATGGTATTGTCAGTCTTTTTTTATTTTGTTTACAAATAAATTTTCAATGCTGCGTTAAATGCGCTTGTTTTTGATCTTTAACAAATACACAACCCGCTAGTAGTGACCGTTATTAAAGACGTAGAATGTTAAGCAAACAGATGGTTTCACGTCGGAAGTCGCAATGTCTTGCGAGCATGGTTTTAAATAACTTTGTTTATTTTGGATCTTGACCAGATCCAACTCGATGCTAGTTGGGCTGTGGTCTGGAGACGATGTGAAGCACGCTTCAGGCTACAAACAGTGATGCCCACCGCCAAACGGATGCAAACGATTGGTCCTCTAAGGAATCCACGGTACCAGACCTCAATAGGTTGCACATATATAAAGTACAGGATGCAAGCTATTAAGTTATAAGTTATTTTATTTATTGATGGTTGTTTGTGTTGTACTGCTTCAAGGATCATAAAGTTGATAAGTAAAATTAATCGACACAACATATA
>OZ010572.1:24110869-24115869 GCA_963932145.1 Acanthosepion lycidas
CAGAAGAGGGAAACGTAGAGAGCACGCTGTCTTATATAGCACTGAATCACACAAAGGCGAACGAAATTAAATAACCCAATACAGAGAATGGTCAAAATATGTGAAACATGTTAAAAGTATGAAATAAATATGAGAGGGAAGTCTGAAAAGTAAGGCAGAACTATTTAATAATTCATCATGTTTAATAATTTACAAATAAAACATTGTTAGCAGAACAACAATGTTTCTTTACCATGTGCTCACCATTGTTACTGCAAGTTTATGTATGTATGTATGTATGTATGTATGTGATATAATGGAATATGCGTACACCTGTGTTCCCCCTCACTGAAATATGATTGACTGGTGCCCGTTATAAATACAGACGGACGTGTAGGAGAGTCAAGAGCCTTAGTCTGAGTGCTAAGTCTATAACGACACCCATTGGACTACGCCATTGATCTACACTTCTTACCTGCGACTACGACGCGTACCAGTCGATTACTGCTACCATATTCTACTTGGTTATAGTAGCCAAAACCACTTAGCTACTTCGTTCAAATATATCCCTTTCCGGGACATATCAATATGTATATATGTATGTATCTATGTATCTATGTATACGTATATGGGCCCGTGGCCAAGTTGTAAGAACGTTCACATTTTGAACATGAGACCCGAGTTAAAATCTTATCATGTACGAATTGTCAGGAAGGAGACTTCCTGATGTTATCGGACAAGATGGGTCGATCCTAGCGTACGGCACATTTGGAAAGTGCCTGAAAACCATACCATGGGTCGAAAAACATGCCAAGCTTTGTGAGTGAAATTGGGTAGAGGGAATTTTGGGGGGCTGTCGATAGATGTGCTAGCATGAAGTCAGAAGTCACCTGGCTTCAAATTGTTAATAACCCACTCTTTCTGTCTGCTCAGCATAGTTGACATATAAACCACAGGTGGGCTCTGTGGGTATTGAATAATCACAAATGCGCCTGAGCAAGCGTCTGCAATACGGATTGGCTAACCGGGTATCCTCGAATAGGTGGCCTGCTATACATATACGTTTGTGTGTGTGTGTTTGAGAGAGAGAGAGAGAGAGAGAGAGAGATGGAGAGAGAGAGATGGAGAGAGAGAGAAAATGAAAGATAGAATATGTCCGGCATTTATGGTATGTATAGCGGTTCAGAACACTTTTATTTTTCTAACTATATTTCCTCGTTAATTCTTCACCTAAACGATGTAAAAGAAACTGCTAAAATCAATAAGAGCAAGGTAAAAAATTTATTACAATTGAACATTATGCCACCAGCAAATTGTTTACTACACAGCAAATAAATGCTGAAAAACACGGAACTGTTCTTGTACCGTTGACGCAACATGAATTCGTGAAAATGCGATGAGATCAACGCTACAGAAACGACAAATTGTCAACGAAGTTTACGCTTGACGCACATTCGAAGTTTTACCAAGTTTTGGGTATGAACGTTGTCGTCATCGTCATCCACAAACTGCTGCTTGTGTCGTCAGGATCCAGAAAATTCTACCGGTGTAATCATCAGGATAGGAAAAATGCTGCTGGTGACATCATGAGGATCCACAAACTGCTGCTGGTGTCATCATCAGGAAGCGCAAACTGCTGCTGGTGTCATCATCAGGATCAACAAAATGCTGCTGGTGTCATCATCAGGATCCACAAAATGCTGCTGGTGTCATCATCAGGATCCACAAACTGCTTCTGGTGTCCTCATCAGGATCAACAAACTGCTGCTGGTGTCATCATCGGGATCAACAAAATGCTGCTGGTGTCATCATCGGGATCCACAAACTGCTGCAGGTGTCATCATGAGGATGCACGAAATGCTGCTGGTGTCGCCATCAGGATGCACGAAATGCTGCTGGTGTCATCATCAGGATCAACAGAATGCTGCTGGTGTCATCATGAGGATCAACAAACTGCTGCTGGTGTCATCAACAGGATGCACGAAATGCTGCTGCTGTCATCATCGGGCTCCACAAACTGCTGCTGGTGTCACCATCAGGATGCACGAAATGCTGTTGGTGTCATCATCAGGAAGCGTAAACTGCTGCTGGTGTCATCATCAGGATCAACAAAATGCTGCTGGTGTCATCATCAGGATGCACGAAATGCTCCAGGTGTCATCATCAGGAAGAGCAAACTGCTTCTGGTGTCATCATCAGGATCAACAAAATACTGCTGGTGTCATCATGAGGATCCAAAAACTGCTGGTGTCATCATCAGGATCAACAGAATGCTGCTGGTGTCATCATCAGGATCAACAAAATGCTGCTGGTGTCATCATCAGGATGCACGAAATGCTCCAGGTGTCATCATCAGGAAGAGCAAACTGCTTCTGGTGTCATCATCAGGATCAACAAAATACTGCTGGTGTCATCATGAGGATCCACAAACTGCTGGTGTCATCATCAGGATCAACAGAATGCTGCTGGTGTCATCATCAGGATCAACAAAATGCTGCTGGTGTCATCATCAGGATGCACGAAATGCTCCAGGTGTCATCATCAGGAAGAGCAAACTGCTTCTGGTGTCATCATCAGGATCAACAAAATACTGCTGGTGTCATCATGAGGATCCACAAACTGCTGGTGTCATCATCAGGATCAACAGAATGCTGCTGGTGTCATCATCACGACGCATGAAATGATGCTGGTGTCATCATCAGGATCAACAAACTGCTGCTGTGGTCATCATCGGGATCCACAAACTGCTGCAGGTGTCATCATCAGGATGCACGAAATGCTCCTGGTGTAATCATCAGGATCAACAAAATGCTGCAGGTGCCATCATCACGATCAACAAAATACTGCTAGTGTCATCATCAGGATCAACAAACTCCTTCTGGTGTCATCATCAGGATCAACAAAATGCTGCTGGTGTCATCATCGGGATCCACAAACTGCTGCAGGTGTCATCATGAGGATGCACGAAAGGCTCCAGGTGTCATCATCAGGAAGAGCAAACTGCTTCTGGTGTCATCATCAGGATCAACAAAATGCTGCTGGTGTCATCATCGGGATCCACAAACTGCTGCAGGTGTCATCATCAGGATGCACGAAAGGGTCCAGGTGTCATCATCAGGAAGAGCAAACTGCTTCTGGTGTCATCATCAGGATCAACAAAATGTTGCTGGTGTCATCATGAGGATCCACAAACTGCTGGTTTCATCATCGGGATCAATAAACTGCTGCTGGTGTCATCATCAGGATCCACAAACTGCTGCTGGTGTCATAATCAGGATCCACAAATTGCTGCTGGTGTCATCATCCGGATCCACAAACTGCCGCCGGTATCATCATCAGATTCCACAAAATACCAATGTCGTGATAATATATCCCATGGTTGATTTCGCCGATTCTGGCATAAGCATCCCATCCAGGTGAAACAATATGGCTTTCAGGCTGAATAATTCTGTACAATCATCTCTTTCAGATTTTTTGCATTTAACGGTATAAAATGAAAATTTACGCCATTTAAATGAAGTATAAGTTTGACAGATTATTCTCCGCAGCTTTTGTGAACGATTACTATTTCCTGTTTCACAATAGTTTGTTTGATTTGGAAATTATCTTTTGCTATGCAATGCGACCTCGGATTTCCCGTTCCTTGCACTTGATTGATTTTGGTATCTCCAATTCGTTGTTGGCATTTTGGGCCTTTCCTTTTCCTGGCAATTATATGTTATGTCTTATTATAATTAATGTTTAGTCCTTTCTTCTCGATTTCTTTTACTACTACCTTCTTCAAAATGTCTTGCAGTTTTCTTTCTGTGTCTGCTATCAACATGATGTCATCTACATATCTTATGTTGTTTATACTGTGCCCGACAATAATAAATCCTGATAGGACTTCTACGCTACATTACACTCTTTAATTTAGCATGCAATGACAAATATTCATCTGATAAAACTCTTGTTGTATTGTAATGTTAAAGCATAATATTTTATTATAATTCTACTTGCCTTTCCCTTAGTTAGAACTAATGTTACACCTCATAAATAATGCGTAGAAAGACAGAAAAAATCTTGAGACGCTACCTCAGTTCAATGAGAAAAAAAAAGAAAGAAAGAAGGAAAGGTAGAAGTGATTAAAAAAGTTGTCAATATCATATCTTTTCATTTGTACCCCCTTACTTCTTAAATTCACAAACAGCATTTATATTTATGATCCTTATTTTAATTTCTTTTAAAGTTTTACGTTCAAACATTTAATGGTGAAATTTCTACGGATATTTTATTTTCGTAGAACTCGCTATGAGCAAATTCTATTATTAACTTAAGTATTAATTTTCATTACAAAATTAAAATATGTTTACCGCGAAATATGCACGGGTATTTCTAGTAAGCTATAAACGACGCACAGCTCGACATTAAAAATCTCAAACTAAATACGGTTCAGTTTGTTTACATTTTGATATTGATTCAGCAGTAATTAATGAGTTCCATCTTATATCTTTTACAATGCGTTCCAGTAATATACGCAAATCGCTTTTCTTATATTGTTCTCTGGTTGGCAGCAGGTATGGTTACCCTTTTGTAAAATAAAAGTTTGACATGCATAAGGATGTTAACTATGAAGTGTTTCTGCGCAGCAATAAGAAAACTGACAGGCATTTTAGTGGTATCGCTTCTATCCTACTGTTTTAAATTTTATGCAACATGAATTTTAAAGAATTTTTGACCAAAGATGCGAAGGTAAAAATTTGTTGAAATGTCTTATGAAGGAAAAGTAATGGATGAAATTTATAGAAACCACCGTACAATCAAGAAATTCACCACGGACCTACCTGTATGCAGAGCATGTCGACAAAAGGAACAATCCTGGATGTTTGTTTCTTGACAAATGGAAACCCGTTTGAAGACAGTGATGCGTAAATTCAAATTTAACAGTAGCAAGAATTATTAGCTGTCATTGGTGCAATGAATGCACCTAAAACTACACGAAGCCGGATTCTGAAGCACTTAGGAACGTGAACCAGGCACGT
>OZ010572.1:24125869-24148369 GCA_963932145.1 Acanthosepion lycidas
CATGGGGACACTTCTGCCCTACCTTGGTTCTAACCATTTGGTCAAATGGGTGTCTATGGATGGAGGGTGGTTAGAAATAGGGTGGCTATATATTGGATTGGCCTTTGTTTTCATGTAGGTTTGGAATGAATTATTAACTAGGTCTAATGTACTATCAATGGAATCTACTTTTTAAATTAGTATTGATCTTAACTTTAAGGTTGAGATTATTAAATTTTCTATGTATTAATTTACTGATTTTCTCTCCCTTCAACAAACTGATCATGTCATATTTGTATACGATCACGATACAACTGTCGCTGGCATAGTTTCCTGCAATCGTCAATTATGACATGTCTATGTCTCGGTTTATCGTGACATGAAATAATAACTGACCCACCTGCATCCTCAGACATTACTTTTCTATTTAGCGTAGATGTGACATTTAATTGGTTAATCAAGACATATCCACAAATATATTTTTATCTTTCGGAAAAGAGGTAAAACTTTGTTTTTAAATTTCCTTAAAAATTATTTAATATTATTTTTTTTATCAGATCCATATATATATATATATATATATATATATATATATATATATATATATATATATATACGCGTGTGTTTGTGCGTTTTTCATTTATGATAAAATATATTTTACGGTATGTTGTATTTGTGGGTTAGCGTATGTAAATATATGAAAAATATAGTAAAAATAAATAAAATGAATTAATCCAAACCAATAAATAAATCAAACCATGAAAGAACATAAAAATGAAAGAAAAATTCATAGCAATAAAAAAAAATAAAATAAAACATAGTAAAATTAAAAAAAATAAAATAAAATTGACAAAAAACACTATGAATATCCAGAAAACTGCATCCGGATCTACAATTATTTCCAACCAAAAAGCCATAGAATAATTTGAAACATAACGGTTTCAAGAAAACAACCATTAGAAAATACAATAGAATACTTGTATATATAAATAGCCGAGCAAAAGCACAACATATATGGCCTGACGATTGCGTATAAGCATGAGGCAGACAGCTGCTGCTCGTTGTTAACTTCAATGTCTACTTATATATATATATATATATATATATATATATATATATATATATATATATATATATATATATAAACTATTAATACTATATTTTTGACTATATATATATATATATATATATATATATATATAGTAAAAAATATAGTTTTAATATATGCTATATTTATGGCTTAAAGTGCTTAACATCAGAGATAGAGCGGATGTAAATATAAAAGTGCAGATTGAAGTCAACAAACAACGGCGACACTCTGTTTCATGTTTAAACGCAATCTTCATGCAATGTATGTTGTATTTTGCTTTGATTATTTATATATGCTGGTCAATGGTGCACTATTGTTAGACTGTCTCTTATCCTATCGGTTATTCGGTGGCCGATAAAGGTTAGGTTATAGATTATTCTAGAGTCTTGTGAATAGAAATAATCGTGAATCCAAATACATATATTTTAGCTGTTTTAGTGTTTTTTGTTAACTTTTTTAAATAGTTGTTTATTTTAGATTACTTTATTATTTGTTGTTGAATTATTAATATTGCATTTACTATTGTTTCTGTGTATAGTCGTAGCATTTTAATTTGGGTATTATTTATTTTATTATTTTATAATTTATTTATACTCATTAACTGGATTTGATGTATTGTTTATTTTATTTTATTTATTAATCGTATTCTTTTTTACTTTTCGATTATTAAGTAACGTAGTAAAATTTCTCCACAAGCGAAAAGTCTGAGTGAAAAGAACTTGAACTTCCGGATAAATCTGGGCATTTCAACTGCAACAATCACCGTGCTGATAACAAATATGGCGCCAGTTTACATTGCGCAGATCAGTAGAAAAATTTCAGTGATTGCGCAGATCAGTGTTGCCAACATTGGGTAGAAACTTTGTGTGAACTGATTGGATGATTTTTGAAATATTAGAAAAAAAGTTATATCGATAATAATTTGGCACGCAGTGTGTGTGTGTATATATATATATATATATATATATATATATATATATATATATATATATATATATATATAAACTTTCGTGGATGGCTTGATTTGTTACTTCCTCTCCTAATTTAATCTACCAGAAACATTAGCATTTGCTCACCCATAATCTAAAAACTGTTCTTCGAAAGAAATGAACCTTCTAAATGACACTTTATGTAAACCACACATTTCCGGCAGTCTTTCGTACTTGTCAAAATACTTACCTATTCGAGCCATAAATTATCCCTAATTAGGTAAATTAGAATAAACAAATTAAACACACTTGTTAATAGTAAATTCAGCTAATGAAAGGAATGCAATTAAGCGTACCTAAATTATATACTTTTCATAAATGAATTAGTCTGCATCTCAAATATCAGTGACACTAAAGCTTGATATAAGTCCAACCATGAAGTGTAAGCATTTAACGTGATACTGTCATGAAAAGTAGAATCATAAAAGTTGTCATAATAGGTTGTATTAGGTTGGTGCAAAAATAATGACGTAATAATGTCGTTTTTTGACATATTTCGTAACGTCAAAAAACGACATTATTACGTCATTATTTAGTACCAACCTAATATCATGCAGTCCTGCCTAGGAAGATATTTGACGAAACTATCATATTATTATCTCTTAGTTAATTTCTTATTTTGAATACTTCTGTAATATATGATTTGCACTTAGTGTCACACCAGAACATCAGAAGCACCTGGCGCATTAAGCTGGATTAAGTTGGGTGGTGTACTCATAATTAGCAGGTGCATATTCACACATCACAGAATGTCAGTGGACGCCTCTGACATGTAAACAGGTGATCGAACCAGCCTCGTTTACATAGGAAAACCGGACAACAGGGAGTTAGAAAAGCGCTCAATACGAGAAGGAATAAGAAGAATCTTACGCTCGGAGAATGAACCCAAAGCCACGCACCGTTTCGCTGATATGAGTTGAAGTTGTCCGGAGATGAATAAATAATGTTTCTCGTATAAGAACTTTAGTTTCGTGTTGATTTGTCTTTATAACGGTCACGTTACACTTTCACCGATTAAATACACATTTTTTCACTGTATATTTCTAAACACTTGATATTTTATTGACACTATTGACATACGGACTATTGTCCTCATCTTCGTTATTCTTATCGCAACGTTTCAGCCGTTGTGCTTACCGGTGTGTCGATCGAGGTAGCCTACAGGGAATTCCTAACTAAACCCTTTATTTAATCTACAGGGTTAAATTGTTCTCGCTCCATTATCCATGTCTAGTGATATTTCGTCTAGTTCTTATTTCTAATAATACGTAGTTATAGCTCTCCCCGTTTCCCTTGAGTCTAGGTACACACTGCCGGACCCCGGGATTGAACACATAATTACGATGTCATTAAAATCATGAACTAAAATAATTAAAGTAATTTTGGGTACAACTTTTGCCTAAACATAGTTTTTTAAAAGTCCAACTTCAGTTTGTTATTTGTAGAGAAAGTACATTAGCCGGTCTGAAAAACCCGATTTTAAACATTTTTTTCACTTTGTTGTCTACTGACCAAATAATATGCGAGGTGATCAAAAAGTATCGGGACTATTGCGATGGTAACGGAGCTAATGTACGCAGACTGATGCTGCTTGGGACAGATAGACTTGAACAATATCAGGGATGAACATTAGGTTATAGCGTTCTCGTTCGCCTTTGTTGTTTATATTAATGCTTGGAAGGAATATGCGTACAGTGTGATCGTATCGCAATGCCAGAGAGGTTCTGTCAGTGACCATGACTTATGCAGCTTTTTTTTTTTTGGCTAAGTACAACATTAGCCAGGTACGGCAAGCACGATATTCTGCAGATCTCGCCCCTTGAAACTTTTTTCTCTTCAAAAATGAAATCTCACTTGAAAGAAACATGATTTGAAGACAGCGAGGAAATTCAGAGGAACAGGACGAGGCAGCTGCTCGCTATTTCCAAAAAGGAGTTTCAGAACTGCTTTCATCAATGGAAACAACGATGAATAAATTGTGTAGCTTGAGAAGGCGACTACTTGGAAGGACATTAAATGCTGAATTGGTATGTATTATAGTTTTTTTTTTATTTTCTATAGCACTAGTCCCGATACCATTTGATCAGAACTCATATAATAAATCATAGTGATAATCTTTCTTTTTCGGATTCTATTTTTTATAAGTCTACTATATTTACATTTCGTAAGAAGCATATGTGTACTAAATCTTTACCTATAAAAGGCAGGATGTGTGTGTGTGTGTGTGTATGTGTAACGAATGCACGGCCGCAATTTTCGACGGAATCGCACTAAAATTTACATGCACATGCTCCGGGTTAGCGGGAAGGCCAAGACCGACTGCATTTCCCATCTCCCATCGATAGTGAAAATAATCGATTTTTTCATGCTTCTATGGCAGTTTTCATGTAGTTTGCGGCCATTTTCTACTGGCCAGAGTGAGAGCCTATAGCATGCTGCCACGAATAGGCAGGAAGATTCTATAGCCCAGTCTGAGATCCAACAGCTGACTGACACGAATGCTAACGTGCAAAAAAATCGATAGCTGCATTCGTCACAAGTGGGAAAATTTTACTCCAATTGGCTCATTCGCTTGCTTAAAATCAACGTTGATTCTGATTCCGCAGAACTGGGTTGGGTGTGAAAAATTATTTGTTATTAACATTCTTTTTTCATTCGTTTTTCCAGTTACGAGTCCTTTTTTTTTTTTTTAAAGCTGATCGTTTTGTGTTCATTTTGTTTAGTTCTTTTTTCATAACAGATTTAATGTTTAGTATAGAGCTTAGAAATTTGCAGTGTGAGATAGGCAAGAAGTAAGGCATGTAGCAACATCAGCACGGAAAGGGAACTCCTTTAAAGGCAAGGAAGGGCAAAAATATTTTATAGCGATTGTTGTATTTGTCGTACGATTTTTTAATCAACCACGGGCAAAGCCGAGCCATGTTGCTAGTATATATATATAAATTGCTAATGACTTCAAGGAAGAGTCATTTGTTGGACAAAGTCAACGTAGCTACTCGGCCACATATATTGAGCATTTAACAATAAACGAAGTCACAGTAACTGCAATGCGACGTTATTTCGCTTGAGACAGAACAAACAGCGAATGTGCTCGATGAATTCAATTTATATGCATGACTCCAAAGTGAGGGCAATATCGATACGATTTCTATTGGTTCTGTGGAGGATACATGCTAAAAAGAAATTTTTTCCAACCGTTATTAATATAAATAGCCAGCGAAGGGACCTTAAGCGCGGAGGGAATTTGTAGTCTGAGCAAAACCGAGTCTCTGGACTGTTAAATAAATAAATAATAAATAAATAATAAAAAAGAAACATAGTTTCGTATTGATAATTACATCATTTCAATCTCGAAGCAGGGGTTGACTTGGAAGGACTATGAAAGTTTCGTTGCAGGGAGAGAACTAAGATGGAATGGTCAAGCAAATGAATGGCACAAATGCAAGCAGCAGGGCCCCATAATATAACCGTTGGCTGAACGCATTAACGCAGAAGATACTTCGCTGTGATGGACATTTGCCGTTACTCAAGGGCTTTCCAGCTATAGAAAAGACACTTAACAGATTCACCTCCACTTTATATATATATATATATATATATATATATATATATATATATATATATATATATATATGCATTATGTTTCTTATTACTATATTTTAATGGGCACACGTATTTAAGTAAAACATCTCGACTACAGAAAATAAGAAAATGAGATTTTAGTAGCACTCTCGATCTCTAGGCCAGTAAATATTAATTTCGTTGCTTAAAAATACAATTTTTGGCATATCCTCACAGTATTTAGTATTCTTGACGTTATTGCTAAATTTTTTTTTGTCGGTATTTACAAACTCTACATTTGGGCCAATTTCTCAAACCAATCGATGTAATTCGTTTGGAAAATACTTTGATAAATATCCTACTTTGCGGTTTAATATTTAAAAAAAAAATAATTTTATTTTATAGGACTTCATGGTAAACAATATTTTTAAGAAGATTTTTTTCTTTTCCTTCTTTACAGTGAAGAATAAATTCTTAGTATTTATTACTCTTGAGCACGGAAAATATAACTGGCCATGCGTAAATATTTATTTCTGGAGCGAAATTCCAACGTTTGGAAATATTTAGCCTAATGATTTGTGTATAGTTCTCGCAAACTCAGGGCGATCTGGAGACTATGAAAACTGAAAGAAAAGATATGCATAAAACAATATAGCATTTTTATTAAATAAGTATTTGTTAATCATTAAATTGATCTTAAAAATAACGTTGAATTAAATGTAAAGATCGTGCCGAAGATCTTTGCCATATCAAACGAGAATGAGATTATTTCAGAGACATTTATGATAGTAGACACTAACGCTTTACTTTTATTTAGAATTGGGTTGAAGTTTTTTAATTTCCTGATATTGTAGTGGTATTTATGGCGAGCTATTCAGGAGTAAACCAGGCCTGGTTGTTCAGTTTTTCCTAGGATATACTCTAAGGTATAAAACTTTAGATTTCAGAAAGGATCCATTCAGGGATGAAGGCAGCAGTTTTGGAAGCAGTATATTTGAATAAAAGCTTCCGCCAAGTAAGATCTGAAGTTGTCCCAGTCGACTTTCGTGTACCAAAAATTGTTCTATGGAATGGCAAATCAGGCGATGCCACTGACTAGTGAATGGTCTGAAGTGCCGAGTAGTAAATTTATCAGTAGACTCTGTAAATTCCGTTTGAAACGTTTCATAGTTAAAGAATTATCAGAAGATTCTGTAGTGCCAATTTCAAACAACTATTACAGAAATAAAATTATCAGAAATCTTTTACAACGTAAGGTTAAAGCAAATCGTGTAAATCTAGGACAAAACTTTGCCACGTTAATTTTCTTCAGGTGTGTTGTATATCCATACCTCAAATAAAAATCTATATTCGAAGAGTAGATTTAACTATAGGTAAATTATCAACCTATATACGTAGACTAGGACATTGTTATTTGCTGAATTTTTATCTTGAGTTTTCACCGTATAATATTTGAAGTATGAGTTTAACATTCACCACTACATTAAGTCGAATTACATCCACACCACGCTGAAACATTGGTTCCCGTATTACCACCGAAGTTAGGCAACATCGAGCCTAGTCAGTATATAGATGGGTGACCCCTTGGGAATATCAGGTCCAGCTTGGATGTTCGTGGAAGGTAATAGCTGGAAATTCTTAATCGCAGAACCGAATTCCAATTCCCGTTGGGTTCTTTTTATTCACTTTTGGGAAAGGTAAGAATATATTTCCCCGGCTATGGGTTAATTAGTAAGACTTTTATTACTAAACTATTATTATCTCAAAAATATTCTTATAATCTTAGAATATTTTCTGGTTTTAAGTATTATGAGAAGGATTAATAAGTCATAAAAAATGAGTTAATTCGTCAATATGAATTAAGTGAATTGACAAAAAAAGATATGTTGATAAATATTTTTATTCCTCAAAAATGCCTTATTCATATTTAAGCTACAAACTCATTGATAATGTATACACTTATTTATTTATGGATCAACGTTTGTTCATCTGTATCCCCATGATCGTATAGTGATTTTTCAAGCGCAGTTTAGATGTGGCACAAAGCCGAAATTAGGGGGTGACACAGTGAGGATCGAACTCACTACACATCATAATTGTTTTAGTGAGACAAGTTTGCTAACCATTACACCGAGAGGTTTCCCCCGATGATCGTATAAACTTTCAGTTTTTCCACGACTATACACTTCTCTCTCCTCTCTCTCCTTCTCTCTTTTCTCTTCTATCTCTCACTCTCTCTCTCAATATATATATATATATATATATATATATATATATATATATATATATATATATATATATATATATATATATATATAAGCGAACATTGATGTTAACACTTAGAGGCGACAGACTGTTTCATGCTAGGCGCAATCGGGCGGCCTGGCGATTTCGCCTAGCATAAAACAGCCAATCGCCTCTGAGTGTTGACTTCAATGTTCACTTTTATACTTATATTTACATACGCTCTATCTCTGATATTGAGCACTTTATCCCATAAATATAGCACATCTTAAAAGTATATTTCTTAATATATATATATATATATATATATATATATATATATATATATAAAACAACATCAGTTTCAATGTAGCTGCAAATTCCAACCAAGAAGGCTATAATATTGATAACTTTAGATGAGGCCTTATAGTGTCTTTATTTAATTGCCAACAAGAACGGCGTATGTTCGCGTTAAAATACATTTTTAAATAAATTCACACATTCAAGGTTTAAATAGGGATTTATGCATACTCTATGAATACAGCTTCAACAAAAAGTCATCTACAAACTCTCTGCAACCTTAATTGTGGCAAATAGGCAACAACTCCTAGATCGAATCAGTAATATAACACATTCCTTCAGGCCGTGTAATGGTTAGCAAGTTTGTCTCTCTAGAACAATTACGACTGAGTAGTGAGTTCGATCGGCATTGGTTCCCCCCATACTTTCGGCCTTGTGCCACATCTAAGCTACGCTTGGAAAATAATTATAACACGTTCAGAAAATCAAAATACTCCCCTAAGGTCCAACTCCAGTTTATTTCTCGCTGAGAAAGGACACAGACATATCCGAAATTTCCGGGTTTTGACATCTTTTCTCATTATGCTTCTATTTGGTCTAAAGGCCTAATAACATAGAATAAATATTATTAGTCTTATAATTCAACATTCTTGTTTTGTTTTATCTCAGTAATTTCCTTCGTCGGCATACTATATCTACTCTCTCTCTTTCTCTCTTACACACCCGCACACACACAGCCATACATATATACACACCAGTATACGTACATATATATATATATATATATACATACATATATATATATATATATATATATATATATATATATATATATATATATATATATCATGTATGTATAGTTCCTTTTCTGTTCCTGATTTATCTCTTATTTTTTATCTATGCAGTATTCTTTTCTTTTGTCATTTTCTTTCAAACTTACATTCTCAAGACAAAACTCATATACTTTATTGAACAAATCCTTCTCCGTTTCTCCATCTCCGGTTTCCTTTCTATCTGAATTAAAAATGAGAAATAAAAAAAAAAAAAAAAAATGGTTCCCTTCAAGGGAAGTAATCACTGTCCCCTTCACAGCAATTCTTAAACATAATATTGTTTCACATTGTTTACATTACACCTTGTCTCACCCACCTCAAAATAAGAATGACGGCTGCTTTATTTATTCGACAAGTTCTGCATGGCAAACATTGACCCAAAGTGTTTATTTCTTGTAGACACTTGCCCATAGACAAAATAGCTTTCTCTTAGATATATACTCATATGTATTTAGTATGCTGTTCTCTTAAGCTATAGATATAGTGATTTTCATCTCTCCATCACTTTCAACATCCTCTGCTTTTGCAATTTTTTTCTATTCGATTTATTTTCTCTCCGCCCATTTCTCAATTCCTGTATGCCATCATTACATCTCATTGTCTTATATATTTTCTTCCTTGTTATTGTCATTCATTCTAACAATATTTGTTGTTCATACTTGACCACATATATTTTATAACGGTTCAAGTTGAACGCCATTGTTGATAGTTGTAGGACGTATAAACTCTATACGACAGCTTATCCACTACAGACTACGTTTAAGAATAAGTGGTATGAAATAAATGGTTATTAACATATATGAGGGCCGGCTGAAAAGTTTATAGGCGGACCAAAAGCCTATTGAACTGTTACGTGATATTTATCCTACTGCATAGCGGCGAATCCTGGACAATCTCCTCAAAAATAAAGTAGAGACTTGAAGTAACAGACATGTGGTTCCACAGAAAAATTCTGTTATGTCAATAAGCCCTACAATCTCTGAATTTCTTGTCTTTTATGATAATATCAGGTCTGTTGGTTTTTATTTCCCTGTCAGATTGAATTGAAATGTCCCAGAGGTTAATTAATTAATTATTTTGCGTAACTGTATCTGGCTTGTGCTTATAGCATCTCTCAGTGATTTCGATTTTGTGTTTCTTGTACATCTTCCGGTGTACATAAGACGCTACCTTCTTATGCCTGTAGGCATATTCATTTTTTTTTTCAGTTTAAGGCGGACCAAAAGCCTAGTGAACTGTTACGTGATATCTATTTTACTGTATGACAGCAAATCCTGGACAATCTCTTCAAAAATGAAGTAGAGACTTGAAGCAACAGAAAATTCTGAGGATAACATTGTCCGAACGTATGAGCAAACATCGAAGTTTTGGAGAGAAGAGAATCAAAAAGAAAACTTATACTTAACATTAGGAAGATTAGTTGAAATTTCTGGGGCACGTAATAAAGAAGGAGGGCTTGGAAAATCTGATACTCACAAGGCGGTTAAAGGGAAAGAGGAACAGAGGAAAGCAACGTTGAACATATTTGTTGGGCTTGAGCAAATGGATGGTAGAACAGGATTTGGGAGTAATAATAAAAAGCCAAAACTTATAAGAGTTACCAGGGACAGGAAAATGTGGAGGCCTATGATGGCCTACGCCATGAAAGGATATGGCGCATAAAGAATATACGTATCCACACCAGTTGTACCATAATACAACTACTGTTGTATTCTGGTAACCTTGCATGTCTTTTAGTCGACCAGTTGGTGTGGCTACTTATCTTAGTCAGCCTATGAACTTTCCACCCTACCATCGTATATCAAAGACAATCAATAACTCCGTATCCTTCTTCATTTATATACTGTTACTATTCGTCCTACTCCCATATATGGCATCCCTCTCACACACTTATCTGAAATCCAATTACAAAATCTAGTTAGGTAGGGTGATCCCTGTTTCCCTCCGTCCCTCTGGTATATCTTGTGAGTATCAAATTCTCCAACCCCTCTTTTCTCATCAGGTGCCTCAGAAATTTAAACAATATATTTAAGTGATGTTCATACCAGTTTTTTGTAGTTTCGTTCCTATAAATCTGCATATTTTCCACTAATATTAGGTTGGTGCAAAAATAATGACGTAATGATGTCGTTTTTTGACGTATTTTTTAACGTCAAAAAACGACATCATTACGTCTTTTTTGCACCAACCTAATACATTCTATCATGCCGAGTTTTATCATTATTATTATTATTAGGTTGGTGCAAAAATAATGACGTAATAATGTCGTTTTTTAACGTCAAAAAACGACATTATTACGTCATTATTTTTGCACCAACTTAATATTATTATTATTATTATTATTATTATTATTATTATTATTATTATTTATGTGTGTTATATTTCCTGTCCTGGATCCTGTAGAGCCGGGTCCAAAATAGGGTCCTTGGGCCCTATAGGAGAATTGTCAAATAACTGATAGCACTTTTCTTAGTATATGGGATATTCCTAGTAGGGCGATCTTCTGGGCAACTTGTATGTTGATGTTACCTGAGACACAGTTAGTAAAATTGTCCATTCCTTTTCTCACAAGGCCCAGAGAACTGATTACTATTGGTACAACCTCACATTCACCACGTCCTGTTAATCTTGATCCCCAGGTACGTGTATTCGGAAATTTCTCAATGATGTGCTTCTCTCAGTACTGTTATGTCAATAAGCCCTACAATTCCTGAATTTCTTGTCTTTTATGATACTATCAGGTCGGTTGGTTTCTATTTCCCTGTCAGATTGAATTGAAATGTCCCAGAAGTTAATTAATTAATTATTTTGCGTAACTGTATCTGGTTTGTGCGCATAGCATCTCTCAGTGATTTCGATTTTGTGCTTCTTGCATATC
Source organism: Acanthosepion lycidas (assembly GCA_963932145.1). Taxonomy (NCBI): domain Eukaryota; kingdom Metazoa; phylum Mollusca; class Cephalopoda; order Sepiida; family Sepiidae; genus Acanthosepion; species Acanthosepion lycidas. The sequence continues at coordinate 24,137,723 of OZ010572.1, forward strand.
TTCCGGTGTACATATGACGCTACCTTCTTATGCCTGTGGGCATATTCATTTTTTACTAGTTCCGAACATCCTGGGTTTATATGGTCGACAGTTTCATCATATTTTTAGAAGATCCTGCATTTCGGGTTAGTTCCATCCTTGATTATGTGACAGTGATAGGATTTGATTTCGAGGCTTTGGTACTGAGCTGCAATAATTAATACTTCTCTTTCAGCTTTCAAACCGGTTCTCTTTAGCCACTGATGGGTTTTCTCTTGGTCTACATCTGCTTCTTTCGTTCTTTTTAGGTAACTGCCAAGCGTCACCTTTGAAGATCTTGTTTTGCTAGAAGAATCTGATTCTTTTTTTCATAACGCCGGATTCTCTGTGCCTTCGCTTGAATTTGTTGTTTCAGCTTTTCTTTAACTTTTGATATATCAGTGTTATTCTTCATGTTAAGGCATCGTTTCAGTTGTCTCTTTTTTTTCTAACATTCATTTTGGAGACCTTGTCTACATCACTTAGAATTGACAATTGTCCTCGTAGTTTATTTTTATTTTTATTTTTTCTTTCTAGACTGGCATTTTTTTACGTTGTGTTTTTACTTTTTCAACTATTTATTTCGAGATTGTTGCTGAGGCCGCGTATAGAAGATGATTAATTTCTGCCAGGTTCACCGGTCTTTCCATTTCATCCCTCATTTTCCTAATTGCTTGGTTCGCGAGGTTGATGGTTTCTTTCATTTGACGGTTCTTTCTTACTTTTGGAATTGTCGGTCTTTCCCCAAAAGATATATCCTTTACAGTATCCCATTTCTGTCGAATGTCTTTTGTCAACTCTGTTTCTCTTTCATATTCGTCATTATTTCCTTTATTTGATTGTGTACCTCAGAGGGATTATTATAAATGGTTTCTATTTGTTCCTCTGCTTGTGTCAATTCTGGGCTATTGGTATTTATTCCCTCTATGTTAATGTTTAATCTATTTTTGACGTTTTCTCTGATGCTTTCGAGTTCTATGTCAGGTATTCTTTTTTCCTTGATGATTTCACGCCTGACTATTGTTTAGTTTTTTGGCATCGATGTTTAGTCAGTTTGAAGGATGTTTTTATCTCCAGATATTATAGGCGACTTTGGTCGTTGTTGTCTTTGCGGGATTTATCGCAGCGGTATAAAATGCTATCATTACTTCTATATATTCTTACCTAGACCATTTATTTAGTGCTCTTTTTGTAGGATTTTCTTTTAATGAATATAAAGGCTCTCTGTGATGACCGTCCTCGGCGTGGTTTTTATCTAGTTGGGTAGAGTTTGTTCCATTTGAAGACTTTGATATCTCTTTCTTGTTCCTCACGGGGGATCGCGGACCTTGTTGACCCGCGTGAAGACCGTTGCGGCTTAGCCATATTTTTCGTTGTATTACTATTGTTTTTATTTCCTTTGATTTCTGGTGTGTACACATTTCTTTCCGGGCCCCGCCCAGAGACCTTAGGTTAGAAATAGCATCATGACAATTTCTATTGACAAAAAAAAAAAAAAAAAAAAATTACATAGATAAAGCCCTTCGTAAAATTTGGGCTTTGCTTGTGAGAACAAATTTTTTTGTATTTCTTTGAAGCATGGGCTTCCAGGAATCCCTTCAATTAGCCTACTGGAATCTTTTCCAACCAATCCTAGGCCCTCACCTACAACAGGGATTATTGATGTTCCCATTGCCACATTTTTGAGATTTCGATTTCAAGGTCCTTGTATTTTGACTGCTTTTTGAATATCTTCAAGGATACATTGCATTATTATTATTATTATTATTATTATTATTATTATTATTATTATTATTTCTTTTGATTTCTGTTATATACTCTTTTCCTTCCGAGTCCCAACGAGAGACCTAAGGTCAGAAATGTCATCATTACATTTTCCACTGAGCATCTTTGTAAAAAAAGACAAAAGACAATCTACGATTACAGACAATTTACAGAGATGTATGTGTGAGCTGTACTTGTGAGTAACATGTTTTGTATTTCTTTAAGGTATGCGATAACAGGAATCCTTTCAATAATGATATCAAAAATTTTCTAATTAAGCCAAAGTTTCCAACTACAACTGGAATTCTTGATGTCCTCATGTGCCACTTTTTTTTTAGATTTCCCCTTAATGATCCTTGTATTTTGAGATTTTTTGAAAACTTTCAAAGATACATTACAATCTGCAGGAACTGCCATGCCAATAAGATATCACATTCTGCTTTTGTGGACTTTGATCACAAAAAAAAATCTTTTAAAATTATTATTGTTATTATATTATGTGCTACATCCTTTCATGATGTGCTTGATCATGGTTTACCACAATTTTCTGTCATTTTTTTCCAATTAATTTTTACTTTTTATTTTTCCTATTTTTTTTCACACATGTTCGTTAAGCAGGTTACTTTCTATTTCTTCTTTTGACTTCAGTATATACTGTGTGTGTTAAATTCTCTATTCCCTATTTTTTCAGTATGCCTTCCAAAAGTCTTCAGCTACGATCTTTCTGACCGAAGGTATAATGTTCCGGTTTGTTACTCATTGCTTTAAGGTTTCCTCTTTATTTACATGTTGCTTTTTTAATAATAATAATAATAATAATAATAATAATAATAATAATAATAATAACAAGAAGAACAAGAAGAACAAGAAGAAGACGAAAAAGAAGAAAAAAGATGAAAAAGAAGATGAAAAAGAAAAAGAAGACGACGAAAAAGAAGACGAAAAAGGAGACGAAAAGGAAAAAAAGAAGCCTATAAATAACAAGGAGTCAGCGAAGGACATGGAATACAACATACCCAAATGAAGAAGAAAGTAAAAAAAGAATGCTACAGGCGTCAGAGTTTGGTGTCAAATACTGAGTTGAATTCCCAAAATAGAATATCAAACAAAACCACTTTGGTTGTCCCTGTGGTGCAATATAGTTTCAACATCCTTAATTGGACCATAGATGAAATTAAGCGAAAGGATGTCAAAGCTTCTCACTTGCCACCGCATGCATGAACCTAAGACTGGTGTTGATCCTCGGTATGTGCCTAGATCCGAAGGAAACAGTGATTATTTAAACTACAACTGTCTTGCAAAAACAGAATTTTCCGTCTTTAAAGATACCCGGAAACAACAGAAGACTGGATGAGGATCTGCGTAAAAGAACAAGAAAGAAATAAGAAACTTTATTCAGTAATTAAAAACTATAAATTCAAAAGGTAATTTGAAGTGGGTGAAGAAGTGTAAATAAACTATAATACATCTACTGCAATGTGAAAAACGTAAAAAAGAAAGGAAAGCAAATGCAATGTAGCAAATGCAGAGACGATGGCAAGATGTCGCTTCATGATCAATAATATGCCCGTACCAAGCTGATGTAGAAAAACCGAGTACTCATCATCGGTTACTGAGTGCAGGGTTTAAAGCTGAAATCGAAGGTTTTATTCTTGCTACACATTATCTACAAATTACACATATTAAGTATACATATTGAAAAAAAATTGTTAACCAAAATGTACGCTCCGTGATAAATATACTGAAACAATTGTCATTTTTGTATTAAATTTCAATGTGTTAACATCAATTGGATATAATATAGATAAGTGGAAAATATGCAACTTTTTATGGAATAGAAACTGCAAGAAACTGGTATAAATATCACCCAAACCCAGTTACAGAGATAGAACCTGTAACAGTTTTATGAAACATTGCAATACACACATACAGAGTAATCGAATCTAATCGCCTAGACATCGTGATCAAAGACCACAAAAACAGAATGTGCTTTTTTATTGACATGGTAGTCCATGCAGATTGCGATATATCTTTGAAGATCCTCAACAAATTATCAAAAAATAAGGATCTTGAATTGGAAATCTTAAAAATGGCTCACATGAGGAGACCAATAATTCCAGATATAGTTTGAGCCCTCGAATTGATTGGAAGTGGTTTTGGTAGACGCATTGAAAGGATTCCTGGTAGCTCATGCCTAAAAGAAATACACAATGTAACAGAAAGGAACAAAACATATAGGTACAGCTCACACATTACGAAGAGCTTTATATGTGTAAAATGTGTGTGATCTTAGGTGGCTGTCTTTTTTGAAATTATATATTAATAATAAAGAGATTCTAACCTTATTATGGCAGCCCAAGTCCAATGTCTTCCAATTAATGCCTACAATCAAGAAAGATAACTCAAATCCTGCTTGTCGCTTATGTCATAAATTTGGTTAAACTATTGACCCATTAATATTACGTTGACGAGAAAGAATGCCTTATTAGACATGACAGGCTCGGACAATATGTTTATTGAGATGCCTGTTGAAACTATGGTGTAATACATGGCGCAAACACCACCTGAATGATGTCACAAATGGTTAGGGCGTGGAAGTTCCCAATCCTAATAGACAGGAAAATTAATGAAAATAGACCAGACATAGTCATAAACGATTTAAAAAAAGAAACCTGCCAACAAATTCATATGATTCCAGTGTTTCTAAAAAAAAAATCCAGATACTGTCAAATTATAATGGCCTGGAAATCGAAGTAACAAAAATTTGGAAACTTACGAGTTCGATTATGTACTATTTACATTATTCGGACTATTGTCCTCATCTTTGTCGCCATGTTTATTACATCGTTTCGACCGCTGTACGCTCCGGCCTTCTTCAGGTGGTTGGAATGTCGAACTGAACCCTTTATTTCGCTCACTGGGGTAGACTGTTCTAGTTACACGTGCCATGTTTGATGGATGTCAGTTTATCAGTCATCTCTTGTTAATTGCTCTCTCCAAGTTATCCACTGCCTTAACCGGGTATTGAATACACACTCTTTGGGTCCTGTCACTGGATCTAACCAATGTCTTTATCCAATGGGACATGTATCCTTGAGGACATGGCACGGGGAACTAGAACAGAAGAATGGGAAAGTGCCCGGATGAGTACTTGTAAGTGGCACAAAATCTTTTGTAGTTTTTAACAGCCAGTTGAGGCGTACGTAGCCTTACCTAAAGCAGCCCTTATAGTAAGGAGAGAAACACACCAAAGGTGTACGGCAGAGAATGCATATTATAACTCTGTATGCCCCTATTCTTTTATTATCCCACTTCTTTTTCTGAGGCCTGAATTGCGTGAACGCACTCGACTTCTTTGACAATTAAACGAATCCACCTTCCCACGTATTGGTTTTGTGTTGCAACTGAGTATGGTTACGTGGTCGACATGTAGGTGCGAATGCAGCTATGGTGTGGTTTAAGTGATAAGGGAGCATCTGGTGAGCAAGACATCGTTTAATGAAATGTTTTAGTAATGGCAAGTGGATACTACGACGACCTTTAAATAAACTGGGTTCAAAAATGAAGGAACCTACGATGCAGCTTTGTTTGTTGGAGAGTAAATGTAAACTCTATGCTTACTCCCGACTCGTGAGCAGCCTACGTAAAGCCGTTCATGGGCGAAAAACTGTTCATCTAAATGCAGACCCGCGACGCTGAGCGTCTGTCCTTGCGATTTGGTCATTGTTGTTGAGCCGTGCTCGCCGTACCCTAGGGTTTCTGAAGCTCTGGAAGACGCAGTAGATCTGGAATCTCAAACGACGATTAGCGGTCTGCACAGGACTTTCTAAAGCTTGGACAGACTCAGTAGCGCTGGCATTTCTCAAACGACGAATAGCGGTTTGTTGAGGTTGTTCCAAAATCCTGAAAGATGCTTTAGCCCTAGCATTCCTAAGGCGACACGAAGTGGTTTGTTCAGGGCTTTCTAAAGCTCTAGAACATACTGTAGCGCTGACATTCCTTAATCGCCGAAGGACTGTCTGTCTTGGGGACTCGTAAGCCCTGGCCCTAGAAATGTGCATTGCGTCCTGTGAATTCTGTACTAAACGCCCTTCAGTTGAAAGTCTAGCGCGTCGTGATGACATATCTGATGCTACCGATGCCAGCCTTTCAGTCCGTTCAGCGATACTTTCTCTGGAGTTGTGGACAGAAGAGCGTGAGGCCATCTGAAAAAGGTGCAACGAAGTTTGCTCTGTGGTTTCACTTGCCCTTGCTGCTCTTGTAGCGGAGGCAGCAGCTGTGCGTTCTTCTCTTAAGCGGCATTTTAACCAATTTTAAAAAGGCAAACGTAATAAAAGTTATGTAGGTTTTTTGCGTGCAAAAATACGTGTAGTTTAACCGTAGTCAGGTTAGTGGGATCCCAAAAATGTATGTAACTGTATCAAAAGTGGATCGAAGACAAAAAAGTGAAGTTTAAAAATTTCAACTAAAGCTAAAACGGTAGTAGGTAATTTGAAAAGTAAATTCGATAAACGCGGAAACAGATGTAGTTATAACTAAGAAGTAAAAAGAACAGTTTGGATACGTAATCAGCAACTTGCGGTTTCCGTAAGAAGCAATTGAAGTGAGCCAAGTGCGGGACAGTAATCCCAGAAGTGTGAACACGCGAGCGAGTTATGGTATAAAGAGGCGGTTGGCCGGTTGACCTTGAGCGCACATAATAAGGTGACGTACGTACGCACGTGCACACGCGTGCGTAAGAGAACTTCTCGCGCGTATGATTGGATGGGCCCAAGTTCAAACCCTTGCAACCGTGCCAATGAACTCGCAGCAACCTTGAACAGTTGACGCGATTGGTTAACCTCCATCTGGGTTAGTCAAAGTAGTGCAGAGTGGCGGGTGAAGTTTCAAAATAGTATCTGGCGACTTTATTGTATCGGGTTTTTTATTGATAAATATAAAAGCTATGTAGTTCCTTATACCAAAATAATCATTGTCTTTTTGATTTACGTCGTCACCGATGTAGGGCAGTCTCTCAAAGACAGCCAACCAGAAAATGGGATTTTCAAGCTTCATTTTTCTTTGAAAATTTTGAGCAGCCAGGAGATATGGGGTAGTTTTATTGATCAAATGTTGAAAATACATGCGTTTTTACACTTCTTACGAACAAAATTTGAAGACATGTTAATTTCGTTTACTGATGGTGATGAAGGCATTTAAGTAGCACGAATTTAGATGAAAGCGTGCGAGAACATTTTTGAGCAGCGATGCGTAGTAGTAAAATTATAGCGAGTGGGTGCCTTTTGCTACACGTAATCGGCATGAAAAGACATAAGTCCCCCGGTGTCCCCTCGAATTAAAAAATGCAATCAAATTGAACAATTGCGGGGAGCCGATTCTGTCCACTTGGCTTAAAAGTGGTGGCGGTAAGTGGCATGAAATGTGTTCGTGATTGCTCACTGAATTTAATCCTATGCTTTAGAGGGGTTTGTAGCCCATTTAGCCTAAAAAGCAGCAGTTTCACCTTGTTTTTACTGATTTTTCTCATCATTTGACATGTAGCTGTGTAAATCCCTTTTAAAATGGCCTTTACGCTTACTTTACTGTGCAAATGCAGAAAACAAGGAAAGTAATGCATGCCTGCACTGAAACATTAAAAGATCTTTTTTCATGGTATGAGTGTTAAATCCTGAAATAAAAGTAGGCTACCTGAAAACTTTACCCCATTTGGGATGCTTACTGCGCGCACGCATGACACCCACCGTTCACACATGATCTCGCATGACCCCGGAGCATTAATGGGTCAATCAGCAGCAAGCATTACGCATCGCGCAACCTAGGCGTGACTAATAACACTAATCCGATTGGCTTTTGGAGCGCAAAGTACGGCTACGATAGAAATCCTTCATTTTGATAACTTTTGCATCCGAAACCAAAATATGGCCATTCTCGTCCTTTCTTATTCTCATATAAGCAATTAAATCCGACTTTTTTCTAATTATGCTACTGCTATTAATTCTGACATGAAAAGTGCCCATATCTGCTTGTGTGAAGTGAACGCACATAATTACACACGCGTGCGTCCGATCAAAAATGAAAAATCGATGATATTGATTTAAATATTGACTTAAATCAAATTTAGCAGGACTATTAACAGTAACTATGTCAAATTTGGTTGAAATCGGTTGAAAAATGTAGGAGATCCGATCAAACATATAAATGAACACACACATATACACACACACATACACACACATTCTGCATTTTATATATGTATAGATATATATTGTAGCATACCTACAGACGATAATGTGTATGTTCCCATTCACATAAATACAGTAGTAAATACTGTATGTTGGTCTGCAGTTGGATATTCAGAGTGGAATTCACTTGACTCAATTCTAGCAGTTGACTACTACTCCTACGCGCCGCTGGATAATCTTATATGTGCTGTTCTTATACTAAGTATTATTATTCATTACCATCCTTCCCTTCAGTAACAATCCCTAGGTTACAACATACACACACACACACACACACACTCACACACACACACACACATATATATTTATATATAGTACAGGTAATCGATCCGTCGGTTTATGTCTCGCGTACACTCCCAATTGATTTAGTGATATGTGCAAGCAGTGTTTAGAAGCAAAAGTCAGGATGATAAAAGATCAGTGTACACTATTAAATCATCGGAGAGAACTAATCACGAAATGTAGACATAGAAATAAATTCATACAGAACATTCGAACAGAACGGTTCGAAATAGGCTATCCTCTATTTTGAGGTAATTTTTGTTATTTTTTTTGCTGCAATATATATATATATATATATATATATATATATATATATATATATATATATAAGATAACAACAAATGGAGTATCACCAGTAATCTACCAGCGCCTGAAGATGCACAATTTAGTGCCGAAACACGAGAGTTATTGTGCAGCGATTTTAACATGTTTTTTTTGTAATATATGGACGATATATATATATATATATATATATATATATATATATATATATATATATATATATATATATATATATATATATGTGTGTGTGTGTGTGTGTGTGTGTGTGTGTGTGTGTTTGCGTTTGTGCGTATGTATATGCTGATCACAGTTTATGCCACACGGAGAAATTATCGTCACCGTCGGTTTATCACCACTTGTGGGCTGACCACAATTACTGGCTGTCAGTGGTCCTCAATACGTTTGTAAATTCTTCCTGTACAAGGGAATCTAATCACATTCTGCATCACTTCAATAAGTTAGAAAAAAACAAAAACAAGGTGAAATATGTAAAATGGATAATGTCTATTTTACAGTCTTTGTTGCTAATAAAACAAAAATTGTTATTGCCATTATTCAGGGACGTCGTCAAGCTTAATTTTCAGCGACACCTGTCATGATTATATGTGTAATTATTATCCGAGAGGATGCTAACCACATCATTCTGCACAACTTGTGACGGCGTATGTACCCACCAATTCTCTTTGCGAGGGGAGGATGAATATGTAACATAATCACCAATGTACGTACTGAGCTGCCTTATCATGTCATTGCAATTACACTGTTAGCATTATTATTATTATTATGATTATAGTTATTATAATTATTTTTATTACATTGGTTATAAAACAAAGAAAAAAGAAAAAAGATTACATTTCTTTCCAGTAAATTTATGATATGTCCCGGAAAGGGATATATTTGAACGAAGTAGCTAAGTGGTTCTGGCTACTATAACCAAGTAGAATATGGTAGCAGTAATCGATTGGTACGCGTCGTAGTCGCAGGTAAGAAGTGTAGATCAATGGCGTAGTCCAATGGGCGTCGTTATATACTTAGACTCTGACTTAGCCTTTGACCCTCGTACCTACACGTCCGTTGGTATTTATGACGGACACCAGCCAATCATATTCCAGTGAGGGGAACACAGCTGTACGCATAATCCATTATATCAATTTACAATGCTTGAATCGTATGAAAAATCGAAAGCATTCTTTTACCGAAAGATAATTCGGTGAAATTGTTTTTCTATTAATACGAATAAATATTTCTCGTCTGAACAAAAGAGAAATTGGAGTAATTAAACGAATATATGAAGTGAAGTTGTTTGATTTTACGACATGTCAAACATTGTTGACAAGAATTTTGTATGGAGCACCCTGTAAGGATCAAACACACTACTGATGATGAGGCAGGCTTGCCTCACTAAACAGTAGCCGGAGCTAAGCCACCGATTACATAGGGTAAATATTTCGTTACATCACAGTTCCGTAAGAGTTGTTAGGTCACCACATGTACTGAAGCGTTATCACGAGTGATATGTCTAAGGTCAGGTAGCCTGACGAAGTTCATCCATTGTTTAGGTTACTTCTGAATTCGGACTTTTACGGATAGATTTGATTCCAGTTCAAGGCTAGGGAACCCAGTCTGCTGTGAGGAGGGGGATGAGAAATGATAGCCTCATATTTAGCAAAGGTATTATTAGGTTGTTGCAAAAATAATGTCGTTTTTGACGTTAAAAAATACACGTCAAAAAACGACATTATTTTTGCACGAACCTAATAGTACGAAAGTGAACGTAATAAACGAACTCGATCGGAAATTGAACTCTGTTCGAAGATTTCTATTCCATAATAGTTCACTATTACACCACCCGCGCATTCATATATTTGTAATTGCTACAGTAAAATATAAGAGAGATGAACAAATTTTTACATTTAAAAAAATAATTGCTTTAGTTTCAATAACTATGCATACCAAATTTCATAATGGTATACGTGTATTGCGAAAATACAAACTCTTGTCAAGTTTTATATACAGACTAACACATGTAAAACCAGAGAAAGAAAATAGAATATAATTA
>OZ010572.1:24153369-24200869 GCA_963932145.1 Acanthosepion lycidas
CTATCTATCTATCTGTTTATCTATGTTTGTTTGTTTAGCGGCATATCAACGCCTAATGCCGAAATTTAATTTTCTTGAGAAAATTAATAATTTTATTTACAAAAATGTATTGCGATTAATTTTTTTTTATGTATTGCTGGTATTTTTACTATAAAAATGTGGTTTTATACTTTCATATATTTGCCAATAAGTGATCTCCCACGCTGAGTTAGGTGTGGACCTGGGAACAGAAGCAAAACCTCCGATCAAAAGCCTTGCTGCCGGAAGTATTTTGTCGTCATACTCATGACGGATCTTATCTATTCACAATATCTATCTCTAAATTTATTATTGTTATGAGGGTGGATTGCTTAATAGCAGAGACTGAATGGTTATCGATACAGACAGTGATCACAGCGATGGTATTTGTCAGTTTTAGCCGATATTTAATCTTCCGACCAATGCTAATACTACTAGGTTGGTGCAAAAATAATGTCGTTTTCTCACATAGTAACATATGTGAGAAAACGACATTACTTTTGCACCAACCTAATATTTTAGTGGGTGCTATGGAATATGTTACTGCGTAATTAAGGGACGTGCTGGAAGGATGAAAGTGGCTTTTCTTAGTTCTTTTGTTTACTGCTATTTATGGTCATAATCTTCGGAGTGCCTATTTATTTATTTACTTATCTCATCTGTTTATTTGTTTTCTGTACTTTTCTTTGGCATATTTTCTTTAAAATGTTTTGGTCCTACGTTTTGGTAAGCAAAAAAAAAAAAAAATAGACGAAAGAAAAAATTCCTAATTGTTGGTATCATAGGGTGGGCTATTATAAATTAAAAAACTTCGCCCGCTTTTTTTTTTTTTTTGTGTGGAAAGAACGTCGAACAGGACCAAGTACCCAGAGAGTGTTGTTCAGCTCCATCAGCTACCATTCCTCCAACAAAAAGGTGATGTGCCGTAGCAGCAGTATTTTAACCAATCACCCGTGTAGCTCAACATATTCTGAACGATATTCAATGACTTATAACCCAATTCCAGTATACCAAAGAATTATTAAATTATAAAACAATATGTGTAAAATCAAAATTCAAGAAATTGTATCTGGAACTGTTTGTTATAAAATAGATGTATTTATTGAATTAAGTATTTCAATTATAGAGAAACATTAACTCAAAAATTCTCGATAAGAAGATAAGTTTTCGTAAAGTAATGTTTATAAATTCAGATAAAAAACTGGAAGTTAAATCTGAAAATAATTTATATTTTATTTATGAAATAATTAACTTTGGAAATAATTTATATTTTGTGTTTTATATTACGTTGGTGCAAAAATAATGTCGTTTTTTAACGTATTTTTCAACGTCAAAAACCGACATTATTTTTGCACCAACCTAATATATTTATGAAATAATTAAATCTGGAAATAATTTATATTTTATTTTTATATATTTATTATGAAATAATTAAAACTAGAAATAATTTATATTTTATGTTTTAAGTATTTATTTATGACATAATAATAATAATTCCAGATTTAATTATTTCATAAATAGATATATAAAACACAAAATATAAATATGTTTTATACATTTATCAAATAAATAAATCTGGAAATAATTTATATTTTACGTTTTATATATTAATTAAATAATTAAATCTGGAAATAATTTATATTTTATGTTTTATGTATTTATTTATAACATAATTATAATAATTCCAGATTTAATTATTTCATAAATAGATATATGAAACAAAAAATATAATTAGGTTTTATATATTTATGAAATAATTAAATCTAGAAATAATTTATATTTTACGTTTTATATATTTATTTATGAAATAATTAAATCTGGAAATAATTTATATTTGATTTATTTAAAATTATTAACTCTGCAGCAAGTAGGCAAAAAAAGACAAATAAACGCGAATTAAAAGGTTAAACAAGGGACACCAACAAGATGCAGAAGTTAGGAATGATCAAAACATTGGATTAAAAAAAGCGTTTTAGACGTAGGAAGATATCTATTGTGCATAAGAACAGTTCCCATCGACCAATATAATCAAAATATATGTTTTAATATATTTATTGTAGACGTCTAAAGTATTGGCATTGACTCCAGAAAGAGAGTGAATGTTCCACAAATTCCCTGTGAAAAATCATATTTGCGTATATTCAAACGATAGGTCAGTGGTTGAATTTTTAAATGTATGCCCCCCACCCCCTGGTAGATTTATATTGGATTTTAGTAAAATAATATTGATACCTGTCATCTTTTATTTTAATAATTTCACCTCAAGCAAGACGATAATGGCACTAAACTGCAAGGAATTTCTGCGAGTGGAAATGAATAAGAAACTTTATTGAGGTGAAAGGACAATAAAAGCAAATGTTTCAGAAAGAGAGAAGATGACGATTGACATTGCATTTAATTTTTTGAAGAGTGTAGGTGGTAGGATGTAAGAAACCGGAAGCGACATCTCAATTGAATTTACTATTTTATATACCTGTATTAAATGGTGTCTAAGTCGTTCGGTTTTAAGTGACGAAAGGTCGAGATTTTATGTCTATCTCAAGATAGTTCCCATAGTTCCCGGATTACGGAAATGAGCTTAACTTTCACTTTGTTAACTGACTTTCTTGCTTTCTTTCTTGATGATGAATTATTAAATTTTAGCTTCAGGTTTATAGAGAAAAGTAAAACAAAACAACCCCCCCTCCTAAAAAAAAACGAAAATTATAACGGAAGAATGCATACATGAGTGTATCATTTCACCTTATTTGATCAAAGAATGATAAATATCTGTTTACATCTTAGTTGACGGATATCAGATTCGAAATATTTCAATAAAAAAAGAAACAATATTCGTGTGAACAGTTGAGAAAACGTTATGAATAAGCAATGCCGAAGTTCTTCAGAGTTTCCTGTTTCTTAGAAGGCACCCAAGGGAGATTGGCAAGCCATCCTTGATTTCAACACGACAGTTGCTTAAATTCGCGAATGCCTTGATGATGAAGAATAACACGTTACCAATAAAAAATATATACAAATAAAATTTACGTCTTTATGTACGCATAAAATGCATAAATACATAAAAGCTACACCTACAAATATATATGTATTAATGCGTGCTCTTATTTATATATAGACATAAGGAAATACAAATGCTTTATTCAGATTATAGTATTCTTCATATATGTATGATCTGTATAAATACGCCTGCACTATAGGAAAACACGTAAATATATACTCGTATACCTATAGATCAGAATTTTGTTGACTAAAGACAATAACATTATAAAATAAGATGGAAAATCTATTAATAATTTGAAGAGCTCTCTTTTAACATTTCGAGGTACGCTTGTTAGTGAATATACAGTATACAGTGATTGATGGAATTTGTTAGGGCTTATCAACATTTTGTAAATTATTTAAGCCAGAAAATATTCTAGATTGTAAGAAGGTAATACTGATTTACTAAATACAAGTTATACTAATTAACCCATAACTGGGGGAAAGTGGTGGAATCATATTTACACGTAAGTGAATATAACGAACATGACTAGAATTGGATCTCTGTTCTCTGATTTCTAAATCTGAGCAGCTATACATTACACCACCCACACATCTTCGGCAAAGTATTTGAAGCTTTAATCAATAAGTATCTTACCTCTCACAAGCTACTTTCTGACAAACAATATGGATTGCATTTTGCCCGGCCTAACGTTGATGTGCTTAGGGCCATGACTGAATATGTATATCAAGCTCTTGATATGCATATACATAATATATTGGATATCTCAAAGGCATTTGACAGGATTTGGCACGACATCAGTCCCTAAGTAGGCATATATGCATATGACATTACCATTTACACCTCTCTCAATAGCAAATCCATTAGAGGTGACAAAAGATAACCTGGCCGCTGTTCTTGAAAAGAAACTCCAATCATTGTTTAACTGGGGCAGGAAATAGTTTGCAAATTTTAATGCCTCCGAAATTAAACTACACTGATTTAACAACCATAGAGAAACATTCCTACCTGCCATCATCATGGATGATGCTCGGATCCAGAAAAAAGTCTAATTGCGCCTTCTTGGCCACACGTTCTCAAATGACTTGAAGTGGAACAACTACATTAAATCAATAACTGAATCTATCATAAGGAAAGGTAATTCATTGTGTCGTGCCAGAAGGTTTTTTCTCGTCAGAGTCAATTTCGCGCATTTACGAAGCTTCCATTTGTCCGTGCACTGAATACTGTTGCCATATCTGCTCTCCTGTCCCTGCTGTTCATCTCGAAACTCCCTTCCTCTTACTTGCTTCCCTGATAACTACACATTTCATAAATTTAAATGCAATGTCAATTGCCATCTTCTGTTGGGTCCTGTCACTGTGCCATGTGTCCTCAAGGACATATAGCACAGTGGATAAAGGCGTTGGTTAGGTCCAATGACAGGACCCACAGAGTTTGAGTTCAATACCTGATTAAGGCTGTGGAGAACTTGGAGAAGGGCAATTAATAGGAGATAACTGTAACTGACATCCATTAGACATGGCGCGTGGAACTAGAAAAGTTTACCCCAGCGAGCAAAATAAAAGGTTCAGTTAGACATTCCAACCACAGGAAGAAGGCCGGAGCGTACAACAGCCGAAACGTTGTGATAAATATGGCAATAAAGATGAGGACAATAGTCCGAATAATGTAAATAGTGTATATAATACCTCATCTCAAAAATATAGCCAGATACGGTTATATTTCGTTTCTACAAAGCTTACACGGGAATTAGTAAAATGTTTTTGATGTTTTAAGCAAGAATAGATCGATTTGGGGTTAAAATTGCGTTTTTATCATTAAAATCGTCCAGAATTTGTAATTTCTGTAATGTTAATGAGTTGATAAGCTTGTGCTTAATATTGATATTTATTTAGAAATTTGGATTGTTTTACAAATTTTTAACCATAGCTAAACAATTTCATAGAATTAAGTTCTATCACTGGTCAGTATATGTTATTTCCTGAGCTATCGGCAATTCAAACCAATTTTAGCAGATTTTAACCTAATTCCTCCATTTACGTGATTTTTTAAAGGAATTACGACATATGTAAAACTTAATACATAATATTTAATTGTTTTAAGATATATCAGTAAAATACCAGCTCAATAGCGGGCCTCAATGGAATGTAATATTGAAGTATTTGTTGGTGATTTCAATTAAAAAAATAATCAATTTTGTCACCGTTTTTTCCATAGTTTTGGAAATTAATGTTTAGATTAATGTAAAACTTGTTGGTGAATATTGATGTTATTTGGAATACGGTGTCAGTTTTGGGGGCACCAGGTACGTCTGGGTACGTTTCGATCCGTTTCCATCCCAATCTTTTCACAAAGTTATCCCATTTCCTTCTATTTGGCACAAATGAGTGAAAAAAAAAACAAAAAAATCACTTCCCCACTTTTGAAAAAAATAGTAGTCTATATAGTCGACCCCTATTTATATTTAAATGCGCCACTAAATGTTGAATTGACGTAATTCATATTGGCATTCCAACTTATTTAAAAATATATCCCCAAAAGTCGAAAGCAGGAAAATACAAAATTTAGTAGGACCGGGTTTTTAAAATTCGTTCAATTTTAGTGGCTGTGATTTTTCAGCGAGTTGTACTCGAAATATTTTAACAACTTTTACGATTTGATTTTGATTTCTTTCAAACTGACATGGAATCGTTGTTTTTACTGAGGAATGCAATTCTCTTTCTTTTCATGCGTTGTGTAAAAGACTTCTTGTAGATTTCGAGGTGCGAAAAGGCTTGAGTCGATCGGACGCATGATCCTGATAGGCCGTACGAATCGAGAAAACCGTGCACGAAGTGGAGGCGATTAATCGGCTTATAACAGATTAACTTGGGCAGTTGGTTTAAAGCTAGGTTTAAAAGATTTGTCACCCGCAATCAAGAGGGAGAACAAGAAAGTGCTGATTGAATCTGACAGTTTATTTAGTACGCAACACTTGGGCCGACTTTTACTTTCATTGGGATTTAAAGGCTTTTGATTTCGGGTCAATGTGAAAGGAAAATAATCCAGACATTACGTGTGTGTGTGTGTATATATATATACATATATATATATATATATATATATATATATATATATGTGTGTGTGTGTGTGTGTGTTATATTACACGCGCGCACACACAAAGACACATACATATATTCCGTACGTATATATATATATATATATATATATATATATATATATATATATATATATATATATATATGTATGTATATTTACATATTCATTTATATATATATATGTATCTAGCTATATGTATATATTCGTGTATATATATATATATATATATATATATATATATATATATATATATATATATATATATATATATATTGATTTATATGAATGAACACATACGTACATATCCCAACAGAGATATGTTATAAGCGTAAGTCTGAATAATAGTCACGTCAGGGACTATATTTTTTTTTTCACGCGCTCAAACACATGCACAAACAAGCACACACATACACACAGAGATACCTATACACACGCAAACAAGCACACAAATTACCCCCCCACATGTATATATGTGTGCGTGTACATGCAAAATTAATATCCAAATTGGCAAAGTGGTTAGAATTTTCGCTTTCTGATCTTGAGATCCAGGGTTTAAATATCATCATGGGTGTTAGGGAGTTGATTGTTTGATGTTATTGGCCTAGGAAAGGAGATATTTAGGAATCATCGTTGGTTGTGCTCACACAAAATCCCCAGCTATCCTAATCGGGAATTTGAGCGTACTGTCCTCGTTCATACGAGTGATGACAACAGATGATACGTAATTTTCCTGAAATAGTATAGAAGGTGCGTGTAGCTTATTTGCAGTATAAACCACAAGTTAATGATAAACACGCACAAATCTTCTTGAACCGGTGTCTGCAACAAGGATTGGTTAGCAATCGCAAACGTATAGCCCACAATTATTACATATAGAATTGTATATAGTGGAAATATGGAAATTTCATAATATAAATGTATTCTATATATTTATCGAATATAGTCTAATATAGTTTTTCTTTCTTTTTAAGTCAACAACATGTTTCCATGAGAAATATCGGATCAGAAACCAAGTCATAAACCACCTGAGACTGATCAGTAGGCTTTGTTTAATCGGGAGTTTGAGCGTACTCTCCTCGTTCATAGGAATGAGGACACCAGATGATACGTAGTCTTCTAGAAATAGTCTAGTAGGTGCGTGTAGCTTATTTGCAGTATAAACCACAAGTGAATGATGTACACTCACAAAAATGTTCCTGAGCCAAATATGGAGCAATATATTTTTTCTTTCTTTTTAAATCAGCAATATCTTTCCATGAGAAATATTGGATCCGAAATCAAGTCATAAACCACCTGAGACTGATCAGTAGGGTTTGTTTAAACAAGACCTTGTAATCTGTCTAGAGAGAGATATTGTGATATTTTGATCCAGTCTTATTAATTAACCCTTAGCTTGGAGGAGAAGAGTTGAATTCATACCTTTTCCAAGGGTATTTGCGCGTAAGTGAATAACGAATATAATAGCTCGAATTAGAACTCGGCTCTCCGATTAAAAATAGTCATTATCTATTATACCACCAGCACACCAAACTTACAGCAGTTGGGATTTCTAAGTGGTCACCCATCAAGGTAGTGACCAGGCTCGACGTTGCTTAACTTCAGTGATCGCACGGGAATCAACGTGATGTGGCCGTAAGCCGGTATTTAGGCGATTGTGGTAGTGTTGCATGTTGACGGCAGTGAATGATCTCAGCTCGGCTTTTCGATTTGCCGGTGAACGCCAATTGTTATGGTCCGGCAATAAAAGACTTCAACACAGAGAATGTTAACTACTTTTATTAATCATGTCGACATGTGTTTTATTTACCTATCCACTGCCAGCACCCCCTTACTGGGGAGCCGTTTCAGATACCAAAGAGAACACGTCTACATCGCTTGACGGTTAAGAAACAACTCGCTGAAACCTTTTCTCCTATCTCTTTCCCACGCTAACTCAGCCAATCAAAATCGACTTCTCTATTATGGTCCACATCTGACCCCAGGCGTCAATCTCCGAAAGTTGGAGCCGAGATAAAATCCCTCTAAAAATAATTGTCTGCTAAACTATTATTTAACAGTAGGACCATTACGAGTAAGAAACAGGAAATCGCCTTTTCGCTAATACCTTCTAGAGTGTAGAGTTGGAATCCAATGATGACACGAAACGCAAGATGTTTTACGGTCCTCCCACTCTCTGTTCTGTCCTCCACTTACACAAGCTTGTTAGATAAGTTACTCGATGTTTCTCTCTGTCAATATGTTATGAGAGTGCCAAATTTTTAAAGCCGTCTTTCTTCATTACGTGTCCAAGAAATTTTAAGTGTCTCTTTCTGATTCTAAGTATGTGTTGTTTTTGTTGCTAGCATCCTTAAAACACCTTCGTTGCTTACATGCTCTGTCCATTGTTTTTTCATCATACTTTCTGTATAACCACATCACTGTTGTCTCAAGCCTCAAATTGTCCGGTATTCTCTGTCATAGAGGAGAACTGTTATTAGTTAGCAATTCAGCACGCTTTTCTTTGTTTCTCAGAACATTTTCTTGTTTTGTAATATTTTGTTTAAATCTTGTAAGGGATCATTTGCTATTCCAATGCTCCTTCAGATTTCGATGTCATATTTTCTGTCACCAGTTAAAACGCTTTTGCGGTATTTAAACTCCTGTTACTGTTTGATTTTAACATCTCCAATTTGTAAGTTGCATCTTGGACTGCCTCTGTTGCTGACAACTATATATTGTATTTTCTTACAGTATAGTTTCTCTCTTTTTTTTTCTTATTTGTCTAGGAATGTTTCTTTCAGTGTTTATCACTAACACAGTGTCATATGCGTATCTTATATTTTAAGGTAGTGTTTACTGATAATAAATCATGGTAGGACGTTCAGTTCTCTTAGTGTTGTAACCTAAGGAAGGTTACTGAATAGAATAATCACACGAAGGTTGGTAATGAACGATAATATTTAGGAAAAGAACAACACATATAAGATTCGCAAGGGCACGTAGAAGAATTAGTCAACAGCTAGAAATGAGTCAAGTGAATTCCACAATAAATCTCCAACTGCAGGATATCTACCAAACGCCCTACGCGGTCAGATGTGACACAAGGCCGAATTTAATGTTGGGTATCCGAGCCCGTAGACCAAAATTTCTCATAGACCTAGTAAAACGGGGTCGGATAGGTGTTTCCCGAAACGAGACTCTGCCCTTCGACATAGCCTTGTTTGGGGATCCTCTCTGCCCGGAGGCAGAGAGTTTGACCAGCACAGCTGGGGATGAATCCCTAAGTACAGGCCAACACACAATAGTTATTACTGTATTTATGTGAATGGGGGCATGTCCATTATCGTCCGTAGGTATGCTACAACAGGATCACCTCACTGTGTAGGGTAAATAAATCCAGTGAAAGGACGCATCCTTGTCTTACGCACTTTTCTATTTCTGTGTAATTAATTCCTTTTATAACCCCATGGAGGGGATTTTGCTTTCAGTAGAAATGTATTAGAATAATACAGAATTTATCCTTTTCCTGCGTCGAGTTGAATAAAATGGATGTAATCTTGAAATCTGATTTTCTAGGCAACCTCAAGCGGAGATTCTTTTGAGCAACTGTCGAGGCAGTGTTAATGTATGATACAATTGTTTGGACATTAATCAAAACTCGAAGTCGAAGCTTGATGGAATCTACGCTCGGATGCTAAAAGCTATACTTAAGATCTCTTGAAGAAGCTAAACAAAATATTACGAAACAAGAAAATAGTCTTAGAAACAAAGAAAAGAGTGCTGAATTACTGTCTAAATCACGTGAATGCAGAATGCGCTCTGCAGGACACTGCTGGCAAGCAGAACAAGAATTCACCTGTGAGCTGCTCTGAACACCTAGCCATGGAGGAATACGGGTAGGTCACCCAACAACCACTTACATTGACAGAATGACACACTAATGACCTTATGAGGAAAATTGAGAGGGGTATAAGAAATGTGTGGTTCAGTGTAAATTTTGGATAAATGTATATATTTGTGTGTAGTTCTTGCTAAATTGGAAATCTTTATTCTCATCCAACCGATGTGAAAATAAACCATTTCACTTAGATTGTAAACCCTAACATTTAGATAATGTCTGAAGAATAACAATTACAAGTTTTTCTGGTGATAGCTCTCAATATGAATTTTAGTAAAAATATAATTAATATATATAATTATATAATTTATCCTAATGATTTCCTTAAAAATCTAAAAATAATAAGAAGTAAAATAGCGTGTACTGTGAAACTTTTAACTTTCCAACATTTGCTTAATTAGCCAAGCCTGAAGAAAAAAATTATAACAGTTATAAAAATTAAAGCAAAAATATAAATGATTCAGTTACTGCTGAAAAAATATATGCCAAAAAAGAAGGAAAATAACACACTCAAAAAATGAAGTTCTGCAAACTAAATTTTCTTCATTAATGATGTAAAAATGGCCACCAACTGTGGAAACGTCTTTTTGTTTCTTTCAGAGAATTATTGAAGAGATACGTTAAAAAAAAGTAACTTCCCAATTCCACAAATGCCATGATTTTATACTGTTAGTATATATCTGGAATTACTTATATATAATATATTGTGTGAAATACTTACGTGACATGTACTGACTGACGTTTATATACAATGAATAAAATTTATTTTGATCGATTTATTGAAGGTTAAAAAGCAAATGAATAAAAACATTATTATTAAATCATTTGATAAAATAATGATAGACAACATCATTACACTATATCATATATTAGAAACATTGCCGTAGAATCATAAGAAGACTGACTGGAATACGTTTTTATTGGATTTTTATAATTGTCAAGTATCTAGAAAGTGTTTTAACAGAGCACCGAAACTGAAGTCTAAAGGATGTTTAAGATAGCGAAGGATTCCTTCTAAAAGTTAAAAATAAATAACAGGATGATTAAATTATTTGAACTATTGTCTTCATCTTTGTCACCATATTTATTACAACGTTTTGGCCGTTGTACGCTCCGGCCTTCTTCAGGTGGTTGGAATGTCGAACTGAACCCTTTATTTCACTCACTGGGGTAGACTGTTCTAGTTTCACGTACCATGTTTAATGGATGTCAGTTATCTCTTGTTAATTTTCCTCTGAAAGTTCTCCACTGCCTTAACCGGGTATTGAACTCACACTCTTTGGATCCTGTCACTGGATCTAACTAACGCCTTTATCCACTGTGACCCATACAGGATGATTAAACTAGAAACAAAGAAAATAGTACCGTACGGTTACGTAATATCACTTCACCTTTATGGTAGCAAATTCTAGACAATTTAGATGAATATGAGACTTGTAGGCGATTTAAATACAGTTCTAAAGAAAAATGCTGAAGATACTATGGACGAAACATATCAACAACGACGTAATTTTAGAGAAAATAGAAACAAAATGGACGTTAATACTTAATATAAAACTAAGACAGTTGAAATTTCTAGGGCACATAATGAGGAAAGAGGACTTAGAAAATTTAATACTCACAGGACAGAATGAAGATATGAGAGACAGAGGAAAAAAACCTACCGAACGAGCTTCGATAGCAGAACAATGTTTATGAGATATAACAAAAATATATGACTCTCTACAATGTTCTTTTCTTTGTAGCACTTAAATTATGTCTTTTTGTTATAAAATGATTTCACACTGAAATTTTTTTCTTTTAAATATCATAATAATCATTTTCACCAAAAATATTTATTACTTATTATTATTTATTAAAGTTTTTCTTATATTCTTTATAATCAAAATTTCATGTGATAGCATGTTTTGTAGAATTAACTTTTTAAAAAGACTGTTCTATTAAAAAAATGTCATGAATACCAACAAAAAAAAGAAGAAATTACAGAAAAATAAGTAGTTTACAAAAAAAAAAATATTGATCTTTATTACGAGTTAGAAAAGAAGAAATTTATTCCAGAGTTGTCAACAGGAATTTGTTTATTTAAAATCACCATTTAATACAAATATCACTTAATCCACTCAAATTGACATTTGATACCAACCGTAGTCCTAAAGAAAAGCTCACCAGAGCTGGCTCCAGGTCTCCCCAAACTATACAAATATTGCCTCACTAATTTTTGCTTTCCAGCCTGTCCTTAAGAAGTCTGGAGACCATTCTGAGCCATCTAACTACCGTCCTATCAGTCTCCTACCACTCTTCGGCAAAGTCTTGGAGGCTTTAATCAATGCCAAAGTGATTAAGCATCTTACCTCTCACGATCTACTCTCTGACAAACGCTGATGAACTTACGGCTATAATTGAATATATATATGAAGCTCTTGATAATAACGGCGAAGCTCGAACTGTAGCTTTAGATATCTCGAAGGCGTTTAACAGGGTTTAGCATCCCGGCTTTCTACGTAAGCTACAGGGTATTACAGGACGAGTATTTGATTTAATCCAATCATTCCTATCAAAGTATGAAATGAAGATCGTCTTGAACGGGTTCTCTTCCAGTTTCCTTCATACAAATGCTGTTGTTCCCCAAGGCTCTATCTTGGGCCCTACACTGAAACTCCTGATATCATCAGTTCTCAAGTAGGCAACACTACCATTTACTCATATCTCAATAGTAAATCCGTCATTACTGACAAAGTTAACCTGGCCGTTGGTCTGGAAAAGAACTTCTAATCTGTGGTTGACTGAGGCAGGAAATAGCTTGTAAATTTGAATGCCTCCAAAACGAAACTGCTCTCATTTAATCGTCAGAGAAATCTTACTGCCTCCTATCAGCATCGTTGATACTCAACTTCAGCGTCTCACAGTGTCTTCTTGGTCTCACGTTTTCCGTTGACCTGAGGTCGAACAAGTACATAGAATCAATAGAAGCATCTACCGCAAGGAAAGTTGCTTCTCTGTGTCGCGCCAGAAGTTTTTTCGCCTGAGTCATCCTTCATGTCTATACATCTACCATTCGTCCATGCATTGAATACTGTTGCCATATATGGCCAGGTGCCCCCGTTCTTCATGTCGAGGTTCTTGAGAAAATCCAAAGTCTGATATGGAATGTGATCGGGCCTGACTTGAGATCTCAACTCCACTCACTTTTTAACAGTCGTGATGTGACTTCCTTCTGTCTTTCATACAAATATTTTCATGGCAACTGCTCTGACAAGCTATTTTCACTCTATGCCCCGACCGTAGAAACTTTAGCGTGCTACTAAGTTGGTATCTCAATCTCACCCTTTTACTGTCGAAACAGTTAAATGTAACCGCCTCGCCTACTCCAACAGCTTCTTCTCTCGCATTTCCCGACAGTGGAACTCCATTCCTCTTACTTGTTTCCCTGATAATTATAATCTTCAACAATGTAAATGTAATGTCAATCGACATCTTCTGATGCCCTGATCCCCTTTTTATCCTCTTTTTTATCTCCTCTATACACAGTCTTTTCTCTTACTTTCACTCTCTGTAACTGCTTACGTGCTAGCGGCACTTCCGCCTAGCTAGGGGTGAAATGCTTATAAAAAATCGTACTGACTGATGCGAAACACACATGTTATAAAAACGCAATTTTTAATATTTTTAAATAACAATTTCGAGACGAAAAATAATATGAACAATTTCTACAGTCAGCAAGTCTAAAATAAAAAATAAAAATAAAAATAAAAATTTAATTTAACAAAATTATCTTGTAGTCTGTTTTAAAGAAAACATATTCATGTTCAACTTGTGGTTATGCTTTTATTTTGATGGCTCTTAAAGAGAGATTGAGTGTAGCAGACGTAGTAAACCGGAACTCGAGTCGAAGGGCGGAAGTGGTGAATGAGTTGTTTTTGACCGGCGTCTGAAAGTCAGAGAGTTCGTGAGGGTATGGCGTTTAGGACTTCTACCTGAGAGAGTGCGAATGTCTCGTTCCGTGAATCGAGACCATCTTGGAGAAAAGAGTGAGTTTTGTCGGGGTACTTCGTACGATACGTGCAGTAGTGACGGAACGAACGAAGGAAACAAGACAGAACAATAATAAATACCGGGAAACCGTTGTATAGGGGAGAAACGCCCAAACTGAAATTACGTCCGACAACAGAGTCGCCAATTGATTTCGACAACTTTGGGATCCACCCAACATTTCATATCTATTCATCTTTTGAAGTCTACATTTTTGTTGAAGTGGTTTTCAGTGATCTGCCTTGTAATACATTGATGTTCAATGCGTTAGACTCTCAAACGTTGTATGCATTTTTTTGTATATACTTGACGCGATCACGGATATGTTTCTTGTAGGGAGTCTAATGAAATTACTATAGCTAGGGTTACATTATTAATATTAAATGTGGGTCCGATTCAGAAATGTAGAAACATCCTAATTGGTTTAAGTACTAAAAATTCAACATACAGAAAGTAACTCAATTTTTGTATTTTTTTCGGCTTTGAATTTAAATCTTTGCATTCATATATTAACCAACCAGCGACGTCGAACAAGACGCGCGGCATTCTTTGAATTAGCAGACAGTAAAATTTCTTAGAATTAAATTTTTAGAGGATTAACTTCAGAATATTTACTCTTCCTTAAAAGGAATATTTAAATTAGCAAAATTATCTATTAATTTCTTGATTAAAAATCTAAATGTTAGTTTCCTTCGAAGCTGGGTTTATTCACAATCCTTTTTTTTATAAATATCAAAATATTTTGTTTGCAAAATTATTCTTTCAGTTAAGCTTGACCAGGGTGTTCAACAGTTTGTCACGCAAGAGATACTGAAATTCTCAACATTAATTACTCATAGCTTTCTCTTATTTATTTCGAGTATTCAACATTACAAAAGTTACGTTTAGAGACAACATTCCGCTACTTGTTTACATGTTTCAACAGTAGGCATTAGCTTCCCACTCCTTCTTTTACACGGTCTACAACTAGAATTTTTTTTCACTATTTTCTGCCAGCTGCAATGATGGAGAAAGCAGTACCTCGAACCATCGCCAGTGAGACAGGCTGCAAGATCCACTCCGTTTCGCGAGGCTCGTCCCTTAATCGAGAGGCAATGACTTAGCATACTGACTTTAGAGTTTTGTAGATGGACCCTCCAGCAATCACTCTATCTACTTGTCATGGGGTATCAGAAATTTCTACTAATAATAATTTTGTTCCTCACTGTTTGGTACAACTCTCAGTTTAAGCATATGGGATGTTCACGTAGTTTTCATGAGTTCTCAAGAAAAACAGCGATGTTCAGATTCAAAAAATGTTGTATGGAAAAATCTGAAGACAATTTGTTTTTATGTATTAATGTTTTTCAGGTTGCGAAATGTTTTTTTTTTATAATACTGGAAATGTCTCATTCGGCTTGAAGATGCCTTAGAAGTGAAAGAAAATTTTATCAATGATTAGAACAGAATATAAAAGAAAATATTTCGTTGTTGTGTCCTTATGTTGTCTTTGCAAAATACACGGAATTTGGTAGTTCAGAATTTTGAATAGCTACCTGGTAAAAAATATGTTGGCAATGTGACGATGTCATTCGAAGCTTGTGAAATATATAAATCATGTATTTTTCACATTTTGTATTGAAGTAAAAAGTAAGATGTGGTGAAGTCTGTATCTCCTCGGTGACAACAATGTCTGTTATGAAGATTTATTTTAATGTAATGTGAATTTTTCTACTGTTTTTTATATTCTTCTATCGATCAAAATGGGGAATAATATATTCCGCTCCATATATATATATATATATATATATATATATATATATATATATATATTATTTCAAATATTATTTTAATGGATACCTGTATTTGAATTGATGCCCTCTTTTGAAACAATGTTCATTTCGTCTACCGGTCTTCGCACACTGTTTAAATGAAACGAAGATTTTCCTCAAATACAGGTACGAATAACGTTTGAAGTAAAATATATATGTACTTCACTGAAGTTTGCTTGTTGGATCCGATATCTATCAACCTTTCGAGCAAAATTAATCTACTAATATTTAAAAATTTTTAATGTGCAAAAAGAAATAGAAGTCACCGAAAAAAGTCATTAGCCCATGGCTACTCGGGATGCCATAATATTTCTGAAAGCAGCTATGGTGAAATTATATCGTATACTAATCTTCACTCCAGGTAGTATTGGGCATTACACCAGCAATAGAGATTCCAAGAAATGTTTTCATGTCTTTTTAAGGTTATTAAGGTAAATTGACCGTAGAATATATTTATGTCAAAATGAATTCTGTGTTGTATATTCATCCCGTTAGTATAGTAAAACTGTGTTGTGGATTCCGAGATGAATTCGGTCTCCAAGGAATGACAAACGCAATAATTAAATATAAGGAATAAAATGTATTTACACAACCATACAAAGAGTACTACTGTTAGTAAGTCCAGGAACGTGGTTAGTAGCAAATACAGATAGACATATACAGTCTCGAAATAGGACTTCCTTGGAGTCTACGTGCTGGTAACTGACTTCTCCGTTCGTATATTCTCCCACTCTCTGACTGCCGACTACCGACTGCTATACGACTGCCCTACATTGACTGTAACTCTGGGTATTTAATGGCAGCAGTCCAGGTACACTTGGTAGAGTCCACTTATATGAAAAAGGGGTGGACTCCATAACAAACTGCTTCAAAGATGAAGTAGAGACTCGTGACAAAGGAGATATGATTCTACAGAAGGATGCTGAATATATCATGGACGAGCGTGTGAGCAACGACGAGGTTTTGGAGAAGATGCAAACAAGGAGGAGGCTTATACTTAACACCAGAAAGAGGCTGCTGAAATTACTGGGACGTGTAATAGGAAAGGAGGGCCTGGAGAATCTGATACAAACAGGTCGAATAGATGAAAAGAGAGACAAGAGAAAACAACGCATGACATACCTAGCGGGCTTAAGCAAGTAGGTGACAAAACATGGTCTGGGAGAGGTGGCAGACGGACGAAACTTATTGAGAGATACAAGGGATGAGGGGAATTGGAAAGCCTTGATCGTCCACGCCCTCAAGGGACACGGCACATAAAATAGAGAAAATGATTTTAAAAAATTGCAGGCATTTTGAACATAGAATCGGCTGCGCTAGGGGTATTTTTGTCCAACAAATAAAAATGTTAGAAAACCAGAATATTAATATCAGAAGGATTTATATACTATTTATGTTCTAGTTTCTATAAAAATGACAATGGTAACTACTGAAATTAAACATAAGGAATGAATAAAGTCCTAAGACACCTGTATGGGCTAAAAATGCGCATTAAAAAATCTAGCAGTTAATAGGTGAATATAAATGTCATACATGGTGTTCAAACCGTTTAGAAATATCTAAACTGCTAGCTGTATATAACCGTTTTCTCGCCGTTAATGATAAAAACTGCTTCAAGCAAATGAACGTTGCAGAACTTAAAGAGAACAATACTTCATCGAACTTCGAGGAATGGCGCTACAGTATCAACAACGAAGAACTATATCAAATAACAGATAGCACACCTTTTGAGGAATTCCAACAGCGGCAGCAACTAAAATGGATATCGCTTGTAACTGAGAGAGAATATAATGACATAATAAAGCTATTGACATTTCACACTGCTTCGAACAAAAGGTTGGTAAAGAAGTCTGTACCAATATTGGAAGCAGCAATAACGGTTAGTGGACTTATTTTCCTGAACAATTATATTAAAAGAAAGTTTCTATAAATTCTAATCGACAGTATCAAAGGTTGCTCTTCAATAAATGCCAAATATTTCCACATAAAGAAAGGGTTAATATTACCATTGCTGAAACCCAGCGTTGCACGAGAGAAATGTTTTACCTTTGGTCATATTCATAAGAAAAATTTTTTCAACAACATTTTTAAAATATTTTTATAAACTACGTTAGAAACAATGAGTGGTTTTACAAAATAATTTTCCATTGTATAAATGGAAGAGTAATTCAAATATTATGTAATCTATGATATAAGCACAATATAATAAGTATCACATTTTAGATTTAATATTTTCAGTCTGACTAATGTCGTCAAATTTGATTATATATATTACACACCTATATATACTAGCTGACGTACCCGGTAGTTTCCGGAAAGGCGGATGTTATCCCCAGTTCCAGTTCTCGTATCGTTTCTTTGGCTATCCGAAAGTAACAGTTCAAAGTACGTATCAAACAGGGCTTTTGTTCGTTCACAGAGTATATAAACCTTAGGAGGGCTAGTATTAAAATACATTTAAAAAAAGATGTACAAAAAGCCAGAAATAGTTTCACAACAGACCTGCAAATATATTTTTATATAGATTTACAAACAGAATAACATATAAATTAAGAAAAGATTTACAACATTGTCAAATAGTACAGTTAAATCATAAACACTTGATGAGTGGGTGTTTCTTATCAAGTTTATCAGAGCCTTTTGATAAACAACATTTTTTTTTGTCTTTTGGTATAAATAAACAAATGATTGGAATTGCCGACTCTTGAACATGCCACATAAAGTTGGCCATGGGTGAATACTGGTTCTGCCTGCCACATCCAAAGTCCATCCCTGAGCTTTGTTAATACTGATTGCAAAACTCAGTTTCACCGGGAATTGAAGCCGTTTGAACTGAAAAGCCATATCCGAGGGCAAAAGGGGGAAATTTAGGAATAAATACAACCTAACAGTTTGCTTTCCCAGCCAGAATTGTTGCTTCCAAGACTGCCATCATCATCTTCTCAATTGTACATCGTGTGCTATTGCAAAGCTTCGATGTATTCAGGTTTGTTAGTAGCATCAGCGGAGCTCTAGTCTTGAGGTGCAAATTGTGAGATCAGAGGCCTACTGGCGTTAGGCTATTCAAAAATTCAATTAGATAATTCACAGCTTCGTCGGCGTCAATGGAATTGTAGCTGCGACGATCACCTGGCAACTCATCCAGAAATTTGATGTTCGAATAATCAAATGCCACATTCTTTGGAACTAAAATGGCACTGATTCTTAGTTTCATATATACAGTAGCGTCCAAAACTAAGGGACAAAATTTTAAAACCTAATATTTGTTAGAAATAACAACTGTGAAAAGCTGAAATTTTGACAACTGGTAGTCGTTATCATTCATAATAACATACTAAAATTTGAATCATTTGCAAAGGATAGAAAAAGAATTATAACAATTATTTATTTATTTTCAAAATAGGATCGTCTAAAAGTAAGGGACAAAATTGAGAAAAACAATGTAAACAGTATGCTATATTCAAATTTTTTGATTTCCTCTAAAGAATAAGTCTTACTTAGTCATTTGTAAACGTTGCATCAGCCGGCACCATGGCAAAACGCCAAAAACTTGATTACTCTGTGAGACAAGCTATTGTGAAGCTACACAAGGAAAAGCACATCATTTGAGAGATTTCAGAGAAAGTGAAACGTTCCAAGAGTGTTGTAGGCAGGGTTGTTAAATCCTACAATGATACTGGCAAAATAGTTAGTGCTTTTAAAACCGGCAGACCCCGCAAAACTTCGGCAAGAGAAGATCGAATAATGCAGCGTATGTCATTAAAGGACCGTTTTAAGTCTTGCACAGAAATTAAAAGGGTTATGAATAGTACCTCATGTGTTAATGTGTCAAGACAGACTGTTTGTAGACGACTGCAAGAAATGGGGTTGTTTAATCGAACCCCAGGGAAGAAACCACTTGTTAGTTCGAAGAATAAGAAGAAAAGATTAGAGTTTGCAAACAGGTATGTAATTTGGACATATGAAAATTGGGCAAAAGTATTTTTCAGTGATGAAAGCAAGTTTAATTTATTTGGAAATGATGGAAAAACAATGTAAAGAGACGTATTGGTGAAAGATTAAGTGCAAAGTGTACTAAGAAAACTGTCAAGTTTGGGGGCGGAAGCGTCATGGTATTTGGAATGTTTTCTAGCCAAGGTACAACGCCTCTTGTCCGGTTACAAACTCGTGTAAACGCGCAGATCTATAAAAACATTGTTCAAGATCATGGTGTGCCAATCATACAGAATTCAGGTTTCGATAGGGCTACCTTTATGCAAGATAATGCCCCATGTCACAAGGCAAAGGTGGTAATGAGTTACCTTAGCGAGCAAGATTTGGAAATTATGGATTGGCCACCGCAAAGTCCTGACTTAAATCCAATAGAAAATCTTTGGAAGACCTTAGGAGTGAAAGTTATGGAAAGAAATACCACTAACACGGAGGATTTGTGGGTGAAGCTTCAAGAAGAATGGTCTAAAATTAGTATCGAGGATTGTCAAGAACTGATTAGTTCTTGTAGTCGAAGATGTGCAGCTGTCATTGAGAGCAAGGGCTCATTTACTAAATATTGATTGTACATGTATTTTTATTGTTTTATTGCTGTTTACATTGTTTTTCTCAATTTTGTCCCTTACTTTTGGAAAATAAATAAATAATTGTTATAATTCTTTTTCTATCCTTTGCAAATGATTCAAATTTTAGTATGTTATTATGGATGATAACGACTACCAGTAGTCAAAATTTCAGCTTTTTACAGTTGTTATTTCTAACAAATATTAGGTTTTAAAATGTTGTCCCTTAGTTTTGGACGCTACTGTATATATATATATATATATATATATATATATATATATATATATATATATATATATATATATATTGGATGGAGGGAAAAGTTTAAAAAAACAATTCTTTATTAAATTTTTTTAGTTCCGACAAAATTTCAATTGTTGTCTAATTAAATCGCTGTAATTAAGAGAAAAACTTAACGCGGAAGGCTGTGTCCCACGACGATTAAGGACGTGTAGATTTTGTTATAGAAGGATGTCTATTTCCAAAGTTAGATTCTTTTATATAAATGGTGTATTTCACAGAAATTTAAACAGGTTTTTATTCCACAGGTTACAATAACGAACACAACCACGATATGCCTTTTTAAGAGTAGGTTGAAATATGAATTTAGGTAAAGTTTGTGTTCGTTGTGGGGTTCAGCGTACCCGGATTAAAGGAGAATTTAATACGGGATACCCTGTCCACAAAATTACAACGCAAATTTCAAGAAGAAACAACACGATAAGGAACGTTTGTAGAAAATAGAACATTGTATATTTATTATCTTGTGAATAGGGTAAAAAAAGATTAATGTTTTAGTTCGTTTAAGCAAAAATGTGATTTTTACAAAAATGTCTGTGTTCGCTGTCTTTCAACAGAGTTGCAGAATAATGTCTGTTTCTTTTGTTTTTGAATAGGTGTAAAGGAAAAAGGGGCGGTCAATTTAAATTGGAAAAGAGAGTGTGGATGATGAATAAAAGATAAAAAGAAAATGTACTTATGAATTGTTTTGGAGTCAGTTGTAAATTTGTAGTTGTTGTTGTTTTCCTTTCCTAATCCACTTTCAGCGCTTAGTGTCGGGTTGAGTCAGTGATGGAATTTACTGTCAGTCTTCTATGATCTCTGCGCCCTTCTGACTGGCGACTGACTTGAAACTCTGTATTTATTGTTGACTTTTTTTTCACACAGGCTCGTTATCTTTTTTTTGGTTTATCAAATCGCCTCCTTTCATTGGTCAGAAAATTAATTTCACACCTTATTGCGAAATCTGTTTTTAATCGTTTTGATCCGATTTTGCGGGTGTGCCAATCTACTTTGTGTTTATTTAGTCGTTTGTTGGAATCGTATAGGATTTGTATCCTATATCGTAAATAAGCTCAATTTAAATGTAATTTTACGTTTAAATAGCCGAATGGATCCTTAATTTCTTTCTATTTAATACATTCGAACCTGACGAACTTCATAATGCACATGGCGAGATTTGAAACGTATTAATTCCATATTAAATTAAATACTTAATATAGTGAAACGTGTGCGTAAAACCTGATTATATTTTTGCAATGTAAATACTCCAAGGAGATTGTATTCAAAGAAAGATTATGTTGAATTAATGTGTTAAATAAAGATTTTATTTAGAAAATAAACTGCAATTCCTGCAAATGTTTATGTTTTATTTTAAAAATCGAACAAAGATTCATATCTGTCTGGAATTTTAAGCTTTTATAAGAGTTATTATTTCATATATTGTAAGGCACAAGTAAGCGAGTAATATTGAAGAAATATATATCTTTTTTGATTTTAATAACTGAATATTGTTTGAATTGCGATCAGATTGTTATGGTTTGGGATTTTCGTATGTGCTATAAATCTTTAAAAACTTGAAGTAATGGATTTAACCCTTTTTTTTTCAACATATTTGTGGATTGTGAAATTCTTTCAGGAAAGATGAGATTGGAAAGAAACCAGGGTGTAGATTTATATTTTGATAATATTCGATAGTAGCACCCTCTATAGTTTATCTTCTGAGTAAAATACATTCTGTTTTGATAAGTGTAGCATTATTTCCATGAAAATATGATATTGATGCTTTTGCATATAAAATATGACATTCTTGAATTTGTATATAAACAAGTGCAACAAAATCCTATATTTCCCTCAGACGACAAAAATCGGCTAACAATATTTTCCTCTCGTCTTTTTATCCATTTTGTTCCTTTACAGATACACTTTATCTAAAAATAATTTAGGAGGGAAAAAAAAGCGAAAACTTAAAAGAAACTAGAAACCCAATCCTAAACAGGAAATACGAAATAAGCCTCTAATCCTGTTCGAAAGGCCTGGTAGTAGCCTGAACTGGACGAAAATGAACTTATCTAATCCTAGTGAGTACAAGTGTTAGAAGAGACATTCCGGTTTCCTACAGATCGATTACCTTAATTAATGAAATGTTGAGAGACATTTTCTTTAATATAATTTTCAATCACTAGTTCGGTATGTATTAATTTCACTGTTAAATAGACAGTGATGTCTGCACAAAAAATAATAATAAATTAACTTATTTTACAATAGGGGCTAATCTTTTATGTTATTTTAATTTATTTTCATTTTATTTTAGAATATTATTAAATGCTTTCAATTTGGCATTTACTATTTATTTTTAATATTAAAGTTCTTCAAACATTTACTTATGGTCTAAGTGGTATTAAGCTTTATTATGTTTTTGGCATTACGTAAAATTTGATCGACTATTAGTCTTGTATTTTTACCGTATTTTAAAATAAAACTCACTCTATTTAGTTTCTAGATTGTTTCGTCATTTTTGAAATCTACTTCATTAAGGTTTTTCTTTTGTAGCTTTCTTTCTGGGATTGTTTTTTTTTTCAATTTCAACATCTTCGTACATCCTTGTTTCTTGCCCATTACTTGGTTTCTATTTTAAAACTCTTTCAGCCATCTTTGCCTCCATTTTGCTTTTCCATCAATTTTTGTCTTGTCTGCTCACTTGTACGATCTTCCATTGCATTTTTAGCAGATGGCCAATTCTTGTACTCTCTTCTTTCATAACTCACAACTGATAACAGTCGTTTCCGCAAAGATTTGGTAAATTATACGCATAATAACAAACAGCGGTAAAAGAACGGTGAGTATTCTAGAGTTAAATAATATTTCTCTTTTTCTCCCCCTCCGCCTCCAAGTTCTCCTCCTCCTTCTTCTCCTCCTCCTCCTCATTCTGCTTCTTGTTCTTGTTCTCCTCCTCCTCCTTCTTCTCCTCCTCCTCCTCTTTCTTGTTCTTGTTCTCCTCCTCCTCTTCTTCCTTATTCTTCTTCTCCTCATTCCTCTTCTTCTCCTCCTCAACATCCCTCTTGTTCTTGTTCTTCATTTATATTACTTCTGTTTCTCCTCAATCTTTATTCTTCTCTATCCTCTGCAATAATTCTAGTGAATTTATTTTATTCTACTTCTTTTTCCCCCAGAAATGTGCCTGTCACTAAAATCTTTATGTTTCGTATTTTAACCTTTGCTTTCACTCTTTCCTTTGTTTTCCCTTTTTTTCCTGGTCTATCTCCCTATTTCTTCATCTTCTTTGTCTCTTCTCTGTTCCCAGATTCCTCTCAGTATTCCTCATCTTCTTTTCCTTCACTCTTTTCCTAGACCATCTCCTTATTTTTTCATCTTCTTTTCCTCTTCTCTTTCCAGGTTTCCTTTCACTGTGTATTCATCTGCTTTTCATTCTCTTTTTTCCTGGTACATCTCCATATTGCTTCATCTTCTTTGTCTCTTCTCTTCTTCCGGATTCCTCTCACTATTCCCTCATCTTCTTTTCCTTCTCTCTTTTCCTAGACCATCACCTTATTTTTTCATCTTTTTTTCCTCTTCTCTTTTCCAGGTCTCCTCTCACTATAAATTCATCATCTTTTCCTTCTCTTATTTCCTGGTCTACCTCCCTATTTCTTCATCTTATTTGACTCTTCTCTTTTGCAGTTTTCCTCTCACTATGTATTCATCTTTTTTCCTTCTCTTTTTCCTGGTCTATCTCCATATTTCTTCAAATTCTTTGCCTCTTCACTATTCCTTCATCTTCTTTTTCTTCTCTCTATTACTAGACCATCTCCTTTTTTATCATCTTCTTTTCCTCTCCTCTTTTCCAGGTTTCCTCTCACTATGTATTCATCTTCTTTTCCTTCTCTTTTTTCCTGGTCCTTCTCCCTATTTCTCCATCTTCTTTGTCTCTTCTCTTCTCCCGGATTCCTCTCACTATTCCTTCATCTTTTTTTCCTTCTCTCTTTTCCTAGACCATCTCCTTTTTTTCATCTTCTTTTCCTCTTCTCTTTTCCAGGTTTCCTTTCACTATGTATTCATCTTCTTTTCCTTCTCTTTTTTTCGTGGTCCATCTCCCTATTTTTTCATCTTCTTTTTCTCTTCACTTCTTCCTGATTCCTCTCACTATTCCCTCATCTTCTTTTCCTTCTCTCTTTTCCTAGACCATCTCCTTATTTTTTCATCATCTTTTCCTTTTCTCTATTCCAGGTTTCCTCTAACTATATATTCATCTTCTTTTCATTTTCTTTTTTCCTGGTCCATCTCCTTATTTTCTTCATCTTCTTTGTTTCTTCTCTTCTCCCGGATTCCTCTCACTATTCCTTCATCTTCTTTTCCTTCACTCTGTTCCTAGAGCATCTCCTTATTTTTTCATCTTCTTTTCCTCTTCTCTTTTACAGGTGTCCTCTCACTATGTATTCATCTTCTTTTCCTTCTCTTTTTGTCGTGGTCCATCTCCCTATTTTTCATCTTCTTTTTCTCTTCTCTTCTTCCTGATTCCTCTCACTATTCCCCCATCTTCTTTTCCTTCTCTCTTTTCCAAGACCATCTCCTTTTTTATCATCTTCTTTTCCTCTCCTCTTTTCCAGGTTTCCTCTCATTATGTATTCATCTTCTTTTCCTCCCCTTTTTTCCTGGTCCTTCTCCCTATTTCTTCATCTTCTTTGTCTCTTCTCTTCTCCCGGATTCCTCTCACTATTCCTTCATCTTCTTTTTCTTCTCTCTGTTCCTCGACCATCTCCTTTTTTTCATCTTCTTTTCCTCCTCTCTTTTCCAGGTTTCCTTTCACTATGTATTCATATTCTTTTCCTTCTCTTTTTTCCTGGTCTATCTCCCTATTTCTTCATTTTCTTTTTCTCTTCTCTTCTTCCTGATTCCTCTCACTATTCCTTCATCTTCTTTTCCTTTTCTCTTTTCCTAGACCATCTCCTTATTTCGTCATCTTCTTTTCCTTTTCTCTTTTCCAGGTTTCCTCTCACTGTGTATTCATCCTCTTTTCCTACTCTTTTTTCCTAGTGCATCTCCCTATTTCTTCATCTTCTTTGTCTCTTCACTTCTCCCGGATTCCTATCAGTATTCCTCATCTTCTTTTCCTTCTCTCTTTTCCTAGGGCATCTCCTTTTTTTCATCTTCTTTTCCTCTTCTCTTTTCCAGGTTTCCTTTCACTATGTATTCATCTTCTTTTCCTTCTCTTTTTTTCGTGGTCCATCTCCCTATTTTTACATCTTCTTTTTCTCTTCTCTTCTTCCTGATTCATCTCACTATTCCCCATCTTCTTTTCCTTCTCTCTTTTCCTAGACCATCTCCTTATTTTTTCATCTTCTTTTCCTTTTCTCTATTCCAGGTTTCCTCTAACTATGTATTCATCTTCTTTTCTTTCTCTTTTTTCCTGGTCCATCTCCTTATTGCTTCATCTTCTTTGTTTCTTGTCTTCTCCCGGATTCCTCTCATTATTCCCTCATCTTCTTTTCCTTCTCTCTTTTTCTAGACCATCTCCTTATTTCTTCATCTTATTTTCCTTTTCTCTTTTCCAGGTTTCCTCTCACTATGTATTCATCTTCTTTTCTTTCTCTTTTTTCCTGGTCCCTCTCCCTATTTCTTCATCTTCTTTGTCTCTTCCTTTCTCCCTGATTCCTCTCTCTTTTCCCACATCTTCTTTTCCTTCTGTCTCTTCCCAGTCCATCTTATTTCTTCATCTTTTCATTATCTCTTTTCCTGGTTTCCTCTCACTATGTCTTCATCTTCTTTTACGTCGTGAATCTCTCTTCATGCACAAGCATTCATCTGTTTGTTTAATCATTATCATTATGTCACTGTATTTATTCAATTAACGAAATAAATGGAAAAATGCGTGAAGCGAATAGCCTTATAAATTTGAAAGGACAAAGTAAGAAAGGCCTCTAGTAAACAGAAAAAAAAAACAAAACATTTTCTCTTAAAAACGCCATAGGAGACTTAATCCCCAACAAAATGGAAGAATTATCAAGAAAGGTGTTTTTTTCTGCAATAGGAAAAAACAACCTAAAATTATTGCGATGTCAGAAGATATTATTTTATTGTCATTTCGATTACATCTGATTATCTATTTCTCTTTCTTCTGTAGAGATTTCAAGAATGGTTTCAGTAATTCAAGCAATATGCTCTTTGTCAAATGTATTCACTTTTTTTTTAAAGAAGCAACCCTGGCTGTGGCTTACCTCATCGATAAAGCAGTGATTTATCCTTTATGAGTGTAAGAGACAGGCGTTCTTGATAAATAAAAACTAAGACTTTGAATACGGATTTTCTGTACCTGCAGGTCTCTTTTCTCCCTCATCTGACGTTGTGTTATCTATGTATATAAAACAGAGGATGTCTCCGTTTTTGTGTGTGTGTCTCTCTGTGTGATAACATTTCACTCGAGATCCATCCAACCGATTTTGTCCAAACTAGGCATATACATTGTACAATATAAGAGATAGGTTCTTAGCTGAAAATCGATAATTAAAAAAAATCAATAATCGATAAAAACCAATCAAAAATCGATAACTTTAACTTTTTTCCTCCGATTTCGCTCAAACTCTGTATGTAGGTTACTTATATCATGCTGAGCTCAAAAGATACTTCATTTTACTTCTACGTTTAGCGAAAAACCGCAAAAAACGAAAAATCGATTTCAACATTAATCGATTTCAACACAAATTTTAAACTAAAAACTCCCTCAATTTTCAAGCAATCTAATACAAACTTCACTCAATTGTAGCCAACAATAAGTTGATTGTTTAACAGTTATTTAACTTGATAATTGAGTCCACCTATATAGTGAACACTCGCATAAATAGATTTTTACTGGATTCTTTTTTATTTTTCATTGAGCTTCCAACCAGTTTTCATCAAACTTTACATTTGCTTAATAAATGCATCCCCTTTTACAACCCTGGTAGCACACTGACAAATTGAAGTTCAAAAACAAAATAATTGTGGCCTGAAGTGGGTCTTCATGTTGCCTGTTTTACCCCTTCATCTCCTCGGCTAACTTCGATTGAATAAATACAGATTAATTCTGTTATATCAGTAACTGCATTAATTCAAAATTTTTTTGTTTTTTATTAAAAGTAGTTTAAAATAATTGAAGACGATTGACTCTGTTACATCTAAACATGTTGCTGTTTTTGCTCCATTCTAAAGGAACACTTTTTCTGATCAACCAGCTGGGTATGGCTGCTAGTATATATATATATATATATATATATATATATATATATATATATATATATAAGCTAAAATTAATTAATGTCAGTCGAAACAATAATAAATGAATCGTTATTACGAAAAAATTTAGAAAGAAGAAAAATATTTTTGTGCTTAAAAGATAGATTAATTGCAGTGTCCAAAATATTGAGAAACAAATTAATAAACTGCGTATAAATTTTAGGGAGACATTTTTTTTTCTCGGGAAATGCCAGAAATGCATTTGTCAGATTGACCCCAAAAAACGGGAATTTTTTAGGTGCTTATTGGCAGACATGAGCAAGTGACAACACTGCTAGACATTGACCTTGAGCAAGTAAACAGTTTGCCATTTAGAATTTAAGATGAAATTTACAGTATCCCAGCTGAGATGTTGTAGCAGTCAATGAGGAATCTCAACAGCAGATTTCAAGAATGCATTCGTACAGAAGGACGCCATCTACAGAACGTAATTTAAAAGAAAATGAAAATTCCATCATTGTTTCTTAAATGGCATGTTTTAAGGTTTTCTTGGATTGTTAAAAAGTTCCCATTTTCTGGGTCAACCTGCATTTAGTATGACAAAATAGGTGCTTACTGCAGCGTCCAGTCAGTATCCGACTCTTTCTGCTCTCCCTTAGCTTTACAAGAGACAGACCAATCCGAAGATGAAGTACAGCTACCAGTTTTCACTTTCTGGTTTTGACAGAGTACAAAAGCGTATACGCGTCCTTATTGGTGATGAATTGTTTTCCAATTCAGATGTCTTTTCTCACAGAAAATAAACGTTGAAAATCTCACGCTATAGCTGTTTCTATGGAAAATGTTCAAATAACCTGCAATCCTTAGTTTCTCTAATCCACCCAGTTAAGAGCTACCCGGCATCGTAATTTTGTAATGAATAAGTTATTCTCAGCTCCTTCCAAAAAAAAAAAATGTTTTTGTGAAACAGAAACTCTGGAAGATGATTTCGCAACTACTTAAATCTTAACCTCTTTGTGACACTATTTAGCAGTCGCGTGAAAATTAAAAGCGAGAAATAATTAAGGTGATAAGAAGCTATCACGAAAAGACATACTGAGCGATGTTATTTTTTTAACAAAGAAAAGTGGTAAAGATTTTATTTTCATATTTCGTATTTTTTTCGCAGAAGATAGGAAATTCGTAAGATCTCGGATCTGTCGAATTAATTTATGCTACGAGGCGGCGAATAAAAGATAGCCATCTGCCCATGGCAATAATGAAAATTTCAAATTGGTCAAGTGGCCTACGAAACAGAAGCTGTGAGATAATGTTAATCAGGTCACGCACTGACCGAGAATGGCATCACTTTAGACCACCCCCAAAGAAAGAAAGAAAGAAAGAAAGGGAAAAGAGAAAGGAAAAGAATAAACTATTAACTATCCTTTGGAGATATCATTTGGTTTTGGCAAAAACACCTGTTTTATGTTAGACCTGGCCATGATAAGAGTTTGTTACCGGGAGAGATAACTAGCGACAGAGTGCGGAGACGTCCAGTTAACCACCCACTTGACGCTGGCGAAAATCTCGTTGAAAATGTCCAGGTGACATTCGGTTAAGATAGAGATTAAGGACCACACTACGAGTCGTAGGGGTTTGGTGTCGGAAAAAGAAAGAAGAGAAAAAAAAAAGAAAGATAATTTTTTTTGCCCTGATCAATAATGGTAAACATATGAGAAAGAAGGGAGGCCTGTTGACGCCTCTGAGGTGATTGGTGTGAGATACTAATATGAGAAATGAGGAATTTGGGAGGACGATTTCCTTAAGAATGCCTTTGGGGCAGAAAGTAATGGACTTCAAAAAATGGAAAGTAATAAATTTTTCCTGTCCGAAAACAAAGAAAATCCTTATTTTGGATTTAGAATTATCGAGGAACCCCCAAACCACAACAAGCCCGCACCCGGTTTTGGTCGGCGTCCATATAAACAGAGTCGCAGCAGGTAGTGGCAGTTGGAGATGGAGAGACGCAGACACAGACGCAGAGTTGAGCTATGAGCTCTGAGACCAGCCTCGCAGGAAGCTGACGGAAGATCCACGCATCTCGACTTCAACTTCTAACCAAGAACAATTTATTTTTGAAGAACGACTTAGACTCACACCACCAAAACAAGTTTTGCGAATATCGCCTGAAGACACCAAAAACCAGTTATCGAAAAACAACTTAAGATATTAAGACTCGCCTAACAAACACAATGTGTCACGAAGCCATAGAAGCTGTTTGGGAGAAAGACGCAGTCCTGTATTCAGCAACCAGATATAAAAATATTTGTTATTCTTTTTTTAACACATTTGAACTTTTCGAGTTGTCACTTTATTTTCTTTTACATATACTTGTGCGGTGTTACCTTTGCTCGAACTCGGCCTGCATTACGGCCCGGCAACTGATTGATTTCGTCTACCTAAGATCAAATCACAACGTGGGTAGGTTAGACTAGAAGTCAAAGAGGTTACTTCGGTAACCAGACGTTAGAGGCGAGCTGGGAACGACAAAGCTGATACCGAATCTAACCAGATTCCCATCCGAATCAGCCAAAGGTTAGAACGTCATATTTGGTGCCGTGACCAATACCAAGTCACTTTGGTGATCACAGGATAGCACGGGGACAGAGAGAGGCCGTCGAGGTGACGTCACATCTTGAAGACTAGGATTAAACGTTATTTTTCTACATATGCACATAAACTGCAACTCTTACCCTTATTACTAATACAACAAATGACTCTATTAACCTTTGGAACCTGTGCCTTGAATATGATGAATATTAGTAAAAAATACTTTTAAACATTTACTATTTTACAAAGTATACCAATTGTTTTAGCGTCGCCGGTGAAACCAGCGATACCGTATCCACAACTGTATTTATGGGAATGGGGACATGCCCATTATCGTCCGTATGTATGCTACAACATCTTATCTGACTATATTTCTGAGATGAAGTGTTGTAATCATTTACCCTGTTTGGACTGTTATCCTCATCTTTATTGCCATATTCACGACGTTTCTTCTTTAGGTGATTAGAATTTCGAACTGAACCCTTTATTATACTAAATTGTTCTAGTTCCACGTACCATGCCTCTTCCGAATGTCCCAGTTATCTCGTTTTAACTCAGCAGTCAGACATTGAACTCACAACTCCTTGGCCACTGCAGTGGTAAAAAAACAAAAAAAAAAACAAAAAAAAACCAAAAAAATAACACGGAGAGTTGAGTTAAAAAGAGATAACTGAAACATCCGGAAGATGCATGACGCGTGGAACTAGAACAATCTACCCCGGTGGACGAAATAAAGTGTTCAATTCGAAATTCCAATAACCTGAGGAGGGCCTGGGCCCACAAAAGCCGAAACGCCGTGAAAATGGCAATAAATTTGAGGACAGCAGTCAGAACAATGTAAATCATTAAAGTAAATAATCCTTTGTTTAGCGAAAAGAGAACAAGTTTATATTGCGCCTGGACATAATTGCTGAACAATATTTTGTTTTCTTGAAAATTGATATCAAATGTCTGAGAAAAATTCAGAAGAGAAAAAACAAAACGTGTGACGACTATTTAAGGCTGGCGTACTTATACACATTGCTGCGTGTCTCCTTCTACGTGTGTGACTTGAAGAGAGTCGCCAAAATGGAAAACAGTGAAAAATATTTTTTTCCAGAAGGGAAACATATTTTCGTTAGTTTCCTCCAGATTCGTTTAAACTGCTATTTGTTATATCGATTTAAACATGTTTGGCTGTTCAAATCTATCTATCTATCTATCTATCTATCTATCTATCTTAGGGTGTTCATATCAATCTGTTGATACTATTGTCTTTTCCCATCTATCTATCTATCTATCTATCTAGCTAGCTAGCTAGCTAGCTAGATACATTGAATAGCTAAACATATATATATATATGTGTGTGTGTCTGTGTGTGTTCATATATCAAAAAGTTAATATCGATTTATGGGAGTTTATCAACTCATATCTATCTATGTATCTGGTGAGTAGTAGATTGAAACCGTCCATCGTTTAGTTGCCATTTTGTTGAATGATAAACTTTTGTCCACAAATGAATGCTCTAAAGAGGCTTAATGAAAAGTTGCACTTTCGCCATAACATGGTCTATGAATTTCGGAACTGTGACATAAAAGTATTCAGAAGATTTATTTGGATCGTTCTCCAGCTCTTCGGACGGTCAAAAGATTGCTTGTTAGATTTCATCACGGTGATTTTAACCAAAACAATACTGGCGAACTTTCGACATTGATGAATACACGCTGCTTGTTATCGCGGAGATTTCAACGGAAGAGATTGCTAAGAGTTTGTAAATCGACATCACAAAATTGCCCTTTGAACAGACATGGATTCGTTTCAAATCTCGACACATGAGTGCGACTTTCCCCAGCAGAAAAGAACAAGATCGATCATGTGTCTGTGGTGATTTTGTTTCTGTTAAGCCATGAATAGAAGCCTTTTTTTTTGTCACAGGTGATAAAACGTTTATCATTACGTTCGACGCAAACGGAGCTGGAAATAAACTTGTGAATGTGCAGAACCCGTATCTAAAGCGGACTTGCATCCACTGAAAGAGATGCTGTCAGTTAGGTGGGATTGTGGAGGAATAATTCACTATCAGCTTCTTTCAAAACTGTAACAGAAGTATTGCGATGAACAAGACTGCATATTGTAAAATAGATCTTGCGCAAGATCAGAGAGTAGAAATGACAAAACGTCTTGCAGACATTTTCCTGACTTGGTTCCGTCGGTTTTTCATTTGTTCCGGTTTCTACAAAAGAATTTAAAGGACAATATTTTAACTCTATCCATTCAGTCTGAAAATACCTCAAGACCTTTTCACGACAGAAAATTGCCCCAGTAACCTTGTAGAAGGATGGGAGACAATTGTTAAAGTCAATGGGGACGATTTACTTGGTTATTAAATATTTTTTTCGAGTATGTAAAATTTTGTTTTTAATTTTCTTTCTTTCTTTCTTTCTTTCTTTCTTTCTATCTATCTATCTATCTATCTATCTATCTTAGGCTGTTCATATCTATCTGTTCATACCATTGTGTTTTCGAATCT
Organism: Acanthosepion lycidas; assembly: GCA_963932145.1. Taxonomy (NCBI): domain Eukaryota; kingdom Metazoa; phylum Mollusca; class Cephalopoda; order Sepiida; family Sepiidae; genus Acanthosepion; species Acanthosepion lycidas. The sequence continues at coordinate 24,186,348 of OZ010572.1, forward strand.
ATCTATCTATCTATCTATCTATCTATCTATCTATGTTAGCCTCCTTCTATCTATCTATCTATCTATCTATCTATCTATCTTAGGCTGTTCATATCTATCTGTTCATACCATTGTGTTTTCGAATCTATCTATCTATCTATCTATCTATCTATCTCATTTATTCCGTTTCTTTCCTTCTTTTTTCTTTCTTTCTATGTTACAAACTTAATTAATTAAAATAAATCATTATTGTTATTTTTTATGCTGATGTTGGTGTTGTTCAGTATACGACACATTGATAAACTATCTTTAATAAATACAGTTTCCAGAACAGTTGTCAATAATTAATTATTTTTCAGTCAATAAACATAAATATCAATAAATAAATAATTAGAAAATTTAGCAAAATTATAAATATTTTCGTCAGTTTTCTAAAATATCTACCTAAACTTGTTTAAATGAAGCTGACACACTCAGATAACATGACAATCATGCAATCTCTGTATATTCATGTTCTAATAAAATAATAATAAATTATCTCTTCCCATCTATTAATTAGTTAAAAACGTACGCATTTGTGTTCATGTCTGTCTATGACAATAAAGTGTTGAATAGATAAATGGAAAATATACATAGAAATGCATACTTTCTAAATCTAAAATGCTTGAATCCCACAATAATTAGATACTAGATAGATTAATTTGTTATTTTACGCCTTATCAACTATATGTACGTTATTCATAGGCAGAAAATATTTTTTAGATTGTAAGAAATTTTTTTGTGATAATAAACAGTTATTTATACAACTCCTACTAATTAAACATTAGCTGGGGGAAATATATGCCTTCATACCTTTCCCACTGTTATTTCCGCGAACCCATCTGGAATTGAAACCCAGCTCTCCAATTTCCAATTATTCATAACACGACACACAACCAAAAATACAGTAGCTGATATTCTCAAGCGGTCACCCATCTAGGTATAGACCAGACACGACGTTGCTTAACTTCATACAAGAACCGTTATTTCAACATGATATGGCCGTAAGTCTAGATACAAAGAAATATATTGTGAGATAAATCTATGCATCCGCACATAGATAAGTATATATGTTCATATTCACATGTACACCCCTGTAAAATTACTTGAATCAATCGCTTTAGTGTTCCTTCTTTCACTAGACTGTCAGTTTTAGACCCACTGGAGTGACAGGATATAATCGATTTCTATTTTTTCTTCAGATTAGATCATTTTCTGTCATGTGCAGCAATATGAATCTATTTTCGTTGGTCTATGATGAAAAATATTGCGTCATCCGTGATTGCATCAGATTCTCATCACGTTCAGACACTATTGTCTCGACTGTCGATTATTCGTCCTACGGCCATTGACTGCGATAGACTTTACTCCAAGGGAGCGTAGGACAATTGTAACGCTGGACGAACACAGTGGCAAGCGTTACCAGTGAGAAAATCATAGTACTATCGACTAACTTGGAATCCCTTCTGATTGATGTCCAATCGAGAGTCTGTAGTCTGCAAGGAAGACATTGTGGAATGGACATATGAAGTAATATCATCTGCACCGAGGAATGTTCCATTGGAAATATACGAAAAAAGGTTAATAATAACGAAATTATTTGTTTTGTTTCAATACATTTTCACAATGTTGTATATATAGAAATTAGTCATATTGAGTCTTTTATATGAGTGCCATGCATAGCATCAAACGTGTTCAGAAATATCTAAAGAGTCGGATATATACGATAGCTTTCTCAGAGTCAGTGGTTAAAATGGTTTAAATGGTTAAAAATATCCTTAATCGAATGAATCGTTTATTCCTCAGTGAAGATCTTTCTTCGGACTTTGTGGGCTTGTGTGACGAAATCGCAGACAAAGAATTGGACTCAGTAACAAAGGCTACATTACCTGAAGATTTACAACAAGAGCAGCGACTGACCTCGATGAGAAAACAATGACATCATCAAGATGCTGACGTTGCACACTATTTCAAACAAAAAAGAAAAGAAGGAAGTCCCTACTGATACTGGGAAGAGCATAAACAGCTAGTGGATTTTAGAAATCTATTTTACAAAGAATTGTTTGAAGAGAAAGATTTTACAAATTTCAACCGACATCTGAACTGAGTGCGCTATTAATGAATGAATACCTTTTATTCTTTAATTTTAAAATATTTTAATGTTTCCCTTATAAGGAAAAAGATGCAACTACTTTTACCATATTGTATTTTTGACGAGATACGATGATTAGCAAGGTACGTTTGTAGACCATTGCAAGTGTATTCGATTCTTATTAGATATGGCAGAACTGTACCAAACTAAACATATATCAGAAGATAAATAGATAGAGAGAGATAGCATATTTGTGTTATGTCATTATTTCCCAAAATATTTTGTAGCAATAATATAAAACTGCACCATTCTTTTCTAGACGTATCCTCGAACCAAGAGTATATCATTAAAACCCAGCTTTCTTTCTTTACGTAGATTAATAATTGGATATTTTCTTTGGGAAACGTTCAGCTTCATTATTTTTGAACTTCGATCATAGGAAAAAATATTTTGGACGCCTTATCGTATTGCTGGAGTCTTTAAATCTTATTATTTTGTAAATAAGCCTTAACTTCAAAAACAAAATAGCGAATGCAAAAATCAAATAAAGTCCTGCTAGTTATTTACTTCTTTCTTGCCTTTTGTCCTCCTGTTTTTCATCGTTGATTTTTCTTTCATTCTGCTATTTCTTCAGCTTTTACAGAATCGTTATTTTCCTAATATTGAAGAAATAGCCATATTCCTTCTTGGAATTCACCCTCATTAACTATTAATCCTGTTTTACTTTGAATTTTTTTTACTTTATTTCCGTTTTCAGACTTTATCTTTTCTTGCTCCACATTTATTTTCTTTTATTTCGCACCTCCTGTACTCAATTTTTTTTTCTAATTTTCTGTCTCTTTCTTGAGCCTTCCTCTACAGCTCAGTCGTTTCATATATTTCCCATTCTTTATTTCTTGCCTTATCTTCTCGCCTGTTCGTCTCCGTTTAGCTTCATACCCTGCTCTTTCTTCATCTGGTCCGACATTTCACTCCCATCTCATACTAAGTTTAAAACGGCCTTCAAACGCATTTTTATTTTATTTGTTGACGACTACACATTGAACCTCATGTAAATGATAAGGTGTCTTTCTGAAATACATAGTGAATAACGTTATATAGCGAGTGAGTTATTATTTTTGGCACTTCGAAGCGGTGTAATGGTTAGCAATCTTGTGTTGCAAGAACAGTTACGACTGAATAGTGAGTTCGATCCTCACTGGATGCCTCATACTTTCGGCCTTGTGCCACATCTAATCTACGCTTAGAAAAAGGGCGCCTCAAGGCTGTGAAAATGGTTCACAAGCTTGTCTCGCAAGAAAAATTACGACTGAATAGTGAGTTTGATCCTCACTGGGTACCTCATACTTTCGGCCTTGTGCCACATCTAAGCTACGCTTGAAAAATCACTATATAGCAAGAGTATTATTTAAAATGACTTGCGACTTACAGATCGACAACAGTATAAAAAGGGCTGGTCTAAAAAAATGCAGTTTTATTTCTCCGTGTACTACTACTGAAATTCATGCAAATTATTAATCAATTTCTAAGAAAATCTTTGGTTTAAGCATCCCGCGGGCTCTAGCTCATATTCAATTTCAACTCCTCGCCACAGGCAAGGCAAAGCCTATCACAGGGAGATAAAAAAAAAAAAAAAAAACAGGTTGTATTTATCGGTACATACGAAATTACAGTGGAACTCATGCGGTATGAGTCAATGGGAAAATTGAGCAATTCCCCTACTGAGGATACCTCAAGTGCCATTGTAAAGAAGAGAAATCCCCAGCATATAGAGCTCCGCTGAGGTTCGAACTGTTATTCAGTTTTTTCCCTGGCAAAGGTAAAGCCTATATAAGAGAATAAAAATACGTTCAGTGTTTGATTTGCTTGTTTAACGGGATATCAACACGTTATGGCTTAGTATCTGTCTATATTTCTGAGATGAGGTATTATGTACACTATTTACATTTCTGAGATGAAGTATTATGTACACTATTTGCATTATTCAGACTGTTGTCCTCATCTTTGTCACCATATTTATCACAACGTTTCGGCCGTTGTACGCTCCGGCCTTCTTTAGGCGGTTGGAATGTCGAACCGAACCCTTTATTTCGGTCACTGGGGTAGACTGTTTTAGCTCCACGTGCCATGTTTAATGGATGTCAGTTATCAGTTATCTCCTATTAATTCCCCTCTCCAAGTTTCATTAAGACATGGCACGTGGAACTAGAACAGTCTACACCAGTGAGCGAAATAAAGGGTTCAGTTCGACATTCCAACCACCTGAAGAAGGCCGGAGCGTACAACGGCCGAAACGTTGTGATAAATATGGCGACACACTTGACAATAGTCCGAATAATGTAAATAGTGTCCTTACGGATCATTTAATGCCGAAATTCAATTTTTGTTGTGGGCTTTGAAGTAATAAAAATAAGATACATGTTATTCTGCTTTCACAACTCAGTACATGGTAGATAATACTCAGGATTTGTGCATATACATGTTTGTGTGGATATAATTTCTAAAGGCGGTGATATGTCTGTTTTACGTTGTAGTTTTGTTGAAGTTATATTTTGGAATACAGTTTGATTTAAGAAATTGTCGGATATTATATCGATTAATGTTGTTTGGTTGGCTTTGTTTAGCGGCATATCAATCTCTATAGGTTATTTAATGCCGGAATCTAAATAATTTGGACACAATTTCATGGCTTCAACTAGGTATATTATGAACGCTATTGTATACTTTCAACGAGGGATGAAATCTATTACTGGTTATTTTCGTTTAAAATGTATTGTTGGTCATTTTACTATAAATACCTATGGTTGGTCCATTTTTATATAAAATGTATTGTTGGTATTTTTACTATAAATATGTATTTTTATACTTTCAGAGTGTTTTGTATTTGTTTGAGGGTTAACTATTTGCATATCGCTTGGACTATAACATGTGCTATTACCCCGGGCCTGGGAACAACAGCAATTATGAGATGCTTCCACGCTCCTCAAAACCTCAAATCTTCTGATCAGAAGCCTCGATGCCGGATGTAGTCTATCGTCATACCCAGGACTGTGAGTTCCATGTATAAAAGAATGTATGTTACCAAATCTAGTGGTTCTTCATTAATGTATAAGCTTACTTTATGTCAGGTCATATTCTGAGTGTTACTGGTCTAAAATTCCGCCGGTCTATACAATGGTTTACCCTACATAAGCGGTAACACAAGTTCGATAGGCGTGTTTTCCTTATTAAAGTTTCTCGAAAAATCCAGGCCGGTAGATGAAAATATACTGTGTAATAAACAGAGACCTCTACTCAAACACGTGTATTAATTAAATATTTTCTATTATTGTTGTTCAGGTTATTTTCTTACTTTGTCGTTATCACAACGCTTCGGCTGCTGTGTCCTCCAGTCTTCTTCTGTTCTTATCAAGTACTGCTCAGTTTTTAATATCCCTGTTTCAACTGAATCTGCATTACCCGACCGAAGGATTGAACACACGATTACTAGGAATGGACAGAAGAACGACAGCAATCTAACCCAGTATACAGAATAAAGGTTTCAGTCCGAAATTCTTTGAAGGTTACCCAATTCCACAGACAGTGGAAGAAAGCCGAAGGGTACAGCTCTTGAAATGTTGCGATGATAACAAAAAAGTTTAGAACATTAGACTGAATGTAAATAATAACCCCACCACCCAGAAACTCAGACAGGAGTCAGCAATGTTGATATTTTTTAATAATAAATTTTCAACAATAAATCAATAAATGTTTATTGATCGAATTCACAATTCTGCATAAATTTCCAGTTTTTTTCGCTGACGTGATTTACCATATTCTTCACATTTTCTTCGTCTTCGCGTAGAGTTACAGAATGTGAGGGCGGAAGAATCCCTCTGTAGTCAGTCATTAGGTAGGACTTTTCTTTCTTCTAGAAATATAGACATTTGTACAAGTATTTGCTATTAACAGGAAGCATACGTTTTGCCAAGTCGTGCTTTTATTTCTTATTTTATTTTATTGAATAAATAGTTCACAAAATTTCAACTCGTATTTCTATATTGTTCTACGATGTTTTGTTGAAAACATTTTATAGATTCTAGAGATACCTTCATAATAGTTATCCAATATAAGAATTTAATTTATTCATCAATCACCCTTTTGTTTGCCTCTCTGACTGTCATCTCAAAGATGGCTCCCAATTTTCTGTTATTAATGGGAATTCAGAATATGTTTCGGTGTATAAGTTCTCGAAAAATTGTGAGGCAACTTTGAAGCAAGGTACTGGTTTTACAATGCGAGGAAGATGTTAACTGGACGCATACTGGACTTAACATCTATCTCTATCTTTTTGTTTAACTTTGTTATGTCGAGTCTATATTTCTGAGATGAGGTATTATGTACACTATTTACATTATTCGGACTATTGTCCCCATCTTTGACACCATATTTATCACAACGTTTCGACCGTACGGAACCCTTTATTTCGTTCACTGGGGTAGACTGTTCTAGTTCCATGTCTAATGGATGTCAGTTATCTCCTGTTAAATCCGTCTGAAAGTTCTCCATTGCCTTAACCAGGTTTGGAACTCACACTTTTTGTGTCCTGTCACTGGAACTATTATAAATCTGATGTCTTCAGCAACCATTTTTAACAGAGCTCTTATTGTAATTTTTGTTGTTATTACTACTTTTCTCTGGCATTCCTTAGTATTGGTTCCCATATTGTATTCATTTCTATGTTTGATCGGCTCAGGAGATTTTTGTGGTCTAGCATATGTGCTGATTCCTTAAGTTTACGAATTTTCCAATGATGCTCTTTGTTTATGATCCCAGCTTGATCCCACAGAGTACCAGAGAAAAGCCATTAGATTTATAATACCCAGAAATTCATACACATATGTCCTCAAGGACACATGGCACAGTGGATAAAGGCGTTAGTTAGATCCAGTAACAGGACCCAAAGAGTGTGAGTTCAATACCTGGTTCAGGCAGTGGGGAACTTTCAGAGGGGAATTAATAGGAGATAACTGATAACTGACATCAATTAGACATGGCATATGGAACTAGAAGAGTCTACCCCAGTGAGCGAAATAAAGGGTTCAGTTCGACATTCCAACCACCAGAAGAAGGCGGAGCGTACAACGGTCGAAACGTTGTGATAAATATGGCGATAAAGATGAGGACAATTGTCCGAATAATGTAAATAGTGTTGTTATTTGGAGTCTAATTAAACATTTACTAGTCAGAAAGCAATTTTTATTCTGTGATATTTTTTCAATTATTTAGCCGGTTACCGGAAAATGAAGACATAAAAATTGTTTTTTTTGCTTACATTGTTAGTTCTATTCGACAATGTTTACCAACAAAATTTGGTTTTATGACTGTATTTATTGCAGCAATCAAAATCAAGTTACAGATTCTCTTAGGTGCCTAACAGACGAGCAATATTTTTAGGACATTTTCCGACACTCCCAATCTTATCATGATAACTCCATATATTAATTTAGCGCCTTTTGAACCGTTAAATGATTTTCCGGGATTACTTTCGAGCGAATGAAACTTGTAGCTATTAGCGAGACCCAAACTTCTTCAAACCTTGTGGCTCGACGCTACAGAATCACAAACGATACCAAATAAGAAAAACTGCATCACTTGAAGACATTCGGCAACAGCAACAACTAAAATGGATAGCACATGAAACTCGAAGAGAAAATGATTGTATATTCATGTTTTTGATAGTCTACAATTTTAAACAAACGTCTATGAAGTAAGTTAAACAGAGGAAAGAGCTATAACAGGTAGTGGACTTTCGAAAATGATTTCTCTGGGAAATCTATTAATATTAGAAAAGATTAATGGATTTCAGGAAACGTTTAATATTACTATTAGCATTGTCCTTTAAAAAAAAAGTCCGATACCCCAATCATTAAGAACGCTATGTAATAGACACCTAAAAGCAGTTATTTGAAATCCCTACAATATTGAAATTAAACGGAATCCAACCGTCCAAGATTCTGATAATTTCAATAAATACATAATTCAAGATCTGTTTCGCACTGTTCATTCTATCTATCTATCTATCTATCTATCTATCTATCTATCTATCACGCTCTGTTCATCCCTCTCTCTCTCTCTCTCTCTCTATATATATATATATATATATATATATATATATATTATGGTTTGTCCTTACACTTATATATGTGTAAAGACGAAATTACCTAATTCTCACGACCATCTTAAATGCAATGTAAGAGATATTGCAACAACAATGGAATCCCTGGGGTCAGACTTCAATCACAACTTTAAGAGGAAGTGAAAGCACTATATACATTATTCGGACTATTGTCCTCATCTTTGTCGCTGTATTTATTTAAACGTTTCGGCCGTTGTACGCTCCGGCTTTTTTCAGGTGGTTGGAATGTCGAACTGAACCCCTTATTTCGCTTACTGGGGTAGACTATTCTAGTTCCCTGTGTCATGTCTAAATAGTGTACATAATACCTCATCTCAGAAATATAGAGAAATACTGTAGTGAAAGCAGATACCACACTTGGTATTTAGTCGTTCCACCTTCCGAAGATGAAGGGATATAGCACAATACAGGTCAAAAGAAAGCAGCTCAAGCGCGTGCATATGGAACAAGGCCCCAAATTGCCCAGCCACCACAATCAACGTCGGGCTGGCGTCGATATTCCACTAACACTTTTACTTTGGTGCCATGAAGGAGGTGTTGCACCAGAGTTGGTTCTCTGGGACCATATATCCCTCATTTACTTGTCGTATTCTGTCCAAAGACAAAAACACAATTGAGAGTTAAAATTCTTATTACACTTTCTTTCCCCAACGCATACTTATTGACTCGCCTCTCCACGGCGGTCAGACGTGTCATAGTTCTTAGCATAGGTTTGTCATCATCCAATACAAAAATGTCCTGGTCACTATGACCATTGTCTATCTGGCGTCAATATTGCACCGACTCGCCTTTCTTTTAATTCAGTCAGGGATGTGCTGCCTCAGGGTTGGGAACCATGGGACCAATTATTCCTTAAAGCCTTTTCTGTGAACTGTTTGAAGACAAAACACACAAATAGAGGCGAGGTGAAGTACAGATAGTTAGTATTGCTCGATTCGAAGATCGATTAAATATGGGTTCTATTTCTATCTATCTATCTATCTATCTATCTATCTATCTATCTATCTATCTCGTTCTCTTCATTATCTATCTATCTATCTATCTCGCTCTGTTCATTTTCTATCTATCTATCTATCTATCTATCTATCTATCTATCTATCTATCTCGCTCTGTTCATTACTATATCGCTCTCTAATCTGTTCTTATCCTATTCGAATAATTTTGTACGCTTATTCATTCGTTCGTATGTATTTTCACAAACACGCACACACACAGAAATAAATGCAAAATCTTTCCCTTTCCTTGCTTATATTTTGCATCGACACTTCCTTTATTTTGCGTTTCAATGGCTTATTTAATGTTCTTCTATATTGACACTGAACATGAAGTCTCCGTTATTGTGTTGTTTCCGTCGCGACAAGAAGTCCTCCTCGGGGCTGCGAACTAATCATTCTGTCTGTAAGTGCGGCTTAGCGACTCTACCTGAGTAAATAAATATTTGATGCAACAAAGAGAATAATACATAGATTTTGATAAAACTGCACATGACTAACATCTCACACTTAGTCAAAGACTTGTGTTACCAAAAAAATCATGTATACACGCATATATACATATGCGAATTCGTGTGTGTGTGTATCAGTTCGAAAAGGTGAATGCATATATTTACGCATGGTTATAAACTAGCATAAACGCATCTCTATATATATATAGAATAATTGTTTGCATGTTGGTCTTCACATTTGAAACTGAGAAGGCTTTGGATATATGTAAATACAATGTAGTAATTTGTGTTTGAATTTCTGGGATGAGGAATTTATTTAAAGAAACCAGGAAAGATGCACTTGGTGGTCCGAATGTCTTGTCACCAACTATATAATGAAATTTTCTATTTCAGATGGCTGACACGAAAAGGATGTTGATTATACGTCAATGAAAGTAGATACAGAGGGTGACCAGACTTTCGGACCACCCTGTATATTGGGCTCCAAGTTCTGGTTTCAGGATTGTCTCAGGTGACAACAGCCTTTATATTAAGCGTGTGAATTGGTGATATAGTAATCATGAGTTCAATCTCTGGACCGGGTAGTACAGACTGAGACTCAGTGGAAACAGGATGAACAATAACTGAGCAGTACTAAAAAAAAGAACACGACAACACGCAGACACAGAATAAGAACAATCTACTCTCGTAAATTAAATAAAGTGTTCATTTCGAAATGTCTTGAAGGTTATTTGTGTTGACAGTGAACTAAAAAGACGGGAGGACACAACTGCTGAAAATTTGTGATAATAATAAGAAAGATAAGGATATTAGTCCGGATGTAAATAATCTAAATAATACAATGTTGTAATTAAGAAACATAAATAACGAGGAAGGAAGGTTTGGAGAATCTGATATTCACAAGTCGAATAGAGGCAAAGAGAGACAAAGGAAAACAACGCGTGACGCACGTGACGGGCTTATACAATTGTTTGAGAATGTCATCTGAGGGAGGTAGCAGAGGGAAGGAACTTGTTGAGAGCTGCAAGGGATAGGAGGAAGTGGAGAGCCATGATCGCCTAAATCCTGAAAGGACATGGCGCATAAAAAGAAAGAATTATTATGAAGAGGGAAATGATGAACATTATTTTATCTCAATGTGCATCATTTCGCTCTGTATGTTTTGAAAATTCGAATTAAATTATTTTTTTTTTTACTGGAAATACCACTGAAAATTTCACGTTTTTTTCTATTTGAATTTTCTTATGAATCTTAATTCTTAATTAATTATTGAATAAAGTTATGCGATTTGTACGACAATAAAATATCCGTAGAAATTTCACTGTCGCATCGGTAAATATTTGAGCTTAACAGCTTTAAGAAAATATTGCAATGACGATCTAAATACGAATTCTGGTTGTTACTTAATGATTTGAAAATGTAAACTTTTCCTATTTAACTGAAGCAGACATTGAACACTTTTATTTTCCCCTTTTCTTTCTTTCTTTCTTACTGAAACCAGGTAGCGTTTCTAATGTCTTTTTCGTCTTTCCACGCGATCAAAGCGGAATAGTTCAATATATATTAGTTATTATCAGGAGACGTTAAAGACATTTATCTGCCCCTCTTTCTTTGCTTTTTTCTCACTGAAACCAGGTAGCGTCACCAATAAGTCTTTTCCCTCGTTCCAGGCGATGAAAACAGAAAATTTCATTATTTATGAGGCATTGGCAGGGCGTAACCATGGTACTAACTAATGGAGTGGCAAACAGAATTATAATAAAATACTTATTATATTATCTCAGACTTTGCGAGATTGACACCTGTGACCTAAAATCGATTTAGATTTCATCTAATTATTAATTTTATTTTCATTAACATAAATTATTCAAATGAAATATTTGTATTTGGAAATATATTCAGCTTTTAAATTTTACGATGAAGATGTTAAAAAAACGTTTTTTAGAAGCAGGTTTTAAAATCACATCACCATCTTGATAAGTCCCATGACCAGATGCGGTCGTAGGATCACCATGCAACTGAAAATCTTACCAGTTGCATTCATATGTTGCAGTTTCAGGCCATTGTTTGGACTTCTATGATCTTGCAGTCAACCCAGAGTATTTTTTCTCTGCATGTCACATCTTTTACTTAAGGTGGTATCTTGTTGGTTGGTAGTGGAAAGATTGTTGGCTCTAATGACGTGTCCATAAAATTTCATCCCTCACTTCTTGAAGGTGGTTATATGATCTTCCTACAGGCCTGTTTCTGGTCCTATAGTATCTAGCACTATGTCATTTGTAAAGCAATCTTGGCAAATGACTGGTATGCTTCTTCTATCTAATGTTTGGATTCTTCGCTCTAAGGCTGCTGTTAATGTCTAAGTTTCAAAGGCGTACAGACAGTTCGAGAAAGCCAGTGAAGACGAGTTTAGTTTTGCGACTACGGTCATCTTTTTTCTGGTTCTTGAAAGTATTTATATTCTGGAATCTTCCTCGCTGATAATCGAGCCAAATTGAAATTCCAACTACTAAAGGAGATTTATAATCTGACATGCTTATTGCATTAACACGTTAATTCCCGCCATAAATGTTGCTGTTAATTTAAAAATTAAAATAGAAATCCGGTTTTAATTATAATTATCTAAAAATTCAGTATTAATTATAGGTTTATAAATATCTAGTATCATTAACACTAGCCTGCGTTAATTTTTTTCCAAAGGTCAAATAAAATCATATATTTATCAAGTGATATATGATCGCAATTTTCTGCTGAATTTACAAATACTATTCATTGTGTATGGTCAGGTCTAGTTTTTAAGATGTGCTTGAACACTTCACAACAAGTTGTACACAATAAGAACACTTATTCAAAAGCCCGCGGGGTTGGAGGAATGGTAAACGGAAGAGTATACTATTTGCCATTCCAATGGTCTGCAAGGAAGGTAAAGATTACATTGCGGACTGCTATTTCTGCATGATAAATCTAAAAGAAAGAAATGACAAGAACAAGCACCATATCCAATATCCCGATGTTACTTCTGCCATAAGACGAATCCCCCATTGCCCAGACCTTCCTGTTCCAAAGCGCTACCAAGGCCGATGGGATGTAAACTTTCTCGCAGAGTACGGATGGTGCTTGAACCGGTGTGCGAATGGCTGCCGAGCACAGAAGGTAGTCCCTGAAAAGACCTTTCATCCATGAATAGCTTCTTTTGTCTATTTTTCAGTTTACTATGGCCCAATATGAGCTTTCTGCAAATATATCAGCACTAAATTTAGCATTATTTGTTTAATTCAACAAGAAAATAAATAGAGATCTTCTATACATTTCAAGTAAGAGCTTGTATCTTCAAAATTTGATCTGATGAAAAACAATGAGTATGATTTTTGGATTCAGCGTAAAAAGCTGCCTTAAAATCAGCCATTATATATTCGATCTTGAAAATATTGCAGTCAAGTGTAATATGTTCATATAATTCTTATTAAAAATCTTGATGATAGCTTGTTTTGTGAAACTCACCTCTTATTGACCATAGAAATATGTATTTATAAAGATAATATCCTATACAATTGAATAAATTATATCATTATTTTACATACTAATATAGAATTAGTATTGGAATATGATTCATATAGTAAACTTTACATATGATCAGTAATGCATGAAATAGATGATATAGTTCGAAAGGTTTATTATATAAAGCTTATAGCCTATGAACTACAAGACATGACAGAATGCATGGTCATCAGTAAAAGGATGAACCGGAAATGCGATTTGCAGGTCGGGAATACAAGAATCACGCAGACGCGGATGTTTACTGAGATCCGTAGACGTATTGGGATGGCCAAGAACGCATTCCAAAAGCTGTGCAGAGTATTGCAAGACAGCAGGATATCTTTAGTAACAAAGAAAAGAATACTGAGCTTTTACGTGACATCTGTCCTTCTTTAAAGCAGCGAATGTTGGAACATTTCATCAAAGATGAGGAAGAGACTCGATGCGACGGAGATATCGTTCCACAGAAGGATGCTACGGATATCATGGACCGAACGTTTGAGCAAGGAGGAGGCTTATTCTTAACATCAGGAAGAAGCAGCTGATACTCACGGGTCGAATAGAGGGAAAAAGAGACAAGGGAATGCATGACATACCTAGCGGGCTTAAGCAAGTGGATGGCAGAACGTGGTCTGGGGGAGGTAATACAGGGTAGGAACTTGTTGAGGGCTGCAAGGGATCGAGTGGGGGAGGAAAGCCATGATCGCCTAGGTCTTGAAAGGACATGACACATAAAAAAGAAAGAATATAGTACATATATGAACGTCAAGACAATTCCATTTATACACCTAAAATATTCTGTCCCTTGCTTATGAAAAATCAGTTTTAATCACAGACTGAAAATATAATACAAATAGCATTTCGAATAAGATTCGTGAAGTTCCCTGTTTCATTCTGTCTTCAACTATATGGCGCCCACGCTTGAGAATAGATGGCCGTAGGTTTTTGTATAATAGGTGGAGCGGAAAAAATTGCCGAAGTACCCCACGAAATAGTAGTGTCATTTTTAATGAGACATTTAACGTCAGAAGTACATCCCATATAACAAGCGGGCGTAAAACCTTTGCACTGGCTTATCTGATATAAATAGGTGAGAGTTTTTCGGGCGAACACAGGCATCACTGAACGCGCAGTCAATATTCTATGGACTAGCGCAGTGATAAAAGTTGAAGTCCTACTCACGGGGTTGTTTATGCGCAATTTTGAAGTCGAAATACTGTATGCACATGTTATAAATTGGATATTGACTATGT
>OZ010572.1:24203369-24220869 GCA_963932145.1 Acanthosepion lycidas
CACGTGCAACAATGCGTTGCTTCCGGTGTCGAGAGATAGGCCACATTGCTTCATCGTGTCCGGGAAAAGACGTCAGCGCCGGTGTCTTCCCTAAGCGAGTTATGAATGAGGCGCTACCTGTCTTGGGTATTTACGTGGATGGAATTAAGAGAATGGCACTGGTGGACACTGGCTGCTCACAGACACTCGTGAGTGAGTCAGCCTGTCAATCCTGGCGGGAGACGGAGGTTGACGTACTCACCGTAAACGGAAATACTCTCAAATGTTGCGGAGTTGGAAGTATCAAGCTTGACGTGGATAACGCAAACCCCCTTAAGATCGAAGCCTTGGTAGTGGATGGAGGGCTATTGGGTTTCGACTTGTTGCTCGGGTTTGAGGCCATTAAAAATTTGGGCGGAATCCAAATAACAGAGAGTGGCGATATACGGTTTCCCAAGCGATCTGTTGTGCCGCCATTAAAATAGAAGAACCTGATTTCTGTGCCGAATTCGACCCAAGCCAAAAGATATGGGTCGCATCATGGAAGTGGTCTAATGGTCGATCACCGGAGAGTTTGCGAAATCGGATGCCCGAGTACCCAATACCAAAGGGAGTCAAGGAGGAATACGACCAAGAGCTGCAGACCTGGTTTGATAACGGTTGGTTGCAGCCTTATGCTGAAAAGGAACTCGGTCCTCCAAAAGGTTTAATTCCGTTGATGGCGGTGGTGCAGAAAAACAAAAATAAAGTGCGGCCAGTATTAGACTATCGAGAGCTGAATGAGTGTCTCGACGCACACACAGCCAATGCTGACGTGTGCGCACAGAAACTGAGGGAGTGGCGTAAAAAAGGACCGGAAGTCGCTATCCTTGACCTACGGCAGGCTTATTTGCAAGTACATATCCATCAGTCATTGTGGCCCTTTCAAACTGTAATCTTCAAGGGACAAAGATATTGCTTGACCCGAATGGGTTTCGGGTTGAATGTTGCACCAGCCATAATGAAGGCCATTGTGGACGCCGCGTTAGCGAAAGACGAGTTAGTTCGACGGGCAAGCTCATCATATATTGATGATATTTATGTTGACGAGAGCATGATTTCAGCAGATCTCGTGAAAGAGCACTTGGCTACGTTTGGTTTGACCTGTAAGGATCCGGAGCGGTTACGGGACGGCACACGTGTGTTGGGTTTGCACGTCGCAGAAGATAACAACACGCTTAAGTGGACACGTGAAAATGGCATTCCAACAGTTCCTGAGGTCCTGACACGACGTAACATCTTCTCGTGGTGTGGAAAACTGGTGGGTCACGTTCCTGTATGTGGGTGGCTTCGAGTTGCGGCATCATTTGTAAAACGCAGGACAGTATCGATCACGTCTGGGTGGACGACGAAGTGACAGATGCTCCCCTTAAGAACATGATTGAGGACATAGCGAAAAGAATACGCCAGAACGACCCTGCACACGGTTAGTCGTGCACAAGCGGACATGCTTATGAGGTATGGGTCGATGCAAGTTCTCTCGCCACAGGGGTTTCGTTGGAGGTTAACGGAAGCGTTGTAGAAGACGCATGTTGGCTGCGACATGTGAAGGACGCCCAACATATCAATTTATCAGAATTGGATGCTATTCTGAAGGGCGTCAATTTAGCGTTACAGTGGAGCGCAACGGAGCTACACCTCTTCACGGACTCCGCGTGTGTGCACCGGTGGGTATCAAACATGCTCACTGGCAAAGCCAGAATACGAACTAAGGCGGCTAGTGAGATGCTGATCCGGAGGCGTTTGAGTACTCTTGAAAAGCTGATTCAAGAGTATAACTTATTGATCACGATACGATTAGTAACGTCGAGTGAGAATCGAGCGGATAAGCTCATCAGAGTACCGCAACGATGGTATGATATGATAAAGAAGGAAACCGAACCAATACGCCCGATATGCGCTTCCATGGTGAACGAAACCTCTCCTGATCAGATACGTGTCATACATTGCCAGAGTGGACACCCTGGCGTCAGGCGGACGCTATATTTTGTAAGACGAGTCTACCCTACGACATCCAAGGCGGCTGTCAAGGCAGTGGTCAGAAAATGTAAAGAATGCCAGTCAATTGACCCGGCCTCAAGTCGTTGGCCCCGTGGCAACTTAAGTGTGACTGAAATCTGGACCCGCTTAGGAATGGACATTACACATTACGGTGGGCAACACTACCTTACGTTAATAGATTGTGGCCCTAGTAGATTTGCGATATGGCGACGCCTGCTTCAACAAGACTTGAGAAGCGTCATTCGGCAGTTAGAAAGTATTTTTTTTGAACGAGGCCCACCATCAGAAATCCTGACCGACAATGATACTGCATTTCGCAGTAAGTCCTTTAAAGATTTCCTGGATGACTGGGGAGTCCAACTTCGTTTTCGCTGCGCCTATGTTCCTGCAGGAAACGGTATAGTGGAAAGATCTCATCGGAGTATAAAGCGAATTGCAGCAAGAAAGCAATGTTTGATAACGGAGGCAGTATACTGGCATAATATCACGCCAAAGGATGATATATCGTTGACTAGTGCGCCTGCCAATATGATTCACCGTTACCAACTGAAAGTGAAGGGAATTACTACAACATTACCACCTGATCATTGTAGGCATCACAATATATACAAAGTTGGGAACAGAGTATGGGTGAAAGCTCCCCATGGCCGGTGTACCTCCAGGTATCAAGTCGGTCGCGTGACGGACATTATAAGTCCACAAACCGTACTAGTTGACGGGATGCCACGGCATGTAAAAGATCTTCGCCTTTTCGTTGATTCTGATACATCGCCGAGCGAATCCGATGATGATTCATCGTCTGACAGTGAGCAGATAATTGAGATCTGCGAATCCGATGCGTCCACAGACACAGAACTTCTGGAAACTCGAGATACGTCTGATGACTCCTCAGGAGACGACTCTCCGACACGCGTAAGAGAAATAGTGCCATTACGTCGAAGCACCAGGATAAAGAGACCTGCTCCAGATTGTTCGATTTGTGATAGTGAGATCAAGGGGGAGTATTGCGAAGAAAACGGCGACTTACCTCGTCAAACCAAGACGCAGCGTGTCGCGTGTATTCTACGACGGAAAAAGTGTCGAAAAAGAAAACTACTTACCAAACAGAGGGGCACGTATTCCGCATAACATGCTGAAAATGGAATAATTGAATTAAAGAAAAAATAAGTCAGTCGCAGAAGTCGCTATAAAAGTATTTTGATATGCAAATTACGGAAAATCCTATCCCAGCTGTCGACGAATGAAAGAAATAGGTTCTGCCGATAAAAGCAGTTGGTGTTCTCAATTCGGGAGGTGAAAATTCGGGCATTTTTGGTTTCGGCGTTTGTCAGAGAGTGAGTTATTTTTCTGACTGGTTACATGCATTGTGATTTAAAATAGTACCGGCGAATCGAGTTTTCAGCATTTCTTTCTGCCCACGATATTCGAGTCTGGACATACAGTGATTCTTCTTTGTCTTGTGGAAGTAATCTGCGACAAATACTTCCTTTGCTTTCAGAACGCTTACAAAAGTATAGAGGGTCGAATCAGCCTGATTACATTCGTATTGAAGAGTTAGTAAAATAAATAATAAAAAAATGTTACTATATATATATATATATATATATATATATATATATATATATATATATATATATATATAAGCAAATATATCGATATAGATCCAACAGTATGAAGAAAATATACAGAAAAAACAAACAAAAATCTTAATATGCAATTATGCTGTATTAATGTTAATATAATGTCAACGCTTTATGAATATGTCCTGATGATAGTCTAAAATAGACCGAAACGTCCGACGTTGACATTATATTAACATTAATTCAGCATAATTGCATATTAAGATTTTTGTTTGTTTTTTCTGTATATTTTTCTTCATATATATATATATATATATATATATATATATATATATATATATTAGTTATCACCACGGGATCGCTGGAAAATGAGCATAGCAGGATAATAACGGCCTTAAACTTGATGAAAATATTTTTTATCGTCTAAATGGTCATGTATCTTCAAGAGGAAAGATTATTTTTTTACATTTTTTAATAATTTCTAGCACGTCCAAAATTTTCGTTAAAAATCTTATAAAGTATCAGTTTAGCTTTATGTAAACAAGTTATTTACCTCGTTATTTTTAAGTAGGCAGAGCATGATAAAAACTGCCTTAAACTTGACGAAAGCAGAATTTTATCGTCAAAATGTTTGTTACTACCAACGCAAATCACGTGACGGACTATTGTTTTCATGATGCTTCCGGTCTTCCGTATATTTGTATTTGAGCTATTTTGGGGTACAAAAAATATGTTATATTAGATTTTTAGCTATTGGCAACTTTCTGATTGTAACCAGCTTTATTTTATAATATGTAAATGATATTTATCTACTTAATAACACCACTGACTAAGGTGTACAATATTTTCATTAATTTTAGAATATTTACCAACTTTAATGTAAAAAAAAAAAATAATTTAAGAAATAACAAATAATTGTTGTAAAATTTTATTTTTCATCGAAAACGTTTCTTGCTTTCAGAAAATATTATCCATATACCTACAAACAAGTAAAAGCAATTAAAAGCTTTTGAAATAATATATTTGTTTTATTGAGTTTTGTATGTTACAATTCAGGGCTGATTTTAAGGCAGAAAGGTGTCAACTAAAAAAATGATTTGCTTTCCTCAAAGCCTTGTACTTTTAACTAATTAATCAATAAATCTGTACAAATTAGAATTTTACGAGTTTTCATAAAATTAATTATGGGGGTAATAAATATAAAAAAAAAAATGTTACCATGACTTTGAAAAAAAATAGACATATTTATAATAATTTCCATCATTTGTGAATAGTTTCTGAAAGTTTCATTAAAATCTGACAAAGATTTTTATTTTTAGAAAATTTTCAAAATTAATGACTGCCATTAAAAAAACACACACAAAAATCAGCTACGTTATTTAGTCGGACACCTGCTGATAAAGAGAAACGATGTTTTCAATCAAAAGTTAAAATGCTCTAATAAAAACAGAAAAATTTTGAAAAATAATTAAAAATTACTTTGTTCTTTCCTCTTAATAAAAACATAAACATTTTGACGATAAAATTTTGTTTTCGTCAAGTTTAAGTCCTTTATTATCCTGCTATGCTCATTTTTTCATACGATCCCGTGGTGATACATATATATATATATATATATATATATATATATACATATATATATATATATATATATATATATATATATATATATATATATATTATATATGTTCATCCTCTGGGCTACTCTTCCTTAAAGAACTCAATAATATAAAGCAGGCGCTTCCCTAACCACCTTATAGACCACCAAATTAGAATATTTCTTGCCAAAGTAAATAACAATGATAGTGAACATACAGTCAAAAATAACATAAATCTCTTCTACAAAAAGACAAATGCACATCAACGACAAACAAGATGAATCTTCACTTAAAAATATCATAAAGAAATACAACTTTTTAGACGCTTTATGTTACACCTATCCGACCACTGCCCTATTAGAAGCCATTTAAACCCACACACAAATTTACCAAAATCCATCCGAAACATACTAGTAGAAAATACAAACATAGTAACCTTATCCATATATAAAAAAAAAGATTAAAAATTATGGAAGTTTTAATAATAAAAAAGAAAAAGTCAACTTAATAATATTAACTACGAACATGGCCACAATGCGCTAACTGTTTCTGGAAAAAAAACAAACAACAAAAAAAAACAAAAAAACATCTCTATAACACTAAATGTACACATAGCCCACACACAATTAAATTGAAAAAAATTGACTCATTCTTGATAATGCCTAAAAGTATAGCCAAAAGCCCTCGGAATTAAAGAATATTTGGACAATTTCTACACACTCTGTGTCCATAAAAGGAAACACTTGTTCGAACAGAAGAAAAAATGAATAACAAGTTTAATCGTAGTACCTTGTTTTCTTTAATGAAACCTATCTATCTATCTATCTATCTATCTATCTATCTATCTATCTATCTATCTATCTGCGTGTGTGTGTGTAGATAGTTATCTCTATACAGATCTGTCTGTTTATCTCCCTCACTGCCGTATTAAAGTGAAGAGCATATTTCATAGTGTGATTAAAATCGCACCCGATATCTCTCGACGCTTTCCAGTTTATTATTTAGCTGGAAATCGTATTTAACAGTGTGCGAATATTTCTCGCCTATTCCTAAACAATAAAGTTACCGACGAATCTGTGATAGGATTCAGCGACCATTTACACATTGATGAAAACTAGGATCATAAACATGTCAAAAGATAACATGTCACATGCGAATCAGTTTGATTTATTTATATTTTGGCTGTTTTTCTTTCTTCTCGCAAAAGACGACAATCAAGCGAAATGAAATTGTGAATTCTGTTTATTGCAAAGTAGTGAATCACGAGGTGTTCATATTGTCGGAGATTAGGTGTTTTATACGAGCTTGATTTGATACAAAACGGTTAAGATATGTTATACATAGAAATAAAAAGGACAACAATATTATTCAGAAAAAGAGGGAAAAGTGAAATATGATGAAATAACCGTTTTTTTTTGTTTTTTTTTAAATATGGTAAAAAACACTTAGTGTTTGGAAAGGCTATGATTTTCTGAAACGCACCTCTGGAAGGAAAGTTATGTCCAGACGGATATTCGTAGACAGTCAAACTAAAAACAAAAACCAAAAAACAAAGAAAACAAAAACAAAAGCAAAAAAAAGAAAAACAAACAAACAGTATAACTGGCATTAGAATCAGTTCATGTAAACCGATTTACGATATATATATATATATATATATATATATATATATATATAGATAGATAGATAGATAGATAGATAGATAGATAGATAGATAGATCTGAACGACCAAACACATTTAAAAAAGATTCCAACACACCCAGGCAAAATAAAAATAGAGAAGTGATTAAGGTGTCAAGCTGACATTTTATGTAGTCCACTTACTAAACGGTTTCAGTGATGAGTAAACGATCAAAAATAGTATTCAATTCTGGGAAAAAAAATGTCCTTCTGAGATCCATTTAAACGAACTCTATTCATTGTTTCCTTCTGATTTGCTTACATTCAATGTTCTCTGAGTATGTTATTTTTTTTTTTTTTTGAAGTGGGCCGAAATAGGAATGTACTAAGATAAGATAGATTGGTGCAATGCTTATTAACAATGTCTGGTCCCTATATGTTAGGTACTAGTTATCAAACTAGTCGACTGAAATGAACATTACTACTCACAACGCTCGGTCCCCGGGTGTGCTCCCACCTTTGGCTTTTTGCTCAAATTAGCAAAACTTAGTAAATGCAGAAGGATTCGCTAGATTCGTGCTGATACATTCATGCGCCTTTGTGTGAGTGTCTGGAAGTAAATGGTTTTCGGAAGCGCACTTCGGAAAGAAAAGAAAAACGTTTCTAATCAATAAGGGACATATTTCAATAGTAATAAAAAAGATATCAAAGAGTAGAAATGACATTTTAAGCAGTACTGACACACACACACACACACACACACACACACACACACACACACACACACATATATATATATATATATATATATATATATATATATATATATCGTTATCTCTTTACACACACACACACACACATATATATATATATATATATATATTTGTGGAGTACAAGTTTTTATTACGGAAATGAAAACGGCAAAACGAGTTTTACCTTTCATGATTAAAAGGAAAAAGGGAAAAAAAATGATACTCGACCGGTTTCGCCCTCACTCAACAGAGCTGCAATCGAGGGTAGACTAAATATTGCAATATAAAATATAAAAAGATGAGAAGCATGTGATAAAATAAAGGTGGAAAGATTAGATGGAAATCACGTCAAGCCCTAACAGGCATAACCTCTGTTTACAGAGGGAGGGTTGCCTGCACCTGACACGGATCGTTTCCAGTACAGTAAGTATAAGTGTAACACAGAATGAGTATGACTAAGTATGGAAAATGAGACAATACTGAAATTTATGACACAACTTGGATTGTTTATAAGGTGCTCAACATTGGCGAAGCCGTATGTGTTCCTGATCTTATCACCAGATTGAAACGTACCATTCCTAATTCTTCCGGTTACATACTGGTTAATCCTTGCGTCTAAACGTAAGGTAGTTCTACCTATGTAGTCGGCTCTTCAACTACATTCAAAACGGTATATTAAATTATTAATATGGTGGGGAGGCAGAACGTCCTTCAGAGCAGACATTCAGGGAAACCTGGTAGGAAAAACAACACGCACATTGGCGGAATAGATATATATATATATATGGGTTTCATCATTAATGTATCGGATAAAGCAAGGTCGTTGTATCAGAATCAACACAGTAAATATGAGCGTCTCGTTGTAGGGTCACAAGTCACAGGTCAAGAGTTCGTTACTAGAGAATAGTAAATCTCAGTTTTTGTCCATTCTGATCTTGGGCCAAACTAAATCAAGCTTTATAAATACCTATATTAATTTGTGTGTGTGTGTGTTTGTGTGTGTGTGTGAGAGAGAAAGAAAGACAGAGAAAGAAAAGAAAGAGATAGCGAGAGAGAAAGAGAGAGAGAGAGAGAGAGAGAGAGAGAGAAGGAAATAAACAAAGAGAGAAATAAAAAGAAAAGAAGAAAGGAAGAGAATAGTGACTTTGATTCTTATTGGGATTCTCCATATTTTGTTTTTGTGCGCTCAGATAATAATAATAATAATAATAATAATAATAATAATAATAATAATAATAATAATAATAATAATAATAACAACAACAACAACAATAACAATAACAACAACAGCAATTATCATTATTATTATTATTATTATTATTATTATTATTATTATTATTATTATTATTATTATTCATGTATTTGATTCCGTGTTTGTGTAGGAGTAAGAAAGAAAGTAAACATAAACAAAGAAAAGGAAAGAAAAAGAAATAAAGAAATTAAGAAATGAATAAAGAAAAAAAAGAAAGAAATTAAAAAGGAAAGAAAAAAGGAAAGAAAGTAAGAAATAAAAAAAAAGAATGAAAGAAAGAAAATGAAAGAAAAAAAATAAAGAAATACAAAGGAAAACAACCGCCTAATTTGTTGTATTGTTTTGCAAACTTATCTTGCTCACCGTTTCACTTGTAGAGTTTGATACGGACTGGGTGTTTCATTAGTAGCCATGTGCCAGAATAAACTCAGTAAATAAGTTTAAAAGCTAATGTATGGTTTTCAAATTAATCTTACATGTCTCAAGTAGTGAATTCGATCCTCCTTAGTTACTCCATATTGTGAAAATATGTCACACTAAACCAGGGTGAGAGTCTAAAAGAGGGAGAGGGATAGAGAAAAGGAGGTTGTAAATTGTTAGAGTGAGAGAAAGAGAATGAAAGAGAGAGAGAGAGAGAGAGAGAGGGAGTGCTGACAAGTAAATGTTAAGTATTAGGTTGGTGCAAAAATACTGACGCAATAATGTCGTTTTTTGACGTTAGAAATACGTCAAAAAACGACATTATTACGTCATTATTTTTGCACCAACCTAATAGTAAGAAACAAAATCATTTCTCCCAAGAGATCAAGTAACTGCATAGACGAAGGGAAATATCTCGAGACAGAATTTTATGTCTCTCGGTTGTCGCCTCTGCTCAGCATAGAAATCATTTTTTTTTTCTCTCCACGTTCTTTCGTGGCATCTTCTCGATTCTGATTAGAATTAGTGGAAAGAATGTTTTATTACCGTTTTCAGTTCATATACAGTTCGAAGATAATTTTGAGAAATTCTCCATTTTTTTTTCATATGCTCAGAGTGAATTACCACAAGTCTTTATGTCTTCGTTTCGTCAAAGCAATGCCATCACATCCAATCCATCTTCCATTGATTTTTTTTAAATTTCAAAACTCTCTTCCACCGGAAAGAAAAATGTACTGCTAATCCATCCATCTGAAGTACTGCTGACGCCTTGAGTTACTTCCTGTGCAGCTGGGAAATGATTTCAAGGAAAGAGAAAAAGCGGGTGTGGGGAGAGTGAGAGTAAACGTGTGAGTGATAGTGAGGGAGACATAGAAAGTAAGAGAGAGAGAGAGAGAAACAACAGTGTGACAGAAAGAAAGAGTGGGAGAGAGTGATATATATATATATATATATATATATATATATATATATATATATATATATATATATATATATATATATATATATATATATATATATAAACGAAGAGAAGGACCGAGTGAGGAAGAGAAAGTTTATTATTTTCTCATGAGATCAAGGAACTGCACAGACGAGGTGAAATATCTCGCGACAAAAATTCATGTCTCGGGGTGATCGACTTTTCTCAACGCAAAATTTGATTTTTTCTCTTGACATTCTTTGGAGGCATTTTTCTTTTCTGATTATAATTCGAGGAAACAATGTTTTATAGCCATTTTCAGTTCCTCTGCAGTTCTTAGATAAGGTTAAGAAATTATCTATTTTTTTATACCCTAGAGTGAATTATCACAAGTCGTTAAGACTTGGCTTCGAAGAAGAAGCCATAATACAACAGATTCAAGTTAAACTGAAACTCACTGAAGTTTCCACGCATAAAAAAATTCTATTCAGAGAGCAAATTCTGGTGCTGATCAATCTTATTGAATTACTGATGCTAAACCACTTTGTTGAAGATGACAATGAACAGTTGTATGGTTTGAACTGAGAACCACTGCCAATTCCTCAACTGATAAAGCAGGATTTTCTTCAAGGGCAGCTTCAAGAAACTTTTCATCAAACACAACTGGATGTCCGGTTCGATCTACATCTTCAAGGGTGAAATCTCCACCTCTGAATTTTGCAAATCATCTTCTGCAAGTTCTTTCATTCACATATTCCTCACCAAAAACTAAGTGTATGTTTCTAGCCGCTTCGGCCGCTGAGTTTCCTTTCTTGAACAAAATTTAGTTTTATTGTTCTCTGAAAAAAAAAATTTGATCAGTTTAAATGCATCTAAACATAAAAATAATGTTCAGCTCCATTAGACATTATAAAATACTCTTTAAATTTCGTTCATTTTAAAGAAAATTAAAATTCGGACAGAACTTATGGGTATGAACTGATATATACACACACACACACACACACACACACACTATATATATATATATATATATATATATATATATATATATATATATATATATATATATATATATATATATAATATATATATGTTTGTGTCTGTATGTAATAAAATAAAACTTAAATGCATAGTTGTTTTCATTCATTTTTATATAAAGATGCACATGGAAGGGAAAATGCTCAGCTATACCTTTATACGACTTTTAGTGAATTAACTCTGTATTCCACGGTATTTGTTCTTTTCCAGATGGTGATCACTTCTTCTTCTTCTTCTACTTCTTCTTCTACTTCTTCTTCTTCTTCTACTTCTTCTTCTACTTCTTCTTCTTCTTCTTCTTCTTATATACAGGGTGGGTTTGGTAAATTGTCGTCTAATTGATGCAAAACTGAAGATAACACTGACATCGCATTTTAACAGATATATTTACCAAAATTACATTAAAATATCTTGAAATACTGAAAGGTACGTTTTTTCAATAAAATCACTATTGACTTCAACCACGGCTTTCAGTCAACTTCGGAATCTCCTACAACTCTTCTGGACGGTCTCTTTGTTTATGTTAGTAAATTCGGCCATAATACTTGCCTTCAGTTCATCTTTGGTGTTACAAGGAGTTTTGTTGGTCTCTCACTCAACTGTGCCCTGCACTTAATAATCAAGGGGGTTGCAGTCTGGCGAGTTAGGTGGGCAGATGTAAGGGGTAATGTGGTCGCAGAAATTGTCTGAATGTCATGACTAGGTTCTTCTGTTTGTGTGGCATGGTGCAGAATCCTCTTGCCAGGCATAGGTTCTTTCAGCTGCAACCCTCTTGACCCAGGTCATCACTATTTACTGAAGGGACTTGATGTAGGCCTCTTTGTTGAGGATGAAACCCAGTTGGAACATGAATGGAGGTATAATGTCGCCATCACTACTGATCACACCACCCACCTTCTTAATCATCATTAGACTCATTCAACTACACTGTCCTCAGTTGCTTCCGGCATAGATTCCAAACAGTACAGCCTGACGTTTCCAAATTTCTGGCGGAATGAATTGCGTCATGGTGTTCTTTTTTCTCACAGAGGGTGCCCAATTGACATTGCGATACTGTGCAGTCAATACAATAAAAAACAAGCAAAGCGCACGCGCGAAATTAAAAATAAAACGTGGCGACAATTTACCCATCACATCCTATAGGTATCTTCTCTCAGCCGTGACAGAATTGCTTCTGGCTAAGTGCGTTTGCTTCTCTGTCGCACAGAGATACCCACCAAAATCAAATTGAAGAGAATTGCCTCGTCAGCCCCCGCCCATCAAAATCATGGAGATAGTGAATAGAGAGAAAGAATGATAATCCCAGATGCGATCGGATGCCGACGAATAGATATAAAATGGACGCGAGTGGTTTCCTTTCTGGCCATGAAATTTCTGATTGATTTGTTAGGGAAGTGACATCTTGATTATATCGAATTGGAGAGGAGATCCCAGTGCGTGGAAAGTGCCTGGAAAGCAATACCACCGTTTAACGCAAGCCTTTTGTCTGGAATTCGTTAAATGGAACAGTTGATTATTGTGTCAACATGTGATCGAGGACCTCAGGGTGCTGCCTTTGCTCAAAAAATTGGACACGCCAGATTATGCGCTCCCTACAAGAAACTATGATTAAGGTCAGCTCAGCATATTTGTAGTATAAACCACAGGCGAATCCTGTGTGTTGAGCAGGCGTTTTTAATAACGATTTGCTAGCCTCCTTGGCAGACAGGTGTAGGCAGAAATGTGTAGTAGCCGGCCACATCTATCTATCTATCTATCTATCTATCTATCTATCTATCTATCTCAGTCTCTCCCATAGTCTGTCTATCTATCTATCTATCTATCTATCTATCTATCTATTAACTAGGGGGCTTTAGGTATGATGATGATTGGCTAAATATTCTTACCTATATTTTATAGTCTTTTACTTTCATTACATATAGAGTTGATTGTGCCAAATAATAGTAGATATATAAGAATCACTTTTTCGTATTGTTATAAAAAAATCTCATATAATATTTGAGCATAATGTTAGCTTGATTGTCACGCCGTGTTTCACTGTAGTATCTTGAGTTCAAAT
Organism: Acanthosepion lycidas; assembly: GCA_963932145.1. Classification (NCBI taxonomy): domain Eukaryota; kingdom Metazoa; phylum Mollusca; class Cephalopoda; order Sepiida; family Sepiidae; genus Acanthosepion; species Acanthosepion lycidas. Next base: position 24,216,630 of record OZ010572.1, read on the forward strand.
TTAGTTAAGCATATATATATATATATATATATATATATATATATATATATATGTATATATGTATATATGTGTGTGTATGCGTGTGTGTGCCTGTAATTGGGTATGTGTTTGTTTTTGTGTGTGTGTTTGTGTGGGCAAACGCACACAAACGATCATAAATATACAGTGAGCTGTATAAACCGACAAAAACTCCAGCTTTCATCGAGTCACTTGAGTACCATTTTCGCGGCTTTTTATGTCAGCCATAATTTTCAAATATTTGTCACTGGACAGTTGCTGTCAAAATTTGAAATGCGCCACCATTATGGCGCATTTTAATGAGCCTCGCGAATATTACTTGCGCACAGCGGGCACCTTATTAAAACTTGAAATAGTTATTGATTGATTGGATGAATATTCGGCGGCCTGACATTTCTTCCCTGTCTGGTCGACGACAAATAATGTTATTCGGTACCATTATGCATAAGTCACAAGGACTTTCTACATTTCTATGACGTTTGGCCATTTGTGCATTCAATTATAAAGCAGGAAGTTTGGCATTTAAAAATAATACCAAAATAATTACCTGCACTGATATACCCTACCACTGGTAATGGTAATATTAACCGTTTCCTTATAAGGAAACATTGAGCATTCAATGACTGAGCAGCCAGTACTATTTTCGATTGAAATTTATAAAACCTAACATTATATTTAAAGTAGTGTGGAATGTCAATATCAGTATCTGTCTATAATTCTAAGATGAGGTATTATGTACACTATTTACATTATTCGGACTATTGTCCTCATCTTTGTTGCCATATTTATTACAACCTTTCAGCCGTTGTACGCACCACAAAAATCTCCTGAGACGACCAAGCATAGAAATGAATACAATATGGGAACCAGTAATAAGGAGTGTCAGAGAAAAGCAATAATAACAAAAATTGCAATATGAACTCTGGTAAAAACATGTGCGATAACAGCCAAAAAATTGCAATATGAGCACTGGTAAAAAATGTTGCTGAGACATTAGGTTTATAATACCGAGAAATTCATACACAGATGTTCTCGAGGCAAAATGGCACAGTGGATAAAGTCGTTGGTTAGATCCAGTGACAGGACCTAAAGAGTGTGATTAAGGGGAACTTGGAGAGGGGAATTAACAAGAGGTAACTGATAACTGACATCCATTAAACATAGAACTAGAAAAGTCTACCCCAGTGAGCTAAATAAAGGAGTCAGTTCGACATTTCAACCACCTGAAGAAGGCTGGAGCATACAACGGCCGAAACGTTGTAAGAAATATGACGACAAAGATGAGGACAATAGTCCGAATAATGTAAATAATCTCCTATATTTCTTTTCTCATTATGCATTCCTAAATTTTCAAGTGTTTTTACTTGTTCGTATTCTCATTAAAACTTCCTTATTTGTCTCGTTGTTTTTTCCTTTGTTATTCTGAACATGTTTTGATTGTAAATTGAGAATATCCATACCGATGATACGACGATATACGACTGCACCTCCAAAACTCGTGTTGATCAGAGACTGGCAGCTGATTTCACACCGGACATTGCTCTTACTTCTCAGTTTGGGGAAAAACTGCCTCATTATATTCAGTGCCTTGAAAACCAAACTAATCCGCTGATCGAAACACAAACTATCAACAGTCACAATGAATGGATGTCTCCCCTACTCTGGGAATTTCCGTGCCTTGAGAGACTATTTGGTCTTCAACTCACTCTTGACCTCAAGGTGCAGGGAGATTTTCGGTTCCCTGTACTGCCCCAGGAAGTTCCTGGCTCCTCGTGCTTTCCTCTATATTTACAAGAGCCAGATCAGACCTAAAATAGAGTACTATTATCATATTTGGGCGGGAGCTAACTCGCTCCTCAACCTTGGTAGTGTCCAAAAAGCGTCCCAATCTCTCTCTTGCAGGCGGGATGTGGTTAGCCTCTCACTGCTCTATGGAAAGTGTTCTCACGAACTGCACTCCTTGCTTCCGCCAGATCTAAACTTCATCTTCATTAATTAGCCTTTCTCAATTCGCCAATAAGTTTTTTTTTAAATTCACACAGATCATGCATTACTGGTATGACCTGCCCATGTCAAATCGTAAGATATAATAATCCTCTTGCACACAAGCGTACACACCACATTTAAAATGCAAGTATATAATTAAGCACAATTAAAAACTTATATATTTACTTAGCTTAGATCAAAGTATGAAGTATTTAAAAATCAAGCTAGTTAATGTAGCAATATATCAGAACTTGTTGTGTTGTTTAATGTCTTACAGGATAAAGACAACAAAATAAACAATCTTATAGGATAAAACAACAAAATAAACAATCCGAATACAAAGACAGCGATATTTAGTTACCCCTACTCCCCACGAGGGTTACATGTGGAACAAGGCCGGTTTAACGTGGGATCTCCGAGCCCGTAGGCTCGGCCAAAAATAATCCCTCTTTGAACCAGCATAAACGGGTTCAGGAGCAGTCAACCTCCTCGAACGAGACTCTGCCTTTCGGCGGAGCCTCGTCCGGGTTCCTCTCCGCCCTTAGGCAGAGAGTTCGACTGTTTAGCTGGAACAGGTCAACTGTAGACAGCAAAATTTAACAGTCTCCCATGAGGAATGTATGTGGCACAAGGCCGGTTTAACGTGGGTTTCTCCGAGCCCGTAGTCTCGGACAAAAATATACCATTTGAATCCGCCTAGACGGATTCAGGGCCTGTCTACCTCCCCGAACGAAAATTTGCCCTTCGGCAAAGCTTCGTCCTGGTTCCTCTCTGCCAAAGCAGAGAGTTCAACAGAAGTCGTACACAGAAGACGTACACAGTCAGGGACTGTGGGTCAACTGTAGACAGCTCTCTTGAAAGTCATAATCTCCCCGTATATAAACAGAAAGATCAGTTAATTTTGTAGCTATATACACCCTAAAGAAAAGACTAACACCAATTCAAATGTGGCCTACAAATATGATACTGTTCAATATAAAATATAGATACTGACTGTTGTATAGTCGTAAGTCTTACATTGAAAATATCAGTTCCTGTCTTCTAGTTTATATATGCCCATACGCACATCAATACATGCACAAAGCTATTAGCTGACGTGCGTCTACACATAAATCAAATATTTGCGGGCCCTTTAATTGCATATTTACCTGTGTGAGCTGAAAAGTTTTGGCGCCAAGCTGATTTTACCTGGAGATTAGCGACAATGATTCAGTACAGTGTTGCACGCGACGACGCTCCCTTGACATGGCCCTGCTGTGTATGACTCACTTTGGTCTGGATCAGGTCATTTAACCCTGTTGGTAGTTTCGCTATCTTCCTCTACTTGCCAATGATTTTTGGAATTCATGACCTGCTGACAGGTTGGAATATTTCTCATGAGATATATTTGCTTTTAATTTTGGCTTTGGGCTGTCCATGTTTCTTTTAACGGTTTTAAGAATCGTTGGTAATATTTGCGAAAACGGTTCGGGGTTGTTTAAGTTAAGTTTGCTACAATCAGTTTAGACCGCCTGTTGCATCATGCTACGTCAGTTTGTTTTAAGGATTAAGAAGAAACGACAAATATTAAACTAATACACCGGCAAGAATATACAAACATATAAACAGACCTCAAGGCAGACATCGGACTACTTTTTTTCGTCTCGTTACAAATTGGAGATGATTAAACCAAGCAAATATTCTAATTTAAATATCTAGAACGATTCAAGAGGATGTTTCCCCGACCACTGTAGTCTTAGCCTGTTCAAGTCTAGAGGTGAATGTTATCTTCCCCTCCTGTCCGTAAAACTACCCTTTAACGTAACCGTCTACTACCAGTGGCCCCCGGGCCTTGTACAGGGAGAACCTTGCTGTAAAATATACCAAATAATAGGAAAGTGAAAATATGATTCCGAAATCCGAATTTTGTTTATAGCTAAAGATGCCTTTCAAAAGCTGAGCAATGCAATAAGAAATAGGAAAAAATAATTAGAAACTAGTGCCGAATTATCTAAAATAATTCCTCCTATATGGAAGTGAATGCTAGTTAACTTCCGTAAAGATGACTAGGAGACACCTATCTGGGCCTATAGAGATAATTTTCAATGTTTTATAACAGCCCCCACCACTAAAAAGACAAAAACAAAATAAAACAAACAAACCAAAAACAAACAGGGTATCTACGCAAATACATGCACCTAATAAATATAACATTTAATTAATTATAAATAATGTCTACTATTTACATTATTCGGAC
>OZ010572.1:24225869-24425869 GCA_963932145.1 Acanthosepion lycidas
TTATACTGTCGGAGTTAGCTCCCCCTTAAACTCCTTAACCCTTCCACCAGAGGGCTCTCACTTCCCTGGCTATAAATACTCGCTGACCCTTCGCCTCTTCCTCTTTTTCCTTCAGGTCTTTGGGCCGCCACTTTGAGGTAAATCTCTTTTTGCCTCAGGCTTTCAACCTTACCACTTCGCAGATGTAAACGCTCACAGATACAGCGTTTCCCAAATGCTGGGAACACGCCAAGAACAATACACGTACGTACGAACACTTACCACAACACAACACACACACATAATATTCATCACACGCACTCTGTCCATGTAACTCTCCATGTAACTTGTAACCTTTCTTGTTATTAATACATATATTTGTTTACATATATTTATCGGTCTTGAGTTTGTTTTTCTTTGGACTTAATTAAAGTCCAACTTTCTCGTGTAGTTGGACCGGCTAGCAGGAAATTTCTACCGACATGTATTCTTCTACTTCTACAATACATAAACATCTACTTCTATGCTCAACATCGCGGATACGGTGCTTCTACAAAACTTAGTGTCAGAAAGAGAGAGTTAAAATTTCTAGGATATATGAAGAGAGGATTTGGAGAATTTAACACCCAGAGGAAAACCTGGAGGCAAGAGGGACACAGGTAAACAGTGAGCAACCTATTTCTGGCAGAAGAAAGTGTAGGACGGATAGTAAAAAGACAATTATTAATGTGCTATACAGAATAGGAAGTTATAGCGCCGAGACATCACACCCACGTCCTGATAGACCCCTATGAATCTCGTGATTCGCTTATAACCTTAACTGCCTTTGAATATATTAGAAAACTAGTCTATGTCTACTAACGTATTGATTGACATTATATAAACCATCAAGGATTCAAAAATCTCAAATTCTCCAGTCAGTTAACAAAAAATCCTACAACTATTTAGTCCTAACTTAGTAAAGATGAAGGATTGATTCCTAGGAAATATAGCCGTAAGGATTAGTTAATTAATTTTCCAGAATATGACGAAGAGCGGCTTCAATCGTTAATGCTTGGTTGACCTTTGTAGGTTTACATTAATTCAAATTTAAGGTGATGTCATAATTAGCATGTCTTGTGGGTGAGTTCGTTGCGTACTTTCTTGACATTTTTCGTATACTCTGACCGGTTTATATTGTACTTGTATTAAAAATAATAATAATAAAAAAATCATTGTTCGGATAAATTTAATTCGGAACGAGTATAAACTGGCCCGAGCAAGCCGAAGAAGACCACTAATCTATGACGCATTGAAGTGTGTTGGCGTCATCATGTCGGCTATACTCAGAAGACAGTAGAGCCTGAGGCAAGATGACACAGAAGAAAAAAGGCGTAAAATCATAATCGAAGAGACAGTCAGAATAACATGCGCACGAACACATTGACTTATAGGCACGCTATCCTAACATCCATTCGCTTATTACAAGATCCCAGCATGGCGCGCCAATGGATCATTTAAATCATTCTCGAGGCGACCAATAGACTACGAAACGCCAATACATACATTAACGCGAATGCTTTCTTAGAGTAAAAGTTTTGAAGATGGGGATTCCGTTAAAAGGATTCTAAGTAAATCTTTTAGGCTGGATGTGGCGATAATGATGGAAAAAAAAAAAGAAATAGATGAAAACGGAAAGAAAATATATAATAATAATAATAATAATAATAATAATAATAATAATAATAATAAACTAGATGGACCTGTGAACATTTTACATTCTTCCTATTTCGATTACTTAATGAATCATGATTCTTAATTTTATGACTAAATAAACAACTTGCGAATTCCAAGTCTATAAAATATCCGTGGAAATTCCAGCATTGTATCAAATAATATTTCAGCTTGGCAACAAAATATTGCGATAAGAATGATAAGTACGAATACAAGTCACTATTTAAAGAAGTAAGCGGGTAGAAATGAAAAGATTAAAAATTGACTAGGTTTTTCCATTCCCCTGACGCACGCATTAAAAACATATCGATTTCTATCTATTATGTATGTGTTCTTATTATCAATAAAACCAAATAGAATCTTGGCTTCCGACTTTCATCATCAAAAAAGAAAAGTTCGATTATTTATCAAAGGTCATGGAAAGTAGTATAATGTACACTTTAATCTACTTTAATAGAGGTTTATTATTATTATTATTATTATTATTATTATTATTATTATTATGTTTCCTTTGATTTCTGGTGTGTACCTATTTTCTTCCGGCTCCCAACCAGAGACCTAAGTTCAGAAATGGCACCATGACATATATTCCACTGGCCAAAAAAACCCAAAATATTTTACATAGTTAATGCCCTTCGAAAGGTATGGGCTATACTCCTGAGAACAATTTTTTATTTCTTTAAGGCTTGGGCTTCCAGGAATCCCTTCATTGAGTCAATTGGAATATTTTCCAACGAATCCGAGGGCTCCAACTACAACAGGGATTATTGATGTTCCCATGTACGACATTTTTGAGATCTCAAATTTCAAGATCCTTGTATTTTTATAGGTTTTTGAACATCTTCAAATATACATTGCCGTCTGCAGGGACTGCCATATCAATAAGGAGGCAGTTGTTTTGTTTGCGGTCTCTAACAACAATGTCTGGGCGGTTAGCTTTGATTGTTCTATTTGGGTGTATTGTGTAGTCCCATAAAATTGTTACAGGTCCTATCTCTGTAACCGGGTCTGGATGGTGTTCATACCAATTTCTTTCAGTTTCCTTCCCGTAGAAGTTGCTTATCTTCCAGTGCAGATATTGGCCAACTCTGTCATGCTAGGTTTTAGATAAATTATAATATAAATTATTGTAATGACTTGTTATAAACGAGAGGGGAGAGGATGTGTAATAATTTTATTACTACAATTTTCTTTTTTGTTTAAAAACAAATATCTAACAATCATATTGTCATCAAAATAAGCGTACTTTGTTTCTTTATTTGTTCCTTTTTCTTAAATACTTTATTTTCCTTCCGCCATTAAAATGAAGGCTTCATTTTCTACCGTGTCCATTCAGCACGTGGGTGATCATGGCTTTTAACAACTTCCTGTCCTTTTAGCTCTTATTAAATTATTTTTATATTTCCGAATGACTTTTTTGTCAACCATTTATAAAACGTTATGTAGGTTATGCAACGATTTCTTCTGGGACTGCTATATTCATGATGTCCCCGTGAAATTTCAACTGTCTCTTTCTGATGTTACGTATCGATTTTTGTTTCTTTAAATCTTCATCGTTGCTCACATGTTCAGCCCGTGATATTCTCAGCATCCTTCTGTAGAATTAAGTTTCTCTAGCCTCATGTCCCATCTCCTTCTCTGATGAGATGACCCTGCATTCACTGCCATGCAGGAGCACCGGTAAATCCCTAAACAATTAGCTATAGAAATCCTCACGCATCCCAAAGATATTTTAATGACTTCATACGTTCAAATTTGAAAGAGCAAAAAAACACACCCGTTGCATTCCATTGTGAACAAAGACCGATATTCGATACGGTCACAGAAATTGTTTCAAAAGAAGAGATACAAATATTTAGTATCACACCAGACAAATACAAATGTTAAATATTAACTGAACCTACGGTTTTGCATAGCAACAGTATCTAAGCATGTCCTCGAAAGCGTGCGTGCTTGAGTTGTAATTTCATCGGATTTGTGCATTCTGACCAACGACGTTGTGCATCGAGGCTGCGTGTTGGTTTCATTCTAACACTGGAAGCGGTGAGAGTTAACACCTCACTGGTAATTACTGATAGATGAATGAAGTGACGCGTCGCGAGGTGAAGCTAATTTACCCGCGTGTAAAATGCTGGGACGAACGGAACGGAACAAGAAAGCAGTTGAGAGAGGAAGATGAAGGGATATAGCGTAACGTTGAGCGAAATGGGAACGAGGCAAAAGTTGCTCATTATAGGGAGTAATGTGTTGGCGTTTGGGCGTTTACGTTTGAATGACGGGGAAAATATGGTGAAGGCGTTTGAGAGAAGGATCGGTCCAGGAAAACGTAGTTAAGTTACTGGTTGAAGTGGTCGGAAAATGTACGTGCCGAAATGCAGTTTCCTGACTCTGCGATAAGTAGATGTGGGATTAGAGAAATTAGCATAACGGAATGGTAAGGCGAGGGGCTTTGCATAAATATTATTTTGTGCTTATTTTTCTATTTTAATAGATTAAATTTCTTTTTTCTTCATATTATTCAGTTTTTCTTCTATTTCTTTTTGTTTCTTGTTTTATTTTGTTTCTTTCTTTCGACATTATATTTTATTTTTTATTTTCCTCTTATTTTATATTTTCCTTTCATTCTTTCTTTCTTTCTTTCCTTTCATTCTTTCTTTCTTTCCTTTCATTCTTTCTTTCTTTCTTTCCTTTCATTCTTTCTTTCTTTCTTTCCTTTCATTCTTTCTTTCTTTCTTTTCTTTAATTCTTCCTTCCTTTTTTTCTTTCTTTCTTTTCTTTCATTTTTTATTTTTCTTTCTTTATCATTTTTTCCTTACGGCCCTATCACGTTGAAATATCGGTTCCCGTACCTTCAATGGAGCTAAGCAACGTCGAGTCTGTTAGGTACCGAGATGTGTAACAGCTTAGGAATACGAATTGCTGTAAGCTTGGATGGGCGAATTAAATATAGCTGAAGACTACAATGTTAAAATAAAACAAAGTATTTAATTACCACCACAAATAAATACTTAACAATAACAAAGAAGTAAAAGTCAACTAAAGATAATTAATCATTTCAATGAATACCTTGTTAGTAGCGCGGCTCGTCTTAATGTCCAGTAAATCCTAAAACAAAACCCAAATCATCGAGGCACACTAATTAAGATTAATTCGAATGGATAGTTCCACTCAATAGTCACTCAATAATCACCCAATAATCACTCAATAATCACTTCAGTCAGTAGTTTCACATCACTATTGATACACCTGACAGAAAACATATATTCATAAGTCCAGAGTCTCACGCTCGAACCTCGGTGTCGGTAGTTACTCATTTTTTTCCTATATGACACAAACAAAAAAACTGCCTCAAATAAGGCAAACCATATCACTTGTGGACTTTCGATAACTGCAACAACTAAAATGGCTAGTATTAGGTTGGTGCAAAAATAATGACGTAATAATGTCGTTTTTTGGCGTATTTTCTAACGTCAAAAAACGACATTATTACGTCATTATTTTTGCACCAACCTAATACACGTAACTCAAAAGGAAAATAACGACATAATCTACGAGGCTGAGGTTCCATACAACCTCAAACGAATTGTTAGGAACGTAACCCCCTGTCAATACCGGAAAGAGCGCTAACAGTTCCGGGACTTGAGAAACATATTTTTCTGATAAAATGTTTTAAGAGAAATATTTTATAATCTTATGAATGTCAACCGAAAGTAGCACTCGATCAATGAATACCGAATATCTTCTCATAAGAAAATAGCTAATATTGCCTGTCTGTATTTCTGAGATGTGGTATTATGTACGCTATTTACATTATTCGTACTATTGTCCTCATCTTTGTTGCCATATTTATTACAACGTTTCGGCCGTTGTACGCTCCGAACTTCTTCAGTTGGTCGGAATATCCAACTGAATCCCTTATTTCGCTCACTGGGGTAGACTATTCTAGTTCCACGTGCCATGTTTTAATGAATGTCAGTTGTCAGTTATCTCCTGTTAATAACCCTCTCCAAGTTTTCCATTGACTTAACTGGGTATTGAACTCACAATATGACATGTGTCCTCAAGGGAATTAAGAGGAGATAACTGACAACTGACATTTTGTTAATTCCATTGAGGACACATGGCCCAGTGGATAAAGGCGTTAGTTAGATCCCGTGACAGGACCCAAAGAGTGTGAGTTCAATACACTGTTAGAGCAGTGGAGATCTTGGAGAGGGGAATTAACAGGAGATAACTGTCATCCATTAAACATGGCACGTGTAACTATAACGGTCTATTCCTGTGAGCGAAATAAAGGGTTCAGTTCGACATTTCAACCCCCTGAAGAAATCCGGAGCATACAACGGCCGAAACGTTGTAACAAATATGGCGAGAAAGATGAGGACAATAGTCCGAATAATGTAAATAGTGAGCTAATATTACCATTACAGTTACTGAGTAGATACTACATTTCTATGCCAGTCTAATGTCCAGGGAATTAAGAAAAGTGTAACTCGAGTTCAAGGTATGTCGAATGTTTCCTTATAATTCTTCTTACCATTACTTTCTTTGATTTTCATTTAGATAATGTGAATCCCATGCTTATTCACCTTGCCAATTTTCTTAAGATGGTCCGATAGTGTTGAAATACTGACACTCATTTCTCTGAAACTTTGACGTGGGTTTCGTTCGACTAGTGTTTTCAGATGTTGATTGTATGTTGCAAATGAACGTCCCCTACCACCTTGATCTACAAGACTCGTACCCACACCGCAGAACTTTAAAAAGCAGAACCGCACCGTCGGATCAGTCTATGCTATGTTAATATTGGCAGCAGTGTGAGAAGAATTATGGTCAAGTTTGAACTCATGAATGAAACATAAACGCGTCTCTTCTTTATACATGTTCAAGATGAGTGATATATGATGTTTTGAGGTCTGAAAGATTTATATAAAAAGACATTTCAGTTATTAAGAATAAATATTTTTGCGAAACCATTATAATAATATACTAGAACACGATTAAAATGTTTATTCTAAACCGGACATTATTTTCCGAACATGATACATATTTTCATTTCTTTCGATCCTTAGACAATTTCATAAGTGTTAGAACATTTGAACACGATGAAAAAGTTGAAAACACTCTTTCAAAAATTATTTCGTTGGAAAAAAAAACAAAACAACAAAAAAACAAAACAGATTTATTTAAACTTGGATTCACTTTCTCGAAAACGAAGGATATTAGTTTTATGACAAATAATATTTAATTGAAATTAATTTCTGTCTATATCGCGGAGAAGAGGTATTATGATTTATCGGAATGTTATCTTCATTGCCATATTTACAACGTTTCGGCCGCTGTACGCTGCCGCATTCTTCAGGTGATTGAACCCTTTATTTCATCCACCGGGGTAGATTGTTCTAGTTCCATATGCCATGCCTCTTCTGGATGTCTCAGTTATTTCCCTTTAACTCAATTCTCCAAGTTTTTCTTCAACACTGCTCTGGCTTGGAATTGAACTCACAACTCCTTAGGTCTAATCGCTGGATCTAACAAACGTCTTTATCCAATGGACCATGTGTCCTTGAGTTTGAATTTTTGGAACCTATAAACATTCAGCAAACATTTTTACCAGAGCTCATATTGAATTTTTTTCTGTTATTATTATTGTATTTTTTTACTAGAACTTATATTGAAACTCCTGTTATCATTCATTGCTTTTATCAAGCATTCCTTATTACTGTTTCCCATATTGTATTCATTTCTATGCTTGGTCGGCTCAGGGGATTTTTGTGGCCTACCATCTGCGCTTATTCCTTAAGTTTGGATTTAATTTGTTTTTATATACTTTTGGTAAGATGTAATTACGAACATTCTAATATTTCCCTTTGTTTTCATCTCTTAATATTTTATTACTAGTATCGAAGGAAAAGGAAACAGAAAAAGCCGTGCATAATCTACCAAAATAGTTTGTGTAAAATGATTGGCAAAACAAGGCTTAGGAAATATAGCAATTAGGCAAACTTTACAAAGGACTGGAAAGGACAGAAAGTTTTGGAGAGCCATGATCTCCCACGTCCTAAAGGAACACAGCACAACACTGTGGCTACTAAAATACAGCCCGTTTTTCGGAACTACGTAAAAGCTAGAGATTTATGCTGATTTTTAAGGTAGACTTTCTTTCAACTTAGAAGATTGGCACAATGAAACATTCCTTTCTCCATCTGTCTATATTTCTAATAAAGGGTTCAGTTCGAAATTCCAATCAAGTGTAGAAGGCCGGGGCGTAGAACGGCTGAAAATTCGTGAATATGGCAGCGGAAATGAACACAATAGTCCGAACAATATAAATAGTGTAATTAAATCATTTCTCCATTTTCATTTTTTGATGTGCTTAGCTTATAAATTAAGCTTATTAAATAAAAGCAATATAGTAATAAATATGACTATCACTAATTCTTTCGACGCAGCAGATCCCGATTGCCAATGTATTTTATTTTTTGCATAAAATTTAGGAAATCTATGATCAAAAAATTGGTTTCTCTTGAAATCAGCACAATTTCAATTTTTGGCTTCAATGATTTCTTAATCACGTGAGAATTCAACAGAACATATCGCTCTCAGATGCGGTAAGATTCTCATGGTTTCCTCATTCGAAAGGTCTGAAAACAGTAAAATTAGAAGGATTCATTCGCCAAGGCAATATAATTAGAAAAGATACCGTAATTCCCCATGTAAAATACGTATTTTTTCTAAAAAATAATAAGCCAAATCAGGAGGGCGTATTATACACAGAACAAAAAATCTTTAAAAAGAATGCCGTAAAATAAAATAATTATCATAAAACTAAATTAGAACAATATTATTCTATATTAAAAACCATTTTTAATAAGAGTAGGAAACACTGACCGTAATGAAATTGGAATGGTACAATTTACCCGGTTTGATTACCAAACAAGGGGTGCGTATTATGCGTGAGTAGAAGCATTTTCTCACACTTTTAGCACAATTTTAGGAGTGTGTATTATAGATGAAGCCGTATTATATATGGGGAATTACGGTATATCACACCCTACCAGATTTGGTAAGAAGCCATTTTAGGCGTCAAGCCGAGTTTTCACTCTCATTTAAATAAATATTTTTTTTTGTGTTAAACATTGTCCATCATCGTTTTAATCAAAGAAATTAATGATGAAAACATTTGAAATTAATTAAAATCTAATACTCTCCTCTTTTTCTACGCGTCGTGTCTGTTCATATCTAGTCGATCATAGCACCAAAATTTCCTATCTGTTGTAGTTGGCATTAACATTTGTCCATTTGCTATCTCTCCTACACGCCGTTTCGCCATTAGTTCACACAAGCTCGTCAGTTAGAAGAACCGCTGCCTTTCCCTGTCCATTTTGCTTTCGATATGTCTTCTGAATCTCAGAATCTCCAAGCCCTCATCACATGTCTCAGCTTTTTCTTATTTTGAGTATAAACGGATATTTTATTTCCATTTTCCTGAAAGCTTTTTTGCTGCTTACGCACTACGTCCATATTATTCCAAGGATCCCATTTCCGTTCCCTCCATCTTTCACTTCATCTGTCAGGAGAATGACCAGGATTCCCTGAATTGGTATTGCAGCGTGATCCGAAAGTCTTGTCGCCCTTACACAATATAATTTTCTGTTTCAACGCTCTGTGGGGGTATTATCAAGGAGAGCGTTTCAGAGAAACGATACTAGAATACCCATCAATTGAATGACGCAGTTCGGAGAGCCTTTCTAACAATCAACAAAGCACAGTTACGTAAAATATCATACAAAACATGGCGCCACATCATTTTGTGCCACAAAAATGGTGTTCATCTTCTTGACGTGTGACGGCGTCAATAAAAGTGAATAAACTGAATCCAGTACATGTGCTTTGTATGACTGTATTACTTGTTCTATTGTTCTCGTTACTTTTTGGTAGGCAGTGACAAGACTTTCTGACCACACTGTACGTATCAATTCAACACTCTCTCCTTTGCTTCTGGTAGAATTTTGCTTCCGGTAGCATATTTTGCTTATTTCGATACGCATTCGAATTTTGGTGTCGCATTTTACATCCTAACTAATAAAACTCAAAGTATAGCTTTCCAAATCCGAGAGGTATGATTTGGAATTTGAATGAAACAACTGATGACACATAACTTGAATCCATTATAAAAATTCACGATGTGGAATTAGTAAACACACAAAAAAAAACTTCAAATACCTTTGTATGGGGATCACTTATAACATATTTAGTATAGGAGAAAAATCAAATTGAACATAAAATAGGCTGTGCTGGGGTAGTTTCGCCCAAAATAGCCAATTGCTAGAAACCAAAACATTAACCTGAAAATTCGTGTTTTGTTCTTATTAGAACAAGTCTTTCATATGGATGTCATGCATGGTGCCAGACCAGTTCAGATATATCTAAACTTTCAGCTGTATCAGTCAGTTATGTGCCCTTCGATACATGACTGACGAGGCAGATATTTTACCGCAGTAGATTGCCATTACTTATTGCGGTAGACCAGTTGCCATCCAAACAAAGCTATAGAATCTGGTTTGTCCTATTTACACATAGATGGGGGGGGGGAGAACATTCATACCTTTCCCAAGGGTATTAGCTCGTAAGTGAATATAATGGATTCGGCTGGAATTCGACCTCGGATCTCAGCTGTATACAACATCTTTTATTATTTAAAACACACTAGATCAGGCGGTGCTGTAAAAGGGACCCACAGTTTCGAACATTGATGAAAAGCACAGATATTATCGCTCTCGAATGCACAGGCCGGTAGATGTAATTCGCATTGTTTCAAAGCAAAATACAGAACGTGTATTCTCAAAAATATAAATTTTAAATATATATTTTTTGAAGGAGGATTGCACCTGAGAATGATCTGAGACGTGAAACCGATTCTCGACAGGCAGAGATGACTTAATTTCTATATTCACACACACACACACACACACACACACTCTCTCTTTCTCTCTATACCTCTCTCTCTTTCTCTCATTGTACCTATATATATATATATATATATATATATATATATATATATATATATATATATAGGAGATCAGCCAATCACCCAACTTTGGTTTCAACCTATCGGTATCGTATGAAACTGATTTCCTAACGCTTTTAGGGGAGAAGAAAAGCAAGTGTATTAAAATTGTATTGGAGGGGGAGTAAATAAAATGTAAATAATTTAATCCTGGTTCGTACTTTTTAGTGTGTATGCATCATGTCATTATTTCCGTTTTTTTATTCAGTAGATTTTTGGTGTCTGGAAATGTTATTATTGTTAACTTTTCTTCCTGGCACAGTTTTCAGATATCACTACGATTGCTGGAAGTTTTGGCTTTTTAAATATTTTCCAATTTACAGTCGGATCTTTGTTATTTTTTTTTATTTTAATTCCCACACATGGATGGCTAGTCTGATAAAATTCCTAGGGCTTTCTAGTTGGAATGATAACTTGTGACAGTCCCATCTCTTCTTGAAGCTGCCTTCAATTCCATGTTTGTAAATTACTCCTTCCCATTTGAAAACTCCATTTAGTGGACATTTACCTTTATCTCTACAGTTAGATGTTTCCCTGTTAACGATAACTTATCGCACGTTAGCTTTGAAATTCCTGAAACGCCTTTCCAATATTCTTGCTTTTTCCTCCCCTTCTATTATTCTTCCTGTCAGGAAATCATTTGGCCCAAATCGACTGACGATACCGAAAATTTGAAACCAAGGTAGCGTGATTGGCTGATCTATTTTTTAAAACTTAAAAGCTATGCATGTTAAATTTTTATTTTGTTTACACGTGTATTGAGTACTTTTTAATACAATTGTTTCCTGGTCTAATTTTGCCATTTTTCTTATAAATTTAATTTCAACAGATTTTAACCTTTAGTTTCTATTATGAATCAAATAACATGATTACCACTGGTCAATAATTCATGCACTCATTACGAATAGACAGATTGGTGGAAGTGTACGTTGGATTTTCTCATGAGTAATGCTTTTTCAAAACTGATATTTTAGTGCAATTAATGTTGAGAAATCTTTTGATTTTTATTCATAAATCAAAAAAATATCGCTGTTATTAAATTGAGAATATCAGTAATCTTTGCGATGCTGATGACTAAAATGATTGAAATCCTCCATAAAATAATGTGTTCAGATAAAGATCACAATAAACAGGTTTTATACCATTGACTATGATAATAGTAATCATGAAGATCATCATGACAGTAATCTTACAAATGATAACTATGTTAGTGTTTGGGTGTGGTTTGGTAGTGGCTGTGAGAGGTGATGTTTTAAAAGTCAGAAATAACACCCTTGCGTGCATGTCACTTTTCGGATGAGTCCGAAGGCTTCCGAGCGTCAAGGTGATGACCCAGACAGGCCGGAAGTGCTGCTCAGTGGACGATTTTTTTTTCGTTTTTAGGTGTCAATTTTCTGTTTACTGTTGGTGAACAAGTGATTGGATGATATCAACTGATAAAAGAACAAAGAATTTTTTTTTTTTTTTTATTTCAATGTCTGTTCTTAACAAAATTCACGATTTTTGTTTTCATCCTTTTCATTCTCTTTTAATCCGTCTGACTGCTTTGATTAGAATTTCACGACCTTTTTTCTAAATTTGCAAAAGTGCACACAAGAAATCTCCACAAGTCCAATATGAAGTTGTAAAAATAAAGAAGAAAAATAAAACGGAAGACAGAAGAACAAGAGCAACATTAAAAATAATCTGAGAAGGAAATGAAAGCCAGCGAATAAATTTTTGAAACTAAAGAGAGTGTTACAGTTTTAAGACATGTTGTTACTCAACCATTAGACATCGTCATAGTGTGAAAATTCTGTTATGAGTTGGTAGAAAGTGAAGATTTTAGATGAAGAAGAAAGATAATGTCTGACATTTTCCATGAAGAGGTTAAGAGAAGCATCCAAACAGAAATCTGTTTCACAAAGTCGCAGTTCTTGGGAAAAAAAGTGGAAATCATTCATTAAATTTAAAATACAGAGGCAACGAGGATGATTCGACTCCGTGGAAGTAGTATGACGTGTACTAATTTTAAAGATCTGAATTATTGTAACTAAAGAATAAAGCTCGTCTGAAAGTTTTCAAGCGTAACTATAAGCATACACCGTTGCGTCTATATGAAAGAGTCTATAGAGTGGAAAATAATTATTCCTTACAAAAAGACATGAGCAAGATTTAACTCTACCAAGGCTGGAAAGTGAGAATTCTGCAACTTCAAATATATTTTCATTCTAATCTCTCTCTCTCTCCTTTGTAAACACAAAGCATGGACGAAGGATTTAGGTAATTCATGAGTGACAAAATAAGTCAACATATTTTCTAGTATCTTACTTATTATAAAACGCAGATTGTGTGTGTGTGTCTGTAACGTTTATATATTGGATCGGATTTCCTACACTTTTCAACCAATTTCAACAAAACTTCACAGGACTACGTAAAATTACCTTGCGGTGGTTCTAACAGCGCCAAAATTTGCAAAAACACAATTGTTTTGGCACAAAATCAATTTGAAAACACGATTAAGAGGCATTAATGAAAGGGGGACAACTCACTTCGAGTTATACTTATTATAAAACCCAGGTTGGTTGGTTGTGTTTGTGTGTGTGTTTGTGTTCGTTTATATATGGGATCGGATTTCCTACATTTTTCAACCGATTTCAACAAAACTTCACTTTTTTTTGGTAGGTAGTGTTTCTTATTGTCTTGCACACTTTTTTCTTTATTTTTACATTCAGAATGCTTTAAAAATTCCATTTACAAGACAATTGTTTATGATAAAATTCAATTCAATCCGTAGACTCATAACGATTGAAAACAATGTTTTTGTTTGAGTTTGGTTTTGATTAATTCGTAAAAAAAAAAAAAAAAAAACTAATTAAGACATGCGTGTCCGTCAACCTTAAACAAATAATCTTTGTCAATTTTATTTTTCAGTCTTTATGATGGTCGATACTTGTTCAATCTCGTACTGTTACATCCCCTGGCAACGCCGGGATCTACTGCTAGTCTTTAATAACGAATAGTATACAGGTTTCCCACTTGAGGTCTAAGGTGAACTTAAGACCCAGTATACGTTCAAGGCATGGAGCCTCATTGGGATTGCAACCGTTCATCGTGACTGGGGAAATGTCACCTTCTGATCAGTGATGATGAATATTAAATTCATCAGAATATTTCAGATCAAATGATATAAACGGATTGCTCAAACTTGTTCAAGAGACGGAACCTCAAAAAATCTAACCTGTTAATGAATGTGGTCGTTATAAGCTGACCTCAATTTTAAACTGAAAGAGAGCGAAAATCTGAAAAAAAAAAAAAAATACCTAGACATTGTTTGAGGGCTGGTAAAATGGTGGCGATTGAAAACAATAGGAACAGTTGGGGGTGGGCTCGAGGGAAAGTGAGAAAATAAATTAGAAATTCAAATCGGGAGGGAAAAACATCCAGACAACAAATGAAATCACCTCGTAAATAATAGTAAATAATAGTAAATCGAATAGGAAACTTGCTATCACTTGATCTCAAGTGATAGCCTGAAAAACAATCAACATTGAGCAAAAATAATGTCCTTTTTTCGTGACATGAATGAGAATTGGGAAAACAAACGTTATAAATGCTAGCCCAAAGCTCACCTTGAGAAAAAATGAAATCAAGAAAGCTTTCAAATAATTATAAACTGATTATTTTATTGAGATCAATAAAACGCTCTCTGTCTATATTTCTGAGATGAGGTATTATAATTATTTAGATTGTTCGGACTGTTGTCCTTATTTCTTTATTGGAGAAAATAAAAGCGTTGGTTGGATTCAGTGATTTGATCCAAAGTGTGGTGAATTCAATACCTGACTACTGCAGTGATGAACAAAAAACTTTGGGAGTTGAGATAAGGGAGATAACTGAGACATCCGGAAGAGGCACGGAACGTAGAATTAAAACAATCTAGCCAGGTGGACGAAATAAAGGGTTCATTTCGAAATTTCAATCACCTGAAGAAGGCCAGAGTGTACAACGGCCGAAACGTCGGGAATATGATAATAAAGAACAACATCCCGAAAAATGTAAATAATAAAATACTTATAAATTAAAAAAGAAGCCGAAAATTCTTCAATTTTAAATATCTTGGAATTCTTTTAAAAGAAGAAGGAAAGTGTAACACCGAAATCCGAAGACGCATTTGTGATAGCGTATGATGTCTTCCAAAAGCTGAGCACTGTATTAAGTAAAAGAAAATTTTTGTTAGAAACGAAGAAAAGAGTTATGAGCTGTTATGTAGTATATATATATATATATATATATATATATATATATATATATATATATATATATGGCATTGAATGCTAGATAATCTCACAGATGGCGAAAATACTTAGGGCTAAATAAATATGGTTCTACAGAAGGATGTTGAGAATATCATGGACTAAATATGACAAGTTTTTAGAGAATATTGAAACAAAATGGACATTTACACATAATGAGGAATCTAGGGTTGGAAAAGACAGATTGAAGGCGACAGCAGGAAACAGTTTGTGTATGTCAGAACAGGGTTTAGAGGAGATAGTAAAATGATAAAAATTACTAAAAGATACGAAGGGCAAGAAATTGTAAGGAGCCACGCAAACCTACCTAGGTTTCACCTAAACGGATCTTCAGGGTAAACTGGCTAAAAAAGGAAATGACGGAACAGCATTTATTGATAAAACCATAAAAACACTAAAAGCTGATAAGCATTAAAACCTCGTGACAGAAGCAAAAAAAACAACCAAAGTCTCTGGTCTAATAACCAGTTATTCTAATTAGACAGTTTACACTGAAGACCCGTTTAGGTGAAACCTAGGTAGGTTTGCTTGGCTCCTTAGGATTTATTCACACACAGACATATATATATATATATATATATATATATATATATATATATATATATGGAGAGAGAGAGAGAGAGAGAGGAGGAGAGAGAAAGAGAGATAGAAAGAAAGAAAGAAAGAAAGAAATATATTTATTATGATTATAAAAGTAATTTTTAGTGGGTTTTTAGTGCTTGAGCTATCATCCCAGTTAATTTTAAACCGTGAAAAACCGACTAGAAATCTTTACTAAAGTAAATGACTGGGACTGTATATATTAGGTTGGTGCAAAAATAATGACGTAATAATGTCGTTTAAACGACATTATTACGTCATTATTTGCAAAAATAATGACGTAATAATGTCGTTTAAACGACATTATTACGTCATTATTTTTGCACCAACCTAATATATATATATATATATATATATATATATATATATATATATATATAAAAGTGAACATTGAAGTCAACACTTTGAGGCGACTGTCGCCTCTAAGTATTGATGTCAATGTTCATTTTTATATTTACACAAGCTCTGTCTCAGATATTGAGCTATTTATCCCATAAACATAGCACACTTTCGCACCTTAAGACAATATTTATTCATATATATATATATATATATATATATATATATATATATATGAAGAAAATTACTAGCTAGTAATTTTCTTCATACTGTCGGACCTATATCCATATATTTGCTTACATATATATATATATATATATATATATATATATATATATATATATATATATATATCATTTATCATTGGCAGCCACAATCTTAACACCATGAGATACGCAAATGACACTGAAAGGAAATTACAAAACCTTCCACTGAAAGTAGCGAAGGAGAGCGAGAAGGAGGGACTAAGCAAAACTATCTGAAGATGCAATGCATGCTCATAAGCAAAAAGATGAGCCCGAAGAAATACGATTTACAGGTTGGGAACACTAAATCCAAACAGGTGCGGTAATTTAAATATTTGCGAAGTGTTCTGACAGCGACGCTGAGATCCGAAGACATATTGGGATGGCCAAAATCGCATTCCAAAAGCTTAGCAGAGTATTGCGAGACAGGAGAGTTGGTATAAAAAAAAAAGCGTACTGAATTGCTAGGTGATATCTGTCTCCCTTTACAACAGCAAATGTTGGACGGTTTCCTCAAAGATGAAGAAGAGACTCGAGACTAAAAAGGCGTGGCTCTACAGAAGGATGCTAAGGATACCATAGACGGAACATGTGGACAGCGATGAGGTTTTGGAGAGAATGCAAACAAAAAGGAAACTCATACTTAACAGCAGGAAGAGGCAGCTGAAATTTCTGGGATGGGTAATGAGAAAGGAGGGCTTGGAGAATCTGATACGCAGAGGGCGGATAGAGGGGAAGATGGACAAGGGAAAACAATGGGTGATATACTCAACGGGCTTAAGCAGGTGGTTAGTAGAACAGGGTCTGGGAGAAATAGCAAAAAGTTAAAGCTTATTGAGAGCTACAAGGGACAGGGGGAAATGAAGAACGATGGTCGCCTACGATCTGAAGGAACATGGCGCATAAAAGAAGAAGTGACATTTTATTCATAGATAGCCATATACATTTTAATATACGTAATTATAATTAGACATCTATGCACTACTCTCAAAATTATACTCTTCTTAGAGAGTATTGTCAAACGCCTGTAATGTGTTAAAAAGCACTGCTGTTGTTTAGCAATTCAAATAATTGTCCATTTCTATTCAAAGAAGCAATAAATCTTAAGAGCTAAACAAATAGTGATATAATGCAACATCTGATTGGCTGAATTTCAGCGCAAAACATTTACCTAGACAAATGGTACTAATTGTTTTATGTTGGACGATTTCGTCACAGATGAAGAGAAGCCACAGAAATGTGATTCTCTAGAAAGACACTCGTAATACAACGGACGGTGCATGTAAGCAATGAAGCAATTTTAAGGAACTGGAACTAAGAAAGACACTTATACTAAGAATTAGAAACAACTTCCAAAAGAGGGTTTGGAAAATTTGGCACTCATAGAACATATCGGAACAGAGGGAGGCCGAGAGCCAATTACATGACAAGCTTATGTCAATGGATGTCCCAAATAGGAGTGGGAGGGGATGGTAAAAATAGAAATATTACTAAGAGGATAGGATGCCGTGAAGAGCCATTATCGTATATGTTTTGAAAAGACACGGTGCATAGAAGAACAATGCTGTAATTTCAAAAAAGTTATTATACTCAAACATATAATTTTGTTCTCTTTCGCCCTCGCCGTATTTATCCATTGTAATGTTCAAATACAAAAAGGATACTTATAATTAGCATAAGACGCGTCATTAGAAAAAAGAATGTCTGGAAAATTGAACACTCACAGGACATGATGAAAGCAAAAAGGACAGAGAAAAGAGGGAATAAACAATCTGACGAGCTTGTGTAAATTGTTGGAAGAATCAGGATTAAGAGAGATAGCATGAAGACAAAATACGCTATAAGGGACGGGATGTTGTGGAGAGCCATGATATCTCAAGTCCTGAATGGAAACCGCACAAAGAAGAAGAAGAAGAAGAAGAAGAAGAAGAAAAAGAAGAAGAACAAGTGTTCAAATCCCTTATCATTTTGGACGACGCCATGAAACTTGCTATCAAGTGCCCTTTACTGTCTTCTCTTATGTTCCCCTTTCTCCGTCCGCCACTGAATGTTCTCCAGTGTCTTGTTCATAATTTAAGACATAAGGTCCATACTGACAAGTAATGACCTCAGGAGCTGTAATCGGGTTGGAAAAATCCGGGACCAAATCTTTTCCAATGGCGAGATACTTGACTTGACACGTGACAGACTGGCGTTCACCTAATCCTAATACTTTACTCCGATTCTCTTTGCGTCGCGTATTCTATACCTTGTCCATCTCATCCACCGCGTCTCATCGCTCCTCATCTTGATTCTCCCCAACTTCTAGGCTTGGACAATCTCATCAGCTTTCACGTACCGACATTTCTTTCTTTCTTTCTTTCTTTCTTTCTTTCTTTCTTTCTTTCTTGTTTGTTTTTATATTCATTTTCACCTTTTAAAAGTTTTTACGTTTTTCTTCCCTTTAACAATTTCTCTTTTCCTAAATATCTTTATCTTTTTCTTTAACTACACTTTTCTTTCCGCTCCTTTAATATTTTGTTTGCTTTTAATTTCCCCTTACCACCAGATCCTGCCGGCAACCATCGACCCCTATTAGACACCGACAGTAAGGCGCCTACATACATAACGTTTCGCCATCCCCAAACTCCGGACAGGAAACATGTACAACCTTTAACAACCCAACGTCCAAAGCAAAGAATCCTGCATTCTTATTTCGCGGCCCTTCAATTTGTCCGAAGATGGAAAGCAAAAAGCATAAAGCATAAAACATAAAACAAAAATGAAAAACAAATATACAAAAAAAACAAACCAAACAAACATCCAAAATAAATAAAAATAGCACAAGTAGAAAATTAAAAAAGAAGAGAATCAAAAATTGGATGTCACTCAAAGTCGGTCGGCGTGAGATTGTGTCACTCCATATTTCTGGTGTCAGGAAGTCTTTGTCGGAATCAGTGCGTGTCATCCGTGGACTCTGGCGTCACGTTTCGACAGTTTGTGGACGGTTATCGTCAGTACTCGTTATTTTGCTTGCGTGCGTTTTTGGCTTTTTAAAAATATATTTTGAAGATTGTCTGTTGGTCGTGTGAAAAAAGAAGGATAAAAAATACATACAAAATAACGAGAAACAGAGAGACAGAGACGAAGAAACAGAGAGAGAGAATGAGAGAGAGAATGAGAGAGAGAGAAAAAACAAAGACACAGAAACATACAAAGATAGTAATGTCTTCGATAGACACATGTGTATACATGGATCTCTCTCTCTCTCTGTCAATATATATATATATATATATATATATATATATATATATATATATATATATATTGACAGAGAATGTGAGAGAGAAAAAAACAAAGACACAGAGCTATTCAAAGATAGTAATGACTTCAATAGACACAAGTGTATACATGGATCTCTCTCTCTCTCCCTCTCTCTCTCTCTCTATATATATATATATATATATATATATATATATATATATATATATATATACATATGCTTATGTGTGTGTGTGTTCGTGTGTGTAAAATTGTTAACATAAGACAAATGTTGATACGTAATAGCAAAATAAAATACATTATTGAATTCAGCATATTGTGAATATCTTCATATGAAGCCTTCTGATATATATATATATATATATATATATATATATATATGAATGTATATATATATATATATATATATATATATATATATATATATATATATATATATTCAACTGAATTTCCCGTAAGCTTAACGACTAATAATATCAAGATTTTATGTGCTTATAAACCCAGTAAATTTCTAAATAAGTTATTCCAAAAAATCGCTTGAAAATAAAAGAATACTGGGTATTTTAATTTAATTCTATAATTAAATTTAAACGTTTACTTTCTGTTTTTAAAACATGGTAATTCCTGTGTAACGATCGGACCATATTTTTAAATTAGTAAATTTATGATGTTTATGCCCTACAGAATTATACTGAGCACTGTTTTAAAAAAAAAAATTAATAAGAACACAGGATTATAAATCGTAATGTCCTTTCTGATTATCTTAATATATATATATATATATATATATATATATATATATATATATGTAGATAGATAGATATTCGGCTAGGAATTTTAGGATAGCTTACAACCGGCATTTCGAAGAGATACGTAAAATTTGAGAATTATGTATCTTTAAAAAGGTAATTTACTGGTTCATTTCAGAGCAAAAGTACTTTCTCTTTCTGAAAGTTTTCATTATATATTCAATAACAATAATAAGAAAATTAACACATTACTGCATAAATTTTCCTTAAAATATTTGCGCTTTTTTTACCTAATCTACCGTGTTAGATAATGCGTTAAATTTTAGAGAACGCGCTCTCTAAAAGAAGTGGACGCAAGCGCTAATATGTTAAAAAGCTTCAATATTCTATCTTAGTAGAAGGTAATTCAACGAAAAAGGTATGGAACTTAGCAATTATCAAATCAAGAAGTCAGACCCTACCCTATATATATATATATATATATATATATATATATATATATACTATAGGGCAAAAGGTAGGGTCTGACTTCTTGATTTGATAATTGCTAAGTTCCATACCTTTTTCGTATATATATATATATATATATATATATATATATATATATATATATATATATATATATATATTTATATTTATATATATATATAATTATTAAAAAGTAAAATCCCAAATTACCTCATATGGGTGGGCGGTCTGTATAAAGCCCGGGTTTTATAAAACAGACGTCCGTCTGCCGAAATAGGCTATTCCCCATATGAGGTAATTTTAGATGTGATTATTTATTAATTATATTGCTCCGTATTAATAAATACATTGAGCTTTTTTTGTGGATCAGTTTTGATATTTTATATTACTAGGATCCACTTGGATCACACACACACACACACACACACACACACACACACACATATATATCGTTTTTGTGATTATTTATCAATATTAACACACAAAAAACACACGTCTTTTTTCGTGTGTATAGACAATCATAAAATAAGAAAAATAGTGATAGATAATACAACATATTTATATGTGTGTGTGTGTGAAAATATTAATATGTAACAAATATCAACAGACAGCAAAAATACTGTATTTATTCTATATTTTAAAAATATATATACATGTGTTTCATGTGTGTGTGCGCGCGCCTGTATGCTAATACGTGTGTACAAGTGTTAATGTACGTCAAATATTAGTGGACCATACTAAAATACTGTATTGTACTCACTATAAAAATGACTCAAACCCTTGAAGCTATATATGACATAACAGAAACGATTCACATTAAATAAAATAATTACCCCGACAAGAGATGTCTTTTTGAAAACGTATAAAACATTTAAAATGCGTAGTAAATAATTGCTAGACGTTTATAATATTTGATAATGCAATGTCAGTATATAACTCTCATAGTTTTTGGCTATTGAAAATATTTATCCCTTACTAAGAAACAAAGTTCGAAAACACTCAAACAATAGGATATCATATAATGCATTATCCATAATTTTGAACTTGGATAAGAAAAAAAAAAAAAAACACAAAATAAAATAACAAATAAAAAAAAATTAACAGACACAATGTTTGTTGAATTTAATAAAAATTTTCCATATATACATCTATCTATCTATCTATCTATCTATCTATCTATCTATCTATCTATCTATCTATCTATCTATATATATATCTATATATATATATATATATATATATATAATTTTATAAGTAATGACAAGTTTGATAATCCAGAGAGTTCAATGCATATATATATATATATATATATATATATATATATATATATATATATATATTCTTTTCACTCTTATATATATACATTATATATACATTATTGTTTCATGCTAATCATCAAGCAACCACGCAATCTTCAGGCCACCTAATGATTGCGTTTAGCATGAAACAGACTGTCGTCTCTGAGTATTGACTATATATATATATATATATATATATATATATAAGAGAAAAGAAGAGAGAAACCGCAAACAAGTTCATGGAAAGCATTTGCCAACTGATTTACAGTAATGCCTGAAATCACATTAGTTATTTTCGCTATACTTAAAACTAGGTGCATTAAACTTTATAACATTTTTTACATACTTATTTCTATCGCAAATACAAACAAAGTTATAATTTCTTTAAAGTGCACACCAATTTTATTGTCACCCTGTATATGTCCACATTGAGATATGCCCAGAAGGTCTGCCATGTGTGTGTTCACACGTAAAATTCTGATGAAAATAAACGCATTATGAAAGTTGCCAGTTGCACGCTGAATTGATCGCCGCAAGCATCCCCCCTGTTAGATTTTCGGATACACAATCTATAATTATTTAGTCAGATATTTCATGCCCAGCAAGATCATATGCCAAAATTTCGTAATTTTGCTTTTATACTGAATAGTTGCTCCTGTTAAGGCAAGTTCCAGTGTACGGCCTTGTGCCACATTTAATCCTCGTGGATGGATTAATAAATACCAAGTTCCAGTGTACTGCTGCCTTAATCTTTCATCTGTAAGAAGTCCACTTACATACACGTACACAGACGCACACACACACACACACATGATGATCCGAATTTCTTTAGTATTTTTGTTTTTATTTTTAAAAGTGCTCGATACAGAAGCAGAGCCTAAGTTATAATTATTTTTTTAAAATATGATTCCATCACGACACAGAAATGACTATGTTTCGAAACTGGTCACCGATTTCAAAACTATAAATAAGAAAACATTTCATTGCTTAGTTATTCCAAACATCGCTTGAGGATGAAACCGTCATTCAAAAGTTGTTTTAATATTGAAATTAAACTTGAATACGGATGACCAGTTTCGAAACATAGTAATTTTTTGTGTCACGATGGAATCATATATTTAATATATATATATATATATATATATATATATATATATATATACATACATTACTACTGGGCTCCCCTTTCGTTTTCGTCGCATGACGGTACTGCAGTGCATTTCCTACAACTGACCAGGCACGTATGATATTGATTTTAACGTAGAACCAACCAAACCTTCGTGTGCACGCGAGCACACACACACATACATACATACATCACACACATGTCTTAGTGACTACACTGTCTTCCTTGCGGGGAAATGATTCAAAAACCCTATAAAATCGGTATCTACAAAAATTCGCCAAAAATAGATCATATCATCATCAATAAATCCGAAAACTTGATAAAAACAAAGTTTTTTGGTCAAAATAATTACTTAATTATTAAAAGGAAAAAAGTAAAGTATATATATAAGAGAAAAGAAGAGAGAAAGCGCAAACAAGTTCACGGAAAGCATTTGCCAACTGATTTAAAGTAATGCCTGAAATCACATTAGTTATTTTCGCTATACTTAAAACTAGGTGCATTAAACGTTATAACATTTTTTACATACTTATTTCTATTTTCTATTTTCTATTTCATACTTATTCCTATATATATATATATATATATATATATATATATATATATATATATATATATATATATATATATATATATATATATATATATATAAGTATTTTTTATTAATTTATTTCATTTTTTTAAACTTTTCTAGCACGTTCGAAGTTTTGGTTAAAAATCTTGTGTTTCTTGCGTCAGCGGGTGGGTCAAAGATTAGTAATAGAAAATGTTCACGGTAAAAAAGACAGTTTTAGAAATACTTGTAAAAATTAAATAATTGTCAGGTTTTAAAGAAATTTGCAGGACTTAATCATAAATGAATTAAATTATTTTTGAAATTTTGTTTTTAGAAAATCTTTTATTTTACATCTGTTACCTACACTTACTTTTATGAAATTTCGGGAAATTACAGTTCCAGCCTCTTCATATTTATATTAGTTAAAATCAGGGCGTCTTAGAGTATTTAAATAATCAATTTGTTTTTGCCAAACCGAAACACAATATATCGAAAATCTGCTCTAAATGGTAAAATAAGAAATGCAATAAAACTATGACATTATTTAATTAGAAATTTTTTTAATTGCTTTCAAAAGTAAGATATATTGTCTTAAAAAATATTTTTTCATGAATAATTAATTTATACAAGAATTGTTTTCATTTTCTTTAAAATTTTATTTAGAAAAAATTATTAAGTTTTAAATCTTTTAAAATTCTGTATTAATTCCAGCCTATTACATGCTATTATTATTAAGTTAAAACTGTATTTGCTGATCATAAATGGAAAATCTTGATACAAATAATTAGACACCAATATTTTCAAAAGAACTTTATGTGTACAAACGTATCGATTTTCTTAAGTGCGAGCGACCAGACACGACATTATCAGAAAATAAGTGTGAAAACTATAGTAAATTTAATGCTAAAGTTTCTAAAATTCAATAATACATAAGATTACAGAGAATATTTTCCAAAATTTTGAAGATTACTGAGTACTTAAAAATTAAATATAATAAAGGCGCTCACGCCATTTTCTTTGGTTATGTTTTACAGATAAAGTCTCCGGTGAACATCATTAGATCTGGCATTACCTTATCAGAACCTCAACAGAGCTAGTCGGGTTAAAACACTGTTGCTGACGGATTAAAAGGGCATTTCTGCAATATTTTAAATTAACATTAAATAATATTTGTCTCGAATATGTTTAATTATACTTTAAATCAGCTAATATTCCTCAAATAATGTTTCAGAAAAGAATAATTTTTCTGGAAGATTTTTCAATAAAGGCAATTGCATTACAATGAAAGACAACTAAAAAGTGCCGCTAATCAGCTTTTTACAGCAAAAACAAAATTCCTTCCAGTCAATTTAAATTAGTTTTTGAAAGTGGGCTGGAAATATTAAATTTAATCTATTAGATTGAAATTAAAACTACACGTGCATGAAACCCACAGTTCTACGAAACGGTGAGAAACAAATGAATATTTATTATTATTAGTATTAGTAATAATTTATATAGTCAACGACGAAATTATTCATACACCAATTAATTTTGAATATTTTTATCCATTTCTCAGAATCTAATGCCCGTGCGATGCCATTTTTGCATGTTAATATGCGCAAAAAAGGAAAATAAAACTCCATTTCCAAAACAATAGGTTAAATACAAAAATTTTGACAGTCGAATTATGCAAAATAGGAAAAGACAAATATATTCGTACAGTAGAAAATATCGTTTTGAATTCACTGATTCGTGTAAGTATTAGGTTTGTGCAAAAATAATGACGCAATAAAGTCGTTTTTTGACGTTAAAAAATACGTCAAAAACGACATTATCACGTCATTATTTTTGCACCAACCTAATATAAGTAATTTACATAATTATTTTGTCAGTGAAGCCTTCTAGTCTATTTACTCAGTAGAGTATTTGTGACAATTCCATAAGAACATCACGTGATTCATAGTGTTACCATTTTTCTTCTTACGTTATCTACATAATGGGAAGCTTAGCGTTGACTTGAAACAGAGAATTATTAACTTCCACAAGTCGGGAAATAGTTACAGCTGCAGTATCTGCCTATATTTCTGAGATGAGTTATTATGTACACTATTTACATTTTGTCGCCATATTTACTACAAATATGGTGTCAAAGATGATGACAATAGTCCGAATAATGTAAATAGTTACAGCTTCATTTCAAACTATCCCTAGATCTACGGTACATTCTGTCATAAAGTAGTTTAAACAGTTTGGCACGACAGAGAATTTGCCTAGGCGTGAAAGAAACCCCACATTGTCACCGAGAACTACACGAAAATTGTGTCGCAAGAGTTGTATTGAAAGACATCGCCAAAAGTTTGGATATGATGTGAATCAACGTAAGTAATTGCACAATACAAAGTTGTTTAAATAGAAATGGTTTGTATGGAAACCGAAAACAGTAAACTTTTCACAAACCATGTCACAATGTTGTTCGCTTTAATTTTGCTAAAACGTTCTTGGACAAAGAAAATTGCTTTTGGGAACAAGTAATATGGAGTGATGAAACGAAAATTGAGCTTTTTGAACATAATAATGTTCAGAAGATTTTGCGCAAGAAAAGTGACGATTTCCTCCCAAAGAACACAGTGGCTACATTAAAACATGGAGGTGGCTCAATGATGATTTGGGGTTGTTTTAGCTGAAGAAGGAATAATTAATTGCAATTAGAGGAATAATTATATCTGCAGACTATATCAAAATGGATGAATATCTACAACTATCAGCTCAGAATCTTCATCCAAGTCGAAGATTAATTTTCCAACAAGATAATGATCCCAACCATACGTCTAAACACATGATTGCGTGGCTTCAGAAGAAGATTATAGTTCTACGATAGCCTTCAATGAATGCTGACTTGAATCCTATTGAAAATCTATGGCAAGAATTGAATGTTCGAATAAATCGTCGGTTACCAAAAACCTTCAAGTATTACAAAGTATAACCATTGAAGAATGGAAGAAAATCCCAGAAAATACTTGTTCAAATCACATCACAAACGTTAGAAAAGGATTACAGCAAATTATAAAATGAGCGGCGAAACTTTTGACAATTAATATTGTAAAAATTGTTCAATTTCTCTTTTTTTTCATACTCTACGAATAATTTTATCTGTCAAATTTGTTGTATTATTTTGTTCAGATAATTGAGTTTTATATTCCTTTTTTTGTGTGCTTATTAACATATAAAAACCCTGGCATCATACCAGCATTAGATTCTTAGCAATGGATACAAATATTTAAAATTGATGGATGTATGAATAATTTCACCGTTGAATATATATAGGCTTTCCTGCTGCCCGGTCAACACTCCCACTCCTTCTCTTGGACATGTTAGAGACTCATACCTTGTTTCTTGTTTAGGAAGGGATTCCCGGTACTCTCTCTCTCTCTGGCCTCTGTACTAGTGCAGTTCTGTTTCTCCCGTGCAGTCTGCGGCATCACCTCTTCATTCTGAGGGTACAGGGTTGACAGTTCTCTGGTTGCTGTTTCCGACTGGTAGTTAGGGGCCCTAACTCTTGCGCAGCGTCTTGAGCAGCCGCTCTGATCAACAGTTGTATAATACTGAGGTGTTTGTAGTGCCATGTCGCGCATGGAAAGTTGTCCCTGCGGTCACCTCCGGTGGGCAACCCTAAGGTCATATTATGATGCAGGCTGTACCAACTCCTCTCTGCCCACATCACGGTTGATAACTGCCTGCTTCTTTTACTTCGCGCTTTCTCATCTTCCAACCATAATTCCACATGATGACTTACAAAACCGAAAAAGTAATCCTAAACCAGCACATCCCTCAACATTTCGTTCTCCAGCATCCGTGGCATTAGAACAAATTTCTGCAGTACGGAATCTTTCCTCGCTGCAAAATATCCGAATATACTGGCACTCTGTGAGACCAACCTTGTCTCGTCTATCCCCTCATCTGATCTCTCGATCCCAGGCTACCTTCCTTTCATCAGAAAAGAGTACCTAACCCACATGCACGGCCTTGGTGTCTACGTCAAGGACCATCTCCCTCTGGCCAGAGAGTTGTCTCTCGAATCACCAGACCTCCTTTGTTCAACCAGTTCGAAGTCCTGATCTCCTCTGCCGACAAGGCTGAATGCTTTGCTCGGAAATTTTCATTCACCTCAACGCTCGACACTTCCCGTGTAACCATACACGACTTCCCTCTTAGAATTGAGACCCTATTGAGTGGGTTACACATACCCCCGTCTTTGGTATTGGGCATTATCTCCAATTTAGACCCCAACAAGGCTAGTGGTGGGGATGGGATACTAGCCATTGTCTTGAAGAAATGCGCGCCTGAACTGGCGCCCGCCCTCTCTAAACTATATAACTACTGCCTCAAGGAATCTTGTTTTCTTGACTGCTGGAAGTCCTCTTCGATTGTTCCTGTCTTCAAGAGTTCTGGAGACCACTCTGACCCTTATAATTACCGCCCTATCAGTCTCCTACACCTCTTCGGCAAAGTCTTCGAAGCCCTAATCAATGCTGAAGTGGTTAACCACCTTACATCCCATGATCTGCTCTCAGACAAGCAATATGGCTTCCGCTTTGCCCGATCTCCAGCTGATGCGCTTACGGCCATCACTGAAACTGTCTACCAGGATCTTCAAAATAACGGGGAATCTCGTGCCCTGGCCCTAGACATCTCCAAAGAGTTTGATAGGATTTGGCATGCCAGCTTTCTTCGCAAGATCCAGGGTTATGGCATTACGGGTCGATTTTTTGACCTAATACAATCATTCCTGTCAAACTGTGAATTGAAGGTCGTTCTCAATGGATTCTCCTCCAGTTCCTATCCCATGAACTTAGGTGTTCCTCAAGGCTCCATCCTAGACCCCTCTCTATTCCTTATCTACATAAATGACCTTCCTGACGCCATCAATTCCCAAATTGGCATCTACGCGGATGACACCACAATTTATTCCTGCCTCAAAAACAAATCTAGTGTCGCTGTCAAAACTAACCTGGCCGTGCGTCTCGAAAAGGACCTCCAATCGGTTGTGAACCGGGGCAAGAATTGGCTGGTCAACATTAATGCCTCAAAAATAAAAATGCTCTCTATTAATCACCACAGAGCTCCTTCCCTGCCCTCCATTAGAATGTCTGACGCTCAACTTCTCGAGAGCACCTCTCTGCACGGTCTCACGTTGACTGCTGAACTGAGATGGAACAAATACATTGAGTCAATTACTTCGTCCACCGCAAGGAAAGTTGGCTCACTGTGCCCCGCCAAGAAATTTATCTCCCCGAAATCGATCCCTCACATCTACAAATCAACAATTCCCCCTTGCATGGAGTATTGCTGCCATATATGGTCTGGAGCCCCTTCTGTTTGCCTCGGGGTTATTAATAAGATCCAGAGGCGGATATGCAATATAATTGGCCCTGTTCTAGCATCTCGTCTACAATCGCTCTCCCACAGACGCGTCGTCGCCTCTCTGTCCTTTTTACAAATACTTTCATGGTAATTGCCCCGAGGAGCTGCATTCGCTGGTTCTCGGACTTCATGAATTCAAGCGCCCTACGAGGATGGCATCCCGCTCTCACCCTTTCACTGTTCAAACTATTAAATGTAGCCGTCTCTTCTACTCCAATAGCTTCATGTCTCACACCTCTCGCTTGTGGAACTTCCTTCCGTATTCCAGTTTCCCTGAGAGCTATAATCTCCAACTATTCAAATGTAATGTCAATCGACATCTCCAGTTGCCTTGATCTATCCTTCTCCTCATACTTTCCTCTATCACTCCTATCTGATCTTGTTCCAAATCTTCTGTAACCCCTTGCGTCCTAGTGGCTTCCTGCTTTGCTTGGGGTGAAACGCTTAATATATATATATATATATATATATATATATATATATATATATATATATATATATATATATATATATATATCAGTATTACCAGTTTGTAACTGGTAGGGATAATTCCAAAGAGCATATTAATACAGGAAGAGCTCAATGTAGACTACAGATAATAATAATAATAATAATAATAATAATAATAATAATAATAATAATAATAATCACGAAGAAAACCTTAAAATTTAATTTTGATTATAATTTACTAAGAAATTTTGGTTTGAAGACTGATCAACTTCCATATTCACGAAACAAATTATAACCAACATGAATATTTCAGGTTTTCTTCGTGATTATATATATATATATATATATATATATATATATATATATATATATATATATATATATATATATATGTATATATATATATATATATATATATATGTGTGTGTGTGTGTAACCATCTTCAGCAACATGTAGGACCGCCTACTATTTATCCTTAAAATAAACGTATTCTCCTAATCCTTAAAATAAATGTCTTCTCTGCGTCACACACACACAATTTTGTATAACTTGATTATATCTCGAATTTGAAAGTTTAAACTAATTAAAGTAGCTTTTATCTGCATTGATCCAAATGATTAATATAGTGACTCTAAACGAATTATGATTCATTCAATACAAATAATCCTTGCTTTAATCTCTGGCGAAGTAAAAAAAAAATATTTTTGGTTTACTGGATGCGATATACACTTGAGAAAGGACGGACTTCCAACCTGCCCGAAATAATATCGAATTTTGCTGATTCATCGGAACGTTGGTCAGAATGACAAATGTGAACTGACGGTCGAACCAAAATGACACGTGATCACGACGATTCCCCATCTCCAGTCAAGCGAGCGCCTTTGACTAATCTGCTAATTTAGAATGTAATTTTCGAAAATTTATTGCTCTTTTAAAAGACCTGTGTTGCAGACCCTTTACTATTCTCTGACATATCCACCCAGTACCCTTATTAAGTCGGCAAATCAGCAACAGCCAATAACTGATCCTGTAGCTGGACTGGGATCCATGATTGGTATTTTCAAACGATAGAATCACCTAAGACGTCATGTCGGAATATCGTGTTAGCATTTACTGGAATTCTTGCTCTGGGAAATCCATTTCGTAATTTCCCTTCGCTGTCTTAATGCGTAAAATGTTCTATTCGCAACGAGTATTGCTGTTAAATTGCAGCCCATCTGTGCATGATGTAAAATGTGGCTGATAAAACCCTGAAGTAAGTAGTTTTATTGCCTCTTTATCGCCAAAAGATTGCTTGCTGTCAGCTATTCAAAGAAAATAATAAGGAAACATTATTTTTTGCTGTCATTTTTTGTGAATTTCATAGCCAACTCTTCATAGCCATGTATGTGCAAACGAGTTGAAGCTTAATTCTGCTCGAAAATATTGCTCACCAAGTGCGGTTCGTAAAAACAGTGTCAAAATCTTGGTGCAGGATAGACATCTCATTTGACTGAACATAAGAGAATTGACCAAATACAAGGTCAAGATTAAAGGAATAGAAATACAACCGATGGAGTAATGAACAACGGCACGGATTGAGAAATTGGAGAACCGAGTTCGAATTCCACTCGAATCCATTATATTCATTTACGTTCTAATACAATTGGGCAAGTTATGAATTATCAACTTCTTCCCCTAGCTATTGGCAATTAGCAGGACAGACCGGGATTTATAGCCTTGGATGGCAACTGGCCTACCGCAGAAAGAAATGACAACCTACTGCGGGAACAAATCTGCCTCGACAGTCATGTATCTTTCGATACATGATCGCCTAAGCGTGTATCAAGCATGACATAACTGACTGAATACATAGTTGAAGAAACTTGAAACATTAGAAAAAATTCTATAGTCTGTAAAACCTGTAATTGCTGTTGATTTTGTTCTCACTTTCAAAACATTAGCGTATATATTGCGGGATACACAGTTAGGCTAGATCGCTTTATTGAACTAAATACTGTACAATACAGTGATACACGTAGAGACACTCACATACATTTACGCACATATATGTAGATACATAATCCAGAACTGTCAAAAGAGACATAAACCTCATAGTTACTATTAGTTTCACTTGATGAAGACATCCTCTGACGCCCCCCCCCCCTGAACGTTTTGAGTCTCACTTTGTCGCGTGCAACAAGGAACATTAGTGAAGTTTCGGTCCCCTTTAACCTTCCTGGAATGTGTTCCCGCGCTATTCTACATTGATTTTCTATTTTAACATTTCTGATCTCGACAAGTGACTAGGAGGAATTTGATCATCTTGATCCTTCTAATTTTTACAGCCGTGTGAGTATGTTCATTCATTTTTGATCTGATATCAAAACCTAAGCAACGGGAATCCATCACTGTTAGAATTGCACGCTCACGGGATTCAACCAATCGTCACTTAGTGTGTGTCATCATTATGAGTTCTGGCCAGTAGTTTATCAAAGACGCATTTTGTAACATTAGTAAATATAAGTTGCTTTTATAACATTTTTTTCATTTCGGCGATTTTGGTCCGTTATTGTTTTTACACACACACACACACACACACACACACACACACACACACACATATATATATATATATATAAGTAAACCTAAAGAGCCAGACAAACCTACCTAGGTTTCACCTACGTGCGTCGTCAGGGTAAATTGGCTAAAGAGGTGTTATAAGAACAGAGAATATAAAGCCTACTGCACAAAAACACAACCATGTGACAAAAAACTAAAAAAAAAAAACCTAAAAAAAAAAAAAGAAACCAAACAATAACACAACAACGGGGGTGGGGTTAAAACATATTTATTCAAAAACATAAAAAAAGAAAAAAAGAAAGAAAAAAAAAAAACAAGAGAAGAGAAACAAACCTATTGTAGTAACCAGCGTTTTTAATGCCTACACTTACTTAAGATTTCTGTTTTTAAATTTAGCAAATTATTAGGTTCTTTAAATAAAGCAATGGCTAACTTTTCCTCTATACATAGAGGACAAACTTTATTAACTGCTTTGTATATATGGCATTTCTTTAATATTTCCCATTTCAAAATGGGGTCTTTATTATAGTCATGTTTACTTTTCCATATGTAAGTAGATAACGTGGTATTATGTTTAAATTTTTCCTTATTAAAACTACTAATATGTTTATGATACCGTTTTTTTTTTAACTGTTTTGGGTAGATCCTATATATACTTTAGGATTTTCAGCAGTATTGTTAAGTCTATCCTTGTATATTTTTACCTGGTATAACATGCATTCTTGCTGGCACTTTCCCTTGAGGGGACAGGCTTTCTTATTCCTGCAATTACATTTTGGGAGGGGCTGTACGTAGTTTATCCTTAATTATATGTTATAATTATATATATAGGCCAGGAAACAGTAGTATTAAAAAAGTGCTCAATATACATATAAAAAGATAAAAATTGAACATGTAGAGTTTTCAAGTAGAAAATTAGGAAAGAGCTGATTCTGCTACCTTAGTTTCAACCTTTCGGTATCTTCAGGCGATTTCGCTCAATTGCTTTACTAACGCTTTATACGAAGGCTATATTTTTAAAAAAATGAAAAAAAAAAAATGAATAAGCCTATGAGTTCATTAAAATTGGGATTAAAAGAACGCATGTGTATTTCATTTAATCCTCTACTGATACATTTCCAATACACTTGATTTTCCCCTCCTCCTCTTCTTCCTCCTCCCCTCTCTTCATCCTCTCTAACCTTCTAACTTTCTGTCCTGGATTAACAAGTTGCCTCACATGTTTTACGTACGATTTTATTTTCAAGTCTATTTTTACTTCTCTTTGGACTTTCATAGGTGAAACTTCACTCTTACGTGCCAAACGTCTTATGGATTGACTTGGATCTTTTCTAAGGGATCTCTTTATCTCGAAGTTGAAATGAAGATCCTTCTTTCTGTTGTAATCTCCTGATCCAGTTTTCCTCTCTACTGTTCCCTATTTTTTAAAATTATTCACCGTTCTCTTAATGGTTCTTGTATGGACTTTGAAGATGAAAGTCAAATTATGAAGGTTGGTACCATTACTGAAGTCCTGAATGATATCTTCCTCTTACCATCGCTCAGTTGAAAAGACAGCGCGTCTGATGAATTTAACCTGTTCTCTTTCTAGCTGAATAAATCATAGGATTTTTCAGTGATTCTTACGACAAATGGTATCAAGATGGCTAAGCGTCTTATCTGAAAAATTTGAAAAAACTAAATCACTCAGTTTAGTGTTGTTGTTTTTTTTAGATATTAAACATTTTGTGGCACTGTAAAAATTATGTTGTTACATGATTTGGGTAATTTTGCGGTTACACACACATATATATATTAAATCAGTTGGTATATAATCTAAGTGGATCCCAGTAATAAATAATATTAAATCTGATCCAGAAAAAGAGCACAATGTATTTATTATTACCGAACAAATAATTAGTACACAGCAAAATCCCAAATTATCTCATACGATGAAAAATTCGTCCATTTTATTCAACTCCGGTATAGACTCTCTCTCTCTCTCTCTCTCTCTCTATATATATATATATATATATATATATATATATATATATATATATATATATATATATGTATGTATAAAGCCTGGCAATTGCGTCTAGCATGAAACAGCCTGTCGCCTCGAGTATTGACTTCAATGTTCACTTTTATATATATATTTACATACGCTCTATCTCTGATATTGAACACTTTATCCCATAAATATAGCACACCTTAAAACTATATTTCTTCATATATATATATATATATATATATATATATATATATGTGTGTGTGTGTGTGTGTGTGCGTGCGTGTGTTTCATAGAATAATATAAACATATTATGGCTCTATTTTTATAATAATCCTTAACATTTCTTTAATTAGTTTCTTGATGTTGAAATGTAATTTATCAAAGAATGTCCCGTATTTTTTTTACTACCTAAGTACTTTCGATCTCATCTAAGATCATCCTCAGTGGTTTAATTTCAAAGACAATCTCATTCTAACTGTGATCATTGCACTCTGTTATAATAATTTTAACATGCTAACTTTATGCTATGGAATCTTTTGCAAAAAGAGGCTTCTAATACAAGGGAACTGGCCATAAATTGGTAGAAATGCAAAATGGCATTAAATGTTTGTTAAATGCACTTCAATACGTTGCTGCTATAATCGCAATAAGTTTGTTGAGTGTTGGTTTGTTACTTTTGTTATAGAGGGCCTTGAGAATATGATGGTTTTGTTTACTATTTTCGTGGTGTACTATATTGGCGTTGTCAACAAGTATATTCCATTATTGTGAAGATGGACAGGAATGAGTTTTA
Organism: Acanthosepion lycidas; assembly: GCA_963932145.1. Taxonomy (NCBI): domain Eukaryota; kingdom Metazoa; phylum Mollusca; class Cephalopoda; order Sepiida; family Sepiidae; genus Acanthosepion; species Acanthosepion lycidas. Next base: position 24,260,770 of record OZ010572.1, read on the forward strand.
AAATATTGTGCAATAGAACTTGTATCCGACAAATGAAATGTAAGATTTTCTTCTTCATCTTCTTCTTCTTCTTCTTCTTCTTCTTCTTCTTCTTCTTCTTCTTCTTCTCTGGCTTTCTTGCCTTCTATATGTTCTGGAATTTCCCTCTTTCCATATTACATTCGTTAGGAATTTCACCTGTATTTTCTGATTCCAAATATAAGTGTTCTTTTTGCTTCCCATTCCTTAAAACTTCTTTGATGCTTATATGTTTAGTCCATAGTATTCTCAGTATCCTTCTGTAGAAATATATTTCTTCTGTTTCAAGTGTCTTCTTAATCCATGAGGAGATTTCCCATCATTCATTGCTTTATAGGAGGAGCGATATTGCATAAGAGTTCACTAATATTGTCCTTGTTCTATTTCTTAGCATTTTGTTTATCATCTGAAAGGCATTTTTCTCTTCTGTATTTCTGTGTTATTTCCTAGATATTTAAATACTTATATCTGCTTCAGTTTGGAGCCATCAATTTGTAGTTCGCATCACTCGTAGTGAAACCACAGCGGCAGGCATCATCCATGGAAAGTCAGTGACATGAATCTCAAAGTTGATGTCATTATGGCCTCAAGTCGTCACTAGGTAAAGAAGTATACATTCAATTAAGTTAATGTAATTAATGGCGAATTCACTACCCTAACATATTAAATAAAGCATTAACTCACTGACCATTTGTTGAACGACGCGATCCTATACATACATATATACATATATATATATATATATATATATATATATATATATATATATATATATATATATATCTGCGTGTGTGAGTGTGTGTACGTGCGTGTGTGTGCATAATAAATTGTTGTATTGATTCCTAAATTCTTAAAAGACACACACACATATGCTTGTGTGTGTATTTGTGTGTTTGTTTGCGCAAAATTTCATATATAACTAAAATATATATCTGTAAAAAACAATATGAATATATTAGGTTGGTGCAAAAATAATGACGTAATAATGTCGTTTTTTGACGTTAAAAATACGTCAATAAACGACATTATTACGTCATTATTTTTGCACCAACCTAATAGATAAAAAACTTAAATTTCCTTTGATAAAATCCATTAGAGGACGTAACATGTCAGCTAAGATGAATTTGTCTTTTGTATTTATTCATATATACATGCTGCGATATAATGGTAAGACATCAGCTAGATAAAGATACGATTGCCATTAATGTCTTTCCATTATGTGGGAAGAATTTCTGCCGTACACCATATATTGAATTACGTGAGCAGATATACATTTGGATAGAAATCTGAACTAGTAAGTATGCTTTAAAGTCTAATTAGAACCTTGATTTAATGTGAAACTCTCCGACGCAACAGTAAAAGATCTCCACATCAGACGGTAATTCATCCTGCAAAAGGTTAACGTAGGTTCAAGTCCTATTCGTAGATATATTGTTTTTATTAAATTTTCTCGTGTACGCAGGCCATTAGACAAAGTAAATAATGTGTAAAATGAACGAAGGGCTATGTACTGAAAATAATAATTCTACTAATAAAAATAAATCGGATTAAAAATAAAATCCATTAATTCTTTATATGAAGTACAGTGCTGTTTGATAAAAGTGACTCACCTTATCCTTTGAATTTAGCTCAACATTCGTTTCATCGGAGAAGCGAACATTTATCCAGTCTTCTACGGTGAAATTTTTGTAATCGTGTGCCCATTCAAGTCTCTTGGCGTTGTTGGCTTTGCTTATTAGCGGCTTAAACCTCCGTGTAGAATATTTGTACCCTTGTTCTAACAAGATTTGTAACCTTGTTCTGACGGAATGTTGAAGAGGCAAGACTAACACCTTGCTCTTCGCTTAGACTGGCTGCTATTTCTTGGCTAGTTATAGTCCTATTCTTCAGAACTACTCTCTTGATTACCATGCCATTTCTATTATCAATCTTTTTCTTTCGTCTCCTTGTTTCCTTCCTTGGAGCATGAGTGGTATCATTATGTGCCCTAAGCACTCGAGAGACAGTTGATTGAGAGGTTATAGCAATTTCTGTAATTTATCTCGTAGGCTTGCCTGCTTTTGAGAGGGCAATTATAGATGCCTTAAGTGGTTTTGAGTGGCTATTTCAAGCTGTTTTTATACTGTATGAGGCTTTCAGGAATATTCTGGAATATTCTAGATTTAATTTAAGCTGTTCTAGAATTCTCTAGAATATTGTTCTGAGTGTATTGTAAAATAATTTCCAATATTTGGCCAAAAGCTCTCTTACCAGTTTAATCATTAGAATGCGATATCTGAGTCACTTTTTTTTTTGCACAGAGTTTTTTTCCTGAATCTCATTTATATCCAAATTTATAGTTCTCAATAGAATACGTAAGGGTGAATAAACTTTTTTTCCTAGGTAGTCAGGAAAGGGTCTTTATATTTGTAAGATTAAAACTTATTTTAACCCTAAAAACAATAAACAAAAAATATTTTTAGTAAAAAAAATCGTGTGAGTCACTTTTATCGAACAGCACTGTATGCAAAGTTGAGTGTAAAATTTCAGTGTATTAGAAAACCGAAAAAACTGAATGCATCATGAAGTTTAGTTGCTAACCATTTGTGAGCAGTAGACATTATCAGCTGACAGTGTCCCATAAAACTCGGGGTTTGGGGCTAAATCATTTTTTGCAAATATTTACTAATATGGCCTGCATCAAAATACATTTTTACTGCTGGTTAATTTCATCTATTTGTTTATCTAAAAAAAACAAACATTGTTTATAATATTTTCTTTTTTTTATTACCACTCTTGTATAAAGATCCCGTGTTTAAGGATCACTTAGTACGCTTAATCCTACAACTACTTATACAACTGCCTTTTCAGGATCGCCGAAACACCTTCATGCTTCCTCTCACTGAAGCAGTAAACAAAAGGCCAGCAATAAAAAAATCGTTATTCTCACAGGAGTTATCGTTACTGAATGAGACATCCAGCAACTCGACAGATTCATGAGGAAGCAAGGAGAAACTGAGCAGTAATACTCAGGTTATAAATTAGGCAGACTTCCATTTCTTTGTGCGTCAGCCAATAAGAATTATATTTTAAAAGATCTGCTCCGGGGAACAGTGAAAATTGCCACCGGATATTAACCTCATTTCCAGTTCTTCCGTGGAAAGCCCGTCGGTACCTCGGGTGAAACTAATCATCACAAAAAGAACATTATTGTTCATAACTTTCAGTTATCAAGCCAGTAAACATCATGCGTGTTAGTTAAGTTATAATGTTCAGGCTTCAACCAATTAGAACAATCTTGGTAAGTAGTTTGAAAGATATACCACACAGTATTTATATAAAGTAATGGCTGGCCGCTCATAACGGAGTTGCCTGTCTGTTTGCGAGGTGAACCAATCCCTATTGCAGACGCATGCTCCGGCTCATCTGTATTTGTTCAACACCTACAGAGCCCACCTGTGGTTTGTACTGCAACTATGCGGATCTTAGTTGCATTTTCTGGGAGACAACACCTTATCAGACTTGATCAACAGTCTGAAGGCCAGCACGCTCAAAACTGCGGTAACGACCACTTGCGACGGCTCCCAAATAGATCCATCTAACCAATTTCACCTTAGACATAGTGGTTAAAACGTTGGATTTTCGACCATGAAATCCGCGTTTGAATCGCACTATAGTCAATTTTTCAGGATGGCGGTTTCTTGATGTTATCAGGCGATTTCTGAATGCGGCACATTTAGAAAGTGCCTGAAAACCATACGATGGGTTGACGCAAGCCCCGTGAGTGAATATTTATATATACGAGTGCAGAAAAGAAGTATATTCAAGGTCAGATTAATCTTAATACACGCACGCACACACACATGAATATACATATTAACTACGCTTAATAAAAATAAAAGTAAACGTAAGTAGTTGTCTTCATAAGTAGTTGTCTTCAGCATCGTGTGTATAGCATAGATGTTAGAGGAGCGATAACTGAAAATTGGCGGGTCAAATTCAAATTCCATTCGGAACCAATACTTTGGTTTCACATATTTCACTTTTGACTGACCTTGAATCTATCTCTCACCGTTCAGCTATGCATTAAATAGCAAGATAAACTGGACCCCCAATTTTTTGATTAGCAACCAGTCTGGAAGGCCAATTCTGAATAGTAAACATGTTGGGTGTATCTCTTCTCGTTGGAGAAACAATAGCTGCAAAATCAAGCTTAGTGAAGTTGTGGCTTTGGTTTGCAACCAGTTTAAGAGAAGGGAAGTACTTAATTTAAAACAAGTTGTGCGCATGGCGAGCAACTCGAACCCTTTAAAAATCTGCTTGCCAAAAAAGAAAAACACACAGGAAAACACAACAGCTTGGTTTGGTTGTGGGTCTAGACTCATGGAGGACAATGGGCTAACAGAACATACAGTTGATTTCCGAAGCAGTTATTTCTATTATTTCATTACTGCAAATTTAGCAGAAAGAAAAATAGAAAATTCTCGAAGGTTGAAAATATATATTATTCGTGATTTCTCAAAATAATTTGTAACCAGTGTAGAGTGAATGATAATAAATACACCTCTTAAATATCGCTCATCATGAAAAAGCGAAAATAAAATTGTATTGAGGGTAGCGCTTGCATCTGTTGGTGAAGGTCAGAGGTTATTTTTAGTTGATTAACACTGTCACAATTCTTAAAGCTCCAGCCCAGCAATATTGTCGTAAGAGGAACGTCATCTTTCAGAAAACCTTGTGGATATTTAGGAAATATGATGAAAATCCTAATTTTGAACCGACAGATCATGAAATTAGTAAAAGAACAGGTTACGTAAAACTCAAATAGCTGAATTTCTTTAGTGGGAGTAATTATTTACGTTGTTGAAATCGGACTTAATGTAATTTTGTGCGCAGTTTATCTTAAGGAAGTGAGTGATCATTACTCTCTAGAAATGACTAGTTTTTTCGCTCTTCGTAACGCTTGAATTTTTACCATATATTCAATCCCTCTTCCGCTATCTATTCAAGCAATCTTGTCAGCTAGAGGTTCCTCGCCTCCTCATGTACATTTTTTACTCGAAAAATCCTTCCATTATACTGTCTCTTTCTAATTCTAAGTAGAAGTATTATTTATGGTTCTATCTTCCGTAAGTTTTCCTTATTGCTTATGACATTCTCAGCATCCTTCTGTAGATTCACATTCCTATAGCTTTTTTCATTATTCCACGCGTTTATCTTGTCGGTAGCAATTTTTTTTATTGTCAGTAGCAATTTTTTTTTATATCTTATATCTTTAGTCTTCGTTCGTTCTAATCCGCTTTTGAAAATAAAAAGTTATGTAGTTTTGAACGTGACACAAATACGCTTCTGGCACAACAAAAGTTTGCTATGGTGATTTTTTTGCATGTAGCTTAGATGTGACACAAGGTCGAAAGTATGGGGCACCCAGTGAGGATCGAACTCACTACTTAATAGTAACTGTTCTAGAGAGCCAAGCTTGCTAACCATTACATCACATCGAGGAAACTATGTTGCGGCTTACTATAATGTTCGGGTAAAAATAAGTCACCATTTTATTGTGGAATCCACATTTTTTGTGTGCACGTTGTATAATGAATATTTATGGTCTCGTGGGATGCTTTGCTCCGAAATTAATATTGGTGGATTCATGTTAGTCCGGATAAAATTTAAAAAAACAAAACAAAAAACAAACACAAAACAATGAATTTAAAACAAACGGCAATTATATGAATATATTAACAAAAGTAATGCATGATTGCACAATATATATAAAAGGAAAATAGATTGAATATAAGCTATATATGTGCGTGTGTATGTGTGTGTGTGAAACAAGCGTGTGTGTATGTGCGTGTGTAAGAGATTTCAAATGTGAACAGAGGACCAAGGAAGCGAACGTGCCCTGTTGACAGCGTTCTTTATCTACGTTCAACTACATTTTGAAGCAAGAGGGAAAAACAGAAAGATGAAGGAAATACTTGATTTTTGTAGAACTAAACAGTTCTGCCCTAACGGGCGTTGTTAGCAAATCCAAGCGAGGTTATTCATATGTGTCATGCACAATTTTTATTCGCTTGACTACTTATTATGATTATTTTTGGTATTATTATTATTATTAGTAGTAGTAGTAGTAGTTGTAGCAGAAGAAGAAGAAGAAGAAGAAGAAGAAGAAGAAGAAGAAGAACTACTATTAACTGTTCTTAGGATAATGCTATTAAGACAGGAAAGTTTACTGAGAGGGAAAGAGAATGAGAAGACTTTATTAAGAAGAAATCACAATAAAATAAAAAGTTGTCAGAAGATAGCGATTGGCAATGTATTTAAATATTTGAAGATTGTAGATATAAGTGATGTAAGAAAGCGGAAGAGATTTCCACAGGCGAAAATGCGAGAAAAGAAACCACTGAAATAGGACATAAGGCTGCATCTAGTTAATTCAACAATAAATCGGTGAGATCTAATTGCCATCCTAGCAATACGCTTAAATTCATGCAATCTAGAAAACTAAAAGCTCATCAGAACAATTCCGATGAACATTTTTGTAGAAAAAAAACAGAGAGAATCCACGTCACGGTGGTGACGCAGTGACTGAAGTTGAGATGCCAGGTCAGGACCGATAACATTACAGAGCCTTTCAATTTTGTCGATAATCTCTAGATATATAGCTGGAGCATCAGACCTGATATGGTAGTAATATTCAGTGCACGGAAAAATGGTATATTTATAATTGTAGTTGTAGTAAGAAAAACGTGATGTTAGGGCAACGGTTATCAGCGTATAAAGTATAATCGGTGAGTCGAGTTCACACATGTGTATGTGTGTATAATGTTCATGGTGTCTTCCACAAATGGGAAGATGCGGATCGTCTAAGAGAGCTTACATTGTAGTCGCTGAAATTAAGAAATGAATAAGAGGATTTACTTCATCTCCACGCGAGGTGGGATGTGGCACGAGGCCTGAAGAAAAGAGAACGAGGTAAGAGGTCGCCCAGTATTTATAGTATAAGGAAAATGACCCCTAGTGACAATTAGGGAACTAAGGAGAAGCTAACTCTGACAGGCCTCAGCGTAGTCTGGCATCAGGCGACAATATCAAGGCACCATATGAAGTGTATACTTATTACACTAAGGAACAGTGTAAAGAGATTAGCTTAGGAGTCGTCAGATTTGTCCTGATTTGAGAAAAAATAAATGGTATGAAGAAAATAAAATAAAACGGAAGGGTGAAGTAATTTGGAAGGTAAGGGAAATTAAAGATAAAAGTAAAATAATAATAAAAAATATCCAAATTCAACAATGGGAATTATACTTAAGTAGACAAGATTTAATAAAATAAGCACATGCAAAAATTAGTACAACATTTAAGATAATAATTATTAATATATACGAAATTCTATTCAAAATTTTGATCAGTTAAAAAATTGTCGCTTCATTTTTTTCTGATCTTCGTGCCGAAGTGTATAAACTATTTTGTCTCCCTTTTAAATTTATGAGAAAAAATTATTCTGTCGGCGATTCCATGGCTGTGTGGTCCTCTTCTTTATTGCCCCTATAGAAGGTGTTGGGAGTTTTCGTTCTTGTTCTTGATGTATTAATATCGGCTTTCTATGTTAACCAAAAATTAAACTGCTACATCCTAACATCTTGTGGAGAGGTGGGTTCATAGCGGATGAAACTGTAATAGAATTATTATTCTATTCTTAGTCATGGCAAATATCTAGTCTCTGGGATTGCAACCCTAATACTTACCTCATTGCATTAGATATTAAATTTATGGGGATAGGGAGACGGGCATGATACTATTCAGCTCATAGAAATAAGCACTCCATAATCGCTGTTAATTTCATAACTTAGCGCTAATTTCACACTTTTCCAGGGTACAAAATTGTATTATTTATCGCTTTCTCGGTCTATCGCACTTTCTATGATCGGTTCATCGGCGACTAAAACTGCTATAGTCATATTCGGGTAGACAGAGCTACATAGTTATATACCGAGTGTAAGAACAAAATAATCCAAATCGTTTAACAGCAAAAAATGTCCACTTGTTAGATTAACCTTTGAACCGAACCGTTGTATCTTAGAAATGATTAAAGATATCTCGCTGGAATTCTCCAATGCTTTCAAAACACTATTGGAGTCTAATTTGAATAATAAGAATGTATAATTACTCTCCAAGCTTAACGGAAGAATCGTGATTAAATCAAATCATAAACGAATATAGATATAATATTCGAGGATCATTTTCCAACTTATTCAAGATGATCTACGCCCTCTTTAACCTTTTAACTTTCTGTTCTGGAGTTACAAGTTGCATCACAGGTTTCACGTACGGTTTGATTTTCAAGTCTTTATTCACTGCTTTTTGGACTGTCATAGCTGAAACTCCTCTCTCACGTGCTAAACATCTTATGGATTGAGTTGGATCTTTTCTAATTAATCTGTTTAGTTGTAAGTTGAAAAGATAATCTCTCTTGCTGTTGTGACATACTGTTCCGGTTTTCCTCTCTATTGTTCCCTTTTTTAAATTTATTTACCGTTCACTTAATCGTTCTTGAATGGACTTTGAAGATGGAAGCCAGAGTATGAATGTTCATACCATCACTGAAGCCCTGTATGATCTTTTTTCCACTCACCATTGCTCGATTGGGAAAACATTGGTGCTGACACAAAATAATTTTAACCTGTTCTTTCTTTAGCTGAATAACTGAAAGGATTTTTCATTGATTCTTACGAAAAATGATGCCAAGATTGTTAAACTTATCTGATAAGCAGCAAAAAAAGAAACTCAATTAGTGAAGTGTTTTTTTAGTTATTAAACATTTTTCGGAATGGATATTTATGCTGTAAAATGATATGGAAAGTTTTGCTGTTACACCCGGTAGACAGCCAGTCTCGACTAACAAAGCATTTAAGCGATCCCGGGGCTGTAAAGAAACACTTAAATACTTATATACGACTACCTGCTTCAGTAAGAAAAGAATCCTGGTAGATAACACTGTCATTCTAAAAACATCTAATTTTAAAGGACGTCTGAAAGTGACGAAGCACAATATATCAAACAGTTTAAGTCTTAACCTTATCCTTACAAACAGTAGGAAGGTGTTGAAAGTCTGGAATTGCTACTACATTCTCCCAGCATTCCTGTTATTACCACTACTACTATTACTACTACTACTACTACTAAACAATACAATTTAGAACATAAACAGAGAAAAATACACTGATATCAAGTGTCTTGAAAATGGCTAACGCATTGGCCTAAAGCTTTTGTGACAATCTTTATGGACACTTTATACAATTTCTTAGATCTCATAAAATGCTTTTGTTACAATCTAATGAAATTATTATTTATTTGTAGTAAAATTTTCACCAAATATGTCACAAGGCTTAAAAAATGGGGAAGGGAAGAAACTAGTAGCCACTACCCTAATATTAACTGAAGTAGTCACATTCACTGGCTCATATGATAGGAAGAGAGAGGCAATGCTCCATGAACTAAATTCATACTCATCATCCATAACACAATTCACATCACGGCTAGTAACTATAGAATCACATAGTGTTTCCTCCTGTCTGACAACAAGATCCCATTGCTACATAGAGAACTAGTTTCCAGGACAAAGAATTGTCCGCGGAGTACACGAACCGTGTAACCTTCAATAAATTTGCATAGCTGACGGACGACCGAACAGTCAAAGAAGGCGTGCACAATAGCCTAATCCGTTTCGTTGCACAGGACGCATTCTGGAGAAATGCCCATTTCCACTGCCAAATAGGTTTTGTCAACCCAGAGCGCATTCTGAATCATCAACCAGGTGAGTGATGCTTCTCGTCGCTCCAGTCGCTTTCTCGTCAAGCAAACTGAGCCAAATAGCTTTATAACTAAGCCAAACTCAGATCGAGATCCCTGGAGAAGAGCTTCTGGAAGTAATCACGATATTTCCTACATATATCCCCATCCATCTTTAGGGTTCTTTCATTCCGCTATCTAACACACGCGATATGTCATGAAATACGTTTTGCTACCCCAGAGGTATTTGCAGGTTCTTCCGCATGCAATTCTACGACCATATGCGTTGCCTTGACAGAAACTGTATTTTACCTAACCCTAATTACGTAAGCTTCTCGTTAAGCTAAGAGGTCAGCTCAGACTTAGCTTTGGTTACCTTATCACTATCACCCGATTTAAGAGCACATTTTACTCTAGACGATAAATTAGCTGCGCAGAACGCAGCTAATCTATCCAGATTGTTTCATCTACTACAATCGGTGCAAAACATCAAATAGTTTCCTTAAGCTGACCCCAAATACTGAACTGATCAGGCCCCGCTGTATTGTTAGTATCAGGTGATCTCGAGAATCCTTCACGTTCAACAATGACGTGTTGAATTTCCAGTAACCGGCCGTTTTAGTCATAGCTTTTTCTAAGTCTATCTATGCCTGAAAACGCCTATGGTCTGAATTAATTTTAATTCTGGTAATTTATTTTGTGGTATACAATAATATTGTTAAAAGGAATCAACACTATTGAGGTGTATTTTAAAATCATATCCTACTATTCATATATAAATTATACACAAAGTATTATGGTACATGCTACAGAAAGAAATTATTGACGATACCCGGAAGAAAATTGTTGTTTTTTTTAACTGAACTATACAGGAACAAATTATTTACGATATAACAAAGAAAATTTCTTTTATTGAATATTTATTAATTATACAGAAAAAAGATAATGAAGAGTGTTTATTTATACCCAGTAGTGCAATATTTGACTATGTTAGGCATAGTAATATTGATCGGAAGCTGGGGTCGAATTGTATATGAAAAAATCTGGTTTTCCACAAAAAATTCAGATAACCCTATAAGAAGTAAGCTCATACACGACTATATATGGTATATCTCTGGATTGCAAGTTAAGAATGAACTCTTTTGTTATGGCTTCCATGCCATCGTATAAAATCATCGGACATAATATGTACATTTAAATTACGCCAAATGTTGCCCAAAGTCAGAGTAATTTAACAATCTATAACGAAGGATATTATTATTTGCAGATTGTGAGACAAATGTTCTAACCATTGCACTGTTGTTGATTCCAGATGGCGAATCTAATAACATCTAAAATTCATTCCTGTTCTGGAATAATTTTCTATATTTGATAAAATTACTTTCGATTTTTTATATTATTAATATAGTAATACAATAACGACGATTTAAATTGGTTTCGATTAAATATATAATTAGGATAACAATTTATTTCACATATCGCTTTTTTAATGAGAATAATGAGAATATTATTCGAATATGACTTTTTATAAAATTATCTTTAACGTTCTAGAGAATTTTCCAACTTCTCATTATTCAATCAGTTTTAAAATTATTTCTTTTTTACTAAATTCATATAATTTCCGTTTTTTCTATCATTCTTATTTATATTTATATGTAAATTAGATTTTTGCTATCTTTTTTCACTAAACATCTGTATCTATATTTTTCTGTTACTGATATTCCATAATTTTCACTTAAACTACAATCTCCGTTTCTTTTTTTCCGAACGCAATTATTTTCATCATTGTACTGGATAGGTTTTGGGTCCCTTCATCTAGTTTTCAAAGAAATTTTTTTTTTTATCGCTGAGTACTTTTCCAGAAAACTCATTTCCGATTTTACTTTACGAATGTTTTTTTTTATTCAAGTTAAAAATTAAAGTCATAGATTTTGCTTTCTGATCTTTCTCTCTAAAACATTATTTTTTGCTATTCAATTTTAAAAAAATAATATCACTTGGGTCATGAGTATTTTTGTAATGCGTAAAGCATTTCATTAACATACTTAGAAACACGTACTGATGCAACGTGATTCTGGCATACACTTCACTTCATTCACACTGACAATTTTCAAAAGTGTCAAGTCTTCCTAAATGAAAGTAAAATTTTCTCTTGTGTCATCTTTTAATTATCTGGGACTTATTGTGGGACTTTTATTGTGTGAATAGCATTAGAAATCCTGTCAGAAAATAATTTTAAGCGATTATACAACTTTTTATTTTTAGCAATAGGGAGATGTTTTTTTTTTAAATAAATAGAACGTGGTGATTAAAAAACCCGGTACTACATGTTCAATGTGTGTTTTTCTGCCTTATAGTGATAGATTTTGTCAAATAAATGAATTAAATAAATTCTTTTAAAATTATCTTTGTTAGTTTCCTAAACACTTCATTTCGGCGGCAAAAGGGGGTATTGAATTATATTATTAAATGTTTGTCAAGAAATATCTTTCGAATCTCCTAAGGTAATATAAGAACGAACACAATAGATGAAGCTTTTTTTTTTTTTAAATGGAAAGGTAAGTGTTTGCTTCCTGTTTTATGCAACAAAGGAAAATAAAATGAATTCAAGTTAAGTATATAAATATAAATGATTAATATTGTAAAAAATATGAGTGAAAAATTGTGGAATACCACTTTTGAATATTATAAAATATATGTTGATATTATTGCTTCTACACGTCTCATCATTCACTATATTCTTGTTTACTAATGCATTTTCCCCTGCACACTGATAAATAAGAAATAATAAAAATTATGTGGGTTTACGCGAAGAAAGTATCTGTCTATATTTCTGAGATGTGGTATTATGTACACTATTTAGATTATTTGGACTATTGTCCTCATCTTTGTCGCCATATTTATTACAACATTTCGGCCGTTATACGCTCCGGTCTTCAGGTTGTTGAACTGTCGAACTGACCCCTTTATTTCGCTCACTGAGGTAGACTGTTCTAGTTCCACGTGTCATGTTTAATGGATGCCAGTTATCTGTTAATTCCCCTCCGAAAGTTCTCTACAACCTTAACAGGGTATTGAAGTCACATTCTTTGGGGTCTGTCAAGGCATTAGTTAGATCCAGTGACAGGATCCAAACAGCGTGAGCTCAATACCCAGTTAAAGCAGTGGAGAACTTTCGGAGGGGAATGAACAGGAGATAACTGATAACTGACATCATTTTAATAAATATGGCGACAAAGATGAAGACAATAATCCGAATATTGTTACGCGAAGAAAGACTGTATGTCTCAGCAAAGACCTTTATTTTTTGAATATCGTACTGGTATCTGTACTAAATAACAGAAACTACATCTCATGGCGACTTTCAACAACAGCAACAAGTAAAAGGAATATCACCTTTAACTCGGAGAGAAAATTAGCACATAATCAAAAGTTTGACGTTCTGCAGCACTTCAAACAAAAGCCTATGAAGGAAATATTATTTACACTATTTAAATGCGAACTATTTCCTTCATTTTTGTTGTTGTTGTTGTTATCATAACCTTTCGATCTTTGTACCCTCCGGTCTTCACTGATTCCAAATACAAAATATGACACACAACAATACTGGAAAGTTCGTAGACTTGAGAAACCTGTTTTACTGGAAAATTCTTTTAAGATAAAGATGTAATTAATTTCAAACTACAGTAGCACTGACTGCACGGCCAGTGAAGGCCGAATGCTTTCTTATATGGAAATAGTTAATAAATGATAATTTCTTCGCTCTTATAAGTATTACCATTAGGTAGAGTTTATTAACCTAATTAATGGTTATCACTGAAAGTCTTTCTAAGATTTCAATAATTTAGAACAAACATACTCGAACTCATATCTCTGGGTGCCTCTCTAAATGTCGACCAAACAGCGTTTCTTTTTTATAGCAAATAGCTAGTCCTTTTTTCTTGTTTTCCTTTACTAGCTTTCCTCGGAAATTTTGCTTAACTTTTGGTTACACTGTCATAATAATCCCTCAAGAGTTATGCCCCTTACATTAGGGTTCAATGTGGACAGACTAAAGAGATGACTGAAGAAGCCCTAATGTGTTAAAGGTGTCTCCTGTCTTCATAAAATACTATTACATTCACCATTAGTATCCTGTCATTTACATATTTTTTTCCATTACGATTGTGATTGATAAAGAAATTTTATATATTTATCGGTCACACGGCCGAGTATGCTCTACTTATTAATAGTAAGGCATAAACCGTTGTAGGATCACAAGCGGCATTATTTCATGAAAATAAGCCAAATGTCGGGTGTTAACATCACGATGAATACATCATTAGAAATTTGTTTGGTAATAAGTTGCTTTTGTTTCGTTTTATTATTATTTTGTAAAGTTATTTAAATAAAATGGAGTATTGCTGTCAAAATGAAGTTTTGCTGACATTCATCACTTTCCAGCCAAGCATACTTCATAGTATACAAAATTTTTTTTTGGACACCTCGAGGCGGTGTAATGGTTAGCAAGCTTGTCTCGCTAGAACAATTACGACTGAGTTGTGAGTTCGATCCTCACTGGGTGCCCCATACTTTCGGCCTTGTGCCACATCTAAGCGAGGCTTGGAAAATCACTAGCATACAAAATTTTCTATTGTTTTTGCATAATTTAAATTATTAACGAAATTAAACTGCACTTAAAAAGTGTGCTTGTCCTGGGTATGATGATAAACTACATCCGGTTCCTGTCAAGACGATAAACTACGTCCGACAACAAGAGGAGGTTTTGAGGAGCGTGCAACCACCTCTTCATTGTTGGTGTCCCAGGTCCACCCTGGTTCGGGGTGGTAGCACCTGTTAGGGTCCCAGCTTTAGGTAAATAGTTAAAACTTGGGTCAAAACATTATGAAAGTGTAAAAATAGGTTTTAATAACAGAAATACTTTGCAAAATATATTACAAGCAATAAATATTTGAAAAAAAATATTACCTAAAATAGAATTTTGAAGTAAAAAATATTACTCTTTCAAGTGAATACATGTACAACAATACATCACTGGAAAAAAATATTACCAGCAATAAAAATTTTGTCGGCATTAAGTTAATATGCCGTAAAATAAATGAAAACAACGAAATCGAATGCGTATATCCAGAGAAATAAATGAAGTGAAACGAAATATACTCTCTCTGTCTCTATCTCTCTTTCTATACACACACACACACACACACACGCACACACACACACATATATATATATATATATATATATATATAACGATTCACTTGAAAGAGTGAATTTGTTTGCTTTGTTAAGAAAACGAACACTAAATGACCTATATACTAATGTACTAATTTAACCTATTCTAATAATTTTTTTAAAAGTAAAAAAATTACATATAAAATGTTCGATGAAAGTACTTGTTAATGTCGAATAAGTAGATTCACAATAGACTTGGGGATATTTTGAAAGGGCCTTTTGAAATTATGTCGTCTAATTCTATTCTCTTTGTTCATTTGAAATGTAATTTTTTAAAAAACAAAATTCCGAGATAAGCTGTGTTATTGTATTCTTACACATACGCACGCGCATACACATACATATACACATATATGGATGTAAAATTTCAGATATAACTAAATATATATATCTGTAAAAGGACAATGTAAATAAAGACAAAAGCAAAACTTATTTATGCTTTTCATTTGCGAATGGACTATATCAAGGTAAATATCAGTATTTTTTTTTACTAGTATTTATAAACAAAAGTAAAAATGTTTGCTTTTCGAAATTTGTATTAGGTTGGTGCAAAAATAATGGCGTAATAATGTCGTTTTTTGACGTATTTTGCAAGGTCAAAAAACGACATTATTGTGTCATTAATTTGCAACAACCTAATACAAATTTCGAAACGCTCATAAATTTCCATCAGGCTAGCTGAAAAATGTAGGTAAGTTATGGAGGATGTAATGTCTAATAAACGAAAGTGAGTAAATGACGTTGAAGATTTTTTATGATGTAATTAATATTTAGATTATTTTAGTTTGGGATTAATTTAAGTATTGAATATTTTTAAATAACATAAGATTATAAAATTAAACATTTTTTTATAAATTTTTAACAGTTGTACAGTCATGCATGTTGGCGTGGAAAAGAAGTAATTTTAAAAGGATTAACACACACACACACACATATATATATATATATATATTACTCCTTTTAGAATTAAGGTTTGAGGAATCGGAGAGTCGAGTTCGAATTCCAGTCGATCCATTACCTTCACTTACGTGCTAAAACCTTGGGAAAAGGTATTAATCCTCTTTTACTCCCTCCAGCTATGGGTAAATAGCAGGACAGACTGGGTTCTATAGCCTTGGATGGCAACTGGTCTAGGAGAAGGACAACTCTGAATCCAAAACCTGCGGGGGGTATGTTTGAGGACCTTGTGACACGTAAAACTCCAGGTCTCTGTATTTTTCCCTTCAAAAAGTGTGGATGGTCGTGCACAAAGCTTTCACAACTGTAATCAAATCACATGTTTGGGCTGTCGGTTCCTAGGAACTGAGCTGCTTGATGCTCATACGATCGAAGAGTACACCATATATATATATCTATATATATATATATATATATATATATATATAGTGTAACCCGGATATAAGAGAGTTGTCGGGACCGGATAAGTCTCTTATATCCAGGTTTCTCTTATATCCGGGTTTGGTCTATTTTATATACATTAACACAGGCTCTAATTTGGGACCAGAGAAAATCTCTCTTATATCAGTGTCTCTTATATTCGGGTTAATATATATATATATATATATATATATATATATATATATATATATATATATATATATATATATATATATTAGGTTGGGGCAAAAATAATATCGGTTTTTGACGTTTAAAAATGCGTCAAAAACGATATTATTTTTGCACCAACCTTATATATGTATATATACTCTACCAGTCAAAAGTATTAGGCAGCATCAAAAAAAATTATTTCTCATTCTAAAAGTGTTATTTTCAATGGAATAAGTTTTCATTTATTCTAGTAAATACAAGTCTTCCTGAGCCTCATTAACTGCAAATTAAACCCACCAAAAATACAAAAAAGTTCGTAAACATTTGATTTATCAAAGTGACCCGCTTTGGCCGCTATCACTGCTTCATAGATTCTTGGTATTCTTGGTATTCTTTCCACCAAAAACTGGAAGTAGACTGAAGATAGTTCTGCGCAGCTTTTCTGTAAAAGTTGCTAGAGGTGGGCCGCACTTGTGGGTTGTTTAACTCTTACCTTTCGGTCAAGTTCATCCCACAGCAGTTCAATGGGATTTAAGTCCGCTGATTGCGCCGGCCAAGTCACCAGTTGGAGGATGTGCTTTTTCTCTTTGCTTTTAATGTACCTTTTGCCTAATTTATTAGTGTCATTATCTTGCATCAGTACAAATCCTTGACCCACAAGCCGTGTTTCAGATGGGATCGCGTGATGCTGCAGTATGCTATGATAGCCGGTTTGATTCAATTTGCCTTTAACCTGGTGCAAATCCTCGACTTTGCAATTGGAAAATCACCCCGCACACACAATAACAAAGTCATCGCCATCCTTTACGGTTGGTTTGATACAGGAGGTTGCTGCTCTTTCACCAATTCTTCGCCTCACATAGAGCCTTATATTTGGCCTAAATCTTTCGAACTTTGATTCGTCAGTCCAAAGGACTTTATTCCATTGCTCTATTGTCAGGACTTTGTGAGCCTTGGCCCACTAGAGTCTTTTGACATAGTTTTGATTCCTCAACAGTGGTTTCTTAACAGTAATTCTGCCATACATGTCTTCTTAACAGTAATTCTGCCATACATGTCAGCTTCACAGTCTTCTTCTCGCAGTGGATATTGACACATATTTCTCCCGATGTTGGTTCAGTTGTGCAGTAATGTTCCGCGTAGTGAGCATTCTATCATACAAACAGGTGACTCTGATTAAATTTTCCTCTGCTCTTGTTGCTTTTGGTCTACCATTTCTACTTTTGGTCTAGTTTTCTCTCGTTTCCTGGTCTCTCCTAACAATATAATCCACTGTATTAAATAATTACAATACCTCATTTCAGAAATATAGACAGATATTCACTGATACATAGGAGGATTTATATTATTAGGTTGGTGCAAAAATAATATCATTTTTTGACGTTAAAAAATACGTCAAAAAACGATATTATTTTTGCACCAACCTAATACATAGCAGTTCAGCACCTTCTTCATTTTTTCTTTATCAAATTTGACTGTACTTTATATAGTTTTATGAAGGCATCTTTTGCTATTTCATTGTTTCTTTGCATTTCGTTCTCAAATTTTCCGTCTACTGCGTAAACACTTTCCAAATATTTAAACATCTGCACTTGTTTGATTTTGACATCTCCAATTCATACCCCATGTGTGGATGGATTAATTGGTAGCTGCTACGAATGATAATTCGGAAAGCCGAATTCGGATTCCTGTCGTGATCGTTAGAATCACTTACACATAAATAGAGTTGGAAAAGGGATAAATCCACCTTCAGCCATATCGAATCCCCCCTATAGTAGGACTTGTATTTGGAAAAGTCATTCTTATCGCCAAAAGGGTGTTAATGTAATATTCACTTGAGAAAAAAAAAATTATTCTTACAATCCAAAATAGGTTTCGATTTTAAATAATACAAGGATCACAATCCGTAAAAAAAATGCATCTTGGTCTTCTTCTCTTGCAAGTGGTTTACAGCCATAAAACATTCAGGGAAAATATTTAATAACTAAATAATGATGATATGAATGGTTGCTGAAGACATTACGTTTATAATAGCCAGAAATTCATACACAGATGTCCTCAAGGACACATTTTACAGTGGATAAAGGCGTTAGTTAGATCCATTGACAGGACCCAAAGAGTTCAATACCCGGTTAAGGCAGTGGAGAACTTGGAGAGGGGAATTAACAGGAGATAACTGACATCCATTAAACATGGCACGTGGAACTAGAACAGTCTACCCCAGTGATCGAAATAAAGGTTTCAGTTCGACATTCCAACCACCCGAAGAAGGTCGAAACGTTGTAATAAATATGGTGACAAAGATGAGGTCAGTAGTCCGAATAATGTAAATAATGAATTTATAAGAATAAAATATGCTGGCAAAAACATGCTGGAATGTTTTGCATCAAACAATTCTCTGTAATTAATTAATTGGCAATTTTTATTGTCTTATTTATTTCTTGTTTAGTTTTCGCATCAGGTCTCCCGACTTGTCATCTGAGTGACAGTTCTTCAGTTACTTCGAGTAAAATATGCCATGAATAGCATAACGTCTTTATTAAATCAGCTTGATAATATAATGTCTATTGTTTATTCTCCCCATAAAAATGATAAACGAAATGGATGAATGTGATGATTAAAAGGACAAAGAGAAAAATAATCTAAAATAGAAAGCATCTTAAAGTGAAGAAAAATAATAAAATATTGCAAATAAGGAACTTTTTTAAAAAATGCAAAAAAAATAAAATAAAATAAAAAACGATGATGACGATGATATATTAGGTTGGTGCAAAATAATGACGTAATAATGTCGTTTTATGACGTTAAAAAATACGTTAAAAAACGACATGATTACGTCATTATTTTTGTACCAACCTAATAATTGATAAATAAATTTAAACTTAAATCCGAATAAAATGTCTACGGATAATGAAAATTAATAGATGCTGAACATAGAGGAAATTTTAAAATATCATGTGGAAAAAACGCAAATAAAAATCATAGAAAAAAACAGAAAATAAAATAAGAAAATAAAATTACTGTTGAAGAAAAAAAGAAACGGCGCATTAGAACATATAAACTCGAGAAACTTGCATTATTTACATTATCTGGACTGTTATCATCCTCTTCATTACCCTATTCACGTTTCGGCCGTTGTACGCCCCGGCCTTTTTTAGCTGATTAGAATTTCAAACTGAACCCTTTATTTTGTCCACCATGGGGTAGATTGTTCTAGTTCTACGTGTCATGCTTCTTCCGGGTGTCTCAGCTATTTCCCTTTTCAATCACCTGAAAAAGGCCGGAGAGTACAACGGCCAAAACGGTGTGAATATGGCACTGAAGATGAGGATAATGTAATAATACAAATAATCCGAATAATGTAAATAATGCAAGTAATCATAATACCTCATCTCAGAGATATAGACAGATATCATACGAGGAAATTGTAATCCGTTAAGAGATTTATGCCTTTATTTTGAGCGGCAACGCAAAGCAGTTCAAGTGGGAATAATTATTGCTGACGATGATGATATTTTTTCCGATAAATACATGTATGTATTGTTCTAGAAACAATGAAGTTGATGGTGATGATGATGATAATGATATCAGAAAAAATGCGAAAATTAACAAGTTGATTGCCAGAGGTCAATTAAGAAAGCTGACTTCAAACTCCAACTTTATAATAGCCAATGTATTGATTTATAGCTTCAACTGAAATTTTTGCATTGTTTTCACACTAAAATTATCACTACAAATAAAAGTTGGTCATAGTTGCTAATATGGCTTTTCATTCCACCTGCTACTAGTTATTTGCGTTAAAAGCAACGAAATACTCATAGTTGTAGCCTTGATGTATGCCGCAAAAACGAGTCAACTCATAATAAAAACTGTCAACTAAAAGTTATATCGTAGTTGGCTGTCAATTTGTTAAGGAAAGAAAAGAATGAAAAGGAAAGAAAAAAATAAGAGAAGGAAAAAAACTGAAGTGATGGAGTTTGAAAAAAAGTGATCAGAAAATACAAAATGCAAATATGTTGAGACAGAAGTTATTTTTTGTGGGTGGGTGGACCAGTTAAGGTGGCGTAGGTATCAATCCCAAATTGGTAGAAAACAAACATAACTTGCCTTTGCAAGGCAGTCGCACCTTACTCTGTGTATGAAATCATATATTTCTTAAACCCCACTATTGGAGGGAGGTAAAATGCATTTACGTCACATAATATTATGTGAGTTCAAGAAAGGAAATACTGCTGTGGAGACATTTAAAAATATATCTGATATTAAAAAAACTGATCGGCCAGTACGAAATTGGTTTGAAAAATATCGTTCTCTGAGAAAGATTGTTAGACGACAAATTCGTACAGCGGCGTTAATCGGTCGTTGATAACGAAGTCATTAGTGGACAACCATTCAAGATAATTCGGCGATTGGAAAAGATCTTAAAAAACTTCAGTCTGCTATATGACACCTAAAAGGTTAGGAAATGTCGCCAATGTCGTTGTTTCGGTCCCACACGCTCTTAGCGAAAAACCAAACAAACAAAAAATCAAAATAAAAGCGGATGTTCTTTTTCTATGTGTCGTGTCGCTTAAGTTCGTGAACGATCATGGCTCTCTACAATTTCCTGTCCTTTATAGCACTTAGTAAATTTTGTTCTTTCGCTGTCACTCCTAATCCCTGTTCAGCCAACCATTTTCAAAAGTTTATTAGGTAGTTAATTCACAACGTCCGCCTGTTCTTGTCGTTGATATTTCCCGTCAATATCAAATTTTCTAAGCCCTCTTTCCTCGTTAGTTATGTGCCCTGAAAATTTCACCTGTCTCTTTCTGATGATAAATGTCCTTCGTTTCCATTTTCTTTAAAACTTCGACATTGGTCACATGACTCAGACTAATAGAATAAAAAAAGACGAAAGATAAAAATTCTTTTATTTACTTATAACCAACCAAAGGGAAACATGCATATCATAATAAGGAGAAGATCACAAAGAATCGTGTTGTTTGACGCTAAGAGTTTTTTCGTTTTTTGTTTTTTTTATTCAAGATAAAAGAGAAATTTCGAACATATCAAATGATGAAGACGTGTTTCGAATTTAGTTAAACCAAAAATCAACTTTTCCAAGTTTAGACATAGAGAAAACAGGAACACGAACCAAATAAATATATATTACTGAAATACGCCCTAGTGTAAATTAATTAAAACAACTGCTTTAGTTTCCTTTCTTTCATCATACAGTCAGTTCTAGACTCACTGGAGTGACAGGGTGTAATCGATTTCTATTTTATCCTCTAATTAGGTCATTTACATTTACTGGTGTACAGTAATATCAATCTATTTTCGGAATGTTTGATGAAATTTTGGGGGCCTTGAAAAATATTGCGTCATCCGAGATTACATCAGATTTTTATCACGCTTGAACACTATTGTCTTGACTGTCGATTAGTTGTCCTACGGCAATTGTCTGCGATGGACGTTACTCCAAGGAAGCGTACGAAAATTATAATGCTGCGCGAACACACTAGTAAGCCTCACCAGTGAGCAAATAAAGGTAATATCGACTGTCCCGGAAAGTCTTCTGATTTAAATCCAGTCGAGAATCTGTGGTCAATCTGCAAGGAACGACTTCATTGAATGGACGTACGAAGTGCTAACTTGTGCACTGTGTCATGCTTCACTGGAAAAATGAGAAAAAAAGAATAAATAATAACAGAATTATTCGTTTTGTTTCTATTAATTTGCACAAGGGTGTATTTGTATAATGCAGTGTCTACAAGTCTTTGGGTGACAAATTTATTGACTATTTTACATTATGGCCGCATTATTAGATTGGAGACAGAGTTCAAGGATATTCGGGTTGTGTATTGGATATCAGTGCTGAAAACGAGATCGGAGATCCGCATTCAAAATCCGCCTAGTATGTTGCACTTAATTTCGCACTAATCTATTTGAGATAGTCATGGATATTTATACCCCCTATCTATGGTATAAATAGCAGTCTAAACTGAGTTTGGGTTGAGAAGCTATCAAAATAAGGAAAACTCTAGATGGCAATTCATTAAGAAGGAAACCGGAAACTACTCACTTATCTTTCCAAAGTCATGGCAATTCTCAAGAGAAAAAGGAAGATATGGAGAAATATGACAGCCTACTTAAAAAAGTGAGTTCAAGCCTTATTAAGAAGCTTGCTGTTACTATTAGTTATATATGTCAGACTGAACGAGACGTATTAAATAACTTAAACGTAATCATGTTTCTGAAAATGCTGAGCTACTTCCGCCTGCGAAATATTGCAGAGTCATCTATTATTTGAAAATATTGACTTTAAAACTTCAGAGATAATCAAGGAACCACCATAGTTACTACGGAGACATTCAAAGAACGAGGCAGAAATCTCTTTCTTCGAAGAGGTTTACAATGAAGGAAGATCTGCAACAAATCCGCAAACACGTAGAGAACAGAGAAAGATGGCAAAATATTGTCGAATCAGTAGACAATGCCACTGAAGATGTTAATTCATGATCTCAAACAGTTAATACTATTTTTTTCAAGCCGACGCATCCATACAATTTAAAGCTATTCGAACAAGTTTTCTTCTAACAGATAACGTTAGCCCAAATAGAAAATAGTTTAAAATTAGGAATAGTGTCGCTTCAGAAATTTATGTAGACGATCGAAAAGTAAAATTGGAACCTGATCACTTGTCTACATTTTCTATGTACTCTCCCTCTTCAGGACGTGAGTGACCATGACTCTCCACGGCCTCCTTTTCTTTTTTTTTTCACTCTAAGTAACTTTAGATCTTCACCATCCTTCTGCCCTTGTTCTGGCATCTTTTCACAGAATCTTGTTATGTAGATCACTCGCTTTCCCCCTTGAGTGCCTTGTTATTCAATATGTACAGAGAATGTTAAATTCTCTCGTTTTATCCTCATTATGTACCTCATAAATTTCAACTGACTTTCTTTGATTATCCTTGTAGTTCCTTCATGGTTTTCACAATATTCATCAACAGAACTACGTTTCTTTTGCTTCAAGCATTTTCTTCAAGGTGAATGTCTTACATTCAATATCATATGTGAGATTAAATATTACATATGTTGGTTCCATTCTGCTAGTATCAATGGTAAAACGCTATCCCCTCCACAATTTATAAGAAGAAGCACGCAAATGGATGCTGGAAATACTTCTTAGCCAATAAAACATGCCGGTTTTCGGTTTCAGTTGACTCAGTCCCAGTCTGTACTGTGTTGAAGTCAGAACGCGACGTTCGATTATCCCAACTAGTTCTTGTGTATCTACCCAAATACTTTTGCAGTTATTGCTTATTGTAAACTTTGTCAATTCTGTTTGTTTAAAAGTTGTGGCATTTATTTTAGATTTAACCATAGTCACTCCTACAACATAACAGTTCAGAACACTTTTCTTTGTTCCGCACAAAGCATCCTATCTCATACTGGACGAACTATCTCACTATTCATATTCGCCTTTAGGTTTTTGTCTCATATATTTTCTGTTATCTTTACTGCAATAACCAGGTTTCTGTCAGCGCTTGGTCTTAACATCTCCAATACGTAGTTCTCGCTTTAGACTCTATTCCTCAAAACTATGAACTATGTCTTCTTACAGTTAACAGTTTTTCATTATTACAGTGTTTCCCTATTATACTGTACAGTTGGTTTTTCATTTTTACTTTTGAGTCTATCATCAACACAGTCGCATCTGTGTATCTTATGTTAAGGCCATTATCGCCGATAATATGTCCTGATAGATCTGTATGGATATAAAGTTTGATTATCTCCCTTCGAGAAAGATGAATTCACAGGGGTTACGTGATGGCCGGCGAATGACGTCATCCCGTGGGGTATGGAAACGTAGTTGTTAGGTGACTGCAGAGCAGCAAAGCATAACTGCCCACAGCAGTCAAGAAAAACAAAGGAAACGTGATCCCACCGGATACATAAAGGACACTCCAGCCTAGCTGCTTTTCTTCCGGGAAATCGTACACGTGACATCCTCTCGGTTTTTTCTCCTTTCACATTGCTTGTATTCATATAATATAATTTCTCTGTGTGGAGAAATTAGTGCTTGGTCTCTCTCTCTCTCTCTCTCTCTATATATATATATATATATATATTGAACAATAAAAATTAAAAAATTAAAATCTTCAGACATACAGGGTTGTATATTAATATTCTTTTGTTTTTATCATTATTTCGTTTAGATTCCTCGACTAGTTTCGGTCAACATGGCCATCATGAGGAGAAAAAAAATCTGCTTGCTGGTAGCAGTGGACTACAGAAATGAATGTCTTGATGGAGAAAATGAACTTTTGTCTATAGTTTTCATTTGTTTTTTTTATTCTTTTATTTTTTTAACTTGAATTTTGGACAGTCCTTGTGTTGGTCAAACAGTCTATTTTAAGTTGTTATTTAAAATAAGAGCTGGATGGATTCATGCTGCTCTGAATTCCCTTGGTCATTTTGACAGTTTTTTTGGCTCATAGATGGGATGTGTTTCTGTTAAGTGTCTGTGTGTGTTCTTTGGTTCTTACGGAGTGAGTGAGTATGACGTGTGTAAGCGTGTATATTACTATGGGTGTCTGTTATCATTTGGCTAATTATGAATGAGTGAGTATGATGTGTGAAAGTGAGTATATTCTTGTGGGTGTGTGTATAAGTGTGAGGCCTGAACACCTCCGTAAACATGCCTGTCTTGTGTGGGTGAGAAATGTGGGTAGGTCATGATTTATGGGGTAATATATATATATATATATATATATATATATATATATATATATATATATATATATATATATATGTATATGCTATAACATAACCGTATAATAAGTATCTTCGAGAACAATGCGTGTTTATCATTTCTTTCTTTCAGTTATTCTGTTCCGTCCTTTGTATAAAGGGTTTTTGTATATCACGGATATACTAATATTTATAATGAGGGAATAGACACTGGAAATATTCTCTTTCTTCTAGTATCAGTATTAGGTCTTTTAGTTAAAGGATCGTCACATCTTTATTCTATCGAGATGGGTAGTGCCAGAGGTACGCTTTGTTGCTTGTATTGAATATGAGGAAAAACGGTATTGTGTGGAATCTTCCCACATAACAGATACTGCGTTTTATTTTTCATCCAAAGTGTATGATAACCATGTTGATATTTTTACTTTATTATGCACAATCAGAACTGCAGATCGGAAAGTCGCCTTCTATACAGTAACGTTCGACGCAAAGAAAATGACCACTCTCTCATGGGCATATAATATGCATTTCGATTTAATGCAAAATATGACAAATGACCCGTAGGATATTGCAAATATATTTCGGCAATTCCTTCAAGACACAGACATTATCAAATAGCCTGACTTCTTTTTCTTTTAATGCTTTCAATGGTTAGTATCTTGCGAACGGATTCTGAATTCCGTGGTTACAATTAATATTTGCGTTTCCTGAATCGAAGGCCAGAGGGAAAATGAATACAGCAAAAATTCCATGCGCTTGGTCATGTCTTTCAGGTCATACGGGTGGCATCTGTCGACGGTTCTACAGTGAGTTGTTTATCAAAAGCCTATGATCTTAAAAAAAAAATATTTGTAAAAAGTGAGAAAGAAAGACGAGACAAAGAACGAATTTAGTTTTGTACGGGAACAGTGAAGATTAGTGTTTTCTTTTAAGTGCCATGTCCTCTAAAGAAATGAAAGATCGTAGCTCTTCACAGCTTCCTCTCTTACGCTTCTCTTATCGTAGAGCAAACATTTATTTTTTGATTGGTTTCTTTTACTAAATGGTCACCCGATAAAACGCTCACGATCAAGTCAAGGAATACTGAACGAGATTGCTATGTGAATAGGAGAGGAAGATGTATGGCGCCTCCTAGCTGTAAAGGTCTGAACTAGTGGAACTAATAAATGTAGTTCGTTTTAACATTTGCCATGGTAACAGTGATAGAGTAGCGGAAGGGTCACGATGTTTCGTCTGTGGGGAAGGGTTTGTTTGATTGAAAATAATTCATTGTTCACAAAGCCGCATAAATGCTTTTGAATTCTGTCAAGGGTGGGAAGTGAAGATTGGGTAGCGCCAGACCATTTATGGCAGCAATACTACAACTTTGGCGTGATCTGACTTTTGTTAATCTAGAGCATGAGAGTGGCGGGGAAGGTAATTTCTGCAGTGCTATTAGGAAACATATTTTCCAGCATTTTTTATAAGATTTTGTTCAGTCAATCCAAGGCCCAAGAGCCACTCAAGGTAGGAGCTTACTGTGTATAATTGTGTGAGCGTAAGAAAAGGCAAGAAGCGAAATCCATGGGAATATGCAGTTAAGATAGTATAGTCTTGAAGTGGTCTTAACATAGAACGAAACAAGTGATACGCTGAAGGTGAAATGTCTGTGGAAAAGCGGAATGTAGAAGAATTTCCCATACTAGCGCGATTATTTTTGTTGCGTCGCATGTAAAACACGGAAGAGAGGAATTGTAATTTATCAAAATCAGCAGTCAACTTTATCATTTTAAAAGCACGGGAAGTAGCGTGTATTCTACTTGAGAAGTTTGAGCAAATGGAAAGTGACTCAAGCATGTATTTCCTCACTCAAATGAAATATGAAATAAAGCTATTTTATACATGGAAATCCAATGCGTACATGAGATTAGTGTAAACAAAACTACGCAGTAACTAATGAGAATCGAACTCATTAACCAGAATAAGAGAAATTAAACTCTTTTGCATATATAGCAAAGTAGTTTTTTTTTCAATTAACAAAGGCTCGGCCCTATTGTATAAGTTAAAATCTAACTTTCTCGCCATCTGGCTGGTTATATATTGTAACTGATACGTATCTACCCATCGATGTTTGGTCTTGTCTTTTTCATTAATTCATCCATTCATCTATCTATCTATCTGCATTTCTATGTCACAGATGTATGCATTGTAGAGATATGCCCGTCAAATATTGCATGACTTAGCCGTTCATTTATTTTGTAAAAAGCATGAAAGGAGAAAAGCAATCATTTTAGCTCTTTGATTTTTTTCAGCATATTTTTCTATAATAAAAACAACCTGAAAATCATGCTGAAACGATTTAGCTTCTATTGTATTTATTGCGACGCGATGCAACGAAAACTGACATTTATTGTACGGGATGCAATATGCATCTATGACAATCTTTTAATACCTATCGCAGCTTCTTTCTTTCTCTCCGAGTCCTTGTAGCTGTAATTAGATGATACAAATCAGTCTGCCTCTGCCATAAGAAAATGATGTTCAATTCCCTTCAATTCAGGCATTTTTAAAAGGAATAATCCTGTCTTCCGGGAAAGCAATTCCAAATGGATGTGGAAGACCATAACCAGGTAAAGAAATGGAGAAGTTACACAATTATTCACAATCATAACAATAAAAATGAAAAATATAAGATATCAAAAATTAAAAATTGTGTACACTGGAATACGTTAGATTCATGTAAGTTTTACTTAATTTTCTAAGTTGTATTAATAACAACAAAAAACACCCGCAAAACCAAACACACGCGTAACTGCAGGATAAAGAACGATTGGAAATTGCTTGTCGAACAATATAATATGCCAATCCACTATAAAATCAGCAGATAACGAAGAAAAAATATACATAGGAGTAACTGAAGGATCCTGGAAACAAAGAAACTATGTCCACAAAACATACTTTACAAATAACAAATACGCTAACGGCACAGTGATTTCTAAATATATATGGGAAATCAATAACAAACACTATCATGCCAAAAATAACAAGGAAATGAAGTCTACAACACTAAGTACAAAAACTGTAAACTCTGTCTGGAAAAGAAAATAGCTATAATTACCTTTCCAGGCCCAAAAAACAACTAAATAAACTATCAGAACTCATCTTGAAATGCAGAAACGAAAACAAAACTTAACGAAAACGAAAGTACGTTGCTTAAAAAGCGAAAGTTAAATACGAACATGAATAAACAAAAATAAATAAATAAAAATAAAATAAATAAACAAAAATAACTAACATAAATGCACTTAAACCAATAAATAAGTAATTAAATATAAATTAAAATGTAATGGCAAGTTTTGACAATTTCAATAATACCTGGGTGATTATACATACATACATACATATATATATATATATATATATATATATATATATATATATATATATATATATATATATATATTTAATCACCATTATAAGTATCTGAAGATTGTACTGAACAGGAAACTCCGAATTATAATTTCAACGTATGATAATATGTATATTTATCAATATTATCTTTGTAGCTCTGTATTACTACATTGAACACTTTTTTTAACATTATATATATATATATATATATATATATATATATATAATTAAAATATATATATTATTAAAATATATATATATATATATATATATATATATATATATATATATATATATATATATATATATATGCTGGTTTTACCGAACACAACCGTATACTAAGGAGGCTACGCAGTTTCTGCTACATACCCCGGCTCAGATACATTGTGTTCAGTCAGCACTTTCAGTTTGGTGCAAAAATAATGTTTTCTCACATAGTAACATATGTGAGAAAACGACATTATTTTTGGCACACACATCAGTTTTATAATGCAACTCTAATAAGCCGACCTTAATTACTGTTTCTAGGAGAGAAGACACAATCTAGCGTGATCTGAACAAGGCCAGTAGGCTCAAACAAATATTAATGTCTGACTTTTAATTATATGTTGGCGAAATACATATGGCAGATTGGTGTTTGGATAAGTCATTTTTCAGTTTTAAATTCTTTAAACATATATATATATTAATTTGCAAGAGGATAGAAACCATGTAGAGCTCAATATCCAGGACAGAGCAAGAATATAATGTAAAAGGTTCAACCACTAATATTCCATGGTCATAATTTATTACAGTGGAATCGTAATCACGGCCCAATTCATCAGACCTACAAATTAAAAAAAAAACAATAAAAAACTGATGAATTGTATCATGATTAATATTCCAGTGTAATAAATCAGAGCCATGGAATATTAGTGCTTGGGCTTTTATATTATATCATATTATATTATAATATATATATATATATATATATATATATATATATATATATATATATATATATATATATATATATAACTTTATTCAGATCTGTATGTGCACTACTACATATTAGGATTTGATACAAACATTTCAAGAGAATCTTCAATAATTTTATAAATCAGAATTAAATGATTCGAGCAGTGAAGACCATGATGATTACTTCTAGACAGATGCAAATGACAAATTTATATAGAACTTCTATATTCACCGATCTAGTCGTTTGACACTTTGCCCCCACCAGCAAAGCATCTTGGAAGGGCCTTCAGGCACTGCCAAAGCGCAGTGATGGGAGGGGAAAAAAGATTCGCTCAGTCCCTTTTCTGTGTACAGCGAAGCCAACAAAAAAGATCTGACACAGGAGGCAACAGAAAATCTGGGCTTTTGCTCGATTTTGTGTTGGCATTGGGTGAAGGATATTCTCGCTTGCATGCTGGGAAGGAATGACTGCAGAGGTTAAGGGAAATAGGGAGGAAGTGTTGATAATGGAACGAGATGAGGAAAGGAGAGTAAAAACAAAAAAGTGGTAAGAAAAAAAAGGGAGATAAATTAAATCAAAAATGAAAAGGGGAAAATAATATCATCGAGAAAAATGATTTTTATAGAAATAATGTGAAAGTTGTTACTATCATTTAGAAAGAGAAACCATGTGTAAAAACAGATTAAAAAATAGAAAAGAAAGATTGAAAGGAAGAAAGAACAGATAAATGGCCACGAAAAAGCGTAAAATAAAAGTAAACAGAAACTGAGAGAGAAATAAAAATAGTGAGAAAAAGTATAAGAAAGATAGGGAAAGAATAAGACAGATAAAGAGAGAGATAGAGAGATAGAGAGAATGAGAGAGAGAGAAAAGTATAAGAAAGATAGGGAAAGAATAAAACAGATAAAGAGAGAGATAGAGAGAGAGAGAATGAGAGAGAGAGAGAGAGAGAATGAAATTAGCGAGGAAAAGAGAAAATAATAATCTTGTTATGGTCCGGTTCCTTGTACCACGGTGATAGTCCAAGGTAAAACCAATAAAGAACTCGAACACGGATATGGAATAACACAGATATATTACAAACAGGAATATATACAGAGAAGTAGAAAGGGTTAGTACGAACAATCAGGTTTAGTAGGGAGAACAATGTAGTCTCGACCAGTATCACTATTTCAATGTCTTGTAGTAATTGTCTGAACGCGACTCTGTTTCGGATTGCCTCTGACTTGACTGAAGGACTGACTGGCTCGCTCTGACTGACTGACGGACTTCCCTCCAGATTTCAGACTGAACAGTATTTAGTCACCCCCCACCACCACGAGGGCATCGTGGCAAAAGGCCGGTTTAACATGGGATCTCCGAGCCCGTGTGCTCGGCCCAAAATATGCCCTTTGAACCTGTATAAACGGGTTCATGGTCGGTTTACCTCCCCGAAAGAGACTCTGCCCTTCGGCGTAGCCTCGTTCGAGTTCCTCCCCACCCGAAGGCAGAGAGTTCAACCGATCAGCCGGTCAACCGGTCGTCCGACTTCGGACTGAACGGTATTTAGTCACCCTCCCACGAGGGCATCATGTGGCACAAGGCCGGTTTAACGTGGGATCACGAGCCCGTGAGCTCGGCCAAAAATATGCCCTTTTAAAACCCGTATAAACGGGTTCAGGTTGGATTTACCTCCCCTAAAGAGACTCCGCCCTACGGCGTAGCCTCGTTCGGCTTCCTCCCCTCCCGAAGGCAGAGAGTTCAACCGGTCAACCGATCAGCCAGTCTCCCGACTTCAGACTGAGCTCCCTGCTTCCTCTTGAGGCGCAGTATTTATTATGCATGGAATAGTCCATTATGTTATTATGGGTAAGGTCCCATAACAATAAGGAAGAATCAGAAAGAAGAGAATGAAAATGTAAGAGAAACAGAAAGAAAGCGATAGAGAATAAGATTAAAGCATAAGAAAGAATAAGAGATGATACAGAAAAGGAAAGTAAAAAGGTTGATAGAGAGAGATAGAGAGAAAGAGAGAGAGAGAAAGAGAGCGATAGAGAGAAAGAGAGAGGTAAATGGAAGAGTTAAAGCTTAAGAAAGTGAAAGGAAAAAGAAGGAGAAACTGAAATCACAGACAGAGAATAAAGAAAGTTACAGAAAATAAGAAATAGAAAAGCAAAGAGATAAAAGGTGCATAATATAGAGAAAGAGAGATAAAATGAATGAGAAATAAATAAAGTGAAAGCAAAAGTGATTGAGACCGAGAAAGAGTAAAAGATAGAGAAAAAGCAAAGAAGTGACAGAAAGAATGAGTGACAGGGAAAGAGAAGGAGAATGAAAGAATGTGTTAAAGAAAGAGAAAGAGTGAAAGAAAAAAGCAAAGAGAACAAGAAAAATTGAGAGAAATAATAAGAAAGAAAGAGAAAAGGAAGAAAGAAGGAGCGAAAGAGGGAGAGAGAAATAAAAAGAGACAGGGAAATACAGAGTGTGACAGAAATACTTCCCACATATCCCGCCCAGAAATATCTATTACTCTCTTACCATCATGTCGGAGATATTTCTGGGAGGTATAAGCCAGACATTTCTGCCGCACACTGTAGAAAGAGAGAAACAGTAAGAAAGAGAGAAAATGAAAAGGGAAAAAAAATGAGAGAGAGAGAGAGAGAGAGAGAATACATAAGCTGGTAAGAGAATAACTTTAAAACCCCTAGGGGATTGATGGAAAAAACTTCACATAAGAAATAAAACTATAGATAAATATATAATAAATAAAAAGGGATACTACTTTAGACTTATGTGACTGGATAATATGACCAGACGGCCCTCAATTTTTTGAATTACATAAATATGTTATTTTCAGGAATTAAAATATACAAAGCTGATCTGACAAGTGAGAAATAAACCTTCACCAAAATCCTGTTTTATATCCGCACTAATGTGCCAATTCCTAAGGCCAGAAATTCATTTTATCAAACGATAAATACAGGCTTGTCTCGTAGCAGAAATAGCTTCGTATTTCCTAAAGTGCTTGAAGTCGATTTCGAGCCTAGATTAAAACGACTATCATGACTTCAAAACTGATATTTTCTTTTTACTTGAAACTTGTGCTGTTCAAGACGTTGGTGATTGTGGAGAGGCACAATATCCTGTTCTTTGTAGCTCTTAATAATTTTTGTCTTTTTGTTCTCTCTCTTAGATCTTGTTCCTCTATTCATTTACTCAATGTGTTGCCTTCAGTTTGTTTTGTGAGTATCAAATTTTCCAAGACACCTTTCCTTATTATGTGCTCGAAAAATTTCAATCGACTTATGTAAATGATGAATGAATGTCCATTTGTTGCTGCTCGCTGGTTCGTTTCATAGCATTCTAGGCATTTTTCTAAGTACCATATTTCTTTTGCTTCAAGTCTCTTCTTCATCTGTGATGAAATTGTCCAGCATTCTCTTTCTTTGTTTCTAAGGAAATGTTTCTTAATACTTTGCTTAGCTTTGGGAAGGCACCTTTGGCTATTCCAATGAGCCTTCTGATTTTAGTGTCGCAATTTCCGTCCTCTGTTAAAGCACTTCCCAGATATTTAAATTGTTGTACTT
This sequence comes from Acanthosepion lycidas, assembly GCA_963932145.1. Classification (NCBI taxonomy): domain Eukaryota; kingdom Metazoa; phylum Mollusca; class Cephalopoda; order Sepiida; family Sepiidae; genus Acanthosepion; species Acanthosepion lycidas. The sequence goes on from OZ010572.1 coordinate 24,293,994, forward strand.
GTTTGATTTTGTTATCTCCGATTTGTAATTTGCATGTTGGGCTGTTCTTTTTGCTAACAATCATTCTCTCTTCTTAGAATTGAGGTTTAATCCTTTCTTTTTACTTTCTTTCACTACTTTCTGTAGGAGTTCTTGTAGTTTCCTTTCTATGTCTACTATCAATATTGTGTCATCTGCATAACTAATGACGTTAACATTATGGCTGCCAATAATGTATCCTGGTAGGACTTCTAGTTCTCCCAGAATATTTCTGTATATGTTGAATAGGTTCAGTGTCTTACACCCCTTTCTGTTTTGGTATATTTACTGAATTCATTTTCTATCCATAAGCACGTGATTTAATGACAGTATAGACTCTGGATTATTCTGTTTTTCTCAAATATGTCAAGGTCACGTAACAATTCCAACAGTTTAATACCAATTTATTCTGCATACTATTTACATTATTCGGACTATTGTCGCCATATTTATTACAAAGTTTCGACCGATGTACGCTCCGGCATTCTTCAGGTGGTTGGAATGTCGAACTGAACCCTTTATTTCGTTCACAGAGGTAGACTGTTCTAGTTCCACGTGCAATGTTTTAATGGATGTCAGTTATATCCTGTTAATTCCCTTCTGCAAGTTGTCCACTGCCTTAACCGGGTATTGAATTCACACTGTTTCGGCCCTGTCACTGGATCTAACTAACGGCTTTATCCACTGTACCATGTGTCTTGAAGAAGGCCGGAGCGTACAACGGCTGAAACGTTGTAATAAATATGGCAACAAAGATGAGGACAATAGTCCGAACAATGTGAACAGTATACATAATACCTAATCTCAGAAATATAGACTTATTCTGCATATTGCGTCAGCTCCACACAGGCATTTAAAATGGCAAGTTACGGAACTTATATAATGATGAATCAGGACATATTTTTGGATCAGTTTTGACATTGATTAGACAGTGAATACAATATCTGGATTGATTGAGGAATAACAATTTGAGGATCTGATTTTTCACGCCCTCTTTCCACATGATGTGGCCGAGAAATTTCAACATTCTCTTTCTGATTTTAAATACAAGTGTAAAAGTGAACATAGAAGTCAACACTTAGAGGCGACAGCCTGTTTCATGCTATATGCAATCGTCAGGCCACATATGCTGTTATTTTTCTCGGCTATTTATATATATACGGGTTGGTGGTGCATTGTGGGTATAAATAGCCGAGAAAAATAACACCATATGTGGCCTGACGATTGCATATAGCATGAAACAGACTGTCGCCTCTAAGTGTTGACTTCTATGTTCACTTTTATATTTACACACGCTCTATCTCTGATATTGAGCACTTTATTCCATAAATATACCACACCTTAAAACTATATTTCTTTATATATATATATATATATATATATATATATATATATGTATATATATATATATATATATATATATATATATATATATATATAATTATCAGAATCATGTACATATCTATGCATTAGTAAACAAAAAACAAAATGTTGTTTGTTACGAGAATAATTTAGAAACGCTGATATATATTTACTGGCTCAAGTGAAAACTTTACTTTTTATGTTTGAAGAGAATTTTTCATATGTAGAAATATTGCTTGGATTGTTGTGAAGACAGATTCAACGGTTTTCATTTGATTTCTTGATATATTTATTGTGCATGTTGGTTTGGGAGAGTGGTGATTCTGTTAGGGAAGGAGAGAGTGGGAAAAAAACCTGGGCGTAGATTAATATTTGGATAATATTCAATGGCGACACTTTCGAGGATTTTCCTTCTCAGTGAATTATTTTCTTTTCTTATGATTGTAGCATTTTATAAAATGTAAATTATGATTGAATTTGTTTCTATGTATGCCCAGGGTATTTTTCCGGTTGTTATTTGTGAGATCTCTTTGGTGATCATAGATGCTTTTTTTTTTTTACTTCTGCATGTTTCTCCCAAGCCAACATACACAACAAATAGATCAAGAAATCAAAAGATAACCGTTGAATCCGTCAGTACAAAAAATACAAACAATATTTCTACATATGAAAAATTCTCTTCAAATATGAATATATATGAGCCTTACTAAATTCTTCTAGTAACTAACGGCATTTTTTTGTTTAAATAAATTCATTTTTTTTGTCTTGAAAAAGTCCGCAGTGGAGTAAACAGGTCAGCTAAAACTACATACAGTTTTCCTATTGCCTTTTTTCCCTCAGAGCTAGCCAAATCTAGCCTATTGTTTTCCCAAACGTAAACAAACAACAATCAGCGATAGTGCTACTTTCATATATATATATATATATATATATATATATATATATATATATATATAACAGGTAATCGATCCATTGTTATATAATCCGGGTGGATCCTAGTAATATTAATTATTAAAACTGATCCACAGAGAACTCGATGTTTTCACTTTGTTTCGAGACAGACGCATAGGCACTGATGATAGCCGTATACAGAACGGCTTGAAATAAACCATATTTATATTGAGGTAAAATTTTTTTCCATAATATATATATATATATATATATATATATATATATATATATATATATATATGGTAATTTCTAAGAATTAATGGAATTATTTTTAATTCAACATTACTATTTATTATTATCACTAAAGGTTATTTTAATGGATATAGAGGTTTCAGTAGACGCCATGTTTTAGCTATTTTTTTTACCTGTGTGTATTACATTTAATGGCCTTTTAGAGACAATAAAGTAAATATGCTCTCCCGTAAAGTTTGGGATTACGACTCACTCTATAGTAGAAACTGCCGTCTGGTCCTGCATGTCCCCGAGAGCGCTGCAGACCAGTAAGTTTCAAATAAGACGCTCTCTTTGGCCGAGCGTTGTATAAAACCACCTGGTCGAGCGGTGGATCTCCTCAAAATAGGGACACATATTTTGAACCTATCGGAGTGGACATTTTCTTTATTAATTCACTCGATTTTACAGGTCGGTAGACGTAATTGACTCTTAACAAAACCAGGGCATCTATTAAAAGATGCGTAGCCTCTAAAATAATATATATATATATATATATATATATATATATATATATATATATATATATATATATATGACGGAATCATTGAAGTCAAAACTCAGAAGCAACACTCTGTTTCATACTAAAAACAATCGTGAGGCCATATGCGTTGTGTTCTTCTCTACTGTTTAAATATACGGGTCATTGATGCATTGTGGGTAGTCTATTCTAACGGTTATTTTGGTGTGAGTGGTATTTTTCCTTTGTTTATTGTTTACTTTATTTGAATTAACTTATTATATTTGTTTTTGCTTATGTATTTTTCATTTACTTTTATTTATTCTTTTCGATTTTCGATTTTTAAGTGACGTAGTAAAAATTTGTTTTCCTGTCTGAATTTTGAGATGAATTCTGATCGTTTATTTAGTAGTTCGTTTTTGTCTGGGAAGTTAATTGTAACTATAGCTGTAGGCTGATGCTTTTCCTCATTTTCCATGATATTTTTGGTGTGATTTGCTTTTTAATTTCAATTTCCCACATATACTTGGAAAGTATTGTGCTGTTTGCATATTTACTATTTGTAAAACATGTTTTCTGTGCGTAGTTTCTTTGTTTCCAGAGTCCTTAATTATTTCTATGTATATTTTTCTTCGTTATATGATGAATTTACCCTCAATTGATATATCACATTGTTTTGTAAGAAAATGCCGTTTAAGGGACATTCATTCTTTATTCTGCAGTTACACCTGTCTTTAATTTTTTCGGGTGGTTTGTTGGTAGTTTTCCTTTTGCGCTTTTATATTATTTGTGTCATGTTCTCGCTGCAACTGTAGCTCATTTTATTTTGTTTTTGTTGAATATTTTGTGGAGAGTGCTTGATTCGGGAGAGTGTGTAAGAGTTTGATAAATATTTTTCTTCGGATTGTTTTCATGTTTTTGTTGTACGGTGGGTTGAACCATATGATGGTTTTCTTCGTTGGGTTTTTTGTTTTCTGTGGTGTCTATGTGAAGGTTGCCGGGAATGCACCATCTTTTAGAGCTGTTTCATAGTTTTCTTAGCTTCGTTGAATATGTTTTCATTGGAAGAATTGCCGGAAAGCCTGCGGTTAACTGATTTTGGTATGTGTTTGATTATAGATGGTGGGTGATTGGTAGATGTGTGTATATACACTGGTTTATCATTAGGTTTTCCGTATGGTATATATGTATCTTTTCTTAGTTTGGATCTTGATATCTAGATAATCTATTTCGTTTAGTGCGCGCGTGTATGTGTATACTAATTACTTATAATAAGACATTATGTATGTATGTAGAGGGAATATGCATATACATACGCATACTGACAAAAACACACACAATAAAAAAATGAAAATAGATCTAAGAAAATACAGGGGTCATTAAAAGATAAGAATACTCATATCGTTCATCAACCAATCTCGGATCAATCTTACTTGTTTTATTACCCTTCAAGCAGAAGAAATTTCTCACTGCCAGTCCAAGAAAGACATTTCGTCATAACCATAAAAGAAGAGAATGATTAACATTTAAAAACATAAGGAAAATTAATTCATTTTAATAATATATGGAAATATCCACCTTTTGCCTGAAGAAGGTCGCGAGACCCGAAACTCGTGCTGCAAAATTATAGAAAACAAAGCATAATATATATTAAAAAAACAAATCCACATTACAACCAAAAATGTTCGATGTTTCTCTCCTCTTTTTAAAATGTATTAAATATTTGTCGGACTAAATATATTTCAGTATATGTTGTCATTGTTTACGTTAAGTTTCCTGAGCAGATATGATCGATCGAGAAAATTCGTCGAAGATTGTGTGTTTATAAACTGTAATTTGGACATTGCTAACCAGATGTTTCTCTGTAGCTAAATGGTATAGCACGTCAGATCAAATGAATTTTCCATATAGGAATAAATGTTCTTTTCTTGTCGGAGAACGCATATTTTCTACGAGATTTCTCTAAGATTCAGGCTGTTGATGTAATTAATACTGTTTAATTACAAACAGTATTTACTTAAATAAATTGTGTCTATAAAATAAGGTATGGGCAGAATATATATATATATATATATATATATATATATATATATATATATATATATATATATGTAAAATATGCTGAAAGTTCCCGGTCTAACTAAGAAACCATTCACCCCGCGAATTATTATGTTTTGTATAATTGGCCATGTTTACGTGGGAAGTACAAAAATAATATTTGATTGTGGTGTAGAAAAGGTTAAAAGATTGTAAAACCGTCCAAAAGGGGAATACAATTCAGTATTCAAGCAAAACCAAGATAAAAATAGGCCGAATTGAAACACAGGCGAATGTTCGCGCACATGCGTGAGAAAAAAAAAATAAAATAAAAAGGACATAAATTCACTTGGTCATAAAGACTGGCAACCGTAGTGAGAAAACTAATTAAAGCGGCCATAAAATGTTTTCAAATAAATATTGAAACAAATTTTAACGGCTTTTGCAACAAACTTCTTTTATTTTTTTCATTTTTATTCTCATCATTACATATACGGATATTTTTCCAACTTCACCCGAACCTGTATTCGACTGTCACCTTTGTGCCATGAAATATAGAAAAGTAAAAGGAAGAAGAAACACGCCAAACATTCGAAGTGCAAACTAAATATATTTCAGAATAATGGAATAAATATTTTATGGACAAATGCTGGCACTTTTGTGCAAATAACACAAAGAAATAATAAACAATATTATATATTGTTTTCACACCTATATTTAACGAGCAAATAAGCCAAATGGAAAAAAATAGACTGAATATAAAAAAAAAAAAAAATACGAAATAAACACTATAAAAGTCTACAACAAGCTGGTTATGCATGGCTTTTTCTTTACGTTTTTTAAAACCTCATTATACTCTTTCATTATTACTAGCACATAATTTTCCTTTGTCATGGCAAAAATAAAAAACAAACAAACAAAAAACTTAACATTTTTTTTTGTTTATTTCTTTTTACAGAAGTGTGCCGTTCTCACTAAATTTTATGCGAAGGCAATGCGTCCAGAACGCATATTTGGCGATTGTTTCTTTTTTTTTCCTTTAACTTGCAACATCGGAAGCAAACAAAACGTATTAAATACTGTGAAATGGGTTTGTTTCCTACCTGACAAAATCAATGAGCTAATTCCCGCGAATGTGGGGCTCTAATCATGGAAACAACTTTCGGATTTGTTTGAAAAACTGGAACCGTTTGGCCTACTACAATTTTCTTGTCACTCCTCTGACATGTTTCTAGTTGCAAAGGCGATTCTTGTTCATTTATTTGTCAACTATTTTTTTTCATTGCGGTAACATTTTCCTCATGTCCACCTTTAGAAGGAATAAGCTCAGAAAAAAAGAATCTGTTATGCTTGACCGCCAAATTTAAGAAACTTAGTTCTTCGTATACCGTGTTCATTTAAAAAAAAAATAATAAAGTAATCACATGTGTTATAATAAAATAAATAATTCCTCGATAATATCTCCTCAACATTATTTTTTTAGATTCTTAGCACAAAATGCAAATTACAAATCTGAGATAATAAAATCAGAAAAGTATAGAAATTTAGATATCTGGGAAATGTTCTAACATAGGACGGAAAATGTGGCACTGAAATCCGAAGACGTTTTGGGATGGGCAAAGTTGCATTTCAAAAGCTAAGCAGAGTATTAACAGAGAGAAGATTTTCTTTAGGAATAAAAAAAAAAAAGAAAAATTGACTGTTACATAATATCTGTCCTGCATGGCAACGAATGCTGGGCAATCTCCTCAAAATTGAAAAAGAGACTTGAAGCAAAAGTGTTCTACAGAAAGTTGCTAAGGATACCATGGAGTAAGTGTAAAGCAACAACCAGGTTTTGGAGAAAATGGAAGCAAAAAGGAAACTTGTACTTAACGTCAGGAAGAGGAATTTGAAATTTCTGGCTCACGTAATGAGGAAGTAGCTTACTTGATGAGCCTGAGCTAATGGATGACAGAACAGGAACAAGAACATGTGGAGGCCCATGATCAAATATCCCCTGAAGGGACACGGCGCATAAATAACTTTTGACCATTTTTCCGTTCGGATTTCTAAAATAAATCATATATCTAAAATTTGTTCGTAAAATTTTAGGTTTATAAGTTTTTATGTTGTTCACCTAATACAAGACCCACGAGCCACTCAAGCGAGAATGTTATTGAATGATGCTGTTGTTAGAGCGTAGGAGGAGGAGGAACTAAGTAGTGCAGATTATGAGGATATGTAGGATATATAATGATTGAACATAAACGCAGGTGGTTAAGAGAGTTTGCATAAGGTCTTTTTAATTTTTTACAAGCTTTCGTCTGTTCCTACAAGAACAAAATCTACTTTCATACCTGATTTTGTCTGTAGGAACAGACGAAAGCTTGTAAAATTAAAAAGACCTTATGCAACTGGAATTTATAAACGGGGATCATATCATTCATATACAGGTTCGGGGTTGATGTATCTTATTTATATAGTTTGCGACGATGTATTCTCGACATTTAAATCATTAACCTCTATATTTGTTTTTTGTATGAATGATTCATGAATGTATAAAATATATATATATATATATATATATATATATATATATATATATATATATATATATATATATATATATATATATATCCGCTGCGATGAGAACGAAAGTAATATATAAATTCCAAAGTTCACTGCATTAATCCAAAAGAGGGCTTTTTACCTACTCAAACGCAATACTATCCCCTATCCCCTATCTCCATCTTTCCTCGCCTACCGCTCACACTTGGGACGCTTGTGAGATGATGTACCTAAACTTTTGGCCGGTGTTTATCGGCAAAAAAATTTCCACAGACCAGTCAACATTAAACACCAAATCCATTCATCACCAAACTGCTATGAACATACACTATTGTTTCACTCCGTTACCTATTTTTTATGTATATTTTCCTTCTCAAACAAATGGAAAAAAGGAAGTGACGTTTCATATACGGCTTGCATACAAGCAGGATTGTTCATAACCATTTTCGATTCTCACCTGTCGAAGTACAGTTGAAATGCATTGAAACCAAGTTGCATCTTTGTAGTGAGTAAACCGGTTGTCTATATGGTAAAATTATAATATATATATATATATATATATATATATATATATATATATATATATATATATATATATGGCAGATTTTAAGTAGCAGTGACCGACCACGACTGCTAGTTTCCTGCGCTTTAACGCAATAATCAGGCGGTCAGTAGCTATTGTTTGTACAATAGGAACATTTATACGACCAGGCGAGTCCAAGACGGTAAGCCAACAAACTGGTGAGTGACTTTGATTGCCCAGCATTGTAAAGTACTTTTCTCTTGAAACTGTAATATCCTCTACCGTGGTGCTCTTATTACCTATGGCATTGAGCACTTTTTGCCACACCGGCAAGCCATTTCTTGTGGAATTTAGTATTGATTTTTTTGTTTTATTTTCCAGCTATTTTGATCTTGGCCGGATAAGTTACCATCCCCTTAGCGAGTTTGGTTAACTTACCATCATGGACTTGACTGGTGGTATAAGAGTTCCTTTTTAAAAAACCACAGACATCACCCACCTGCTGATTGCTTGAAAGGCCATGAAAATGGCAGTTGTGGTCAGTCACTGTCCACTTGAAATTTGACTTAAAGCTCCGGCATATTTTATGGCATTCAGCATTTTTGTTTTCCAGTGTTTCCAGTGTAGACGGGTATCCTTGAATACGAGTGGCCAGCTGTTATATATATATATATATATATATATATATATATATATATATATATATATATATATATATATATATATATTGGATGTATTTGAACAGCAATTTTTCATATAAGCAGGGTTGATCAACGCAATTTTATGTGCCAGAATATACTTATTTAATGCTTGCTGGGTTCGGGACATTTTCCTGGTTTCCGAGGCAAACGTGAATATAAACTGACTGATAATTGAGTATTTTTTAAAAAGGTTATTTTATAAGGTTGTGGTCGTGAGAATGTATTGTGTTTTCTTTGTTAGTTTTGATGTATCATGACATCTTTTTTTTACCTTTATTTTTTCATTAACGCGTCTTCTACCTCGAATAATAATAATAATAATAATAATAATAAAATCTCTTAAGAAACTACTAATAGCTTGGACGACAATTTTCCCCTTTTACGACCACTTAAGAAATATAATCTTAATATAAGATACGTAAATGACACTGTGTTGATGTTTGCCTTAGAACAAAAACTACAGAAGCTACTAATCAGATTAGTATAAAGAAAGCTAGAAATAAGCGACTAACCATGAACTGCAAGAAAAAAAAAACTAAAAAAAAACTAAGGCCATCAGCAAGAGGAAAAATCCAAGATGTGAGGTATAAATTGAAGATGTCGACATTAAGCAAGTACAAAATATTAATTATCTCGAAATTGTTTTAGCAGAAGATAAAAATGAGATATCGAAATCCGTACTTACTAGCGAAAGAGGCATTCTAAAGTTTAAGCAAAGCGCCAAAAGAAAAACATTTTGTTAGAACGAAAGAAAAGTGTGCTGGGTTGCTGTGTGACATCAATCCACTTATATGGCATTGCATGCTGAACAACCTCTCCACGGATGAGGAGAAAACGGGAGACAGCAGAAATGTATTTATGCAGAAGGATACTGAGAATTTTCATAGACGGAGGGAGTTTTAATAAAAATGTCAACAAAAAGAATGCTTATGTCCATAATCATAAAGCTACAGCTGATATACCTTGTTTACCTGACGAGGAAGAACGGTTCGGGAAACTTAAACCTCACAGGGAATATTGAGGGCAAAAGTGATAGGGGAAGGCAGCGAGCCACCCACTTGACGAGCTTGCGTGAACTGATAGCGGAACGAGGGAACGGGAGCCTTAGCAAAGGGGGAAATACTCCTGATGTATAGGAGATTTGCAGCGCCATAAACGTCCATGTCCTGAAGGGACGTGGCATATAGAAGAAGAACCCTATTTTGTTTTAGTGGAGATTCTATATGTACACCTTACAGAAGGAAATTACAAAATAATGATGGCTATTACAAAATGCCCATCATCATAATCTACATGCAAAATATTTTTCATGGAAACCAAACCCAAAACAAACATTAAAAGATAATAATTACTCTAACGATATAATTTATAAAAATAAAAATAAGCCAAGAAAAAAAAAATCAATTATACCAATAATAATAGGATAAATGACTATCATTGTATTCTATAGAACATTCTTAAAATACATTTATAAAATGCAACGGTATAGGTCATCAGTGATGTTACCCTGTTTTCATTACGGATTTCGGGCATTGCAACGTCAGATTCGTTCTGCCATGTACCCTGACCTGTTAAAAGGCCGCCTCTCTGCATAATTCGCTCCACAACGGGATTCTAATAACAGAAAATGTATTTATAATCAGGAAGCAGATCTTTCTTTTATAATGGCAACGAGGCTTGCATTAGCTAATCAGAATTTGCTTGTCTGCTGTCTAGAGGTATAAAAACAAAGGCGCGACAAAGGCGCGCTTTCTAGTTTTGCCTCTCCTGCACAACGTTATGGTAACTTTTTTCTTTTATATTTACTTGAGGAAAAAATAATCGTTTCATTCAACAAACGGACTTATTTATTCTTTAACCCACGGATCATTCCTTTTCAGCCAAATCCACCGAATCCTTCTTCAGCTGCATCTGAGCTTTCTTTCAGTAATTTCTTTTTTGTGACTCCCACGATTCCAATTTTCGCTAATGCTTTGCTCAATGAGTGTCTCACAAAACTCTTTCCCCTGCCATTTCTATCGGATCGAAGTAAGTTTTCCAACCATTTTGCTGGCACCTTTCAACCAATTCGTGCTATTTCCCACGTTTTCTTTCGTTGGCCAGCCTGATGTTTTCTTCCCAATAAAATCACCACAAACAAGACGAAAATTTATAAGAAACCTAATATAACTTTACATATTACAATACTTACATTATTTGCTTTATTCGGACTGTTATCCTCATCTTCGTTGCCATATTCACGACGTTTCGGTCGTTGTACGCCCCGGTCTTCTTCAGGTGATTGGAAACCGTTTATTTCGTCTACCGGGGTAGATTGTACTAGTTCCGCGTGTCATGTCTCTTCCGGATGTCTTGGTTATTTCCATTTAACTCATCTCTCCAAGTTTGGTTCCCCACGTTGTCAATATGGCAATAAAGATGAGAATAAGAGTCCGAATAATGTAAATAATGTAAGTAATTATAATACTTCATCTCATAGATATAGACAGATATTAGAGAATGTCTCTTTACGCACTTCCATGTGCTGTAATGGTTAACAACCCTGTCTCTCTAGGTCAATTACGACTGAATCCGATCCTCACTAGGTGCCCCATACACCAGGCCTTGTGCCACATCTAAGGTAGAATAGTAAATCATTTTTGGATATTCGACGTGGTGTAATGGTTAACAAGCTTGTCTGGTTAGATCAATTACAACTGAATAGTGAGTTCGATTCTCCCTTGGTGCCCCATACTTTCGGCCTTGTGCCACATCTAAGCTAGCATAAAAAAATCATTTTTGGACACCTCAGCGTGGTGTAATGGTTAACAAGCTTGCCTGGCGAGATCAATTACTACGGAATAGTGAGTTCGATTCTCCCTTGGTGACCCATACATTCGGCCTTGTGCCACATCTAAGCTAGCACAAAAAATCATTTTTGGACACCTCAGCGTGGTGTAATTGTTAACAAGCTTGTCTGGCGAGATCAATTACGACTAAAAAGTGAGTTCAATTCTCTTTTATGCCCAATACCTTCGGCCTTGTGCCACATCTATGCTAAGGAAATCATTTTAGGGCATCTCGATGTGGTGCAATGGTTAGCAAGCTTGTTTCGCTAGAACCGTTACCACTGAATTGTGGGTTCGATCCTTCCTTAGTGCTCCATACTTTCGGCCTTGTGCCACATCTAAGCCACGCTTAGAAAATTACATTAGAGAATGTCTCTCAAGTAATAATAATTCAAAAGACAAATACTGTCTTTATATAACCACTATATCATCATACTGTTTAACTTGCTGTTCCTCTGATATCCGCTCTTTTAAATCATTTATAATTAAGCACCTAATCCTAATCAATAGCGCAAAAATAATATGCCACACAAACTGTGAAAGACAATTGAAAATATTAGAATTTTCCATAAAAGACGCACACGCGAACGCCAATAAAATTTGATCACATTGTGAACATACTAAATATAAAAAACATACTAAATATAAAAATCTACTAAATATAAAAAAATGTGATAAAATAAACTGCCTCGATACTGAAAAGAAGAAAAGCAAATGACATTATTAATACCTACCAACGAAAACAATGCTTACACCTAAGTAGAACTTTATGAAGCAAACATTGATAATAGCTAATGAAAGCGAAAATCCTCGTACAATTTATATTAAAAATTTCCCGAGAAACCAGGAAAATGATCGAAACCGAAGAAAGATTAAATAAAATCTCTTGAACAAAGAAATATCATTGATCTTCAACCATATACTTCCCTAAAAAAAAGTTTTCGAAATCGTAGACTATTGACTGATCTCAAACATCGATCATATTTGAGAAGTGAACGAACATTTGACTTTCCTTCTGGGAAAAAAAAAGACAACACTTAGAAAATTGATTTTTAGAGCAGGCGAAAAAAAATGTACATATAATCTTCCTAAAAGCTGTCAACCAATATACTGTAGGTACATCAATAAATTCAAAATTTATATACCAAAAAAAAACAAAACAAAAAAAAAACATAATATAAGTATTTTTCAACATAATCGTCTTCATTGTAAATAAAAATCACTTCATCCCACCCAAGGCAACTAAGTTACTGACTGTGAAAGAATATCAGAAAAAAGAAAAACATTTTTAAGGAGCAGAAACAATAAAAGAACAGGAATTAACATGATAGAAGATCGATATTCCATTTAAAATTTTGAAGGTCAATGTTAACTGAAAAGCAAGACACCGGAAGAGAATTCCACGAGCGAGAAGTCAGAGACAACAAACTGATACTATTTACCCTTTTTACAGTCGGTCTATTGTCCTCATATTTGTTGTTGTTATCACAACGCTTCGGCCATTGTTCCTTCCGGCCTTCATCAAGTGCATATAAATCCGGGTAACCAACATTTTGTTTAATCTACGAGTGTTCTCTGCTCATGTCTATGGATAACTTGTATAGTTCTTATTTTTAGTATAGCCCAGTTATTGTTTCCTCGGTACACACTGCCCGGCTCAAGAATTGAACTCACAGATTCAAGAACCAACGCTTTAAATCAATAGCCTTGGGGCGCAACTACGTCACAACACATTCTGTATACGCCACAAGATTCACCAGTTCTACTAAACGCACAATTTATCTTTACCAAACATGATGATGACTTAAAGTCGAATGCTTAAACTATATTTCTTCCGAAATAAACTTTGGAAAATTTCTGACGGAATTTTCTTCATTCCTGAATAGAATTGTTCGTAATTTGGAAAAGTCAATAAATAAAATTAATCGACGCAAAATGCGTGCTGTCTTTAATAATAATAATAATAATAATAATAATAATAATAATAATAATAATAAAACCAGCTTGGAAAACCAAACTGATACGAGAAATAGAACAAATCAGATGTGAGCTGTCTATATTAGATGAGCTCACCAGAAACCCTAATATTTCCACACGTAAATCCAAAAAGATCAAACGGAAATATAGCATTAAATCCCTAATTGATATTCCATCGATCAAGGAAATGCTGAAACAGAAACTTCAGCTAAAAGCACAGAGAACAAGACGATACGAGAAACGTTGTAGATTCTATCGCCAAAATAAAACATTCCGAACAGATCTTAAGAAATTTTACAGGGAAATTGGACAAACGCCTATACATGTCGAAACGCCACCATCGATTGATAATGTACAGACATTTTGGGAAAATATCTGGAGCAAACCAAAGGAATGTAACCCAAATGCAGAATGGATACGGCGTGAAGAAGAACGACTGCTGGATACACCTCTGCAAGAATGGGTAAATATATCCACAGATGATGTTAGGCAAGCACTAACGAAATCCCAAAAATGGAAATCCCCAGGAAATGACAAGGTGCCCAATTTCTGGCTGTATCATCTCTCATCTACCCATGGCATACTTGCAAAAACATTATCAACGCTTGTAAATAATCCCAATGAAATCCCGGAATGGGTTACTGAAGGTATTACATACCTCATACCAAAAACAACTGAAACAGACGACCCGAAAAATTATAGACCGATAACATGTCTTTCCACAACGTATAAGTTGATCACGTCTGTATTGACGAACCGTACTTACTCCTTCTTCGAAACAAACAGCATTCTCCCGCTGGAACAGAAGGGATGCAGTAGAGGTTCATATGGCTGCAAAGATCAACTTCTGATAAATAAAATGATCCTGGAAAATTGCAGGAGACGACGCAGAAATCTCAGTGCAGCGTGGATTGATTATCGTAAAGCCTTTGATAGTGTTCCACATTCTTGGATCCTTAAGGCTTTGGAAATGTACAAAGTCTCCCCTGTGGTATTAAACTTTCTTAAGCACAGCATGGGGATGTGGAACACAAAACTATACCTTAGGCACACCGGGGGCACTGCTATATCCAACCGTCTGAATATCCGACGTGGAATTTTTCAAGGAGACTCTCTGTCACCCCTTCTGTTTTGTTTATCCTTAACCCCTCTTACACATGAACTGAACAACAGTAGCTATGGTTACAAAATAAATAAGAAAATTTTCAATCACCTACTATACATGGATGATCTCAAACTCTTTGCCAAAGACGACAATGAGTTGAAAGGCCTCCTCAATATTGTAAAATACTTTAGTGACGACATAGGTATGGACTTCGGATTAGATAAATGTGCAAAAGTAACATTCAAGAAAGGTAGAATTACAGAAACACCCTCAATAGATTTAGATTTTGTCACAAAGATTAGGGAATTGGAGCATGAAGAAGCTTATAAGTACCTAGGAATTAGCGAAGGAGATGGCATACAACACACCCAAATGAAAGAAAAAATAAGAAAAGAGTACTACAGGCGTGTACGTCTGATACTAAATACTGAACTAAACTCAAAAAATAGAATATCAGCTATAAACACATTGGCTGTCCCAGTGGTGCATTACAGCTTTAATGTCCTTAACTGGACCATAGCTGAAATTAAGCGAATGGACGCCAAAACGAGAAAGCTTCTCACTTGCTATCGCATGCATCATTCCAAAGCTGATGTTGATCGTCTGTATGTGCCCAGATCCGAAGGAGGCAGAGGATTAGTTCAACTAGAACTGTCCTACAAAACTACAACAATTGGCCTCCAAAAATACTTGGAAACTACAGAAGACTGGATGATGGTATGCGTCAAGGAACATGAAAGTAGTAAGCGTCTTTACTCCGTAATGAAAGAAGCCAACAAATTCAACCTGGAGCTTCAAAAGGGCGTAGAGATGCAACTACAGCACAATACACCGACTGAAACTGCAAAATACTTGAAAAAGACAGCAAAGACGAATGCAACCGACCAGACACAGAAGCGATGGCAAGATAAACCGCTTCATGGCCAATACTCTGCCCGTATCAACCAAGCTGATGTAGACAAAACCCGTACCCATCAGTGGCTACGCAGTGCAGGGTTGAAAGCGGAAACTGAAGGTTTTATCCTTGCTGCGCAGGACCAATGCTTGCTAACTAGGAATTATCAAGCACATATACTAAAATATTGTGTCAGCCCAAAATGCAGATTCTGTGATAAATATCCAGAAACGATTGATCATCTTGTATCAGGTTGCACGATGTTGGCACCCACTGAATATAAAACCCGACATGACAGAGTGGGCCAATATCTGCACTGGAAAATCTGCAACTTCTACGGGAAGGAAACTGAAAGAAACTGGTACCAACACCACCCAGACCCAGTTACGGAGATAGGACCTGTTACAATTCTATGGGACTACACAATTCACACTGACAGAACAATCAAGGCCAATCGACCAGATATTGTTATTAAAGACCACAAACAAAAACGGTGCCTCCTTATTGATATGGCAGTCCCTGCTGACTGCAATGTATCTTTGAAGATATTCAAAAAGCTGTCAAAATACAAGGACCTTGAAATAGAGGTCTCGAAAATGTGGCATATGGGAACATCAACAATCCCTGTTGTAGTTGGAGCCCTAGGACTGGTTGGAAAAGATTGCAGTAGACTAATTGCAGGGATTCCTGGAAGCCCATGCCTCAAGGAGATACAAAAAATTGTTCTGACAAGTACAGCCCACACTTTACGAAGGGCTCTATCTATGTAATTTTTTTTTTTTTTTTTTTTTTTGTCAGTGAAAAGTGTCATGATGCCATTTCTAACCTTAGGTCCCTGGGTGGGACCCGGAAAGAAATGTGTAAACGCCAGAAAGCAAAGAAAATAAAAATAATAATAATAATAATAATAATATATAATTGCACGTACAGAAATATATTTTGTCCTCAGGAGTTATAAATACAATGGTCAATATTACGTAACAAAGCTATTAAGTATATATTACTGAATATACATAATATCCAACGTCGATAACACAACTCGGAGTATCAGGCGATCTTGCAAATTTTCATGTACTGATTGTATTCTTACCGATATGAGATTCGAGTTCTCGATGTGAACGGTCAGAATATAATCAGCACCTGAAGATAGCAAGATCGCATAAAACTCCGAAAGTCGTGCTCTCAACACTGATATTCACTAATATATATATATATATATATATATATATATATATGATTGGTATATACTATAAATTACGTGGTATTATATATATATATATATATATACACACACATATTCTATGTATTAGGGTTTTATATAATATATATTAGATGGTATATATATATATATACATATATATATATATATATATATATATATATATATATATATGTGTGTGTGTGTGTATATCGGATAAAGATGTCTTACTAGATGAGAGAACTAAGATCATGTCAAGGTGCAGACATTTAAGTAAATATTTTTAGGTACCTATGAACCCGGATAGGCGAAATAAAATAATTAAATTTTTCCCTTTTTTCCTCACTTACAATTTTTCTCCTTCCTCTCGCCTCCCACCATCTTCATAATTTTATCCTCTCACTTCCGGTGTTATGGAATATTTGAGTAGTTTTATTTGGCTTGTACACCTTTCCATTTGCATAAGGAGACCTCACGGTCGAAACGTGGATTGCGAAGTTAGTTGGGATTTTAGCCTTTTCTCATATATATATATATATATATATATATATATATATATATATATAAATATTGTCATCCACAGACTGTTTGGCTGTATCCCAGCTCATCAGTGTGGCTAGATGTCCGGTTGCCTCAAGCTAGGATCGAAACTCCGCTGAATTGGCGTCAGTTGAAGAATCTACCCCTAAGCCGTTGGTGTACGGTAGGAATGAAGCTTAATTTAAACCTAGTCATTTTTGGATAAACACGCCAGTGACTGAAAGAACGCGATTCGTTTGATATATATATATATATATATATATATATATATGTGTGTGTGTGTGTGTGTGTGTGTGTGTGGGGGGGGGGGGGTATCAAAGTCAAAGACACATGCATTTACAACTTGCACGTGTTTTAACTGTGTGTGTGTGCGAGCGCATGATATGCGCATTAAATTATCGCGTCTGCCAAAGGTAATTCTCTCTTCACACACGATAAGAAAGAAATAGAGGGGGAAAGACTCAACTGAACAAATAAAGAGATACAAACTTTCCTCGATCATTTTCAACAGCATCCAAAGTAGAGAATTGAATGAGATGGGAATCGTTTCTTACTGAAATCAAAGTCAAGTCCTTCAGTTTTACTTCGCATCCCATCCTTTTACCAATACAGACGTGTCAAAATCTTCCTTGAGGCAAAAAACTTCTTTAAACCCAAACCAGACCTCCTCAGACACATAACTTTTAATTCGCTTTATTTTTCTCGTCTTTGCTTTGCTTCTCGAGTGTTTTACTACCGTAGTTATATACGAAGGACACATTGACTGATTTTTTACGGCTTATTAACCGTTGGCAGGTTATTTAGAGGTATACAATATTTTAAAATTTTACCAATCTTTTTGGTGATAATAATGATTTAGTGATACAAATCCTACTAATTAACCCATGGATGGTGGAGAAGAAAAGATTTTATATCTTTCCCAAAGATATTTGCGTGTCAGTCAATACAACGAACGGAATTGGAAATTGGCTCTACCACTTCCGAGACGATATCCATTACGTCACCCTCACATCCAAGATTACAGACAGGGATATATGTAATTTCTGAGTCAAATAATGAAGAAATAAACCTTGGTGAATTCAACACTCAAAGGAAGTACTGAAATCAAGAGGAACATAAGAAAATAGCGAGCAACCTGCCCAACTCCTTACAGGCACCGACAAAATTGGTTCCGCAGTCAGAACGTATATGTTTGGCAGGGCCACGAATGGCGAAGAAGCGCCTGAGTGCGTTGATGAAACTAGAGGTGGTCATGGATTTGATCACTTCGATGTGGATACCTCGAGTGCTCATACATGTGAACATTACTGCCCACCGCTTGCTGTTGGCGAGGCCGCCCCTTGTTCGACGTGAGGAAACGGCCCAAGGGCCAAATACAACTAGCTCGATATTGGTGAAGGGAGGACCAGCGCCAAGACGGTCAATGGGAAGATCGGCCATCTTTTGTGTTTGGGTAGGGCTCCGGAATTTTCGACAAGTGATGCAACGGTAAATGTATCGGCTCACGCACCTCTTCCCGCCAACCATCCAAAATCCTACGGCACGGATAGCTCCCTCGGTGAACAGGTGTCCCTTATGTCTGGTTTGTCCATGGTAGTGGCCCACAATCAATGATCCAATATGGTGCAGTCTTGGCCTGGAGTGGCACCTTAAGACCGACACCTTTACGTTCAAGGTGCCTGTGATACAAAGACCCTTTACACGTAGGGGCGTTTTATCGACGCTCAACAGTCTATATGACCCCTTGGGATTTGCCGCCCCCATCACCATTCAAGGAAAGTTTATCTTGAGAGAGCTAACCCACGAAAGCAGCGAATGGGACTCACCTCTTCCTCAAGAAATGCACAAAATCTGGTCTTTATGGAGAGACTCCTTGGAGGAGCTAAACGAGGTCTGAATCCCTAGAGCATTCACAAACCACTCTCAAAAGTAGTACGTAAAGAGCTGCACATCTTTTCTGATGCATCGACCAAAGCCATCGCTGTAGTGGCCTATCTCAAGGTCACTGACAATAAAGGAAACGACCAAATTATCAATACGTCGTTCAAGGACGCTCCATCATGTTTGGCGCTGGAGTCAAAAACCACTCGAATTTATCCGGGTTTTTTAGGATGGTACACACCAAAGATGGGCAAATACCAGCATTCTTCTTTTCTGAGGGGAGGGGCCGCTTCAGCATGACCATTCTCAAATAGCCCTTCCATGAATTAAAGGAAGTGTCTCTGCATCTCTGGCTCCTTATCGAGGCTACGTCTCAGTGAAGAAAGTCGTCTCTCTGCCAGTTTCCTGTTATATGGGAGACGACGTCGGGGAGATCTAAAGGGTAGAGGAGCGACCCAACTGTTGTCTTTGTCTTTCTCGGCTCCCAGTTCCATGGTGTTCAGGAAGGCAATATCTTCAATAGAAGGCGCCGCCCTTTCGTCGTCCTTGGTCTGTTGAAATAGGTGGTCTTCCATCTCGGTAGAGTATGGCCTCTTGCTGCTGCTGAAGCTCTCTTTAATTTCGAATTTGTTCGGGCATGGTTCAAAAAGGGTAGGGCGTCCCCCGTCAGATATATGTGTATGCAATGCGTTTATCATGGTGCGTGGGTCAAATTTCCCTAAACAGACATTGCCGACTATGACCCATCCTAGGTCCAGTTTCTGTGCATATGGGGCATTGTAGGGGCCGTTTATTTGTTGGCGTACTTTGTGTACCCTTAGAATGTTGCGCGCCAGAAAGAGCATTATAGGAGTTTTAGGCTCCACGGTGGGGATGAGGTGAGCTATTTTTCTCAGATGTGGGTGGTGGAGGGCTGCTTCAGGAGTTGGGATGCCAGACCTGTCGTTGGGTATTTTGTCGCATTCGACGAGACTTGGAAGTGGAAGGCTGTTTTTTCCGTCTAAGGATTCCACCTGGAAGCCTGATGTTCTACTTCCCATGGTTTGTATCACTCCGGCACAGGTTTTAAGGAAATAGGGGAAACTGGGCCCATCATTTTTAAAGGTGTCAAAAAAGTCTGAGCGTACCGAAGACCGGTTGCTTTGTTCGTCGATGATGACGTACATCCTTACTGTTTTGTCTGGTTGGTCGGCAGGGTAAACATTGACAAGGCATATCTTGGAGCACGACTTTTCTGAGAGGTCGCCGACGCAAACTTGTGTGCACTGCGAAACCACTCCAGTAGGTATTGGGGGGTTATCCTCCCCGCTGTTCTCTGCAGCGGATCTTATGCTGACGACCCAAGGTGGTGGTCCTGGCTGGAGAGCAGTGTTGTGTTCTTCACTGTTACACTCGTTGCATGTAATGTTCACTCTGCAGAGTTTTGCTATGTGTGCTGTGGAGGAGCAACATTTGAAACAGATGCCATTGTTTCTTATAAAGGTCTCGCGCTCTTTCAAGGGTTTCCCTCGAAAGGCACGGCATTTTAACAGTGAGTGGAATTTTTTGTGTAATGGGCAATATTGGGTAGGGTTGTTGCCATCCTTGTTTTGCCGACGCATAGTGTTGGAGACTGAGGGGGACACTTCGGTCTTGTTCACCGATACCACCCTTTGTTTGCTCTCTTTTGAGGGGAACCCACCCACCAGTGGATTGACTTTGAAGCTTGGATAATTTTTTATCGTAGCTTGTTGTATGATAATGTTCACAAATACCTTAAAAGGAGGGAACGAAACTTGGTGCCGATCCTTATATTCGGAACCAATGGATAGCCATCTGTCCTGAAATGAGGATGGTAGTTTGGTTATAAAGGGGCGGAGCCCTCGAGCAGTGTCCAGGTAGGAGAGGCCAGGAAGGTTTCCATCTTCCCTGGCTGACAAGAGTTCGGTAGCTAAATCGCTGAGTTCCCTAAGTCTAGGAAGATCGTTGTTTGACAGTCTGGGGAAGTTATCTACTCGTTTGAAGAGAGCACCCTCTATCATTTCAGGAGCACCGTAACACTCCTCGAGTCGGGCCCATATTCTTGTGATCCCTCTTTCAGGGTAGTTCAAGTGGGCTGACCTAAGCCTCTTGGCATGTTCCCCTGACTCTCTACCAAGCCGTTTTACGAGGAGGTCCATTTCCTCGATGTATGTGAGACCGAGGTGTCTGATGGCACTCTGGAACGACCGCTTCCATGCTCTGTAGTCCAGTGGTGATGAGTTCCCGCTGGGTGAAGTACCTCACAAGGTCCGATGTATATTGGGACTGGGAGGGGTCCCTGGTGTTGGTGGGGTACCGGTCGTTAGGAGGTTCGGTGTCTTCGGCACGTGAGTTAGGGGAATGATAGCTGATAATAGGGGGGGTTGTTTGGGTAGGTCTGTGTGAGCCTCCTGGCCTATGAGGGAGAAGTTGGTCTCCGCGTTCGAACCGACCATACTGTTATCCCTGAACAATTTCTTCATTAAGAGGTGGTTGGGGTCCTGTCATCTCTTGTTTCGGTTGACTTGCTTAGTCGGCTAAGTATTCTCTGACCCGTGTGTTAGGGTCAGCGGAAGTGCAGTCGAGTTTTGAGTGGTTGCAGCTGGACCGTTTTTTAGCTCGTCGGCAGCCTCCCTCAGAACTTCTGCTTCAGCTACGGCAGCAGCCGTCTCCTTTTCAAGCTGTAGTTTCTCCAACTCCATCCTTATTTTTAGCTCCTTGTCGATGAAAGCTAAACGTGTTTTGGCTGCTTCGGCCCTAGCTTGGGTGATAGCAGCGGCAGCCGCCGTAGACGATCTGCTAGAAGACTGAGAGTAGAGGGAGGCATGAGTCCTTGACGTTGTCTGTCATGGTTGAAAAAAAAGAAGGTGATTAGTGGTAGAAGAGAGGCCGAAAAAATAGTTCCGTTATACTGAGGATAGTTTTTTTTAGAGCGAACTGTGTGACACTACTGTTGTTGGAGTAGCGTCCGTAGTTCCGACGGTTGATGTAGACCACGAAATATCCGACCATTAGGGAAATCTCCGTTTTACTATACTGTTTCCGGGATGCGTGTATTTCGTTGAGATGTACACAACTCTTAGACAGCACAAACTCTCATCGACAATCAAGACTCTGAGACATGGTATGTTTTAGACGCACGTTTATTGAGAGTCGACAAAGGTAAAACTGAAAGGAATAAAAAACACGTTTCTTCAGAATAACATAGAAACAAAATGAAGGTGAGGAAATACTAAGACCTTAAAGATAGGTGTAGGTATGATAAGCTTACAGAATAGAAGCATTTGGGAAAAAAAAATACTCAAAGAAAGAATAAGAATACAAATTAGGCTGAGTAACAGTCGAATTCCGCGAGGATAGATGGAGGTTCCACACGTGGTGAGAAGGTAAACAAAGTTCGTTGTAGGAAGGAAATGATACTAAAAAATAATGCTTGCATTAAATAATTCCATAATAAGAAGGAAGAAAGGCGATAGTTCTTACCGGGGATGTCCAAGAATGACGAGATATTTGAAGGATGGAAACTATGCCATACAGCCGTGCTGGGGGCAGCTAAACTAGATAAAGGGCTGACCACCGGAAAACTTCAACCGGTGTAGGGTCAGAAAGAATCCTCCAAGCTAAAGGGGCCGGTAAAGGGAGATGCGTGCTAGTCAGTGTATTGTACACTAAACAGAACACTACTAGATTGGCATCTAGGTCCAACCTTTTTATTGTTGAAATAGTTAATACAACCATCACTTCTCCTCCAACAGTTTCTTTAACCGCACTTCCCGTCTGTGGAACACCTTTTCGTTTACTTCTTCCTTGAAAAATGCAATCTTCAAAAATTTAAATGCAACGTCAATCGCCACCGTCTACTTTATTAAATTCCGTTCATCTTTTTCCTTTCCTCAATCCTCCCTATTTTCAGTCTTCTCTTTCACTTTCATTCCCTGGATCCACGTGCGTATTAGTGGCATTTCGCCTTTCTTGGGGGGAAATGATTAAAATAAAAAGAAACGCCGAGAGAGATTAGCTAAGTTAAACAGCTGGATGCATCAATAGATTTAACGTATGCATGTAAATTCAAATCACCGCTTTTGGCATTTTCTTCCTCCTCAAATTTATATCTAAAACTGACATCAATAAAACCGTAACTCGTCTGAAGGTGTTTCTTCTCGAAATGGAACGCATCCCTAAGTATTTATTTTTATCTTATCATTCACTTAACGACTATATATATATTTGTAGGTCTGATGATTTGGAAGGTGATTACGATTCCAATGCACTAAATTATAACCATGGAATATTAGTACCTGAGCCTTTTATATTATATTATACATACATACATACATACATACATACATATATATATATATATATATATATATATATATATATATATATATATATATATATATATATATATATATATATATATTATTGTTGTTTACAATAAGTAATTTGGATTTTGCTAATCAGACGCTACTGTGAGGCTGAATTTTCAACAGCATATCATATCAAATGATGGATTCTATTGGGGTGCACAACTCCGATTCCTACGAACTTTCTCGAATATTTAGGCCGGTAAATATAATTAATATATATATATATATATATATATATATATATATATTATATATATATATATATATATATTGTGTGTGTGTGTATGTATATATATATAGGCGTGTGTGTATGTTTACAATATTTAGTAAATGGAACAAAATCAGGTATGAATGGAGAAAACTACGTACAAATATATTTCATTCTGGCCTCGACTAGCAAAATCATTAAATACAAGATATATTCCCTATATAATAACATTTTCTGCAATGTCATGTATGACGCCAAATTCATTAAAAAATTCTAAACTGTCAGCGGTATTCATTCGTCTTTTTTTTTAAAGCTCAATGCTTTAAAATGACTTCGAGCCAATGAAAACTGTAGATCTTAGCGATCGCAATATTTCTTTGAACTTTTATACTGGCGCTACAGAATCACAAAGAACTGTAACAGATAATAGAGGACTTTCAACAAGAGCAGCAACTGAAATGGATATCAAATATAACTCGAAGAGAAAATAAAGACAGAAGATGTAGATGTTCCACACTACTTCAAACAAAAGGTTAGAAAGGAAATATCCATCATTACTAGAAAGAACGATATCAATCAGTGAACTGAATATTAATTTACATAGAAAGATTTTATAAATTTCAACAGAAAGTAACACTAACTGCTCGGTCAAAAATTGCCGAACGTTTCCTTATGAGTAAACATTAAACATTGCCATTACTACCCGCGTAAGTTTTTGGTGACTATTGCCTGCTGCTTCTATTGTAAACTAAATAATGTTTCGTATGTCACGTAACCCAGAAGATGGAAGAAAAGTTAATGACAATTGATAAGTTTAGCCTCGTAGAACACAGTGTCCCTTAACTAATGGGTCACAAGCCGTCGATAAAATTTACTTTATTATGTCTAATTTTGGCTTAATGTTGAGAAAATGAGGAAATTTTATTGACACTCGAATTGGTCAGTTCTAATTTACTGCTATTTTTGTTCGTTGTGATTCATTACGAACAATCAAGCAAGCGAATGAAAAATAAAGTTAAATATTTTAATTATTTACAACAGCGTAAAGGCTGTCCATAGGCGGCGAAGCGACGACTTTATTCTGATTTTTTTCCTCTTCAACTTTCTATCCATTTTTTAATTCTTCCGCTTCGTTCTCTCGCGTGATTTTAAGGAGAGAATCTAAAGATGGTACTTTGAAGAATTTAGTTTTAGAAAATTGGATTTAGCAGTGTTCCGCTCTGGCTGAACATCTCTTAACAATGTTCAGAAACAGTTAAAATGTACAATCTAACGTCTTCCATCTTTCACGACCTCGTTTACCAGCAAGTCTTTATTCTTAGCTATTAAAACAAAAAAAAAAAAAAAAATCTAGAAATTTCCTTTCGACCACAAATTAAGTTTTGGGTATCCTCTCTGTCAGAAACGGAACTTTATGAACTTTACGACACGATGCCTGAAAAAGTGTCAAAACAAATCTGTTTTTCAAATCATAGATTCACTCACTCTTATATAGAATCAAGCATTGACAAGCGAACAATATCAATACAAATTTCTGTTGAATTCCGAGATACAACAGTAAAGTCAGTGTTAAATTTTACATTAATTTTATTTTCTACTTAACACATCGCTGCGTTTGACGTACTTTTACGTCTATACGAAATTGACTTTGCCTGATGTCGAGGGTATGTATACCTATTGACCTCATGCTTATACCTTTTTCGAGATATATGTTGCTGTCGACGTTTCTCTACCACTCTCTCCTCCTCTCTCCCCCCCTCTCTCTCTCTCTATATATATATATATATATATATATATATATATAAGTGGACGCTGAGGTCAACCCTAAGCGACGACAGTCAGTTTAATTTTTGAAAGGAATATATATATATATATATATATATATATATATATATATATATATATATATATATATATATAAAAGTGAACATAGAAGTCAACACTTAGAGGCGACAGTCTGTTTCATGCTATATGCTATATAGAATGAAACAGACTGTCGCCTCTAAGTGTTGACTTCTATGTTCACTTTTATATTTACACACGCTCTATCTCTGATATTGAGCACTTTATTCCATAAATATAGCACACCTTAAGACTATATTTCTTTATATATATATATATATATATATATATATATATATATATATATATATATATATATATATATATATATATATATTTATCTTTGACAGTAAACAATTGCAACTTATAACAGTCCAGATAGACAAGAAAACATTTGTCCTTTTAAAAACATTTCTCTCTTTACCTTTCTCCAAAAAATTAATTTCTGCTTTTTATATCATTGGATATTTACCAGGGACAAATGTAATCTATTTAGTTTTTAATTTAGATTATTTTGTTTTATTAACCTGAAAAACAAAAACATAATCTCTATTCATAACATTAGTCGGTGAAAAAAATTCGTAAAACATACTAATAAAGATAACAGCAAATTTTTAATTGGCAAGAACTACTTATAATTTATGTAGGTTTTATTAGAAAGAAATTCAAGATGAAACTCTGTCGATAGTACTTAAGAGACTTTATCAAATTACATTTAAACTATCACTTTTCTGAAAGCTACTTCTACGTAGGCAGAAGTAATGAAGAACTGAGTAAATTTCCAAACTATTTCCACAGAGATATGGTTACGAAGTTCAACTCACAGACGTTTGCAAGCATATTGCTTATCAGGCGTAGCATAGTTATGACACAATGCCAAGAGCAATAAACAGCGATTAAGGTTCGAATTCATTCTTCTGTAATAATGTACTAGACTAACTCGTAAACTATAACTCCGCCACATAGCGGATACTTGATATTTACTCTCAGGTTTTTGTACTGATACCCAGAGCTAGACTAAATATTTAAAAAATATATCAACAAGTATTTTATTATAGATTATCCTATGAAATTAAGGATCAGTTTACACTGTGCAGAACACCCCAGAAATTGTTTTAATGGCTATGCCTACAAAAACGTAACTTAATAATTTCGAATCTCCACACGACGCGTTTCATATTCAGGAGTAATTCTTTAAAAAGATGCGATAGAATGCAATTCCATTAGAGACTTGAACAACATAAATATGTTGCTGACAAAACCATTATCAGAATAGCCGAACAATGTGTAAATCATGAAGAAAATGGAACTGACAAGACACAAAATTAAAATCGAAATGAAAGAGTCGAATAATCAGGGATACTTTATGGGGAAAGAAGACTTGTAAAAGTTAAGACTCACAGGACGTAGTGAGGGAACGAGGACTAGAAAAGAAGAAATGGCTTCTTAATTGATGTGTTTGTCAATGGCGGCCTGAGCACGAACGAAGACGGATAGTAAAGCATTAAAGCTTGCTTAGGAAATTTTGTAAAGCCATGATCACCGTAGCCTTGAATGGGCACGGGATATAACTGAGCATGACTGTTTTTATCAGGCAGATCCTAACTTTTCAAAAGACTTGTACTTCACATTATTTCTTTCCTCGTTTCTCACCATTTAGATTTGTACAGTAAACTTTAAAATATGTTAACATACTTCTTGTTCTATGTCATCTTTCAGGACTTGAACGATGACCATGAATCTATTCTTTTGTCGAATTAATTAACTCTTTCAAATTTCCTCTAAATAACATTTCAGATGACACCGTTTTTCATTTTCATATAAACATCCGCATTAGTAATTTTATAGGTATGAAACGAAAACAAGTCTTAACTAGTTATTGGAAATAAATAAAAGCCAAAGGCAAATATATCAGTGGATGTCATTCACTCGTTACAACGAATATTTAACCAAATTAGCGTATTTGCCGGTCTGTTGGACGCAGATTTTCCCCCAAAATTTACACTGTGCTCATTACGGTAGTATGATGTATAAAAAAGACATGAAGATCAAGAAAAATGTGGGGTTCACAAGAAATCAGTGCACGTATAGAGCTTGGCTCTGAAATTAGGACTCCTGGAAGTAAACAAATATGATATAAATAAAAATATTCTTGAAAAATTCAGCCAGGAAAAAGAAATTATGAACTTTATGGAATTGCACAATATTTTGCTGCTTGTTTTATAGAAATACCAAATTTTATAGAAATACCAAATTTTATAGAAATATTTGCTTTCATTGGTATATTGCTGCTTGCTTTGTGTGTGTTTTTGTTGATATACAAGTATTGGGATTTTGCTTTTCTGCATGTATGTTACGGGATTTCATTTACAAACAAGTAATATATGTTTTTTAGCCTACTGCCATATGTACCAGTGTTCACTTATACCAGTAGAGTTCTATGAAGTTATTAAGGATTTTTGTATGTGCAGATGAATCCCTGAAACACGATTATAACAATTTCAAATAAATTCATGATGAAATGTATTAAAATTCTTTTTTTAAAAAAAAAATAACTTGGTAATTAAACCTTATCTCACATCTATTTACAAAAATACCAGTAGTATAATTCATGCCAATAGTGTATGTGTCTCTTCCTATTGAAAATATTACATAAGAGTATGTTTATGACGTTGATTTTTTTTTGATGTGATATGTGTTATGGGATCTTACCCATAATAATAATAATGGACTATTCCATACTTAATAAACACTGCGCCTCAGAAGTCGGTCGGTCAGTCAGTCAGTCGATGTTAGTCGACCGGCTGATCGGTTGAACTCTCTGCCTTCGGGCGGGTAGGAACCCGAACGAGGCTACGCCGAAGGGCGGAGACTCCTCCGGGGAGATAGACCGGCCCTGAAGCCGTTTATACGGGTTCAATGGGCATATTTTTGGCCGAACCCACGGGCTCGGAGTGCCCACATTAAAAAGGCCTTGTGCCACATGACACCCTCGTGGTGGGGTGACTGAATATCGTTAGTCGACTGGCTGATCGGTTGAAGTCTCTAACTTCGGGCGGGTAGGAACCCGAACGAGGCTACGACGAAGGGCGGAGTCTCGTTCGGGGAGGTAAACCGATCCTGAAGCCGTTTATACGGGTTCAAAGGGTATATTTTTGGCCGAGCCCATGGGCTTGGAGATCCCACGTTAAACCGGACTTGTGTAGTGGGTGGGGGTGACTAAATACTAGTCAGTCGATGTTGGTCGACAGGCTGATTGGTTGAACTCTCTGTACTTCGGGCGGGGAGGAACCCGAAGGAGTCTACGACGAAGGGCGGTTTCTCTTTCGGGGAGTTAAACCGACCCTGAACCCGTTTATACGTGTTCAATGGGAATATTTTTGGCCGAGCCCACAGGGTCGGAGAGACCACATTAAAAAGACCTTATGCCACATGACGCCCTCGTGGGGGTGGTGACTGAATATCGTCAGTCGATATTGGTCGACCGTCTGATCGGTTGAACTCTCTGTCTCCGGGCGGGACGAACCCGAAGGAGGCCACGCCGAAGGGCGGATTCTCTTTCGGGGAGGTAAACCGACCCGAAACCCGTTTATTCGGGTTCAATGGGCATATTTTTGTCCGAGCCCACAGGCTCGGAGATCCCACGTTAAAAAGGCCTTGTGCCACATGACGCCCTCGTGGAGGGTGACAATATCGTCAGTCGATGTTGGTCGACAGGCTGCTCGGTTGAACTCTATGTCTTCGACAGGGAGGAACCCGATGGAGGTGACGCCGAAGGGCGGATTCTCTTTCGGGGAGGTAAACCGACCCTGAATGCGTTTATACGGGTTCAACTGGCAAATTTTGGCCGAGTCAACGTTAAACCTTGTGCTACATGACGCCCTCGTGGGGGGTAACTGAATATCGTCACTCGATGTTGGTCGACCGGCTGATCGGTTGAACTGTCTTCGGGCGGGAGGAACCCGAAGGAGGCTACGCCGAAGGGCGGATTCTCGTTCGGAGAGCCAAACCGACCCTGAACCCGTTTATACGGGTTCAATGGGCATATTTTTGGCCGAGACCGCGGCCTCGGAGATCCCACGTTAAACCGGCCTTGTGCCACATGACGCCGTCGTGTGGGGGTGACTGAATATCTTCAATCGATGTTGGTCGACCGGCTGATCGGTTGAACTCTCTGTCTTCGGGCGGGAGGAACACGAAAGTGGCTATGCTGAAGGGCGGATTCTTTTTCGGGGAGGTAAACCGACCCTGAACGCGTTTATACGGGTTCAAAGTGTATATTTTTGGCCAAGACCGCGGCCTCGGAGATCCCACGTTAAACCGGCCATGTGCCACATGATGCCCACGTGGCGGGGGTGACTAAATATAGTCAGTCGATGTCGGTCGACCGGCTGATGGATAGAACTCTCTGCATTCGGGGGGGAGGAACCCGAAGTAGGCTACGCCGACGAGCCGATCCTATTTTGGTGAGGTAAACCGACCCGTAACCCGTTTATACGGGTTTAATGGGCATATTTTTGGCCGAGACCACGGGCTCGGAAATCCTACGTTTTACCGACCTTGTGCCACATGATGCCCACGTGGGCGGTGACTAAATATCGTCAGAGAGTCGTTCAAGTCAGTCAGTAATTCAAGTCGAGTCAAGAGTCGAGTCAGAGGCAGTCCGAAACAGAGTCGCGTTCAGACAATTACTACAAGACATTGGAATAGTGATACTGGTCGAGACTACATTGTTCTCCCTACTAAACCTGATTGTTCGTACTAAAACTTTCTACTTTTCTGTATATATTCCTGTTTGTAATATATCTGTGTTATTCCTTATCCGTATTCGAGTTCTTCTTTATTGGTTCTACCTTGGACTATCACCGTGGTACAAGGAACCGGACCATAACAAGATGTGAATTTATTTTCCTAATTTTTCCTAGCCAAAATATGGGGGCATCCAATTCGCGGATACGTCAATATGCCGACAGATACTGTACTTTTTGTTCCTATATAAGATCAAGAAATTAAGTGAATCAGTTTGATAGCAACATTTATAGTGTAGATAATATGAGTGTATAATAATAACATAAGAAAACCATTATAAAATTTGCTATTTACTTAACTTTTGGAAGTAGAATGATGTAGAGTTGTTTCGATTGTTAAATTTACGTTGATTTCTTTTCCCGAAGGGCAAAGATTCGTCGGGGGAGGTAGACAGAGCCTGAACCCGTCTAGGCGGATTCAAGGAATAATTTTGGCCGAGCCTACGGGCTCGGAGAAACCCACGTTAAACCCGGCCTTGTGCCACATACATTCTTTGTGGGGGCACTATAAAATATAACAGTCGACCAGACTGCTCATTTCTGTCGACCTCTCTGCCGAGGCAGAGAGGAACTCGCGCAAAGTTTCGTGCGGGGAGGTAGACAGTCCCTGAACCCGTTTATATGGGCTCAAAGGCAATCCTTTTGGCCGACCCTAAAGTCTCGGAGTACCCACAATAAACCGGCCTTGTGCCACATACATTCTCTTTGTGGTGGTCGGGGCTGTTAAATATTAACAGTCGAATAGATTGTTCAACTGTCGAACTCTACCTTGAGTAGAGAGGAACACGGACGAGGCTTTGCCGAAGGGCAAAGTTTCTTCTGGGGAGGTAGACAGGTCTTGAACCCGTTTATACGGGTTGTAAGGGAATATTTTTGTCTGAGCCTACGGGCTCGAAGAACCCACGGAAATCTCGGTCTTGTGCCACATACATCCCTCATGGAGGGGTCTGTTAAATATTAACAGTCGAATAGATTGAACGCTGGTTCAACTGACTGACACTCACTAGTCGTATAGTAGTCTTCTGTTGTACTTACTGTTTAATATATAGTATAACTGAAATACTTGTTTTGTTATTTCTTTAACCATTTACTTGGTCACAACAGTTATCTATGTTGGAAACCTGACTGTCACTGTGTACCATCATGTTTGGATCACACAATAGACTTACAATGTTTGTCACAAAACACGCACAGGTCTTTTTGTCAGGTTTGCATTCACAACAGTTTGTACCTGGCATCTCTGGTGCGATATCGGATGACTAGATAAATCAGACGCCGAGAGGTGAGTTTTCTACAAATAGTCATATCCTAATAGCTCTCAGACATATTCTATTCTTCCGTCCTAATGGCGCGTTTTTTGTTGGAATGCTCAATAATCTTGTGCTCCAAAATCAACCTTCTATCTAAAGCAACAGTTACCCATTGTTCAATATTAACGTCAAACATTTAACTATATCCTTGAAACACAGGTCAATCATCTTGAACGAGATCACCATAAAAAATATCTGTTGAGCAATGTGCCATCCTTCATACGTGTCAGGTGACCTGTCCAGCGTATTTGATTACAGAGAAGTACTTTCTCTATGCTGATTGTTTTTGCGCGCTGAAGGACTTTTGTTTCTGGTGACATGCTCAGGCATTTTGTGTTTGTTCAATACCCATCTATGATATATACTGCAACTATGCTGAGCAGACCTTAGTTACAGTTTCTGGGAGAGAGCATGTTATCTACCGTGATCAACAATCTGAACAAGGCCAGCACGCTCAAACCCACGGGCACGATGACTTATGACAGCCATTGATGTTTAAAAGGCTTGGATCAAACCGTGACATGGTTTTCTGGTACTTTTTCCCTTGAGACTGATAACATCAGGAAATGTTCTTCCTAACAAATCCACCATGGTGAAATTCGAACCCAGGTTTCATGGTCAGGAAAAGAACGTTCTAACCACCCGTCCAAGCATACATACATACAGGCATATATACATATATACAAACATAAATGATGTAGCTGGTTTTCGAGTATGACCATAACAAGTAATCACTGTAAGATTTAGTTGTGCTTTAATCGAATAAGGATCTTTGTTTTTTAAATCATTCTACCCCTAGCAAGGCAATAAAACTACCGAGGAACAAGGAGTTTTTGAGTGTGAAAGAATAAGAAAAAGAGAAACATTATTAAGTCAGAAGAGAGTTCTACTATTGAGAAATTCGAGAGAAGAAACAGTTACCATAGAACTTACGGTTGCATCTAGATGAGACCTTGTTGTCAATCTAGTACGGCGCTGAAATTTAGAAAATATAGGTTACATAGCGGCAAGTTACGCAGAACTGTTGCCATAAAAGTATGTATAGAAAAGTCGGGTGAACTTTTGAAAAATCTGGAATAAGCTTACGTTGGATATGATTGCATTTTGTGGCTACGGACAGCATTTGTGCATGGAACAGAGCAACATATTATACCAAGCAATGTGTATTAAACTTTTAATATGGAGAAAGTCGTAACATTGGCTCATACCCACTTTTGTGAGGTAGGGCAGAATGAAACCCCCTCCCCCGCCACTAAAAAAACAAAAACAATCAAGAACATTGGAAGCTGTCAAGCCGCAGATGTTACATCAGTTTTTTTTCTATTTGGATCCCTTAACGAAAACTATGGCGTCCATGACTTCCAACGCGTTTAAATACCAACACAGCTATTTCTACGCACCCGCAACATATATATATATATATATATATATATATATATATATATATATATATATATATATTGATTTATCTTGTTATTGATGTTGCTGGTACAGTAGCGATAGAATGTGCTTGCAACATTCAATACCTATAAAACGAAGCTGGTGACCTTGCATTATCATAGAGAAAACTCTGAATTTCTTCGTGTCATGATGAAAGGCTGTATTCTCAATGACGCTCCTTCCCTGGAACGTCCATTATGCCTTACTTTAACTCTAAATCTCAAGGGAATAGTTTTTATTTATAAGAGTTAAATCAGACCGAAAATAGTGTATGGCTGGACCTGCACAATCTTTACGTTCCAGCCTTGACAAAGTTCAAAAGCTTTTAAGTGATCTTGTAGTTGAGAAGCTGACTTCCACTCGGCAATTCCTTTCCTACAGACGAAACGTTAGTAGCGACTTACTATAGATTCCTTGGTTCTACCAGTCCAGAATTTGAGAGCTCGGATCTGATATGCGACATACATAGCGTCGAAACAACCTCATTATCTTCGTATTCCATTAATACGAAGGATATTTCCTTCGGATAGATTCTTAATAAAATCTACTCTTTGGAACGCATGCCCGAAAGTTTGCTTCCCTGATTCAGTGAGTTTTGTGCCATGCGTGATACACGCTTAGGCGATCATGTATCTTTCGATATTTAACTCAGAAGGCAGATTTTTCCCGCAGTAGATTGTCATTTCTTTCTGCGGTAGACCAGTTGCCATACAAGGCTAGAGAACCCATTCTGTCCTAATATTTACCCATAGCTGGGGGAGAAGAAGAGGATTAACAACTTTCTCAATGGTATTAGCACGTAACTGAATGTAATGGATTCGACTGGAATTCGAACTCGGAGAGCCAAGTCTTCCCCGATTACTAAAAACAAACTCTTCAAGTCTGGGGTCAGACGTTATACATAAGATTGAAATATGCACATACCATCTCCTAAGTTCTTATAGCAACCTTATTTAATAACGCTTTACCTTGTGTAGTCTTGGTCCTTATATTTGCTGAACAATAGCGTAGATAATAAAAAATAATGCCATAAAACCTGACATTTATTCAGTCAATGAAAATAAAATAAAATAGAATGTAAAAATAAAGAATCTATTAGGTTGGTGCAAAAATAATGACGTAATAATGTCGTTTTTTGAAGTATTTTTTAACGTCAAAAACGACATTATTACGTCATTATTTTTGCACCAACCTAATATTTGCAAACAATTCTGATGAAGTTAAATAAATGAAACATCGAAACATAAATATTTTCCTATTTTTACTCAATTTAATCATTAATTTAAGCAATAATTTCAACTCATAAAATAATATTTGCGTTGTTGCAAAGCATAAAAACAATATTGCTTCTTCATTAAATATATACAAATTCCTTAATTATTTTATTACTGGAAAATAATCATCGTGAGTTTACTTCTCTTTTTACATGTAAGTATTATTCCTAGATTATCAAGATGTCACTTAGAATTTCAAGAATCGTACTTTTATTTATTCGGGAAAAAACTGAAACATTACAGTTTTCACACGATGGTTGTTAATAATCCACTTGCTACACTCAACATTGTTCCTGTTTGCCATCTTTTCCGTGTCATCTGTCGTTTCTTGGTGAAATCAGCCACACAATATGATCTGCCTCGCTTCAACGAAGTTGTATCCTTTTAATGCCGACAAGATGGAAAACGGGAAACGGAGCGTTTCCCTTAGTCGTGACTAGAATCGGTGTGGCTTTGCATTTCAAAAGTTGATGGCAAGTGAGATGGAAAGAAAATGCCGGAAACAGTAGAAACGGTAGCAGAAAAGATCAATGTGACGGCGGCAGTCGGACAGGCGCTTTGAGAAAAATCCCCTGAAAAAGAAAATCTATGTTCAAGATCTGTTCCAACTTTATAACCGACAAACGTGCAGGTTTTTTTCGATTAAAAAAAAAAAAAATTAAAATGATTGGTAAATAAACTTGAATGAAATGCTTAAAACATGGACAGAAAAAAAGCGGATTACATTTGTGAAAAAGCAAAGAACAAAACAAAGAAAATATTCGTTGTGGCTGTTCAAAATTTAATCATTTAGTACTTATTTTTCAATGAATAAAAAGCAGACGATAGCTGTTTGAAATGAGAAACGGATTTGTACATCTAAAGAAGGAGAAAAGAAAATTATAAAATTTCATGACAATTTTGAATAAATACAAGTATAGCCACGACCACATACGTACATTGATTTGTGTGTGCTTATATATATATATATATATATATATATATATATATATATATATATATATGTAGGAATAAAGAAAAAAGGAAAACTTACCCGATGCGTTTCGTCCTCTGATGGACATTATTAAGGCAAATGCAAAGATTTTATTTTGCAACAAGTATTTATAAACAAATGTCGTTAGTTTTACGCTAATATCTCGAATGCGAAAGCCGAGAAACATAATACACCCTATTTCGAATAAAAATAAAATTAGATTGTCTATTTCAAATACAAGTACCCACTATAAAAACGATTGAAATGATAATAATAATAATAATAATAATAATAATCATCATCATCTTGCTCTCTCTCTCATATATATATATATGCGTGTATATATATATATATATATATATATATATATATATATATATTACAAGGTAAAAAAAATTTACGCACCCATAGAAAGTCGATTTTTGTATTTTTACCAGGGCAAGTGAGTAACAGAATTCGTTTATTAATACAGGTGTACATATGTACATTATACAAGTCAAAAATGATTTAGTAACGATAACGATCCTAAGCACACTGCCGTAAAGAATTATCTAGAGAAGAGCGACAAGGGTAAATTGCATCTTTTCCAGTGGCCTAGTCAGAGTCCTGGTACCGATGTTTGTACATTTCTGGAAATGTCTATACATGTTGCATGATGAATGGTTGAACTCTCAATGGTTCTTCTTTATTTAATCGTCATTTGGAATTCAAATTCACCGCAAATCTCAAGTGGAATTGATACAGACGGCCCATCGCGTAAGATACTCGAAAATGGTCAGCGTCTTATGTCGCCCGCGAAAGTAACTGCCATGCTTTATCATTCTTCTTCTATTTGTCGAGTCCCTTCAGAACGTAAGCGATCATGGCCCTGTACATCTTCCTGTCCCCTTATAGCTATTAATAAGTTTTCTCTCTTTGTTATTTATCCCATGCCCTGTTCTACCAAACATATGCTCAAACTGATCAAGTATGTTAAACGCTACATTCCTCTGTCCCCCATTCCATTAATCTGTCATGTGAACAACAGGTTCTCCAAGCCCGCCTTTCTCACTCTTTGCCCCAGAATTTTCAAGTATCTCATCCTGATGTTATGTATAAGTTTCCTTTTCGTTTCCATTTTTTCAAAACCTTATCTTTTGAAGAGATATATCAGACCTAAATTAGGTATTGCACCCATATCTCTGCAGACTTGAAGGAATTCAAAATCTTTCAGGCGGTCTTGCAGGAGGATGAATCCTTTTTCAACCTACCGTTCCTCTCTCAAAAGCGCAACATCGCAAGCCTTTCACTAATTGGTCGCTTTTTCCATTGAAAATGGTCTGACGAGTTACATTTCCTAGTTCCACCATTTCACTCATTTACAGATAGAACCCACCATAACATATACACTGGGGGCGAATCATCCTCATTCCCCCTTCGTATTTGATTGTTAAGAAGGAATTTCCATTCGAACAGTTTCTGCCAAAGGGCCACTACTTTATAGAAAAGACACCCATGGGGATATTTCCTCGAATTCTAAAACCTAACCACTTACATCTACGGTCAGCATTCATCTATCCTACATACACTCATAATCTGCATTTACTTCCCTATACTACATTCGTACAACTAACTCCTTTAGAAACGCTCTACCTTGAGAAGCTCTTGGGCTTTGTTTTCGGTGCAAATTTAGTAAATAGTTATTTAGATATAACATGAGAAGTCTATATGGACAAGGAGCTCAAACAATTTTTGAAATATTGAATTATACTTATTTATATTATTTACATTGTTCGGACTATTGTCGTAATTTTATTGCCATATTCACGACGTTTCGGTCTTTGTACGCTCTGACGCTCTTCAGGGGATTGGAATTACCAAATGTTGAAATTTCAATCCACTGAATAAGGCCGGAGCGTACAACGGTCGAAACGTCGTTAATATGGCCGAACAATCTAAATAACATAAATAATTACAATACCTCATCTTAGAAATATAGAATGATTGTGAATTATACTTGTCAACATTAATATTTTATTTATGCTCAGTACCGATTACACAGTATGTCGGATTTTATATTGACAGATGATATTTTCACAATAAAATTCCTATATAACCAGCCGACGTTGATAAATTTTCAGGATATACATATATTTATGCGATGAACACTGCCAATTCTTTGTCCAGAAAAAAAAGGGACGTGTGTTATCGGACCGTTATACATCGATTGCTCGCATCAAACAAAAAATAACTCTCGGGACAGGATAATATAGGAAAGCGGAGGGAAAAGCGATTGTAAATCACAAGAAGACATAATTAGCGTGGGAGACCCGAACGCTAAAGTAGGAAAGGAGAGAATAAGAAAGATAGCTGGGAAATTCGGACTAGGAAACCGCGACGAAAGTGAAGAAACATGGGCCCAATGGTGCGCCAATTAATAGCTAATACATGAACATCCGAGATGATTATGGATATGGAAAGACCCAGGAGGAGAAACAAAAACCAAATTGGCAACATAATTATCAACAAAAAATTCAGGAATGAAATTGTTCACTGCAAAACCTACCCATGTGCCGACTAAGAAAACGACCATCGATCTGTCATATGTAAACTAAGACGGAAAATGAAGAAGCCCAACGCAGCACCCAAACTGCAATAAACAAATTCCTGAGTGACTCGAACCTGAAGGAAAAATATATGGGCAGTGATATCAGCAAGCGATATCATCCCAAAAGAGAATGGACGAAGTAGAAGAAACGAATGGATCACTGCTGAGATTCTCGACATGATTCAAAAGAGTCAGACAACTCTGTAAAGATATGGAACGGAATACAGAAAATACACAACGAAATAAGGACCAAATGCAGGAAGGCTAAAGAAGAGTGGCTAAAGAAAAAATGTGCAGAAATAGAGAGATTGAGTACCACAAACAAAGGTGATATGCATAAACAAATAAGGGAAATAATAGGACAGTAGATTGCTCGTCAACAGGCTGCATATAATTCAAGAATGGAACGCTCATATTAGAGAAGGAAAACATTCTTCAGCGCTGGAACGAATATATTGAAGAACTCTTCAACGACGAATGAGAACAACCAGAAATACACAGAACTAAAGACGGGACTGAAATTCTAAAACCGAAATAGAAGCTGCACTGGGCAAATTGAACAGAAACAAGGCGACAGGGGCAGACGGAATTGTAACAGAAATACTGATAGCCTTAGATGATTCTGGCATAGAAAAGTTAACAGAAATAATAAATGAAATCTACAACAGCGGGGATATACCGGAAGATCTCAACAGATATATTTTCATAACACTGCCTAAGAAACCAGGTGCAAATTATTGTGAACTCCACCGATCAATCAGCCTAATGAATCACATAACAAAACTAATCATCTGTATTCCGATGTATATAGCGAGCAACGGAATCAGGCCAGAGATGGGACAAGAACAATGCGGGTTCGTTAAAGACACTGGAACAAGGAACGCGATATTCATGCTTAGAATGTTAAGAGCAATACAAATGCAGAAGGATGTGTGTCTGTGTTTTATAGACTACGCAAAAGCGTAGTCTATAAAAAATCTCTTGGATCTGCTCAGCAACCTTGACATATTCAGGAAAGACATTAGAATAACTAAAAAACCTCTGTTGACAAAAAACGCTTGAATAAAGAAAAAAATTGAGTTCGGCAGATATACAAAAATAGAAAGGGGCGTAAGGCAACGATTTGTCTTCTTCCCGGACCTGTTGAACCTATACAGCGAGGCAATTTTAAGAGAAAGCCTACAAGGATTCATCATTCGGCCAAAATCTTAACAACATAAGATATGAAGATGACACTGTACTGATAGCAGACACGTAAAGGAAATTACAAAACTTCCTACAGATGGTAGCGAAGGAGAGCGAGAAGAAGAGACTAAGCATAAACTACAAGAAGACAGAATGCATGGTCATCAGCAAAAAAGAAGGGCCCGAAATACGATTTATAAGTCCGGAACACTAAGATCAAACAGATGCGGATATCTATTAGGTTGGTGCAAAAATAATGACGTAATAATGTCGTTATTTGAAGTATTAATTAAGGAATTTGTATATATTTAATGAAGAAGCAATATTGTTTTTATGATTTGCAACAACGCAAATATTATTTTATGAGTTGAAATTATTGCTTAAATTAATGATTAAATTGAGTAAAAATAGGAAAATATTTATGTTTCGATGTTTCATTTATTTAGCTTCATCAGAATTGTTTGCAAATATTAGGTTGGTGCAAAAATAATGACGTAATAATGTCGTTTTTTGACGTAACGTCAAAAAACGACATTATTACGTCATTATTTTTGCACCAACCTAATAAATATATGATAAGTGTTTTGACAGAGGACGGTAAGTGCGACGCTGATATCTAAAGACGTATATTGATGGCTAATGACGCATCCCAAAAGCTAGGCAGATTATTACGAGACAGGAGGGTTTTGTTGGTGACAAAGAATAGAGTACTGAACAGCTATGTGATAACTGTTCTCCTTTACGGCAGCGAATGTTTGACGGCCTCCTTTCAGATGAAGAAGAGATTTGAGGCAGCAGATATTTGGTTCTACAGTAGAATTCTGAGGATACAGTTGACCGAACATGGAGGTTTTAAAGAGGATACAAACAAAATGGAAAATCATACTTAACACCAGTGTGAGGCAACCGAAATTTCTGGGACATAATGAGAAATTAATTTAATGTCTTTTATTATTATTTTTTTTTTTTAGATAGTAAACATTTTGTGAGGTGTACAATTATTCAATGCTATTACAAGATTTTGACAAATTTACTGTTCAACCCGGTATACTAGAGAAAAATTGTCTAGTACGATACATGGAATGAAATTTCCTAGCAGCAGTGCTATAGATTCAATATAATATTTTCACTTCATGTCAGCGGAGAACGCTAGCCTGAGAAGGCGCAACTCTCTTGCAGGTTAATGTCACTCATGCTGATGGAAGGCAGAAAAGGTCGCTCAGATTATTAATAGAAACAAGTTTTATATCTAAAATATACAGAACACAGAAACATATATTTCATTAATCTATAATTCCATATATATCAATGAGATATTTCATAATTTATATCATAATATAGGTTTCTTGATATTTTGCAACCTCTCTGAGATTCACATTAAAGGTTTTTTTACTGCTTTGAATTTAACATTACTTTCAGGTTTGTCTATATCTCTAAGATGAGATATTACGATTACTTTCATTATTTATATTATTCAGACTCTTATCCTCATCTTTATTGCCATATTCACAACTTTTTGGCCGTTGTACGCCCCGGCCTTCTTCAGGTGTTTGAAATTTCGAACCGAACTCTTTATTTCGTCCACCGGGGTAGATTATTCTAGTTCCACGTGCCATGCCTCTTCCGGATGCTTCAGTTATTTCCCGTTAACTCAAGTCTCCAAGTTTTGGTCCAGTGGATTATGATGTTGATTAGATCGAGTGACTAGAACGAAAGAGTTGTGAGTTCAATACCAGGCCATAGCTATGGTGAACTAAAAAAACTTGGAGAGTTGAGTTAAAGGGAAATAACCGAGACATCCGAAGAGGCATGACACATGGAACTAGAATACTCTACCCTGGTGGAAGAATTAATGGGTTCCTTTCGAAATTCCAATCACCTGAAGAAGGCCATAGCGAACAACGACCAAAACGTTGTGAATATGGCAATGAAGATGAGGATACCAGTCCGATTAATGTAAATAATGTCAGTACTTTCAAGTTTTATAATTTTTCTAATAGCTTCCTTGCTTAAATATTTTTTTTATTTTCTCATACACATCACCTTTCAAGGATTGTTCGCATATTTTTTGTTGGATTCATTTCCGTGTTTAAAAAAATACATTTGTTGGTTGAAGCATAATGATCTGACTTGCGGGCATAATGTGCCATTTGTTGCATTTTTATTATGACTTCCGTTATTCTTGTAGGTTCGGCTGCCATCTAGCATAAAGCAGTAGACAGGGCTGCATAGTTATGCATTCAGCCAGTACTGTGATAGCTGGCTAGAAGAACCCGTAGGCGAGATTTCAAGTTTGAGGAGATCGACAGTGGTTCTACCTGCAGAGGGATAAGCTCCGCTTGGTCTACTTACCCAAGACAACACCGCACATGAATGAATGCCTCTCCGGCTTTTAATCTAGATATGTGGCGGAAACGTGTTATGTGCTCAGCAGTTGTGCGACCGTAAGACCACATCAGGTCATTGAATTGACATGATAATGATGATAATGTCTCGAAACTTTCTGGTTCATTACAATGATATAGTGTTTTTATAAAACTTTTTTTCAGTCAGGTGTGTAATAGAACTGTAGAATGGATACAATTTTTAGTGTAAATATTATTGGTTACGGTATGTATAATTTAAACACATACTAAAAGATTTTCCTTAATATGCTAATTAATTATGTATTTTTTCTAATTATCTATTTTTTCTAAATACATCTATCAAGTAGCTACAAGCAGTTTCTTATTTTAGTTATCATATATTGGAGGCACGTGAGCATGAGTTAAAAGCTATTTGTAATACCATATACATGGTGTATCAAAATGCTTTTGCAGACATTTGGGACGGATTCATCACGGCAAAACAAGGACAAAATTCCATATAAAAATATGTCCGCAAATCCTTCGGTTTTAGGAATTAGGTTTTAAAATCTGGACTCGGTTACATTTGTCATTCGTGTACATTTGAGTCTAATCTGTTTTCAACGTTTAACGCGTGTAGTCGTGAATTAACTAAGAAGTGTTCCGTTGAACAATGGCAGCATATTCAAATCCTGAGTAGGCTGATATGATTTTTAATTACGACCGCGTGAATGGTAATGAACTCGAGGCTGCACGATTGTATCTCAGATTGCGTTTCTAGACTGGAGGAAGCCGAGTCATCCAACATTTTACACGCTGTCTGAGACGATCTAGGTATCAGTACACGTCAAGTGACCGTAGCATGTTGTACAACTCATAGTACCACACGAAGGGTACTTCAAGAGCAGCTCCTTTATCCGTATCATTAGCAACGTGTGCTGGGTCTTTCATGCTCTGATCATTCGTCACAGGAAAACTTTCGCTGATGGTGTATTGCACAAACCGCCAATCCGTTGTTTGTCTCTTCAGATTTGTTTATGGATGAGGCAACATTAGGAAGAGAATGAATAACAAATTTACACAACCAACATTTGCGAGCGGTTCGGAATGTTCATGGTACAATTCAGGCTAGACATCAGCATCAGTTTACGATTAATACGTGGACTGGAATTGTACGTGACTGAGAGGTCGATATATTCCTACAGAACGTCTTACAGGAGCTGATTGCAAGGACTTTATTTCCAACACACTTCAAGACCTGCTAGAAGATGTACCCCTGCTAATACGAAGAAGCATGTGGTCCATGCATGATGAGACTTTTAGGCACATTTTTGTCGATGCACCAGCTGACATCTACCATGATTTTGAGTGGATATATCATTTTACTCATTCCGAATCCTCTGCGCTGTCCTCACATTGACACCCAAATTTCTAAATTTCTGGCGTTCAACTGACGCTACTATACCGTGTAGTCGAGACAATAAAAAAATAAACGCGCATGCGCAAAATAAAAAAAATAAATATAAGATGGTCAGAATTTATCCATTGCATCCTGTATTTTATGAACTACAAACTGTATATCTAAACAAATAAACTAAAATAGCATAAAATTAAGTACAAAATATTTAGATTTCGGTATTTTTAATAAAGGTTTAATAAAGGTTAATAAAGGTTGATATGCAACTAAACAAAATCAACAAACCAAACGACCACCTTAATATTGTCTTCTAAATTAGTTAGCTTGCGATTTCCTTGAAATAAAAACAATCCTATCAAATGTATGGTTTTAAAACCTATCGTTTAAGATCTCACAATAATATTTCGCATTTATCGTGACGCCATCATTTAATTTCAATTAATTTTTTTCGATGAATTTTACTACCCAAATCATAACTTCACCGTTATCTTCTTAGTTGAGTTAACTGATTACGTCAGTGGAA
This sequence comes from Acanthosepion lycidas, assembly GCA_963932145.1. Classification (NCBI taxonomy): domain Eukaryota; kingdom Metazoa; phylum Mollusca; class Cephalopoda; order Sepiida; family Sepiidae; genus Acanthosepion; species Acanthosepion lycidas. The sequence goes on from OZ010572.1 coordinate 24,337,533, forward strand.
CAGTCATCGGTGTTATCTAGTACAGCTCTAAATTCATCACTGAAGTTTATTGTTGATAAATCTGTTTTGACGTAATTCTTCATCCAGTTTTTAAAGTTTCTACGTGTGATATTTATTGAAAATATATTGTTCCTTTCATGTCTTTGGTCAATGCTCTTATTATTTTACATCTTTCTCTCTGTTTACGTAGACAATAGCAGGTCTTTCAAATATTTTCTCGGTTCTTCCACTTTTCTTGCTTATTATTAGTTTAATCTATCCTGGTTTTTGTCCTCCGTATGACGATAAACTAAATCCAGCAGCAAGGTATCTGATTGTGTTGTTTTGGAACTGCTCCTAAATTGATGTTGTTTCCAAGTTCACCCTGAACCGGGGTGGTAGCACCTGTTAGGGTCCCAGCGACAAATAGTTAACGTTCAAAATGGGGTCAAATATTACGAAAGTATGAATATAGATTTGTACAGTAAAAATACCAGCAACAGATTTTTTAGAAAAAAAAAATTACCAGTAAAATCAAATTAAACTCCAAATGTTTGGTGCAGAACATAGGTTCGATGCCCGTTGGAGAATGCATAATTTATACGAAATTTCTCGAACATTCAGGTAAATGTAATTAATAGTGTTTAATAAAAAAAACACAGCATTTACTTAAATAAATTGTATGTATTAAAATAAAGTATAAAGAGAAGATCACTCTATGACTCTATGTGTTGACTTTAATGTCCACTTTATATATATATATATATATATATATATATATATATATATATATATATATATATATATATATATATATATATCCAGTGCTGTGCTAAAAGTAACACATCTGATTTTTTTTTACTAAAAATATTTTTTGTCTATTGCTTTTGGGGTTAAAATAATTTTTTATCTTACTAATATAAAGGCCCCTTCCCGCCCACCTAGGAAAAAAGTTTATTCATCCTAAGGTATTCTATTGATAATTATAAATTTGGATATAAATGAGATTCAGAAAAAAAAAAAACTGCAAAAAAAGTGACTTAGATATCGCATTCTAATGATTAAACAGGTAAATTTAAAGAGCTTTTGACAAAATATTGAAAACTATTTTATAATACACTCTGAACAATATTCTAGAGAATTCTAGAACAGCTTAAATTAAATCTAGAGTATTCCAGAATATTCCAGAAAGCCTCATACAATATAAAAACAGCTTGAAATGGCCACTCAGAACCACTTACGGCATCTATAATTGCCCTCTCAAAAGCAGGCAAGTCTACGAGAGAAATTGTAGAAATTGCTATAACCTCGCAATCAACTGCCTCTCACGTAATTAGAGCACATAATGATGCCACTCCTGATTCAAGCAAAGTAACAAGGGGACGAAAGAAAAAGATTGATGATAGAACTGGCAGGGTAATCAAGAGAGAAGTTGTGAAGAATAGGACTATAACTAGTCAAGAAATTGCAGCCTGTCTAAGCGAAGAGCAAGTTGTTAGGTTTGCCTCTTCAACAATCCGTCGGTGGCTGTTAGAACAAGGCTACAAATCTTGTACATGAAGGTTGAAGCCGCCAATAAGCAAAGCCAACAAAGCCAAGAGACTTGACTGGGCTCACTATTACAAAGATTTCACCGTAGAAGACTGGAAGAATGTTCTTTTCTCCGATGAAACGAAAGTTGAGCTACATTCAAAGGATAAGCGATCTAAAATCCGAAAAAGAAGCTTTGAAAGCTCTTTGAATTTAGCAGTAAGTACTGTCAAGCATCCGTTCAGTATAATGTTCTCGGGATGCTTTTCTTTTCAAGGAACTGTTTTCTTAAATCCTATTAAAAAGACCTTCAGGAGCAAGCAGTACAAGATAATTTTTTGAGTCTTGTCTGCTCTCTTCTGCTGAAAGGGTGCAAATTGACCGCACCAAGCTCAATTTATGCAGGATAATACTCCCTGTCAAAATTGATGAAGGAATACTTTGATGAGAAGCAGTTGAGTGTTAATACATGGCCTCCCCAATCTTCTGACCTCAACCCCATAGAAAACTTATGGAGCATTATAAAGTACAGGCTCTCGAGAAAGCAGTTGAGCAACAAAGAGGATTTGATTGTGAATATCCGAATGGAATCTGAGATTTGCCAGAACTTAATCAAGTCAATGCCAAAAATGGTTGAAAGTTTATTCAAAATAAAGGAGGACCCATGGATTATTAAATATTTCGAACTATATTACATATTATAAATAAATTATACCTCCATTATTCTTTATTTAAAGCTGTTCGGTTATGTTTCTATTGATTACTAGTTGCAGGAAATAAGTGAGTCACTTTTTTTGCACAAAGTTCCCCCTAAATCTCATTTATATCCAAAATTATAGTTATGAATAGAATACCTTAGGGTGAGTAAACTTTATTACTAGGTGGTCGAGAAGCGGTCTTTATATTAGTAAGATTAAAAATGATTTTGACCCCAAAAACAATAGGCGAAAATATTTTTAAGTAAAAATATTAGGTGAGTCACTTTTAGCGAACACCATTGTATATATATATATATATATATATATATATATATATATATATATATATATATATACAATTAGTAATCCGTTGGTTTTATACAGGTATGTCCTATTAAATCATTATAGAATTTGAAATCTGTCAAAACTGACTCAAAAATAACGCTTAATGTTTGTTTTCATTAAACACAGAAATTTTTCTTTATAAATGGCATAAAGGTACCTTTAGTTAATAAACATTTTAATCTACGAATTTTACTTGTAAAGTTAGCAGGATTTTTCAGACATTTTACTATATCAGTTTAAAAAACCCTGTAAATTTTAAAATTAAAATTCGTAGGTGAAAATGGTCATTATATTAATTTCAAGTGCAAAGAAAAGTATATATATATATATATATATATATATATATATATATATATATATATATATATATATATCTGTGTGTGTGTGTGTGTGTGTGTATGTTTTTCATGTTTCAGGAAATTTTAATTTGGCAATTAAATTGTGACTATCGTGAGATAAAAATATTGATAAGAGAAATAATTGCTTTTTGGGGTTATTTAAAGTGGAACATATTTTGAGTTGCAAAAATTATTCTCTTTTTATGCGGGTGAATGTTTTTTTAACAATTTTTTAAGAGTTAACGGTAATAAAATTACTACTATTTAAACAATAGGTGTCGGGGAGAAGAGCTTTTCTCCGTATCGTTTGAAAGGTAATTTCCCAGTAACGAACACACGACTGTAATTTGAATTCGGCTCTTCTATTTCTCATAGCGAACTGATATCCATTACACCACCCGCACATCCAATGAAGAAAAGTAAAAACCTAAGAATTAAAAGACGAAACAACAAAAGTAACAAAAAAGAAGAAAATATTTTAAAAAAAATGAAACTGATGTGTGATGAGAAAAGAGTCAAGAGAGTGAAATAATAAAACAAGAGAATGAAAACTGGACCCGCAAAAGAAGCAAAAAGAAAGGAAATGGTAGAGAGAGTGAGATGGGGATATTAGATAAAAGAAAGAGGCTGAACTTCGTTAATGAATAGGTGGTAGAATGAATGAAATGACCGTCAGATGAAAGACAAACAAAGAAACGATAAAACAAATTCAATAAAAAATTATACAAGAGAAGAAAAAGATAGACGTCAGTAATTCATGAAGGAGGAAGAAAATCAAATGGGCAAGGTATCAAAAAATAAATGACTAAAAAAATAAGCTGATAAAGGGATGATGATGGAGAACGATTTAACAGAGATAATTTTACCTCCGACCAAAAAAGAAAAGAAAAATATTCCGCTGATAATAGACACCTTAGTATGGAATAGTATTTAATCGAACTGAGACACTTTGCCTGGAGTGATACACGAATGAGCCGACAATTACAGATGAGTTATCTGCTCTTCAATTCTTTTTCTTAGAAGCCAAGTCTCTGATATGTCAGCTCGCCACAGTTTTTCGGCATGCCAAACTTTGCTAAAGCTCGATTTCATTATTTCTTTTTATATTCTTTTATTATTTTGTCAGTTTTTTCTTTTACACATTTCTCATTGTACCTTACATTGATGTCTTAGTTTTATATATTTCCCTGACATTCTCTCTCTCTCTCTCTTTTGTTTTTTTACTTTTGTTGCGTCCATCTTCACGTCTTTCTTTCATCAACCTCGAGAACAGCTTTTTGTTCCAGTTTAAAAAAAATGTGCTTTTGGAAAGGCCTTCTTCAACTGATCTCTGACAGTACCATGAAAATCAACGGACAGAAAGAAAAAAAAAGGATATGGTTCCATCACATCCACTCAGACAAACATTTCCACACACGAAATTATTTGCATCGGTCTGTCTGTCTATATATATATATATATATATATATATATATATATATATATATATATATATATATATATATATATATATCCAATGTTATGCCGTCCTGGGTAAAATGATAAGCAACATACGCGTCCGGCGTAAGACAATAAACTACATCCACGTCCTGAGTAAGACGATAAAATATATCCAGCAGCAAGGCCTATAATCAGGAGCTTTTGAGGGGCGTAGAACCACCTCTTAATTGCTGGTGTTCCCAGTTCTACCCTGACCCTGGATGGTATCACCTGTTTGGGTCCCAGCTATGGGCAAATAGTTAACCCCCAAACTGGGGTCAAAACACTAAGAATGAGTAAAAGTAGGTATTAATACCATCAATACATTTTTTTAAAATTATTACCAGCAAGACATTTTTGAAAAAGTATTACTAGCAATACATTTTTGAAGAAAAAATATTTACCAGCAATACATGTTTTGAAAAAAAAATATTACAAGGAATACATTTAAAAAAGAAAATATTACCAGCAATGCATTTTTGAAAAAAAAAAAGAAGATATATTACCAGCATTGTCGGCAATAAATAACCCATTGAGGTTGATATGCGATAAAACAAACCATACCAATGTTAAGAAGTAATAAGATTAAGAATAATACACATGTAAAATAATTGCTTATAAACTTGTGTACTTGTGTAAATAATCGCTTATAAATTTGTTTACTGCGTAAATTTAATGCAGATTGTGAAGGGTATATTGTTTCCGGGGACTTCAAGAATTTGATATTGTACCTCCGAGAAAGTAATTGATTTTTCTGTAAACTCGTTCGGTTGTTTTCTGGGTATATCATTTCAGCTGAATTGAATTCCCTATATCTTAGTTACACAACAGTATATTTCGAGGCCCGGTCCTGTAAGGGTAACTATGATATTACCTCTTAGGTCAACCCTCCCAGGCAACTTTTAACATACTAATGCGGCACTGCATAAAAAAAGTATTAACTTAGTATCTATTCGCGTGAAGCCTTCAAATATTGATGTTACCACAACACGAATCATCCGGAACAAAGATTTCCGTGGACATTGCATTCGATTAGAATATTTGGTGATTCCTGGGGTGAATCACTATCTATCTATCTATGCATAAACACACACACACACACACACACATATATATATATATATATATATATATATGTATATATATGAGTCGTTGAGACATCTTGACAACATTTGTCACAAGAATAACTGGAAAAGCCTTTGAGTTATTCAGCTAGAAAGAGACCAGGCTTATATATATATATATATCTAGAGAGAGAGTTAGATAGATAGATAGATAGATAGATAGATAACTGGAAAAGCCTTTGTGTTATTCGGCTAGAAAGAGAGCAGGTTAATATATATATATATATATATATATATATATATATATATATATATATATATATATATATAGAGAGAGAGAGAGAGAGAGAGATAAAGAGAGAGAGAGAGTGATTTGTCATAAGAATACCTGGATAACTGGAAAACCATTTAAGTTATTCAGCTAGAAAGAGAGCAGGTTAATATATATATATATATATATATATATATATATATATATATATATATATATATATATATATATATATGTAAGCAAATATAAATGGATATAAATCCGACAGAATGAAGAAAAATATTTGGAAAAAACAAACCAAAATCCTTAAATGCAATTATGCAATTATATATATATATATATATATATATATATATATAGATAGATAGATAGATAGATAGATAGATAGATAGATAGATAGATAGATAGATCATGCGATTGAAGGTTTCAGTGGACAAGATGCAGCAATCAGAATAATTGGGAGAATGATATTACTGACAGATTATAAAGAAATCTCTTTGAAGAAAGCAGACGCAGTCATGCGAAGGTAAAAAGATCAGCGAAGATTGCCGATAACTGATTATAATCCATATTATGTGTGTTATTTTGTATCTCTGTCTTCATCTCTCAAGCGTGGCCCTACTCTAATATCTTCAACTGTCTCAGGTAAATAATTTTTCCAGTTTATCATTATTTATGGACAGAGAGAGATTAACAAGACATATGAATCTTACAACAAAAGCTTTGTACTGTGTTTGGGGACAGGATTATAAATCCCTTAGTGAGTTTAAGTCATTGTAAATCAGTGGTCCCTTGTAGATAATCCACTGATTTTATTCAACATTTTACATAGATATTTAGTCTTTTTTGGGCGCAATAATCGAATTTGTGCACAATAAATTATTTTGTACAGGCTACGTCAGAAATAACTCCATGTATAAATCGCACAAACTCCTCCCATATGATGATAAGACAATGGCTAGATGGAGAAAATCATTGCCATTTTTCTAAGTTCCCGAGTATCACAGAGGTGCCATTTTCATATTTGAAAGTTATTTATGCCACACAGTGTAACTATTAGGTTGGTGCAAAAATAATGACGTAGTAATGTCGTTTTTTGACGTATATTTTAACGTCAAAAAACGACATTACTACGTCATTATTTTTGCACCGACCTAATATATTATTACCAATATGCAACTAGAAATTTGGAAGGTATATGTGGGAGGTATTTCTGCCGCACCCTGCATATAATGACTCGTTTCGTTTCCCTTATTCTTGTTCGTAGTCAGAAATCTCATTTTTATGGAATACCCAATTATTTTTTTATACTCGCAGAGCAAATTTAATGTTTTCTTTCGATGACGCATTCTACGTTTTGGTGGATTTTGCTCGTTAAAGGCCTGCAAGATCGTCGATTACTTTCAGCTGATTCTTTCTAAGCCTTTGAGCCAGAAATCCATACGGATTTCTCACATTATGCTATCTCCGGAAACGTTTCTTTTTATGATTTCAACCATTTCCGTAAACCTTCCAAAGAAATATAGATTCGAATCCCGCGGAAAAGTCAATACACAAGTTCACTCAATAGCATCTCACTGTCCACTATGAAACCCCACAAGAGAGAATATTTTTTTTCCCTCACTCAGTAAGGGTATCGTCTAGTTTTCTGTCAGCTTATATCCAGGCCCCAGAAATGGTTCTTAAGATATTAAATATGGTCGAGTATATTTTCAAAACACATATACATACACAAAGGTTTATATCAGCATTATTATAATTATCATTATTTTTTTCTTTGATTTCTGGCGTTTACACATTTCTTTCTGGGTCCCGCCCAGGGACCTAAAGTTAGAAATGGCATCATGAGACTTACCACTGACAAAAAAAAAAAAAAAAATATACATAGATAAAGCCCTTCGTAAAGTGTGGGCTGTACTTGTCAGCACAATTTTTTGTATCTCCTTGAGGCATGGACTTCCAGGAATCCCTTCAATTAGTCTACTGCAATCTTTTCCAACCAGTCCTAGGGCTCCAACTACAACAGGGATTGTTGATGTTCCCATATGCCACATTTTCGAGATTTCTATTTCAAGGTCCTTGTATTTTGGCAGCTTTTTGAATATCTTCAAAGATACATTGCAGTCAGCAGGAAATGCCATATCAACAAGGAAGCACTTCAGCCTTTCTATTATTATTATTATTATTATTATTATTATATTTCAACTTCTGCTATGGTCACACTACCTGCCAAGTCTATGGGAAGGCAGGTAGCGGTGTGTTGCTATGGCTACATAATTTGTTTTCTAACAACCATTACAACACTAGCGTCACACGGATAAAGTTCTTCTTAGTGTGTTGGCTGTACTTATTAAGATAAGTTTTGTATTTCTCTTAAGTTGTAATTTCCAGGTTTTTTTTAAATGTGTTGTTGTTTTCCTTTTTTATCATTCCAAGCGCACCTACTATCACTGGTACTATTCTCGTTTTCAACTCCCATGATTTTTCTTTTTTTTGATTTCTAAGTTTTTATACTTCGATAATTTTTCAAATCCATTGGTTGCTAAGTTATAGTCCGATGTGAAAGCCATATCAATTAGTAGGCAAGATTTTTCTTTTTAGTTTTTGACAATTATTTCCTGCCTAATTGCTTCAATGTAAAGATGCTGTAATCCCATAGAGTTATGATATCTTCCATTTCTGTAACCAGTACTGGGTGAAGTCCATCCGAGTATTTATTAACATCTTTTCCAAAGTGTTTGCATATTGCCCAGTGTAAATATTGCCCAATTCTATCGTGACGATTTTTATATTTATTTGGCACAAGTACAGAACATCCTGAAATTAGATGGTCTATGATTTCCTAATATTTTTCACACAACCTGTATTTTGGATCCACACTATTATGTATGATATCTGGTCTTGCGCTGGACGAATGAAGCCTTTCGTTTCAGCCTTTAATCCAGACGCTCGTAACCATCGATGAGTATTAACCCTATCAACACCGGCTTTATTACAACGTTCTGGATACTGGCCATGTATAGGTTTGTCTTGTCAGCATTGTTTCATCTGTTCAAGAACCTTGGTTAACTTTTTCGAATTTTGTTGCTGCAACAGTTCTTGGGTTCTGTTTTGGTTTTCTTCAGAATCTACTAAATATAGATCTCATTTTTTTCTTTCTGCTTGACTAATTGTATCATCCAGTCCTTTGTTGCTTTCATGTATTTTAGCATGCCAAAAGTTGTTGCCTCTTATGATAATTCTAACTGAATAAGACCTCTTCCACCTTTTTTACGTGGCATGTATAGACGGTCTACATCAGCTTTCTTGTCTCAGAAAACATTCGTCTGATTTAAGTCCAGTTTAATCTGTTGAAACTATATTTAACCACTGGGATAGCGAGGCTATTAATGGCCATAATTCTGTTCTAATTCAATTTAGTTCTTAATATCTGCCGCAATCCTTCTATAGTATTCTTTTCGCACTATTTCCTTCATTTTTTATGGTGAATTACTTCTCGCTCATTTACACCGTACTTATAACCTTCTTACTCTAAATCTTTGATTGTTATCCTAGGGACTATGCTAATACAGCGGTTTTGTTCTAGTGATCCTTGTAAAATTTTAGTTTTAGCATATTTATCCAAACCGAATTTCATTCCAGTGTCATCACTCTTTTCAGGAGACCTTCCAGCTCATTGTCATCGATGTAAAATCGATGGCTTATTTTCTTTTGAGATACCTTATAACCATATTCCGTCCTGTTAAGTTCGCTGGTTAATGGTATTAGGGATATACAACATTAAGAAAGACTAAGAATCACATTGAAATATTCATCTGTTGATGTTTATTTCACCAGAACTATAGATTCCCATTATATGATTGAGGTTTTCCATATCGACATAATTTGTTTGATGAAATTGATGACATGTGATACCTTGTATATATTTAAAGGCTTTAAGATCCAAGAATGGGCTACACTATCGAATGCCTTACGGCTATCTATCCATGCACTACTGAGATTTCTTTGCATTGAAGCAGTTTTCCAACATCATTCTATTAATAAAGAATTGGTCTTTACATCCGTAAGAAACACATTTCCACCATTTTCGTTGAAGAGTTGTATGCCATTTATTTCCAAGATGGAATATGTCTGTTTTGTTAGAATAGATGTCAACAGTTTGTACATAGTGGGAATGCATGTAATTAGTCTGTAGTTTTTGAGACATTTGTGACACCATGCTTGGGTAGAATATTACCCATGCCAGAATTTTAATAGGATCATTGAACATTTCTTGAAGTTCTTTGGCAAGTTTTTGCGTATTTTCTTTAAATAATAGAGCCAAAAATTAGGAATTTTATTTATTCCTAGAGATTTCCATTTGTTTGCCTTTTTTCAGTAAACATTCAACATCCTGTGATTCCCGCCCATGCGTCATTGCTTGTAACTCTTGCATAATCCAATCTACTTCTTTGCTATGTCCTTTCGAACAAGCCCATATTTTTCCATGACTGTATAACTTCTTCGATTGTTTAGGGCGGGGGATATATCGCTTCAGTATTTTGTTTGCTTATTTCTCAGTAAAATTTCTTAGCATCGTTTTCAAAATCTTTTTTCTGTCTGTAGAATCTTGATTCTTTGAGCCTTCTTTGTTTTCTTTATTTTTTCTTTAAATGATAGGACTTGATTAGCATTCCTAATTTTGTATTTTCTTGTTACTTTTCTGCCTTTTCTAGTCCTAAAATTTGTACCTCTTCGAGATGTATTGATTTTTCTCCAAATATCATTTTGTCTAATATTTGTATATGTACAAATTGTATTATGTTTTTTTTTCACACCGCCAGATTTATAGTTTTAATATATATATATATATGTGTGTGTGTGTCTGTGTGTGTATACATAGATAGATAGATACGGAGAGAGAGAAAGAGTGGAGAGAGTATGGCTAGGAATCTGACAAAATGCTAGGAAAATGAATAAGTAGGAATCAGATTTTAATCTAAAATGTTTCACTTTATTATTCGTCAGAGATCAAGTTACTGTATTCTAGCACTTCAGTATATCTAGTTTTATTATCGTCAAATATTTCTTTTTTACTGGAGTTGTTCTATAAACTAAATTGTACTGATTTGTATAATTTGTCACCAATCCTGTATATATATATATATATATATATATATATATATATATATATATATATATATATATATATATATATATATATATATATATATATATATACACACTTTCTTGCCTCAAAGTATGGTTTTCTTTAGTAAATATTATGTTGAATAAGAAATTGATTTATTATATTCTTTATAATCGCTATTTTCTATCTTGCTGACTAATTATTTCAGGCATTTAATTGAAGAAAATCATTGCTTGTTTTTTTAATATGATGAAATAGTAAAATTGTGAAGTTTCGCTACCGCTTAAGAGATAAGAAAAAATGTATTCTATTATTAAGTTAAAAATTCTATAAGCAAAGACCAGAGCAAAGTTGTCGTTAAAGCTTTCTTAATTTTTTCTTTTGTCTTTTTTTCCCCTGTTAATAGGAAAATACCATCAATATATCGAACATATATTATGGGCTTGCCAAAATTATCAAAGATTTTTCGTTTCTAAGTGAGTCATGTAAAAATAAGAAGAAATTCGACTCAGAGGTAACCCCATAACTACGCCATCACTCAGTGTACATTTGTGCATTTAATGATCGCAATGAATTATTTTTGTTATACAGGTAAGAAGAAATTTGAGTAGAATTGAAAATATTAGAACATGGGAGCAAAGAATATATATATATATATATATATATATATATATATATATATATATATATATATATATATATATATATATATATATATCTTGTATTAGGATATCTATAAGAATAGTCATATATTGTATAAAGATAATTTTAGTTTCTTTAATGACATTGGAAAAGTGATTTCACTATCTAATAACGCAAGGGTCTTAATATTAGGTTTATTTAATTCCAGAATTTGAAGAAATCTATTAATAAAATTAACTCTATATTTATGTGGAAAGAATTTCAAATCATTGGATAAATGATAAACAGAAGTAAGATTTTGTAAAAGAAGTGGACCTAAATACGAGCCAGATTTATGCATATTTTATGCAATTAGTATTCACCCACAATTCTTTGGAGTTGGATTGATCTAATTTCAGCGTTGTTGGATGTAAAAAGTTCATTTATCTGTATCTCGAGGAGGTAGTTTTGTTTTATTTTACATTTTGAATTTACCATTTAGATTTCAATCGTTCAGTGTAAAACAGAAATGTAATATTTATTTATTTCCCGAAATACAATGTCCTTGTTTTTTATAAGTTTTTTTTTATCCTTTTTCCTTCCGTTTTTGTAATAATGTTCATTTCACGCTTTCGAAGTTAAGCATATTTTCGAATTTAGCTTGAGTTGTGGCGGCTTATTGTTTTGTAAGTTCATTTGTTTAGATTTTTAAGTTCCACACTTTTTATACCGCTGTCATAATTAGTGTACATATGATATGATATGTTATATATATATATATATATATATATATATATATATATATATATATATATATACCAGCTTTAATACTTCCTTCCGCTGTTTAGTTCGCGATTGCTAAGATTAATGAAGTAGTATGTGTAGATTCTTTACTTAGCATAGATTGTCGGACATTTTTTCTCCAGAATTTTGATCTTGATGTGCGATAACATTTACAATAGACATTCTCAGTTAAATTTAACAAAAATGCTTTGACACACACGCACACACACACATAATCGCAATTATGTGTATGCATATATATATGCATGCATTTCTATGCACGGGCTTATTCGTATATATGTGTTTGCGAATATGATATATATATATATATATATATATATATATATATATATATATATATATATATATATATATATATATATAAAGAAATATAGTCTTAAGGTGTGGTATCTTTATGGGATAAAGTGGTCAATATCAGAGATAGAGCGTGTGTAAATATAAAAGTGAACACTGAAGTCAACACTTTGAAGTAACAGTCTGTTTCCTGCTAGACGCGTCTAGCATGAGAACAGACTGTCGCCTCTAAGTGTTGACTTCACTTTTATATATATATATATATATATATATATATATATATATATATATATATATATATATATATCCTATGGTATTTGGGTAAGTATTTTTCATTTTGATCTAACCCACCACTGAATTTGTCCCTATGATTTAAATTTGAACAAAGAAATAACTCCTATCCAAAATATAAGAGAAAGCCAGAAGATGGAGGCCACATCGGGAATGTCATTGATTAATATTGAAATGCATCATTTGTCTTCAAAAATTGTAACAATGATTTGAAATCAATCTTCATTTTATTACAAAAAATGTGTGACACACAGTAAGGTGTGGTTAATTCGGCCAGTATATATATATATATATATATATATATATATATATGTGTGTGTGTGTGTGTGTGTGTGTGTGTGTGTGATAAAATCATCATTGCTAGCATCTAGAGGAACATCAAGCAAAAGGATTCTACTTTGTTGATTTCATAAAGCAGAATTACTCTCAAAATTTTATTTTAGGGTTTGTAATTCATCTATATTTTGCGTTAATTTGGAAATGTCGTCTATATATCTGACATATTTTCTACATTTGTTTGTATTATTGGGAGACAAATCAAGTTTATTTTCATATAGTCAGCCTCATTTAAAATAACCAAAATATTAGACTTGTTGTTTTTCCTAATTCTCATATCAGATCATTGCAAAAGTTGGTACCCGATTTTCATTGTTAATATTAATTGACGTTACCTTAACATTTGTGTTTATTTTGTGGCTTGTTTCTGGTGTATTCTAGATTGAAACCTTTCATAATTCAGCTAGAAGTTAGATTTTGTTGAATATTTTCACAAATGAATGCCTTAAAAGACGGAGAAGAAAAGATGCCCTCATGCAGCAACGTTAGAACTGCGACTAAAAAAAAAAAGAAAAACAAAAGAAAAAATCATTCAGAAGGTTGAGTTGAATTGTGCTCCAGTTCTTGCAACGCTCAAGAAGTCATTTGGCAAATTTAATAAAAACCATTAACCACGTTCCCGGCAATATTGCGACGTCAATAATGACATTCTGCTTACCATAATGGAGAAGAAACTGAATATTTTGACGGAAGAAATCGCTAATTGTCTATATCTCAACTACTTTTCGTCATCTGAAGAGACTTGGGCTCGTTTCAAAACTCGACAAGTGGCTGCCACATTATTTGATGTAGCAGAACAAGCCCAATCTGTTTCTGCGGCGCTTTCCTTGCTGTTAAGCCACGGAAAGGAGCTGTTCTTGGACATAATTGTTACAGACGATGAAAAGGGATCATTTATGATAACGTTCGACGCAAAAAAAACAAACAAACTGGAAACAAACTTGTGAATGTGCAAAATCCCTGGCTAAAGCGGACTTGCTTCCAATGAAGTTGTTGCTATCCGTTTGGTGGGATTGCAGAAGGATAATGCACATTGAGCGTCTTCCAGCCAGCGAAGCAAAAACTGCAAAGAACTTTTGCGAACAACTCCCCAATTTCAATGCAGCTATGAAAAAACAAAAAACAAAAAAAAAACCCAAAAAACGAAAAGATATGATTTCCCACCGCGAAAACGCCAGACCGCATGTTTTTATATAAATATATGATTATATATATATTTATATACTATTATATAGATCTTGCATAAACTTAAATAGTTGAAATATGACCCCCAACACCTATTGTATTCTCTTGGCTGCTGCGTATCCTCATTTGCCCGATCTTTACAGAACACTTTAAAAGACAAAATATTTGAAGCCAGTCGAGAACTATTACACAAACTTCATCCAACAAAAACCATGAATTTTCTACAAAAATATCAACAAATGTGTATAATGATGGGAGACAGTTGTTAAAAACAATGAAGGCTATGTACTTGGCTAATAAATAGTTTTTGTGGGTATGTCAAATTTTACACGAACTTTGCAATGATCTAATATTTTTCTTTTCTTTAAGGTCTTTATAGAACGTTTAAAGTTTTTGTATCTAATTTTGCTCCCTCATATATGGTTATTTCTGTTTTTTGTATTTTAAGCTTAGGGTAGCATTTTTAATTCAACATCATTTATGATGAGTTTGTTATCTTGTAAATCTAAGATTTGTTTCCATCCTCAATAATACAGCCTGATTAACGAAATTGAAGAAAAATACTACTAACCTTCTGATGACACAAATACACAGATTAATTACAACTAATGACGTTTACTAATGGGTATTGTGGTGCAATGAATAACGGCTCCTTACTATCCGTCCCCCCATCTCGCGGGTTTAGCGCTATCGTAAACCCCGGGATCAATCGCATTTCCTTCGCGAGTGTCGGTCGGCCTAATTGGCTGTTCCTCGGTCCAGTGACCTTTCTCAACCTAGGAAGGTCTTCTATCATCATCTAGTGGAGAGGGTCGCGAAGGATCCTCTACATGAGCGGCTCGACTTGTCGGAGGAGGAGTTTCGCTCTTGGGCGCCAGCGGCTGATTATCTCAGTAACCCGGGATTTCGCTTACCTGGCGATTGGCTCGGAATCGGCTGCCTCTCAATGACATGGCCTTCATATGGGGCTTGGCGGATTTGCCAGATTCTGAACGGTGTGACATTGGTTTAGAAGATACGGCTTCGCACGCCTTCTTATATTGTCACCGGGTCTGCCCCTTATGGGAACATGTCGGCGAGTTGACGGCTCGACTCGCCTCGCTCCCGAAAAGCTCGTGCTCATTGATCGCGCATACGCGTGTGACAATGTGTCGCCTCTAATAGTGATTTGGAGGACTCGACAGGAGGAAGTCTTGTGAGGCAATCGTCTTTCTCATCAGGATCTGATCCGATTCTATGAGCATCAGCACAAGAGAAAGGATAGAACTGATAGAAAGCACTTGCACTCGACAGTCTTCAGCGAAAGGTGGGTGAAATAGGCGGGCTTGGTTCGTTTGAACGGGGCCAACCTTGATTTTCTCTTTTAGGTCAACCTACGGGGACCGCCCCTTGGTTAGGTTAGACAAGCTTTTGTGTACCTAGTTAATGTGAGTAAGTGTTGTTCTTGGCCTGTTCCCGACTGCCTCTTTGGTTATGATCCAAGTCGAGGTTCCCAACCTCCGCAGTTTTTTTTTCGTCCCCTTTTCATCTCGACTGGGTCAGCTTATATATTTCCCATGTCCGTATATTTTTCTCCTTTCCCCCTCCCTTAGCGAGAGAGCCTGTTGATTTTGTGCAAATGGGCAGAATGGGCCTCTCATTTTGAGGGTTGGACGGGCCCTACTAACATCAGTTATGTTTGGTTTCTTTTGTACTAACATTTTAATTTCTTATTGGGTTTATCTCCCTCCCCTCTCATTTTATTCATCCACAAATATTTAAGTACACATACATAGTCATTATATTTTTATAGTATCGGGCGCGTTTTGTACAACCCCCTTGAGATGATGCGTTAATATGGTGTATGGAGGATTGATTGGTGACGGACGAGTTTTTGTGGTGAATGCTGGGTCGTGAATCAGATTAGCTAGGTATAGGATAGTTAGTGACGACCAGCCTCAACCCCTCCCCATTTCGGTCTTGTGCCATAATTGTGTAATTTTACGCAATAAATATCGAGAAATCGGACAGCCAGTCATGCGCAATTGCCACTGGGAAAGTATGGGCCCATCTCTTCTCTTATCTACTGGTTGAATAGCAGGCAGACTGGGTCATACACCGTTGCTTGGAACGAGTCTATCGCAGAAAGAAACGGCAAGATACCGCGGGAAAATTTGATACCTCGTCAGTCATGAATCGAAAGAGACATGATCGTATAAGTGGGTATCACGTATCATACTTAACTGACTGAATAACGAACACAGATAAAACATAAATTGAGTAGACATACAAAAGGTCATGGGACAAGGATGCGTTTTCACTTCAGATTTATTCAATATCTACAGTGAGGCTATACTAAAGGGACTGGATACCCTACAGGGATTTATTATCTGTGGGTGTAATCTTAACAATATAAGATACGCAGATAGCACGGTGTTGATGGTCGACTCGGAATGGAAACTACAGTACCCGTTGGACTCGGTTGTGGAAGAAAGCGAGAATAAAGAACATGTGTAGAGAGAGAAAAAGTTTAGTCCTGAGCAAGAGAAAAGGCCTAAGATGTTAGTTAGGATTTAGAGATATATGCATCAAGCAGATGAAGATGTTCAAATATCTGAGAATCGTTTTAACCAAGGACAGAAATGCGACATTAAGATTCGAATACACTTTGGTGTAGCGAAAGAGGCATTCCAAATGCTAAGCAAGCAGCTGAGAAAAGCAAAATATCAGTAGAAACAAAAAATAAAATAAGAATGCGCTATCTATCCTCTTATATGGGAGTGAATGTTGGACAATTTTCTTAAAGAAGAGGAAAAAAACAAGAAGCAGATGAAATGTGGTTCTACATAAGGATGCTGAACATTCCATCGACGATTGTAAGAAAACAGAATAAAACACTTACATCCGAAATCAGAAAAAATAAGACAACTGAAAATACTAGAACACATAATGAGGAAGGAGGGCTTGGAAAACTAAAAACTGACGGGTCATATTGAGAGTAAGAGAAATAGGGGAAGGTAGCGAACCATTTGTCTGGCCTTAGCAAGTGGAAAATCGCTAAGAGCCATACGAGGTTGAAAGATGGAGAGCCATGATCATTTATGTGCTGAAGGGACACAACGCATAGAAGAAAAAGAAGAAGAAGAAGAAGAAGAAGAAGAAGAAGAAGAAGAACAACAACAACAACAACAACAACAAAAAAAAAAAAAAAAAAAAATATTAACACAATTGTTGGTGAGTAGCATCCTGGCTATTTATACGGGAATATTACAATCCATAAAAATTGTTTCTTTTAATGGTTTCTAATTCTTCTGTTTTCCTTTAATATTAATGCTGATGAAGAAATTAATATATAATAATAATAATAATAATAATAATAATAATAATAATAATAATAATAATAAAAATAAAGTTAATGATCGGAGTTGAATTAGACCAGGAAACAGTACTATCAAAATGTGCTCAATACGCATATAAAAAGATAAAAATTAACATGTAGCGTTTTAAGTACAAATAAGTAGTAGATTTGTTAATCCCGCTACCTTGGTTTCAACCTTTCGGTATCTTCAGGTGATTTCGGTCAATTGATTTCATAACGCTTTATTTTTTTAAAAATAAAAAATTTAAAGAAATTATGAACGTTATATTTAAACAAAATAAGGAAATAAATGAATAAGCTCACGGCGTGGAGTATATTCGAAAGTGAGGAGGTGGAGGAGGAGAAGGGAAAAGCAAGTGTATTGGAAATGTATCCATGGGTGTTTAAATGAAATGTATATACATTTTTTTTATCCCACTTCATATACACTCAAAATGGACTTTTTGTATGTATACAACGGGACATAATTTTCGATCTCTCATTCAAAACCGTTTTGGTCTGGAAATGTTATTATTGCTAATTTTTCTTGTTGTCAAAGATTGCAGATATTACTATGATTGTTGTAAGGTTTTGCTTTTACAAAATTTTCCAGTTTACAATCAGTAATTGTACCACATCTTCTTAAAGTTAATTCTCTACATCCTATGTATATTTTTTCTAGACAGTTGTATCTATTACTTCTGCTGATTCACTTTTGCAAACTCCATCGAATGAACATCTGCTTTTATTTCTACAATTGCATATTTCATTCTTAACAATGTTTTACTGCAAGTTAGTTTTTAAATTTCTGTCGTTTAGTCTTTTTTATTGTGATTTCTAAATTACTAGTACAGCTGTAGTTAATTGTGTTTTTTTAAATACAATCACAAGCTAACTTTTAAGCTAAAAACATTTAGGGTTTCTACTAGTCTAGCCAAACATGTGTGGAAATTAAAGGAAAAAATAAAAAAAGGACGCGATTGTAAACTGGAAAATAAGATTCTCTAACAAACACAAGTTACATCTGTCTCCCCTTCCATAGTATAGTTTAGTTTTCACGATTATCTCCCAGCTAATGGATAGGTTAAGTTGGTTTTAATTGCCAATAATACTTTGAGAGTGTAGTAGAGTTTTGTATTTAATATTTTCAGCGTCATTTGGTAATGGTAAAAAAGCAATTTCCAGTTGTTCTCGGTGGAACCAAAGTAATATTAAACATCATCATCTGAACTGATATAATCTCTGTAGATTATGCATTCAGTCATGCATTGTTCATATAGTGGGCAGGTTAGGTTTTGACGATAGTTGCATTGACTTTTAATGGGTTATTATTTAGTGTTTTGTTTGTATGCTTATATATATAATTATCGATGTTTTTAGTACCGCTGTAGCTTACCTAAATATTATTTTTGTTGAAAATATTGTTAGTGTTGGAGAACGACCAAAGTGTTTGTGAATTAAATTTAGAAAAATTCAACCTAAATTAGTTTGGACTTTACTATTGTAAGGTTGGAGGAACCATATGATATTACGTCTGCATTGCTTTAGCTTATTTTGTCTTTATTGTTTTTTCTTTCCACATAATCTAATTTAAACTTTATGGTTACTGTATTCTAGCGCTTCAGTATATCTAGTTTTATTATCGTCAAATATTTCTTTTTTACTGGAGTTGTTCTATAAACTAAATTGTACTGATTTGTATAATTTGTCCCCGATCCTATATATATATATATATATGAGTCTGTGTGTGTGCGTAAATGCTTTTTTTCTGTTATGCTTGTGAGTGTGTATACGTGGGGGTTGTGGTTGTATATGTGTGGCAGATTTTATTCTTACTTCGGCTTGATTTAATATTGTATCTAGGCAACGACCGGTCAATACCCAGAAAAGGAAATCCTCTCTTTTTCCAGCATAATTTCACAATTTTTCTTCACTAAACACTTGTCTTTGAGATATAATGTATATTCAACCATAGGAACTTCAAGGTTAAGCTAGGCAGTGAGATCACTATTCTTTGTACACTCCTTTATTTTCACGTAATTGGATTGAAAAACAATCATATCAGATAAAGATGTAAGACTCATTTTCATTGGTTGAAACCAAACGATGTTGTTGCCAACTGCAAAAAGAAACGTCTGGCCTTGATATTTCTATCTACTTTATGATTTCCTTACGTAAATTTCTCTTCATGGGTAAGTCAAATAAAACTAATCGCATATAGTTGTGAGAAAATCATTTGTCTATTCAAATATCTTTTGGACCTAAAAATTGGAAAGTAGATTATTACCTGAATAATAATTTTTAAGCCTGAAAATAATCGAAGCTTATTCAGGAGATTACTTTCATAGTTATATGTCATTTTCTATCTTTTATCTAGGAAATTTTTAACAGTTTACTTATCTGTTTGACTTTTTAATATAGGATAAAATCCAATATTAACCATTTATTATCGAAAATATATCTTCAATTAGGAAAAGTCTCAGTGCACATCTTGAAATCTTAGAAGCTAATTGAAATAATTAAAATAACCGACTTGTTTCGACGTACATTTTAAAGGGGCACTTTATCCTTGTCTTTAAATTTTGGAGATATAACATTTCGGTTAGACATACTTGTAAACGAGTGATTGATAATTTAATTCAGTATAACAATCTAAATTGAACAAGGTCTTACCAATTTATAATAAGGGTTATCTATCTATCTATCTATCTATCTATCTATCTATCTACGTGTATATATATATATATATATATATATATATATATATTAGGTTGGTGCAAAAATAATGACGTAATAATGTCGTTTTTTACGTATTTTTAACGTCAAAAAACGACATTATTACGTCATTATTTTTGCACCAAACTAATATATATATATATATATATATATATATATATATATATATATATATATATATATATATATATATATATATTATTGCCTTAAACGTTAATTTTAGTGGGTATATATGGTTAGGTTGCTTTCCCTGATTTTTAATTTTATTAAACAGTGGAATTATTTCATCCTCCCTAAGTTGAAAAATCCTACTAACGACAAATTGAATCTCCTCCAGGAACCGAAAATATATTCCTTTTTTTTCCATCAGAGAAACTGCCTTTTTACCTAAAGTATGTCACCCCCAGTTCATTGAAGCAAGGTAGGAATCATACGTTTAAGGAAAGCAAGATATTTCTCACCAGGACTACTAATATAGATGTGCTAGCTTCAGTTTCCGACTCGAAACGTAAACAACAGTAATTTTGGAAACTATTTCTTGTAGAAGCTTTTTTTTTATTACTATAAAAGTTACTTCCTGTGGTTACACGTTTTTCAATTGCTACAACTTTTACTACGCGACCTTCTCAATTTAGGTCGGTTGTTATTAATTTCTTTGTTAAATAAAATAAAAAAAACAATATATATATATATATATATATATATATATATATATATATATATATATATATATATATATCCGAAAATTATTTTTAAAATATCCGAAAAAAAAAAAAAAAAGAAATATAAAGTCCGAAATTTATTTTAAAATATTTCTTGTTGATACGTAATTTTTATACACACAAATTTTTAAGTAGATGTTCTCTTTATAATAAACTGTATTAACAACAATTACCGTACTGAATGTCCGAGAAATCGGAAATAAAATATGTGTCCTTCGATGGGAATCGAGCCTGTATCCTGCACGGAACAACCATATATCCTGACGTTCTATAACATTTAGCTACAAAGGTTAATAGTGTTTGCAGTTTTAAAAGCAGTAATTTAACCTTGTTAACCAAACGCTTCCTCTGTAGGTTAATGGTATGGCACGTCAGACTATATGGTGGTTCCGTGTAGGACACAGCTTCAATTCCTGTCAGAGGCCACGTATTTTCTTTGAGATTTGTCGGACATTCAGGCCGGTAAATGTTAAAACTGTTTATTATAAACAGAGTATTTACTTAAATATTTGTATCTATAAAAATGAGGTATAAACAATATATATATATATATATATATATATATATATATATATATATATATACAGTGGAACCTACACCTACGAATTTAATACGTTCTATTAGTGGAGTTTGTATGTCGAAACAATTTTCTCCATTTAAAATCATAGCAATTGAATGAATTAGTTCAAAGCCCCAAATTATTGTTACAAAAATCATATTTTCTACAAAAATAAAGTACTTTTTTAAATATTATACACAGAATAAAATGAATAAATATATCACTGTGACTCCTTTCCAAGATTTATCAATGAGATTTAAGCAGTTTAGGATATTGAAGTTATCCTTCCAAAATTCTCTCAGGGTCAGGTTTGTATATTCGGTCACTTCAAAACATCTCCGAAACAAGGCTGCTTTATCAGAGTTCACAGTCTCTTCGTGTCTCACACACTGTGGACGCCGGTTCTCTTTTTAAATTTTTCAAAGCATCCTTGGATTGCCTTAAATGCATTTTCATCTTCAGAAGACATGTCTGGTATTTTTCTAATAAGATCCACATACAGTTACGTACTTTGCACATATATCTTTCCGACGTGAATGCGTTTCTAGAATTCTTCGTCGACCCAGATGTGGGATTGGTAAGGTATTTAGGTTTCGCCGTGAGTGCGTTTCTAGAATCCTCGTCGCCACTGATGTGGGTGCGAAAGTTGGGCCCACAGAAGTAAAACACGGAACACGGATTAGATGTAAGAAATATATTTTAACAACAGGTTACAGAGCTTACTATAATTTAGTGTCCAACACTGGTAGTCGTACTAGACTCTCTCTGTGTCACTCTCTAGATTGTTATGTCGCCTACTTAATATAGGCCTGGAAGAGTCTATTGTGAAGGTACTGTTCGGTCTCACAATAATAAGAATAAAAAATACAGTATAAAATATATCGGCAAATATTTAATAGAGTATAGTACAGTATAAATATGCAGTATAAAAAGTATTGTAATACTGTATAATACTAGAGTATTATATTATTAAATATAAAATCTAATATTATAATATATGAACCATAAAAATATAAAATACAGTATATTTAGATAAGATTAAAATGTATTTACGGTACGTTTATATTAAATATCTAGTTTGAAACGCAATGGCAGGAAGTTTATTCATAATTTAGTCAATCGAAATTAATTCGTAATTGGAAACGAATTTTCTGACAAATTTTTGTTCGTATGGCGAGTTTTTCTTAAGCGGAGGTTTTCGTAAGTCGAGGTTCTACTGTATTTAATTACTTAACTGAAATGTAATTCCAGTTAAGTACAGGTTATTCTTGATTTTGTTGGAGACATACGTAGTAGTATAGCATTACTTTCTTTTTTTAGATCTTGTTAAAAAAAAGGTATCTGTCACCATATGAAAGAGTATCTTGAAGTTTGTATTTAAATAAAAAAAATATTAGGTTGGTGCAAAAATAATGACGTTGAAAATATGTCAAAAAAAACGATATTATTTTTGCACCAACCTAATATATTATGAAAAGGGAAAAACTTATTTAATATGGGAAAACACTGTGCCAACTTTGTTTTTTGATTTGTAATTTGCAAATGCAAGTACAGTGTAACCGGGATGTAAGAGAGATTTTCTCTAGTCCCAAATTAGAGCCATACTTACCTAAACAAAATAGACCGAAGCCGGATATAAGAGAAACCCGGGTATAAGAGACTTCTTCTCCGGTCTAGACAACTCTCTTATATCCGGGTTACACTGTAATCCAAATCATATTCATATTTCTTGTCCCTATTTTTATTTCCTTATTTATTATAAGTGGTTTAACATTTCGAAACTTTAATAAGATTCTACAGACATCTCCTTTCAATGTTGTTTGGTATTCATTTTTAGCGCTTTCAAAAATATCTAAAGAGGATGATTACGTTGCTTCTTCGTATTTCAATGACATGTCTTGTGTGGCTTGCTTTCATGTTAACATAATTCTTTTTTGCATAATGTTTTGCTCTAACTGAGATTGAATTTAACATTCAAAAAAATAAATTTTTCTATATCTATTTCTACCCTTTTTATATTTTCTAAAAGGCTCTATTATTATCGAACCCTTTTTTTAACTGTCAATTTTTAAAGAGTTAGTGTTTACGGCTTAATCTCACTTTCTCTTTTTCTCACTTTCTTTCTCTCTTTCTGAATACACACAAACACAAACACACACACACACACATGTATATATATTTAGGATTTGTCCAAATATTTTTAACTAGCTGATTAATGTTAGAAATATATTTAAATTTAATTCTAATATTATGCTGTAAGCATATTGAATAATAATTATAAGAAGAAATAATAATAATAATAATAAGAAGAAAATAATATTAATACGAAGAAAATAATAATAAGAAAATAATAATAACAATAATAATAATATTAAGAAGAAGAAATAATAATAATAATAATAATAATAATAATAAGAAAATAATATTAATACGAAGAAAATAATAATAATAAGAAAATAATAATAATAATAATAATAATAATAATAATAATAATAATAATAATAATAATAATAATACATATTTATTTTTTTATTTTATTTATTTATTTTATTTATTTATTTTAAAATTTTATTTATTTTATTTTATTTTATTTTTTTTTCATGGCTACAAGTGTAATTTTCCTAGAATGCTCTGCCCTTTGACGGTCGTCTCTTTAAGTGAAAATTTAAAAATATATCTTTTAGCGGCTAGTAGGTTGAGAGATGACCTGAAAAGTATAACTTTATTCCTTTGCTTCTACCCTTTTGTTTAATGAATTCTTTGATCGTCCCCCTACCAATCTGTAGTATAAGTCCAGCCTACCCCATAAAATTTGTTAAGTATCTGCCGTTGGTGAGGGAAAATTGAACATTTGTGGAAAGTCACTTGTGCCATGCTCCGAACATGTAAGAAATGATAAATGTTGTACCATTTTTCAATGATACTTTTCCTGTAGTTTGATATGATTCTAAATCCTTTTGACTTAAGTTAATTCTTTCCTTTTCAGTTCACTTTTCTCTTTCCTTTCTCTTTTATTCATTTATTTATTTAAAAAACAAAAACAAAACAAACAAACAAAAAACTCTATATACTAAAATCTGATATTCCCCCTTGGGGTGGTCACTCGGACTTATACTAAGTTAAAACTTAATATAGTCTACCCCACTGAATACCATACACTATTATAAACTATTCTACCTTCGATATATTATAATAATAAATCCACACTGTAACCAATCTCATCAAGCGGAAATATAAAATTAAATCCCTAATTGACATTGCATCAATCAGGAAATCCTGAAGCAGAAACTTCATCTAAAGGCACAGAGAACAAGATGATACGAAAATCGTTGTCAGTTCTATCGCCAAAATAAAATATTCCGAATGAATCTTAAGAAATTCTAAAGGGAAATTGGAAAAACACCTATACATGTCGAAAGGCCACCATCGATTGATAATGTACATACATTCTGGGAAAATATTTGGAGCAGCCCAAAGGAATATAATCCAAATGCAGAATAGATCCGACGTGAAGAAGAACGAATGCTGGATACACCTCTGCAAGAATGGGAAAATATATCCACAGATGATGTTAGGCAAGCTCTAACGAAATCCCCAAAATGTAAATCCCCAGGAAATGACAAGTTGCCCAATTTCTGGCTTTATCATCTCTCATTTATCCATGAAATTCATGCAAAAACACTATCAACGCTTGTAAATAATCCCAATAAAATCCCGGAATGGATTACTGAAGGTATTACATACCTCATACCAAAAACAACTGAAACAGACGACCCAAAAAATTATAGACCGATAACATCTCTCCACAACGTATAAGTTGATCACGTCTGTACTGACGAACCTTACTTATTCCTTTTTCGAAACAAACAGCATTCTCCCGCTGGAACAGATTGGATGCAGAAGAGGTTCACATGGCTGCAAAGATCAACTACTGATAAATAAAATGAGCCTGGAAAATTGCACGAGACGACGTAGAAATCTTAGCGCAGCGTGGATTTATTATCGTAAAGCCTTTGATAGTGTTCCACATTCTTGG
Organism: Acanthosepion lycidas; assembly: GCA_963932145.1. Lineage (NCBI taxonomy): Eukaryota > Metazoa > Mollusca > Cephalopoda > Sepiida > Sepiidae > Acanthosepion > Acanthosepion lycidas. The sequence continues at coordinate 24,363,286 of OZ010572.1, forward strand.
ATTCTTAAGACTTTGGAAATGTACAAAATCCCCCAAGTGGTATTAAATTTCCTTAAGCACAGCATGGGAATGTGGAACACCAAACTATACCTTAGTCACACCAGGGGCACTGCCATATCCAACCGTCTGAATATCCTTTCAAGGAGACTCTCTGTCACCCCTTCTGTTTTGTTTATCCTTAATCCCTCTTACGCATGAACTGAACAAGATGGTTACAAAATAAATAAGAAAATATTCAATCACCAAAGACGACAATGAGTTGAAAGGCCTCCTCAATATTGTAAAATACTTTAGTGACGACATATGTATGGACTTCGGATTAGATAAATGTGCAAAAGTAACATTCAAGGAAGGTAGATTTACAGAAAACACCCTTAATAGATTTAGATTTTGTCACAAAGTTTAGGGAACTGGAGCATGATGAATCTTATAAGTACCTAGGAATTAGCGAAGGAGATGGCATACAACACCCCCAAATGAAGGAAAAAATAAGAAAAGAGTAATACAGGCGTATACGTCTGGTACTAAATACTGAGCTAAACTAAAAAAAAAAAAAGAATATCAGCCATAAACAAATTGGCTGTCCATGTGGTGCAATACAGCTTTAATGTCCTTAACTGGACCATAGATGATATTAAGAGAATGGGCGCCAAAACGAGAAAGCTTCTCACTTGCTACCGCATGCATCATCCCAAAGCAGAGTTGCTCGTCTGTATGAGCCCAAATCCGAAGGAGGCAGAGGATTAGTTCAACTAGAACTGTCCTACAAAACTACAACAATTGGCCTCCAAAGATACTTGGAAACTACAGAATAGTGGATGATGGTATGCGTCAAGGAACATGAAATAGTAAGCGTCTTTACTCCGTAATAAAAGAAGACAACAAATTCAAAATGAAGTTTCAAATGGGCGTAGAGATGCAAGTACAGCACAATACATCGGCTGAAACAGCAAAATACTTAAAAAAGACAGCAAAGACGAATGCAACTGACCAGATACAGAAGCGATGGCAAGATAAACCACTTCATGGCCAATACTCTGCCCGTACCAAACAAGCTGACGTAGACAAAACCCGTACCAATCAATGGCTACGTAGTGCAGGGTTGAAAGCTGAAACTGAAGGTTTTATCCTTGCTGCACAGGACCAATGCTTTCTAACTAGGAATTATCAAGCACATATACTAAAATATTGTGTCAGCCCAAAATGCAGATTCTGTGATAAATATCCAGAAACGATTGATCATCTTGTATCAGGTTGCACGATATTGACACCCAGTGAATATAAAACCCGGCATGACAGAAAAATCTGCACTGGAAAATCTGCAACTTCTACGGGAAGGAAACTGAAAGAAACTGGTATGAACACCACCCAGACCCGGTTATGGAGATCGGACCTGTTACAATTCTATGGGACTACACAATATACACTGACAGAACAATCAAACCCAACCCTCCAGATATTGTTATTAAAGACCACAAACAAAAACGGTGCCTCCTTATTGATATGGCAGTCCCTGCTGACTGCAATGTAGCTTTGAAGATATTCAAAAAGCTGTCAAAATACAAGGACCTTGAAATAGAAATCTCAAAAATGTGGCATATGGGAACATCAAGAATCCCTGTTGTAGTTGGAGCCCTAGGACTGGTTGGAAAAGATTGCAGTAGACTAATTGAAGGGATTCCGGAAGTCTATGCCTCAAGGAGATACAAAAAATTGTTCTGACAAGTACAGCCCACACTTTACGAAGAGCTTTATCTATGTAATATTTTTTTTTGCCGGTGGAAAGTGTCATGATACCATTTCTAACCTTAGGTCTCTGGGCGGGACCCGGAAAGATAATAATAATAATAATAATAATAATAATAATAATAATAATAATAATAATAATAATAATACACTGTTTATATTAATTGTATGCAAACTTCAGAACGATTTTCTCTTTATGGATGGCCTGGAGATTTTTTTGCAAAGAATGATAATCAATTGCAAACGCTCCTTCAGAAATTTAAACAATTTTGTGAGGAAATCAAAATGGAATTTGGACTTGACAAATGTGCCAAGACTATATTTCTCTAGGCGAAAGTATCAAGCCATCACAGCACACACGCATGTATGTATTTGAGAGGCCAGTAAGACCACGAACGTTATACATTTAAATCAATTTTTTTCTGATGATGCACAACTTTTTAAACAACAAATGATGATGGAAAAGCTGATGTCGAAAAGTTTTCTCTAGTTCCCCGCAAAATAATAAATATGCAATTCCTATTCTTAAAAGCGCGTCGAAGGTATACACAAGATTAATTTCTACACACACTGAAAGGAAGGGTACTTTATCTTCTGCACAATATAAGAGAATGTCTGAAGCAAATGTTATTTAACTAAATTGGTATGTGGTCTTAAAACCTGTATAAATGGACAGATACTGCTAAAATACAAACATAAACTTACGCTCTCTTTTCCCTACACACAAACGGATTTATACACACACACACACAAACATATATATATATATATATATATATATATATATATATATATATATATATATATATATTACTTCATCCATTATTTTTTGTGGATACACATATTTGAGTAAATGCTCCGTTCATTTAAACAGCGTTTATTTCGTCTAACGGCCTGCACACACGGCATAACATGTCGGAATAAAAATAAAATACTTGTACACACAGACATACTCCAAACACACACACACGAGTGCACAAAAATCCACGCATATATATATATATATATATATATATATATATATATATATATATATATATATATACATGAAGTCAGTATTATTTTTCTAAATGTACAAAGCTTGAGTTTGACGAAAAGATCCCGCTCTAACCCACAAACTGTTCCCAATGACTTTTCTCTTTCCGTTCCATATTCTTCACTTTTTCCCACTCCAAACAACATTACTTTGCTACTTAAAGGCGTGCGCATGCGCACCTAGCTACTTCTACGTCACTACTTCACTACGGCTTGGGTTCTTCACGGCACTTGTCATAAAAGACTTTTTGAATGTCCAGTGATTTGAGATCGGAAACTTCGGCCCCCTGACCCTTCCTTCAGCTAACACGCCGGCCTTTCAAATTTGTGGTCAAGTAGCGACAGAGACACTTGTCGCGTGTGATTGCCGCTGAAATGTTCGACAGACAGTAACTTTTCATTTATAGTACTTCAACCAGAATTACTAAGTACGCCCCTGCATTACTTGTACGATCATATACCCGCGCTATTCAAAATGACTTATACTCAAAAGTGTCAATTTGTTATAAATGATGAAATGGCTGGTATAGACGACTGAGGTTCAATTCCGGCTGCCAAATGATGACATAGAAAGCTTAAAAAGATTCTAATTTCAGATTCGATCAGATACTTGTAAATTTTCTTGTGCTAATAAAGCATACAGAGGTGTTACCAAAAAGCATTGTCTATGAGAAAATATTAGAAGATAAAGAATAATAAACACTGTAGTAATCGGTGGTAAGTACAACATTTTTTTATGGCTTTAAAATTGGAAATGTTGAAAGTATATCTGAATATATACATGTATATTCAGACAAGAAGGGAAGAAGTTTAAAGAAAAACACAAAAATATTAATATGTAAAAATTTAAAAAAATCAACGAAAGGCAAAAAAGGGCGAAACGGTTATCGCTTCTTGCTCTTCGGAGCTCAATTCGGGACAAAATAATATAAATATGTACACAACGAATTTTAAAGAGCAAAAGAAAAACTACTACCGGTGAATCAGTAAGATAAATCACAGATTATTTATTTGCCCAGCAATAATTCTATCTGCTTACAGTGAGGATGCTGCTTAGACTTAATATAAACAGCCACAGACACTCTCAAATCGTAATAGCAATGTGCTTTTGGCTACTGTGAAAAACTTTCTTTTAAAAGACGCGATACCTGTTAAATAACACTTGTTTCTCACCATTTTTTTTTTTACTTTCCTCCTTTTTGTCGTTGTGTATACCGGGTGTAACAATGAAATTCTCCAAATCGTGTAACAGAAAAATTGTCCAATTGTTAGTTTAAACTATGAACTGTTGTATCTTAGAAATGATTAAAGATATCTTACTGGAATTCTCTGGGATTTTTATTATGCTGTTGGACTCTACTTTGACCAATAAAAAATTATTTAGCTCTAAGGTGAAATAATGATCCCTCTTGCTGTTATGACCACCTGATCCAGTTTTCCTCTTTACTGTTACCTTTTTTAAAACTTATTCACCATTTCCTTGATGGAATTTGAATATAGTACGCCAGAGTAAGAATGTTGGTACCATTACCGAAGGCCTGAATAATCTCTTTCGTCTTACAATTGCTCAGTTGGGAAGACACAATGGGTCTTAGACAAAACGATTTTGACCCTTTCTTTTTCTAGCTGAATAACATGTATACATTGAAGTAGAATAAAATACTATATAGTAAAACAGACTAGAGATTTATTAAGCAATATTTAATTTATTAGATGAATCCTGATCTCTTACTGATTTTAAATTAAATAATCATTAGCGGAGACAAAGATTTAGGTGTTATTGGTGCATGTGACCTAACTCAGTATTTAACTCAGTAATTGTTGTATTTTAGCTACGACAAAAAAATAAAAAAATAAAAATAGGATTATAGTTACAATCGAAAATTTGTTTTGACTTTAAATAACCCAGAAATGCTCGAGAAGCCATAAGAAAAGCACTTTTTATATAATCTTGGGTATGACGATAACAAGGCTTCTGATCAGGAGGTTTTGACGAGCATTGAACCATCTCTTAATTGCTATTGTTCCGAGGTTCAACCTGACCCAGAGTGGTAGCACCTGTTACGATCCCAGCAATGAGAAAATAGAAAACCCCCAAACAGGGGTCAAAACTCTATGAAAATATAAAAATACATTTTTATAGTAAAAATACCAGCAATATATTTTCATATTAAAAAACTTACCAGCAATAATTTTTTGTAAAAAAAAATTAGTTCCTAAGAAAATTAAATTTCAACATTAAATGGCTCCTTAACATGCCGCTAAAAAAGGTAATATAATCTAATTGAAAGCATAATCCTGTAGTCAAACTATTCTTTTATCTATGGACAGTTTGCCTTCACGACGTTAACGATCATGGCTTTCCCCAACTTCCTCTTCTTTGTAGCTTTTAGTAATATTTGTATTTTCGTCATCCCTTTCCAGTCCTTATATCGTCATCTATTTACACAAGCTCGTTAGGTATGTTATACACTGTTTTCTTCTGTCCATCTTGCCTTCGATATGTCTTCTGAGTGTCAAATTTTCCCAGCCGTCTTTCCTCATTATGTGCCCTAGAAATTTGACCGCTTCTTTCTGATCGTATAAGTATACGTTTTATTTCCATTTTTCTTAAAACTTCGTCGTTACTCACATGTTCGGTCTATGGTAGTCTTAGCTTCCTCCCGCAGAAGCCCATTTCTGTTGCCTCCTGTCTCTTCTTCCTCTGTGAGGATATTGTCAGAATACACCGTTATAGAGGAATATTGATATTAAATGGCAGTTTATCACTCATTTTAAACGAAATTTCCCTGCTTCTTAATACTTTGTATATCGATCCCTTTCTCAATGTCCCTTCGGATTTCATTGTCTTATTTTCCCGTTACTCTTATAGCAGTTGCAAATGATTTAAATTTCTATTCTTGCTTCATATTGATATATCAAATTCGTACCTCGTATCTAGAACTCTTCTTATAATACAACCATACATTGTCTTTTTACAAGTAATATTTTGTACAATTCTCTTTTATTACGTTCTCAAGGATTTCTTCTAGATTATTTTCTGTGTCTGTCATCTGCATATAAGGACTTCTAGTTCTCTCAAGATGACCTCGCTGTAAAGCTGAATGTCCAGTGAGAAGAAAACCCCATGTCTTACGCTCCTTTACTTACGAAGCATGGGCATATTAACTGTTATATTATAGAGAGTATTCGACAAGCTCGTGTTAGTGCGTTTACTTTTGTGCACCAAATAAAACTTTCGGCACGATTAAATTCTTTCCTTCAAATTTCTTTCACGGTACGGTGTTTTTTTTGGTACGGCACGCTTATTATTTTCGAAATAACTTTCTCCGCAGCACGATTATTTTTTCCAGGAATTCTATTATAGTAGTGTTGGCCTATGTCGAATTCCAAGCTGTACGGCCACACAAAGAGACACACATATTCACGAAAGTTTTCTCATCCCATTGCAGGCTGTAACTTGAATTCTTTTTTTTCCCTCTCAGAACCCTTAAAAATCACGCTACCCTTGTATTAGGGAAATAAAAAATATATAAACTGTTCTATTCACAATACATTCCAAATATTCTTCACCGCACGCGAAGTTTACAGGAAAGGTCATTGCTATCAATTAAAAGCAGGAAAGTTCACCACCATCAAATTACTGCAAGGAAATTTCAGTGTGAGAAAAGTTTACGAGGTGGAAAGTTCACAGTATAAATCCAGGTGAACTATTCTTGCAGTCAATTGTGGAAATTTCCTGTGGGGAAAGGACCCGACCCGCAAACCATCAAGTGCCAAAAGATGGGGCAGTGAAATATATCGACTGATTTAAGGGAATGTGTCAGCACTGTTAGTGACCAAGTCAATATTAATAATCAAGATTTTCTATTCTATATTTTAAACAATAATAATTGGATAAAAGATGGAATAGCAAGGAAAAAAAAGAGAAAAAAGGAGAGAGGAAGTAGGCCGATTAGAGAGGAAGGAGGGTGGGAATATAATGATTTTAGTAGGATGCTTAAAAAATGGAAAATTTGGTCGAAACCTTTGTAAAAATTGGTAAGCGGTAAAAAAAATAACTATATGGATTTTCTAAAAACGGCAAAATGTTATGTGAATAATGAATGATAAACTTTGATTGAAAGTTCCATGGAAAGATGACAGTGGACGTGTTCCCCAGAATGCTGTCATATATGCAATATTTGCAAAACGATAATATTGAGATATTTTTTGGCATTCTTTAGAAGAACCAAATCCTTCATTTAATCGAATGGACGGTAATTATAAGAAGGAAACAAACAGAAATTGAAAACTACTACTACTACTACTACTACTACTACTACTGCTACCACCACGATGACTGTCACTGCCATCATCATCATCATCATCATCATCATCATCATCTCTGAAATTGTTTTCAATTTCAGCGATGATGATGATGATGATGATGATGATGATGATGATGATGATGATGGCAGTGATAGTCATCGTGGTGGTAGCAGTAGTAGTATTAGTAGTAGTAATATTGGTTTGTTGTTGCTGTTGTTGTTGTTGATGATGATGAATTAAAAGCGAGCGAATTCAGAAGTGAGAAAAGAAAAGAAGAAACTAAACAATTACTTCAAGAAATAAAAACGATAGATAACTAACTGTGCCCATGTGACCCCAGAAGACTGCCCAGTTCAAGTATCTTCTTAACCTAACTCACAGGTTGAGTTGGCCTCCCTATACCAAATTCCGGGCTGTAGGCTCAGGCAAACCCTCACAAACAAACATGCGCACATACACAAAACGTTAGCGACTCCTGTTTCTAACGCCATTGTTAGCTGTAACATAAATTGCTTTTTCTCCCTTAAAAACTGAAAAAGAATGAAACACTGCAATCATCGGATTTTCTATATTTTTCTTTCCTGTAATTCTATTTAAATTTAAAGTACGAACTTGCCCAGATGTTAAACTTGTGTAAGATCAATCACCATAGACGAGTAAAATACCAAACGAGAGTCGTCATCAGTAGATTGCATCAACATTCTTTTGGGTAAAAAAAAAACAAAAAAAAAAAAACTGCCTAAATAACAGTAAATTCTAAAGTGCTAAAAATTCAATAGTTAAGAAAAAAAGACAATGGTCCGATTGCCTGACTGGACATTGTCTTTTTTTCTTAACTTAACCAAGACGATCTGAAAATTGTTACGTCTTTACTAATTTGTGATATATAACTGCTCTCTTAAAACTTATGGCTGCTGAAAACATATAGTTTCTTTTCTCACTCTTCTTCCTGGTGAAATTATATCCTTGATTTTTACTTTCCTGTTAACTACGATGTTGAAAAATTTAAAAAAGCAATCATCATCTTCTGTCTCATTGTGTCGTGTCCTTTTTATTGTCTTCCACTCCACAATAATTGTGGTCTATCCGAAGGCAAAGACAACTTTGCCAAACAAGATATGATACACTAAATCCCCTATATTGATTCTATGTCATTTACATATCACTACAGCTGCATTTAAACCTTATCCTACTGTCATAAGTTTAATCTTCCGTCTTCTTTATTTCCTTTATATCTAAACAATGTTTATAAATTCCAATTTTGGAAAGGGAAAATTTAGCTAAGATACTTTGGAAAATTTTCAGGTTTTCATTGAAATGAAGAAAATATGAACTCTAAGTAAAACGGTCACAGTATATGAAAAAAAAACAAAACAAAACAAAACAAAAAACAAAACAAAAAAACAGTGTGTTACTTTAAATAGGCATCAGAAGACATTACTTTCCAAAAAGGTTCAAGCTTGTATTAAATAAATGTGTTTATATAATTGTCTTACGTATGGATTGTTTTGTTTGGTTGATTTTTCTTAGCGGTATACCAACACCTCTATGGGTTATTTAATGCTAAATTCTAAATATTTTGAATACAATTTTATGGCTTCATGTAAATATATTTTGAACACAGTTATATGCATTCAACTATAGATAAATGTATCGTTGGTGATTTTTCTATAAAATGTACTTTTGGTCATTTTGCCATAAGTATATTGTTGATAATTTTACCATAAAAGGGCTAGTCAATTTGCTTTAAAATTGTATTGGTAACCTTACCATAATTACGTATTGTTGGTAATTTTTTCATATAAAAATATATAAAAATATATTGCTGGTAAAAATATATTCTCATAGTGTTTTGTTTTTGTTTGGGGTTCACTAATTTCCTATAGCTAGGATTCTAACATGTGCTATCATCCGGGGTCTGGGTGGCTCTGGGAACGGCAGTAATTAAGAGGTGGTTCCACTTTCCTAAAAATCCCCAATTGCTGCTAGATGTAGTTTATCGTCATACCCAGGACTAGATCAAGTATGGAAGCACCATAGATAAGATCGCAATCGTCTCTCACAGTTCTGAGATATCATGTCGCTCTATTCTGCAATATTGTACAGGATATCCAGTGGGGAACGATTGATTTTATTACAGTAGTTATAGTCTGTAAGTATTGCTGTTTGCTAACTATTGCCTCATCATCGACAGTTGGACTTTGTAATATTGTTCAAAGATGTGAGCTGTATATATAACGGCTAGATGCCAACGATTTTAATTAAACCTGCATCGCCAGTTCAGTATAATGATATCTAAAATTAAACTGAATTCTTCTTTAAACTACTATAATAATACACTGAGAGTGAAAATCTTTGTGAACAGTATGCGTCAAACAGCAAGGTCTTGTTAAATGGAAAACAGCTGTCGCAAAATTAAATTTGGAACATTTGTTTCAACCGATGGCTATTAGTATAGTAAAGTGGGCTTCACAAGCGGCCCAGACAAAGAGAAGTCTTTGAATGAAGATAGATTATTTGTTTAGACACGGACGACGGGAAGAAGAACGATGTCAGCTATAAAACTGACCAGTGCCCGCGAAAACACACAGAGAAACACGAAGTGACTCCACGGAGAACGATTAGACAGGGAATACATCAGTTATACTGTTCACTTCACCATCACCTACACCCCATTTTAATTTCTCTCGCATATAGCAGTAGGATACAACCGAAAAATAAAAACTGGTTTAATGCTAGAAATTGTCATGGGTGATGATCTGGCCGAAGGGTAATTTTTAAGCGGCAACCGCTTGACTGGAAGAAGCTGCACCCTGTCAAGGAATCTGGTGTCTGGTCTGATTTGCAACGCATGTTAGCATATCCCATTTCTATTTGTCTATATTTATGAGATGACGTATTAAGTACACTATTTACATTATTTGGACTATTGTCCTCCTTTTTGTTGCCATATTTATCACAACGTTTCGGCCGTTGTACGCTCCGGTCTTCTTCAGATGGTTGGAATGTCTAACTGAACCCTTTATTTTGCTCGCTGGTGTATACTTTTCTAGTTCCACGTGCCATGTCTAATGGATGCCAGTTATCAGTTATCTCCTGTTAATTCACCTCTCCAAGTTCTCTACTACCTTAACCAGGCATTGAACTCACAACTCTTTGGGTCCTGTCACTGGATCTAACCAACAACTTTATCCACTGTAACATGTGTCTGTAATGATATCTGTGTATGAATTTCTGGCACTTATATATTTAATGTCTTTAGCAACCATTTTTACCAGTGCTCATATTCAATTTTTTCTGTTATCATTACATATTTTTTACCAAAGCTCATATTGCAATTTTTTTTGTTATTATTGCTTTTCTCTAGAACTCCTTATTACTAGTTTCCATATTGTATTCATTTCTATACTTGGTCGGCTCAAGAGATTTTGGTGGCCTAGCTTCAAGAACTTCAAAAAGCTGTAACACGAGGGGAAGTGGAAAAATCAGGCGTGGCTGACCACATACTGAGAGAAAAGGGAGACCACCGCCCTCTGTGGAATCAGGTTGAAATCAGAGACAAAGAACATCATTAGAAAATTCGCAAACTTAAGGAATCAGTGGACCCCAGAGAGCGAAATAAAGGGTTCAGTTCGACAATCCAACCAGCTGAAGAAATCCGGAGCGTACAACGACCGAAACGTTGTGATAAATATGGCAACAAAGATGAAGAAAATAGTTCGAATAATGTAAATAGTATATACCATTACTGCATGATAATATACTTCTCTGTAGCTTCTTTCTCGCTGAAGGAGGATATTTAGTACAATAGCCTCCTAGACTGTTACCACTGTGACGACATTGATCCTCACTGGGCCACACATAGTCGCCGTTTTTTTTTCCGGTGATATTTAGGCTTTTCATAATTGAGAAATATTTATCTTTCGAAGCTGAAAGCTTATAATTTTATACTAACATTTACCAATACAATTTTCGAGAGTAACTCAAGGTAGAGCGGTATTGTTGAAAAATTAATGAATAATGTGTGTGATATAAGAAAAAACAATGGGAGGAGAATATTATCAGTATAAAGAAGACAGATAACAGTTTACTGTTAACGTTTAAGATTGTAATAAACAAGGAGGCACCCAGGCGGGAGACCGGTACACAGAGAGACAATTCTTGGGGGTCGGGGAAGCTGTTTGAGTGGAATTTTTTCTTACATTTGAAACACGGAGACTGTTTCTATTGCTGCGAAATAAAATGTTGTGTCTTAGCTGTAAAGGTATGAACAGGTAGCACAAAGAATAGACCTCAACCGAGCGATAGTTTGGCGACAGGCTTGTAACATTGTGTCTGGGTTGAAGCGGTTGCAGAGTCGGCCCTCTATACTCGAATGTAGTGTAATATCTGCGTTTTGGGCTCGCCTGTGACATTCTGTTCCTCATTGGTTTATATGTTCTTATACCAATTATGGATTAAATAGTAGTTCAACTGGGCTCACTAATATTGAGAGACAGCTACTGTCAATGAATAGTTGCTCTGGATTTCAAATTATGGATAAGGAAACGAGAAACCATCCCACTCTCTTTACCAAGCATTTCTTGAAGTTTAGAGAAAATAAATACAAGTAGAAAGTCACCTTGAAGGGACATGGTACGTAAAATAAATAAAAAGTACGCATCATTATACTTTTCAGTGATTTTTAAAAGCGACTATTTCGTTAAAATATCATGTTTCACACTCTCAAAATTATAGGAAAAAAATTTGGAATGACACGCCGTTTCACATTTTCCTCCCCACTATCTTAATTCAAGGGAGAAAATTAACTAAGTCGACTGATTAAGTCAGGGAATGTTCAACTAGAATTGAATAATTGTAAAAATTGCTGCTTAAGACAATTACACTAGGTTCTCATTAAAAACATCTGGAATTTCCCAAGAGGTCGGCCATTAATGCAACGGGCAAGATCTACGCTGATTGGCTTTCAGGATATTGAGATCGTAAATTGACTCTTTACCTCTAATGAGGATATCTCAGAACTGACACTTTAAGTATCTGCACTAAACGAGTTAAAAATCCGGGTGTTAGCTTCTACGAATCCTTTTTTCCGTCTCGTAAAGCTTTATTATTTTAATGAATCGATCAATAAGGTTTTCTCTTATCATTTCAGGATGAAATGCGAATAGAATAAAATTTTTATCTTCGGTATTTTCAGCAGAACAAATTATCTTTATCTTGCATTTTTTTATTATAATTAATAATTTGGAATCTTTCAGCGATGAGTAGCCCATTTTCTTGAAGAAAAATAGTAACTAGAATTTTATAATAGAATATCTTCAAGTTTTTACGTTTTGGGGTTTAGATTCATGTAAGCAGTTGCCGAAACAAAATTCAACATTTAATAGCACATTTTTTACCATTCTGTATAAAAATTTATATCTTGGAAAGTTTTTGATAGTATATGAAGTAACAAAATGTTCAGAAAATAATGACGTATTAAACTGTTACGAATTACGAGCCGATCAACTAATCCGGACGTAAAAGCTGAATGGCAGGGAACTGCTTCTATATTGGGTTTGTTATCTATTTTATGTAACACTGTAGTTTATGGTTCATTGAAGATTTAAAAAAGCGGAGACTTGCAAAGAGAGGATAGGGGTTCCTCACGGGGTGTCGATTGAGAAACAAACACAACCTTCTACAATCTGTATATAAGCAACAAGAGAAACCTTTCACGTTCGCAATTGTAATAAACAAAAAAAAAAAGATGAAATCTCTTATACGCACACAAGAAAAACATAATTAAAAACATAAGTACCTTATCACAAAACATAAGTACCTTATCACAGATATTTTAATCCCACCGTCAAACCTGATATATATATATATATATATATATATATATATATATATATATATATATATATATATATGTCTGTGTGTGTGTGTTTGTATATATATATATATATGTATATGAAAGTGAAAATTGAAGTCAACACTCAGAGGCGACAAGCTGCTTCGTGCTAGAAGCAATCGTATATATGTGTTCATATATATATATATATATATATATATATATATATATATATATATATATATATATATATATATATATATATAGTACGATGATAAAATAGGGAGTGACTTTTAATTTACATTGTAATACATACATGCATGCATACACACACACACACACATATATATATATATATATATAAGGCGGGATGTGTGTGCGTGTGTGCAACGAATGCACGGCCGCAATTATTGACGGAATTGCACCAAAATTTACATGCACATGCTCCAAGTTAGCGGAAAGGACAAGATCGACTTTGCATTTCCCATCTCCCATTGATAGTGGAAATAATCGATTTTTCATGCTTCTACGGCAGTTTTCATGTAGTTTGCGGCCGTTTTGTACTGGCCAGAATGAGTGCCAATAGTTGCCTGCCACGAATATGCAGGAAGATTCTATTGGCCAGATTGAAACCCAACAGCTGACTGACACGTATGTTAACTAGCATGCTAGCATGCAAAAATAATCGATAGCTGCATTTGTCACAAGTGGGAAAAATTTAAATCTGCATGGTACTTTAGTCCAATTGGCTTATTCGCTTGCTTAAACTCAACGTTGATTCTGATTCCGCAGAACTGGGTTGGATGTGAAAAAGTATTGTTGTTAACATTCTTTTTTCTTTCTTGTGTTCATTTTGTTTAGTTCTTTTTTCGTGACAGATTTAATGTTTAGTATAGAGGTTAGAAAAAATTCGCAGTGTGAAATGGGCAAGAAGTAAGGCATGTAGCAACATCAACACGGCAAACGGCACACCTTTAAAGGCAAGGAAGGGCAAAAATATTTTAAATCTAGTGATAGCAATTGCTGTATGAGGCGTACGATTTTTGAATCAAGAACAGGCAACGCCGGGCCATGCTGCTAGTGTGTATATATATATATATATATATATATATATATATATATATATATATATATATATATATATGTGTGTGTGTGTGTGTGTGTGTGTGAGTGTGTGTGTGTGTGTGTATGTATGCATGTATGTGTGTGTGTGTATATATATTATAGTCTGATTTAAAAGTAACTCCCTATTTTATGTATGATGGACTCGCCCGTCTTGTAAAAATTATTGTTAGACGGAAGAGACCATCATACACAAAATAGGGAGTTACTTTGCAATCTCTCTCTCTCTCTCTCTCTATATATATATATATATATATATATATATATATATATATATATATATATATATATATATATATATATATATATATATAATATGGGTGGGCATAACATTCAAACCTCTTACGCTTTAAGCAATCTTTCGACCATGTATTACACCATTATTTTTTTATTTCGAATAAATTTACATCTGGAGGAATATCGCAGATAAAATTCAGATAAAATGCATTAATTCTATCTTGCTGCCTAGATATACACGCTATATAATGTTTTTATGGTAAGTTTAAAACAATTTCGAAATTGTCTGCTTTAACGCAGAAGAGATTATTTTACTTTACAGTCTCTCTCTCTCTCACACACATATATATATATATATAATATATTTTCTGTTTATATGTTATTTTTATAGATATATTTATTTAAGAAATGCTCTGTTTTTGTTTTTTTTTAATTAAACAGTATTAATTACAATTACCCGCCTAAATGTTCGAGAAATTTCATGGAAAATATACGCTCTCCTATAGGAATCGAACATGGGAACCATTAAACAGGAAATATTTTTAAATAATTGTCAGAGTTAATGCACTTCATATTATATTGTCCTTATTTACGATAAGATCTGTTTCGTGAACAGAAATGATCTATAGAGAAAAATCAACAAAGATGTGTGTTTATAAACAGTAATTCGGGCTTTGCTAACCAGCCGCTTCTTTGTTGGTGAATGGTTAAGATCAAATGACGGTTCCCCTTAGAGTTACAGGTCCGATTCCTGTCGTAGAGCGCATATTTTCTACGAAATTTCTCGAACATTCAGGCCGATAAATATAAATAATTATATATATTTATTTTACCCCCCCCACCAGCCAAAAAAAAAACAAAAACAGAGCATTTAATTAAATAAATGTCCTCTTAAAAATAACATATAAACATAAAGAATATTAAATACTTGTCGAACTTAATCCATATCATTATATTTATATATATATATATATATATATATATATAGTATGTGTGTGAACATATTCAAATCTCTAATGCCTTAAGCGATCATCAAACCACGTATTACTTCATGATTTTTTTTTAATCAAGTAAGTTATGTACATCTAGATAAGTATTGCACATAATATAGAGCATGTCTATCTTGCTGCCTAAATAATACACAGGATATAATGTTAGAATGGCAAATATAAAAGGGCATTTTGAAAACTTCTACTTCATCCATTACAAGAAATAAGTTTACTTCTCAAAAACAAAGTCTGCATTAGCGAGACAAAATGTAATTCACAGAAAACGTTTGAACAATAGATTTTTCTTTAATTTCATCGTCATAAAAATTGTAACAAATTTCAGCTGTGTCTGTTTTATTTATTTTCAAGGTTTATGTGTCCCACATTGCTTAAGTGTTAATTTTGAAGAAATAGATAAGTGGAAATAGCTCAGTTCTATATTCCTAGTCGACAATTCATTGATCATAGCAATTGCTATACATTATCGTCTGAGAAAATTATATTCATTTCTTATTGAAACTGCATTTTTTAAATGGAAATTGTTCAATTTCTTTAAGTGTGTTGTTAAATTTGAAATCAGCATTATGTTCGAATTTTCTCGAATATTATTTTCATTTCATTAAATTTCCAGATGTTTTTTTCGTTCTGGGCTTTGTTTACATTTTATATTGAAAGACTCCTCCCTATAGCAGATACACGAAATTCAGATAGCTGGCACAGACGCATAATTCAACTCTCTCTCGTACACACACACACACACACACACACACACACACACACATATATATATATATATATATATATATATATATATATATATATATATATATATATATATATATATATATATATAAGCTCACATCTATCCATCCATATATGTTAGCTCTATCTCTGATATTGAGCGCTTTCTAATAAGTACCGCGCATATAATATATAAATAATTATACACATATATATATATATTTATTTATATTTATATACACACACTTTTCACACACACACACACACACATATATATATATATATATATATATATATATATATATATATATGCATACACATACACATATATGTCTCTTGTGTGTGTACTTCCTCAATTAACTCTATCTTTTTCCACACTAGTGCTTCTGATTTGTAATCAACTTTTTTTGTATAACAGTGATTGATATTTTATCTCGGGTTTTTTAAATATTTATGATAATTTTCATATTGGGATAAATTTTGCTTTCAAGTTCTTTTGGTTTAGCATTTATAAATAATGCAATGAGTATGCTGATAGATGTGTCATTCAGATGCTTAAAGTGAATCACGAATAATTCGTTTCGTGTAGGTTTTATTCGGAAATAATTGTTTTTATATGACACTCGTTAATGGATAAAATTGTTTTTTTTTCAGATTAGACTATTTCCAAATTACACAAACACACATATGTATGAAATAATTTAAAATATATTTATTTACATAACTGTACACGAGAAAATTAATGTCCTGTTGCAGGCAAATGTTTGATAGACAATATTATGTATGAAGCTACTGTAAAGACAGAGGATGGAACATGCATGGTAGGAAAGGGGAACGAATTGACCCTGGAAACGGAGATACCATACTGATATCATTTCAAAGGAGATATTAGCACTTCGCTGTAAAAATATGTATGGGACTATATAATAAATATAATTATTTCAAAGATTATATTAAAAGTAAAGCAAGCGGACATGCTTCAAAGGAATATGGTGAATTTCTAAGCGTAGCTAAGATGTGGCACAAGGTCAAAAGTATGGGACATCTAGTTAGGATCGAACTCCCATGTGAGTAGCAAGCGAGACAAGATTGATAACATTTGCAACACATCGAGGGGCCCTGTGTCCAGGAAGTATGGGCTGTGTCTAGAAGTGTGTTAAAACTATTTATTTCCCTGTGTAAAATGACCCTCCTCCATCCGAATTGAAATTCTGGGTTGATTGATAAATGTAAGCATAAAAATAGATAGTTCAGTCTCCTGGTTAAAAGAAATGATCTAATCATTTCCTTCGTTTAGGTGCCGATTATGAATATTACTAGTTTCACCCAATAATGTTTAAAGACGACAGTAATCGTCCTCGGTGATTACATTGCTAATTAATGAGGGCATTGTTTCTTTCTTCTAATTTTCTTGCCACAAGATCGGGTTAACATGCAATTGGCAGAATTTTACTAAAACCTGAATTATAAACCTTTTTTTACGAACGATTTTAATCATCGGTCGATATTTGACTCTATGGTAGCTCCGTCTCCAAAAACTGACCATTGTTATTAAAAACTGCGTAAAATGTATTCATTGCAACATTGTGTGTTCTTATTTATTTTGCATATTTAATCTCTCTCTCTCTCTCACTCAGTCAATCTATCTATCTATCTATCTATCTATCTATCTATGTTTATTATTTATGTCCATCTCTCTTTCTCTCTCTCTTTCTCTTTCTCTCTCTCACTCTTTCTCTCTCTCTTTCTCTCTCTATCTTTCTCTCTCTCTCTCTCTATATATATATATATATTGGAAAAAGGCACGTAATATTTAATGAAGTTTTTTATTAGATTTTCAGTGTTTATTTCTTAGAAAAATAATTTGTTGTTTTCCTATTTTCAATATATATATATATATATATATATATATATATATATATATATATATATATGTGTGTGTGTAAAATGAACATTGACGTCAACACTCAGAGGTGACAGTCTGTTTCATGCTAGATGATTGCGGCTAGCATGAAATAGCCTGATATTGAGCACTTTATACCATAAATATAGCACACTTTAAAAATATATTTCTTCATATATATATATATATATATATATGTGTGTGTGTGTGTGTGTGTGTGTGCGTGTTATTTAACTATAAGGTTTATCTATGTACTAAATTATTTAGTTCCTGCTTATTCGTACATGATTTCAGTGCTATACGCTCGTAGAATTTTTTCATGCCCAGTTTTATTTTATGTTCTTTTACCCACAATGTCCTTGCCTCCTTTTCAGTTCTCTACCAGCGATTCCCTCTTTTTCTTGACCAATTTAGCGAAAACTAATTGGTTTTCAAAAAGTGCGGCGCATTTTGAAGGTCTGCGTGCCTTTCAAAGACATTTACGGCTCTCTAAGCGAATTGAAAGTAGAAAAATTAAAAGAGTAAAATGTGAGTGATAGAGAGAGAAGAAAAGAGAGAGAGAGAGAGAGAGCGAGAGAAGCACAAAGCTAAAGAGAGAGAGAGAGGAATGAGAGAATGAATAGGATAGAATGAGACAGAAAGAGATAGAAAGAGAAAAAGCGGTCTCTGCTGGATCTCCGATACAATAATCGGTTGCGACAGACGCCTGGCGCCGGAAAAGGTTTGATTAAACTGCATGTCTTCGATAGAAAAACGATAAACCCCAGCTTTGTGCGCATGCGTCAAAATTGATTTCCCGTCCATAAAAAATTACCGATGAAGCCAGTAGGATCATGAAGGATAAAGAAAATCGAGACAGCCGCAAAGGAGACCGTTTGATATTACATTCCCACACAGAGAATCGTCCATATCTTTTGATTTGATTAGAAAAAGCAGACAAACTCCGAATGCAATAAACGAAATTAACTCGAAGGAGTAATAGGGGAAATATTTTATGGTTCTCCAGTTCCGAGTTCACGGCCTGAATTGCTCCCCTCTGTCGTTAATATCCATCGGCAAATAGACTGAACATCATATGCGTGAAGCAGTACACTAGTGCGCATGCGTGGAGTAGGATTTCTGTTTCAGAAGGAGAAGAATATTATTTGGTGTTTGTCAGTTGAAAGTAAAAGCAATAATGTTTCATTAGTTGTGATCAGCACCAGGTGAAAAAAAAATGTCAGCCCGGGCAAGTAGAAAACGATAGGGGAGAAAATTTTCGTTTTAATATGGTTTTAGTTAATACAAAGGTAACTTTAAAAACAGGATGGGGATTTTCTTTGACTCTTTATAGAAAAATAATTGTTGTCTAAGCAAAACTTAGGTTGAAACAAGGTCTCTAAATGAGGTAACACTAATTCCGCTTACACGAAGTTGGTTCACTTTGTGATGCTAGACATTTTTTTCTCATTCAAATTTTGCATCAACATAAGTCTAGTATTTGCCCGTACTTCGAGTATTCTCACCTCATTTGACCCCTGCTTCTACTACGGTAATTTTCTATGCGAAGCATAGTGGTGACACAATGTATGGAGCATCCAGTGATAATCAAAATCACTACTCATTCGTACTTGTTCTAACGAGACAGGCTACACCAAGTCTAGGTGGGCTAAATGAGTTTCTAAGCGTAACTTAGATGGGGTACATGGCTGAAAATATGGAACAACCGTTTAGGATCTAACTCACTAATTCGTAATTGTTCCAGCGAGACAAGCTTCTTAAGCATCAATATATTTTTGAAAAACTATCAAAAGGAATACATTTTTTGAAAATAAACGCAAGAAAAACATTTTTGAAAAATATAATCAATACATTTAAAAAAAAAAAATATAAGTAATAAAATATTAGGTCGGTGCAAAAATAATGACGTAATAATGTCGTTTTTTGACGTATTTTTTAACGTCAAAAAACGACATTATTACCTCATTATTTTTGCACCAACCTAATAATTTAAAAATGTAGAAGCAATACATTAAAAATTATTATCAGCAATACATTTAAAAAATACAAACAATACATTTTTTTAAAATTATTACCAGCGATATGTTTTTGGAAAAAAATATTACCAGTAATACATATTTGGAAAAAAAAAAAAAATATTACCAGCAATACATTTGACTCCCGGTAAAAAAAATACGTCAATTAAATCTGATTTACAAATTGACTTTTTACAAAGAATACATTTTCCATTCAAACGAACCTATCTTAAAAATTTTGTCAGCATTAAAAAAACAGATTGATGTTGATATGCCTAAAATAAAATAAAAACTTAATCTTTCAAAATATACACAATTTGAATGGGCAAATTAAACAATTTTAGATCCAAAGACCCATTAGTAAAAGTTTAAGGAAATGAATATGAAAGTAAAGCCGAAAGGCATATACAAAATGGTAGACTTATCGTTCACATTTTTAATTACGAGATTGTACGTAAATGAAAAAAATAAGATTTCGTTTTTTGTAATACAAAAATGAAAACTTGCACTCTAAGTAATACTTCTACACGTAACAAATTCTACGTGGATTATATTTATTTGAAAGTACCAGCATGGCCCGGCGTTGCCTGTGCTTGATTCAAAAATCGTACGACTCATACAGCAATCACTATCACTTAACTTAAAATATTTTTACCCTTACCTGCCTTTAAAGGAGTTCCCTTTCCCGTGCTGATGTTGCTACATGCATTACTGCTTGCCTATCTCCCACGGCGAATTTTTTCTAAGCTCTATACTAAACATTAAATATTTTACTAAAAATGAACTAAACAAAATGAACACAAAACGATCAGCTTTAAAAAAAGACTCATAACTGGAAAAACCGAATGAAAAAAGAATGTTAACAACAAATACTTTTTCACACCCAACCCAGTTCTGCGGAATAAGAATCAACGTTGAGTTTAAGCAAGAGAATGAGCCAATTGGAGTAAAGTGCCATGCAGATTTAAGTTTTTCCCACTTGTGACAAATGCAGCTATTGATTTTTTTTTGCATGCTAGCATGCTAGTTAACATTCGTTACCCGATCCCGTGTATGCGGGGTCTACGGGCTCGGATTTCCCCACATTAAATTTAGTCTCGTGCCACATCCTACCTCTTGGGGAGGCAGGTAAATATCGTATTATGCTGTCTAAGTAGTCCACCAGTGGTTTACCTACTTCACGCCGCTGGCGAGTATTGTATTTTGTTGATGTTATAAAGATTACCATTTCATTTCCAACTTCGGTTTTGGTCATTCCTCATTCATTAACCTTTCCTAGGTTACATGAATATTCTATTTAGTAAAACTAATGACACTAAATTTTAAGAGAGTAATATTGTAGTGATCGAGAAAGCATCTTCTGGTGAGTGTATTCCATAAATTAGATTCTGATGTATCTCGATATTTAACAGTCCACCGACGAAGAATGTATGTGGCACAAGGCCGAGTTTAACGTGGGTTTCTCCGAGCCCGTAGTCTCAGCTAAAAATATCCCCTTTGAACCCGCATGAGCGGGTTCGGGAACTGTCTACCTCCTCGTTTGAAAGGAGTATGCTCCTTATTAATGAAATACGAAGGAAATGAGGGTGAGCCAGCCCTGTCTACGTAGAGTAGCGTATCCTAGCTCTGAATGTATGTAACTGTTAGAACTAATGAAAGTAGTTCGTCTGAATTTTTCCCATCGGAATATGGATAGATTAGTGAGAGGCTAACAACGTTTCACCAGTAGGATGGGGTTTTACAGTGAAAATTCATCACTCACAAGGTTGCGTAAACCCTTTTGATCATTGCCGAGATTGCATAGTTAGAATTGGACATCTTCAGCCTAAATATAGCACGAATAATCTATATTTGGTCAGATCTGACTTTTCCAAAAATGTGCATGGCATAAGGAATCAGATACTTTCTGGAATGGTACAATCATCTGAACATGGAATACACATAATCTGGAATGAAGTCCCAATAGACGTTCAAGGTGAGGAGTCTCCTTGACAGCACAATTATTCATCATGACTGGAGAAAATTCAGTATCTGCTCGATGATGATGGTTTTGGGGGTATTGAATGTTACAATGCATATTTTTCGGCGTTGGGCTGTTAGGACTAGATAAAAGGTGAAATCGGCTGCCAGGCTATTATCTAGATCTTTGGAGGTTGACCCATAAACCATGGAATTATCTGCATATTTACTAATAATATGATATATTCAAAGAAATACAGTGGTTTCGATTAACAGATTGACTTCTTTTATATGCATTGCCACTCAGGATGTGGGTTGTAACAGCTCTACACAAGGTACTTTGTTGCTCAAAGTAGCTCTTGCCCCTTTGCTACCGCTATTTTATTGTAGACTTCAAAGTCATCATGTAGTTTAGTCTATGTTTTCATTGCTTTTTTTGCCTCCCGTATGTCCAGTGATTATTAATATCACCAAGCCTTCATTCTTAATTATGCGGCCAATAATTTTAGTTGTCTTAACTGATTGTTAGCCAGATGCTTTCCGCGTAAATATTCTTCATTCAGCCTTTTAGTTATTTCGGCAGTGGTGAACCAAAAGACTTGGAGAGTTGAGTTAAAGGGAAATAACTGAGACATCCAGAAGAGGCATGACGCGTGGAACTAGAATAATCTACCCTGGTGGACGAAATAAAGGATTCTGTTCAAAATTCCAATCACATGAAGAAGGCCGGAGCGTACAACGGCTGAAACCTTGTGAATATTGTCATGAAGATGAGGATAACAGTCCGAATGGTGTAAATGATGTAAGTAACCAGAATCTGGCTTCGGAACGATTAACAACATTGAAAAGATAGAGCTATATCTGGGGAAGTTGTGATACATAAAGATCTCACTCATGTCTGTAAAAAGCCAAGAGTAATTGATAATTTTGACAACAGTTGGAACCATGAAAAGGATGGCATTTTTTAAAACAGCTAGAAGCACTGAGGATATTCATGGTACTTGCTGTTACTTTATCTTTGCTTTTTAATCTAACATTTACTCCAAGTATGAACACTTCTTCTATGTGCCGTCTCCCTTAAGGGCGAGGGTGATCATGTTTCTACACAATTTCCTGTACTTTTGACCTCTTTATCAAAGATTTGTTTTTTTCTCTCCTCATCCGTCTTCTGCCAACCACTTACCAAAGTTGGTTAGGTAGGTGATGCGCTTCTTTCCTTTGCAGCCTTGCCTTCAATATCCTGTGAGTATCGATTTTTCTAAGCCCCATTTCTTCCTTTTTACCAGATAAATTTCAACCGTCTGTTTCTGATGCTAAGTAGAACTGCATTTTTATTTCAAGTTCCTCACATCCTCAATCCATGGTATTATCAACATCTTTCTGTAGAACCACATTACGGTTATCTCAAGTTTCCTTTTCATCTGTAATAGGATCGCACAGAAATCACTGCCATCACTACCCTTCTCTTTATTTCTAATGAAGTTTTCCCCTTTTTTAATACTTATTTTCACTTTTGGAAGGTATTTTTCACTATCCGAATGAACCTTTCTATTTCGGTGTTTACCTTTTCCGTCTTCTGTTAAAATTCTTGCGAGTATTTAAATTTAAACTTACCTGATTTTGGTGGCTCCAAATTGTATATTGATCTGTTTCCTTTTCTGGAAGCCATCCATTCCATTTTCTTACAAGTAATGCTTTATCTTTTCTTCTGAATTTCGCTTAAAATTAAGCTATTTATTTTCTGATTTATATTTTTAACTGGCCACATTGTGTTAGCGGTCTGACATTCCATACCCAAAAAGCTATTACTAAGTAAACAATAATAAAATTTCACTATTTTACAAACACTGAGAAAATTATTGGCCATCTGCCTGTTCTACCTGAGTTCCAAATGAATTTAAATAGAGACAGGCTAGGGAAATAACTGCATTGAAATGCTGGCCAAGATTAAAAGTTTCTCCATGTAAGAAAAAAGGTTTGAATACAAAAAAACACCCAGTTCTAGAAGAGGAAATGTTACTTTGCTCTGGGATGTCACCGGATATACTTATCCCGTATAGGAGGGACAGTGCCGTAATGGTTAGCGTCTTGGATTGAGGAATCACTGAGCCGAGTTCGAAATCAGGTTGGGTTCATTTCATTGATCTACGTGCTAATACCCTTGGTAAAGGTAAGATTCCATTTCTTCTTCCCGCCAGCTATGGGTAAATAGCACGACAGGCTGGGTCTTATAGCCTTGGTCAGCGACTTCTCTACGAGAAGAAAATTCTGAATTCCAACCATCCTGTAGAGATTTGTGCTCCGTTAGGCTATCCTTCCAAAGTAACACCATTGCTACTGCGGCTGCAGTACATATGGGACCCCTACGACCCTAATGACATTACGAAAATCGTTATTTGTGACCAATCACACTATACAAGCCAATAGACCAGATTTGATCATCATGTAAGCCATACGCCACCTACTGCAGCGGCAAAATCAAATGCAATAGACCAAATGCAGAAACGGTAATTGTAAGATAAATATCTTCCTGGCCAATACTATGCCTATGCCAGACAAGCTGATATAGATAAATCACATACCTAACAGTAGTTGCCTCGTGAAGGACTTCAATTTTGATCAATTTTCATAGAAATATGTTTTAATAACGCCTTTAATTAATGTGCTATGGGTTATTTGTTAAGCGTAAATTCATCTCAGGCGAAAAGAAACCATGCAAATGTCACACGCGTAAATCAGACGACTGGGTCAACAATGATGGTGAAGGTGAGATTTTTCGGCTTCAAAGTCACTGTTACCTGGAGTTGGCAAACGACAGTTTTTTTAGGTTAGAAATGAAAGATCTGCCTTCTTGATGCATAAAAATAAATTATTCAATCATTTCAACTCAATGATTACGGGTTGGAATTTCTAAATCTAATCCAAATTCTCCTTCTTCTAGAATGGTTGAAAACAAGGTTAAGTTTAATGATTCTCAATAACCGTAAATCAACAAAAGTATAAGGAATTCAAGCAAATAAAAATTTGATACAACGTTACACGGCTAAATTTCTTATTCTTTTACCTTCTCCCCAGTATTATTATTATTATTATTATTATTATTATTATTATTATTATTATTATTATTATTATTATTATTATTCAACTTGTAGTTTATCTGAGTGGTGTGAAGCCAGATTTAAAAAAATCTTGTTCCAGCTATAATTTCATTAGCAAGTAAATATTACGGGTTGTGATTTTTATTGCTACTCCGGTGCAATGAATTCAGTGTTGACCATCTCCTAGAATGGCTAACAAGCAAGGCTCGATGTTCCAGAAGAAGAGATCGACACAAACATTTTCCTAAAAATATTGTGTGAATTTGGACGCAACGGCTTCGGATGGAATTTGATTTCCCCGAGCCAACTTTCCATGTCAATAACCTCGACGTAAAGCCACATATAGGAAACTTAGGTGAAAACAAATAGTAATGTCATCGAAAGGAGCAATTAGTAAGCTCGGTAAGAAAGCCGAAAAAGAAGGAGGCGAAAAATTGCTGTTGTCTTTCTCAGCCGGAAAAACGAAGGCAGTGGCTATGTTTAAACTGTTTAATATTTCAACGCAAAGGTTAACTAAACAATCTAGGAATATTTCCGGAACGATTTTTCTAGTTACCCTGCATAGAATGGTATTCCCTTCGTAGTCAACTATGTACTGGTATTCGAATTTCAACTCCTCTCTTAAGGCTATGTGACATTATCAGGACCTTAGCTCAACTGGCATCTCCTGAATAAATATATATCTTCACATTTATAGGCTATTACGTTGATATGCCCTTGCTGAAATATTGCAAAATCCCAGCACAAACAATTAGAATTCGTTCCAGAAAATTGTCAACTTTGGGAACCTGTAATCCTCCTGCTTATCTGAATGAAATAAACTAATGAATGTTTGTTCTTGTTAACTTTTATAAGAGTCTATCATTTCCTGTCTTGGTCATGAAATCGAGAAAACTAGTCTAGTAATCGGAACTTAAATATATATATATCATTGTCTTAGACAACAAAGGCTAACGTAGCTGGTTGAACGGAGACTACATATTAAGTTATTATTTTGACGTGCGCTAGCTGATGTTTCGCAAAGTAAGTTTCAATAAAAGTTAATTACAAGGTGTTGCAGCAAAATCCGACACTTGACAAAAAGAAAACCAAATAGGCAATAAAAACAAAAGATGTATATGCAGATACCCGACAGCTTGACAACTAAGTAACGTATTTCTCTCTTTCCTCTTCCAGGATGGAATTTGAGTTCAGAGAAGCGGTAGTAGCTTCTTTTCACGTCGGGAAGAAGCTTGCGGAAGTGATGGCCTGGTTTGGGTTCAAGAAGACCATGGTCATGGACATTTGGAGGGAGTGGAAGGTGTGTGAGAACAAGGATGAGTTTACTGGCAAATGAAAGGCCCACAACATTCGTTTTCGGCCTTTAGGATGGACGAGATCGTCGTCGCCGTCAAGTAGACAGTCGACAATGATGGAAGCCAGAGCTGCTGACATAAAACAACGATCTGCCGAACGATCAAGTAGGACATTGGTTACTCCTTTACCACAAGTCTCACAATATGCTCATCACCAATGCCTTCAAGGAGATGAGGAAGGTCTATATGGCGGCTTTGCTGAACGAGGTCAAGCATGTTTCCGCCAGGATGCTGAAGTTCTTCTCTGATGAAAAGAATTTCATCCAGGATCAGACGAGCAACAAGTAGAACGACAGGTGGATCTGCAAAGACATCGAGGTTGCATAAGAATACGAAGTTTTCCTCCTCCGTCATGGTCCTTGGCGTTATCTCCAGCGAGGGAGACGCCATGCCTCCGTTCTTCTTCGCTGGCATCTACCATGAGGTGCTGAGGAGCGTGGTGAAGCCCTGGATGGACGAGATCGCCGCCCGACGCCCCTACATCTTCCCACAGGACTCCGCCCCTGCACACAAGGCAAGACAACCTAGGCGTGGCTGCTCAACAATGTTCCTCACCACTGGTAGCCGGGCTTGTGGCTGCCCTCTTCACCCGACTGCAAACCCCTTGCTTCTGGGGCGTGATCGAGGCCAAGATCAACAAACACGCCCACATCACAGTCAACTCTCTGAAGGCTGTCATCGTGGAGGCGTTCACCGCTATGGACAAGGACATGGTCGCCACAGCTTGTGACTCATTTCGAGCCCGCTTTGAGATGGTCGTCGCCGCCGGCCGCGGCAACATTGAAAAATAATGTAGTATATAACTCTAACTGTTGCTAAATAAACTGTCGGGTCTCTGCATATACAACTTTTGTTTTTGTTGCATATTTCGTTTTCTTTTTGTCAACCAAACCAATCAAAATATTTAGATTTCGACATTAAATAACCCAGAGAGGTTGATATGCCGCTAAACAAAATCAACCAAACCAAACCAAACCAATTAAAATATTTAAATTTCGGCATTAAATAACCCATAGAGGCTGATATGCTGCTAAACAAAATCAACCAAACCAAACCACTCAAAATATTTAGATTTCGGCATTAAATAACCCATAGAGGTTGATATGCCGCTCAACAAAATAAAACAAACCAAACCAATCAAAATATTTAGATTTCGGCATTAAGTTACCAATAGAGGTTGAAATGCCGATTAACATAGACTACCAACGACCATGAAATAACTCATTCATAGCAGTAATTCATATAATATCTGACAATCTCTTGAACAAACCAAGCTATATTCCAAACTATAACTTCAGCAAAACAACATAAAACACACCTATCACCTGACTAGTAATCATATTCCCACAAACATATATATGTACAAAAGCTGAGTATCATCTACCATGTATTTAGTTGTGAAAGCAGAATATCATATACATTTATTTCTTCACAGATCCTTCAAAAATCAATTTTCGACATTAAATGCCCCATAAAGAGGTTGATATACAGTCCAAGAAACATACAAAATAATCTAGCAGTGCCGACAAGAGAGTGTGCTCTCGAAGTTATCAAAACGTACTGGAAAGAAAAAAAAAACAAACAAAAAGCACACGGAATTTTCTCTTGCACAAGATTTTTTTTCTCTATCCATTATCGATTTTCGACCCTGGGTATAACAGATAAGAGTTTTCTCTTTTTATAAATGAAAATAATCTCTTCCTGAAGTTCTAAGTCTTAGACAAAATGACTGCCCATTGAAAACGATAAGAATTAAAGAAATAAAAAAAAATCAACCAGAATTTTACTTTGTTAAAAAGGCTCCCGAGAGTATGCTTCTCCGATCACTATGATTTTAACTTCTTCAAGTCTAGGTTCAACTGTTATCAATACTATATATCTCTATAATATACACTTCAAACTTCTTCCATTTTCGTCCTTATAACAACCTTATTCATTAACCCTGTAGCCTGAATGGCTCTTGGGCCTTGTATTGAGTAAAAACATTAAATCTTTGGAGATATACACTTCTGCTTCAAATATAAAAATATCGGTGTAGAATATGTTGTGTAAAAGTGTGGCTAAATGTGGAAGATTTCATTTTTTTTTTCTTATGAAAAGGATTAAATATGATATGAAAGAGGGTAATAAAAAAATCTGATCATATTATACAAGGTGGGCCCTGATGTTCGTGTAGCATAACGGTTATCAGCGCGGGAAGTGAAATCGGTATACCAAGTTCAATTTCTGGTCTAGTCCAAAGCATTCATTTTGGCATAAATACCCTTCATGGGCCCATCACTTCTGTTCCTAGTTATGGATTAAACAACGGTGCGAAATGAGCTTTTTGCCGAGACAGAAAACTGGCAACCCCATACCGTAAATGCTTCGTGTCTGCTGATTCCCATGGCAGAAACATCTCGGGTAATGAGGCCGTAGACTTGTTCTTCTCTGGTGCGTCTAATGCTTCTTAGAATGATAAAGAAGAATCTATAGATAATACTCTATCTAGCTTCTAACTTTAAAAGTTTATAATTTTAAACTAAAATCGGCTTAAAATAGTTGAAAAAAATATCAATCAAAACGCTAAGGTTAAAACTAACAAACTATAAAAAAACTGATATTGGCCCGAAGTATTAGTCAGTTAATGAAAGAATATTCGTAAAATATACAGTAAAAACAACTTTTTGTAAATTTGTCTTTATTAAATCAGTTATGCACTATTTGAAATATTCACTGAAAGAAAGAGAAAACCAAACCCGGAGAATATGGATACCAACTGACGTAATGTCCGCATCTATTTATCTGCGCACCTCGTTACCTTCAAAGATACGAAATTTAAACATCGCTGTGAGTACTTGCAAAGAAAGATCCATTCTTGTCAAAAATCTATGAAGGTAATTATCACAGTCTTATTAAATTCGTATCGTGACTGCGAAGAAAATAATTTTCTAAAAAAGGCAAACAGACAACACAATCAAAAATGGAACTGAAGCGAATCTTTGATTATTTCTTGTTGCTTTTCTTTGTATTTTCTTTTTTGTTTCCTCTTTACTTCTTTCACAGACTTTCTTTATCATTTTGATTAAATCTATTTTATTTCACTTATTTGATCTTCTATTACACACGATTAGTTCTCGTTTTCTTGGTTCACATATGTTTTTTCTTTTTCTTTCTTTTGTTTTCTTTCGTACTTTTCTTTATTTCTTTATTTCTCTATTATATTCTGCTTTTTCTTATATACTTTTATGCATCACTTTTCCTTCTCTCGTTTTGTCATTGTTTATAGATTTCTTTCTTTGTTCAGTTGTTACTTTCATTCTGTCTTTTTTTTCCTATCAACCATTTATTTATTTAAATTTACGCATTGTATTTCTGTTTTTGATTGGCGTAGAATTTTTCTCGTTCAAATATTTATCTTTGTTGATTTTGGTTATGGATATACTATCCTTTTTTCTTGTGTTTCTGTTTTCTTTCATTTTTTTCTCCAACGTTCACCCCTTCCTTTAATTGGTCTGCGTTTACTTTCTTTCTTTCTTTCTTTCTTTCTTTCTTTCTTTCTTTCTTTTGTTTGTTTGTTTCTTTTATTTCTTTCTTTGATTCTTTTTTCTTTTGTTTATTTATCTGATTTTTCTGTGTTTCTTTATTTCTTTAGCTTGTTTTTCTTTGTTTATGTGACTATTTGCTTCTTTCTTTCTTTTGTTTCTTTTTTCTTTCTTTCTTTTGTTTGTTTCTTTTTTTTTCGTTCTTTCATTTTTCTTTCTTTTTTCTTTCTTTCTTTCTTCTTTCGTTGATGCTTTTTTTAATTTGTTTATTTACTTTTGTTTCTCTCTTTCTTTCTTTGTCTCTCTATTTTTTTAGTTGGTTTCTTTGTTCATCTGTTTGCTTCTTTCTTTTTGTTATCTAGACTTGACTAAGTTTCAAATCATGGAGTCTCCATTTTATTTCAATTCAATGAATACCTATCTTTTTACTTCTCCACTTGATTAACTCATCGACTCTAACCTTCAAGGGAAATAACTCTGCTTAGTTCACGTTCTTCAACCAACGAGAAGTTGCAATCATTTTAACAGATTTAATTGTGTTATTTTTATATATTATTTCCTTGTTATCACTTTCAATCCGCCAAATTAGTAATCTTTGTGAATGTGAAACCAATTAACAACAAGTAAATAACTAAAATCAAATAAAAAAGAATCTTGCTTTTCCTGCAATTATATTCGAGTTAAATTATCTTGAAACTCTGCTTACATCAGAGTGGATAACGCGGGCCAATAGTTTATTTGGGATATTGTTTGCCTTTTGGCAACTACTCCGTAGCAGATCGATAAATTTATAGTTTTCGTCTTTTAAAACTAAATTCTTTATTTTCCGGTTCAGATGAAGCTGTCTTATATTATTTAGTGTGGACTTGACCATCACGCACAAGACCACTAGAGAATTACTTGGCTGCTTGCCGAAAATAGATTGCTAACAAGTTTATTGTTGCTAGATTACTCAAATCAATCCTCGCTAGGGGAGACATTTTAAGACTAATCCTAGCAAGGAGTTAGGAAATCTGTGTCCTTCTGTTTAACATATTAATTAACTAGCAAAACATATCCTCTCAGAGAGTAAGCGATCATAATTATCCACAGATTCCTTTTTCTTTATTGTGTGTGAATTGCTATGCACTCTCGGGAAACATAGTGGAGGGGTTATCAGTTGGTTTCTCCACAGTGTGGAATTCAGAGTTTTATGATTGGTTGCTACCCAAGGAAGTTTACTCTTCTATTTAAACTATAGCCGCGGAATTTCTTGTGTATGCTTTGTGGAGGTAGTGCTTCCCTCGAACAAGATGGTGGCTGCTGGAAGACCCTATACCTGGCAACAGGACTCTGTACTATGCCACACAAGCTAGATTACCCAGTCATGGCTGTCAGACAATTTCTGCAACAACATCACAGCTTACGCCCCGGAGGGCGACTGCCTTGATTGTGTGGCAGATTTGACCAACAAAATTCCTTGTAACACCAAAGATGAACTGAAGACAAGAATTATGTTAGCAGTCACCAAGATAGCGGAGCAGTTTCCAGCTGTAGAATTCAGAGTTTTCTTTCTCATTGATTGACTGCTTTTCAAGGAAGTTTAATTCTGCTATTTAAACTATAGCCGCGGAATTTCTTCTGCCTGTCAGGCCCATTAATTACATTGACGACCATGGTTCTCCCCAATTTCCAGTCCTATGTAACACTTAATACATTTTGTCTTTTTGTAATCTCTCCTAAACCCAGTTTTGCAATCATTTATTCATTTATGCAGGTTCGCTCGGTAGATTGGGGACGTTTTCTTCTGTGCTACTTGCCTTTAAGATTAGGGTGTATGTAAATATAAAAGTGGACACTGAGGTTATCACGGAGCGACGATAGTGTGTTTCTTGCTTTAGCGCAATCTTCAGACCGGAAGTGAGGCTCAAATATGAAACAGACTGTCGCCTCTCGATGTTAGCCTCAGTTTCCCATTACACACAAACGCGCGCGCTCACACACACACATATACACACACACACGTATATATAATGAGTATAGACGATCCTTAAAAATCCATTCAGTTATAATTTATTTCATGACTATACAAAAATACAAGAACAAATGTTCTTTCATTGAACTCTCTTCGGATTAATGTCCTACTTGGAATTATCCGAGCTGATCATCAATTGATATTTTATATATATATATATATATATATATATATATATATATATATATATATATATATATGTAAGAATTTTTTCATTTTTTCTTAAATAATATGGACTAGTTTATCTATCAATTTTATTTATTAAATGTTCCAAATTTCCGAATAAGTTGTATTGTGTTATCGGAAAATTTGCCAAAAGCCATATTAAATTTCATTTTATATTACTTCTTTCCGAATGTACTCCATTAGTTTTTAAGGATTCTTCTGTGTGTAGTTACGCAATTTTTTTTTTTAAATTTCGACATTTAATTAAAAAACAAACAGAAACAGACCCACACAAATGAGAATTTCAGTTTGACCGTTTATAACACATTAATTCACTTGAAGCTGATTCCATTGAACGTAAAAAATGCAGTAGTTAAGAGCACATACGCAACTACACACAGAATAATCATTGAAAAGTAACTGAGTAACATTCGAAAGTTCTAGCGAAAATAATATAACATAAAGGTTAATTTTAAACATTTAATAAAGAAATTGTCGATATTATTAGGTTGGTGCAAAAATAATGACGTAATAATGTCGTTTTTTGATGTATTTTTTAACGTCAAAAAACGATATTATTACGTCATTATTTTTGCACCAACCTAATATTTAACAAAAGACGTTCACATTTTAGAGAATTATTGCTGCCAAAATAAACTATTTTGTAGTAGGGATATATATATATATATATATATATATATATATATATATATAATAAAGAAACAACTTTATACAAATAATTAATTAGCATTGTTAATAGCGAAATTACTTCGCTAGCAAGATTTATGAGACATTAACTTACTATAAATTCCTTGAATAATACGATCTTCATATTTGAGTTTTTATCACACAGAAGTGATATGCCATGTACTTTCAAATTGTCATCTTCGGGTAGCAATTTTCCCCTTACACAGGTAAACACTGAGACAAAATATGTGGAACATGACGCGACGCCTTTCGTTCCTTAGTACCCCTCACCGGACTAGGCTTGTAAATCGTCCTCAGCAGAAGGTTCAATCGTAAGATATATATATAACATACAAAAAGGTGTCATCTTAATTTCAATCATCTTGACCTATCTATAAGGTCTGGTGTAAGGGTACAATTAATCTATTATTATTATTATTATTATTATTATTATTATTATTATTATTATTATTATTATTATTATTATTTCCACGAACAAATGAACTCACTTTTATTCTACTTTAAGCTATTTGCTTCTGGCCCGTACAGCTGTCAATTAACCTTGATACAAATGAATAATGACTATGTGAAAATGTGCGCTGATAACAAATTTTGTAAAATAAACATTCTTCTTCTATTTACCATTTCCCTTCAGAAGATTATCAATCATGTCTCTCTCCAGCTTCCTAACAATTGTAACCCTTACTAATTTTTATCTTCTTGCTATATCACCGAATCCCTGTTCTAACAAACATTTTAACAATTAATGCGAAGTACGTTATGCGCTTTTTCTCCTCTGTCCCTCTAGCCTTCAGTATGTCTTATGAGTGTCAAATTTTCCAAGCCCTCTTTCCTTATTATGTGCCGTAGATATTTCAGTTGTCGGCATCTGATGTGATCATAAGTGGATTTTTTACTTCCATTTTCTCTAAAACTTCATTGTTGCTCACACATTCACTCCATGGTTTTATCAGGCATCCTTCTGTAGATCTACATTTCTCTTGCTTCAGTTGTCTTTTTCATCTATGAGGAGATTGTCTAGCCTTCGCTGCCATATCTGTTATATCTTTCAGTGATTTCAACTTTGTATAAGTGAAGCGTATTTAATTATGATTATTCGTTAAGTAGATTAACTCAACCTCAGAAATAATAACTCATTTTACTCTCATTAAAAGCAATCATTAACTCTTACCCAACTGAGACGTGGAATTGAGGTAATCTAACAATAATTGTATCGTGCCTTTGTTCAATTCTATCAAAAGCTAATCAAAATAATTAATACTTAAAAGATTTGTTGAAACACTGATAAAATCACTAAAATTTTAAGCCACTGTTTCAACAATAATAGGATGCGATGGGAAAAATTTTCGCCATATTATATTTGTAATTTTGTGTAAGCACATTAATTATTTTCGATTTTATCAACTGCAAAGTATAGTAGGGTAAATTAGGCAACGTCTGTAAGAAAAAGAGTACCATGACGCAATTCACTCCGCCAGAAATTTGAAAACAGCGTACTGTACTGCTTAACATTCGCGCCGGAGATTCTAATACGAACATTTCAGGGTGTTTGGGTGTAAATCTGATGAGAGTGCAGAAGATTCAGAAAGGACTAAATGAGTCTGATGGATATTATTAAGGTATAGAAGCTCGGAAAACTAACTCTGATCCTTTTCATAAGAAATGAACTCCCGAATGTTTTGGTGAGAAACAACACGGAACATTACATTAAGTGCCTTGATCAGGTAGTGTTGACCTGGGTCAAGATGGTGGCTGCTGGAAGAACCTATGCCTGGCAACAGGACATTGCACCATGTCACACAAGCAAGAGTACCGATTCATAGCTGTCAGACAATTTCTGTGACATCCTAGCTTACGCCCTAGACTGCAACCACCTTGTTATGCGAGTGGCGCTGTTGACCAACAAAATTCTTTGTAACACCAAAGATGAACTGAAGACAAGAATTATGGCAGCATTCACCAACTTAAAGAAGTGGACCATCCAGAAAGAATTGCAGGGGATTCTGAAGTCGTCGGGAGACCGTGGTTAAAGCCGATGGTGATTTTATTGAATAAATTTACTCTTTCGTATTTACAAATATTTTGGTGTTATTTCGATAAATGTATCTGTTAAAATGAGATGTGAGTGTTATTTTCAATTTTGCGTAATTTAGACGATAATTTATACATCGCACTCTGTATTTTACGAATAATCACATCAACATTTAATTAAGAAACATCAGTGTATGTAGATCTTATATTGCGGCTTTAAACACAATTTTACGATATCTGTCTATATTTCTGAGATGAGGTATTGTAACTATTTACATAGTTCGGACTGTTGTCCTCATCTTTGTTGTCATATTCACAAACTTTCGGCTGTTGTATGCTCCGGCTTTCCTCAAGGACACATGGGTCAGTGGATAAAAGTGTTGGCTGAAGTAATACAGTGACTTGACCTAAAGAGTTGCGAGTTAAATTCCTGGTCATAGATGATGTTAACAAAATCATAGAAGTTAAAGGGAGGTAACTGAAACTGAGATATTCGGAAGGAGCGTGACAACTAGAAAAATCTACCCCGGTTGGCGAAATAAAGGGTAAGTTCGAAATTCCAATCATCCAAGAAGGACGGAGCGTACAACACACAAAACGTTGTTAATATGACAACAAAGGTGAGGACAACAAAGCGAACAATGTAAATAATTTAAACAATTGTACAAGCATTAATGAAATTTGAACATTTAAATGTACTTTTGATTTTAATTTTATTTTTACATAAATATGTAAGATTACACATTTTAATTTTTATTATAAGCTTTTTTATTAAATATTTCTAATTAAATTCAAGCATATTTCTCGGAATTACATTTTATTTCTGTTACAAGTTTTCTGTTTGCAATGTTAAAATTGGCAAGCATTTGTAGTTCTGTCTATTTTCAATTTTAAGACGGAAATATTAGCCAACCGAGGGCGGCGGGGGAGAGAGAGTAAAGCTAGTTCGGCAATGTTGAACAAAGAACCTATGAGGTCAGATTAGAGTTTCACACGGATTGAATAACAGTTCCATTTGCAAGTTCTTCTAATGCTGGTCATGATTATTGGGTAGAGATTTTGTTGCAGACCAAACAAAAAACAGAATAATAATGGAAACTTTATAAAGGCATCGGCGAAATCAATTGCAAACGTAAGATTAAGGGCTACAAACTGCAAACAAATTAACAACGGTGAGTTACAACGCGGTCATACAACAGACAACGAGTAAATAAAAAAGACTATATAATTATAAGCGTTAAACACAGGCAACACTAAGGAAATATAAGCATTTATGATAATATTCAGAAAAACAGTAGTGACAACGATGCTGTTATATAGTAACACATAACATTTTGATGATGTTAACCAATGATTAAGTTCATTTTTTACGGCATATCCACCTTTTTTTGGTTATTTAAAGCCGTAATTTTGGATTTGAAAATGTATAAGAATTTATGATATTTACAAAAACAGTAGTGACCACGATGCTGTTATATAGTAACACATAACATTATGATGATTTTAACCAATGATTGAGTTCTATTTTTACGACTTATCAACCCTTTTTTGGTTATTTAAAGTCGTAATTTTGGATTTGAAAATGTATTCTATTTTTTTGCGATCGAATATTGCATTAACAGTGTATTTAATTAAACAGTATTTTATTTAATTACCGGCCTGAATATTCGATAAATCTCATCAGAAAATAAGCGTCCTCCGACAGGATTCGAACCTGCATCCCCTATAGGAAACCGTCATTAGTTCTGACGTGCTTAAGCAAAACAAATTTTTAAAATCGATCGGATTTAGTCTATTTCATAAAATATAAAAAAAAATGTTTAATTTAAGTTATAGTACAAAACAAAGCTGATATGGATATTTCGAGAATCAGTAGAGTTGAAAAGCAATATTTCGTCTTTATTGAACCGGAAGTCCTACGTGGCCGAATCGGTTAAGCACGCTTGATTAGATTTCTTTAGTTCTATTGCAAACTCGGATTACCTGGTTACAAGCTTAATCGAAATCCGCAAGTACTACATACAAACGACTCTTCCGGCTAACAATCTAGTATATATTTTGGCTGAGAAAAAAAAAAGAAATAAATGAAATCCCAAAAGTTTAAAATAAATACAGACTCCTTTGACTTCAGCTATTCACGCATACTTCCGCATCTTTGCAAAGATAGATACGATTGTCTTCAACATTAATTAATATTCTTTTAAGTACATCGCACTTGCTTCAACCACGAGAAATATATGTTTCACTGAGTTTCAGTTGAAACAAGTAAAGAATGAAATAACAAAAAAGTAACTTTGCGTATTTGATGTACTCTGCAGTTTACCTATTAAAAACAAAGTTTCTATTTAAAGTATCATTTACAGTTACCTCTGAATATATGTCGTATATATTGCCTATCGATGTGGTTGCTGGTCTGAATATTTCATACCAATGCTAGCAATATTTCAGACAAAGATATAAACACCAGCTTCCTCTAAACACCGGTAAAAGTAACAATAAGGATAAGCAATTGGATATCTACTCACACTGATGAGCTGTGATACAGCAAAACAATCTGTCTGTAGATTACTATTTATGCTCCCAAAATAATTCGACTGAGCTCTCGGAGAGGAAGGGCTGATTTTATAAACAGTGGCTACTGTTTCTAATGCAATGCTCTTCAACAAGAATCGAGCTCTCCTAGACACTGACGTATTTCGCAACGTTAAAATTTACTTTCTGCGGTGCCGTGCGACAATAGCTTGTGGGTAGAATCTCTGACTGATGCTAGATTGAAGTAATCGGATGTCTAGTCACACTGATGAGCTATGATACAGCGAAACAGTCTTACATTAAAAGAATATATGAAGCTGCAATCGGATTGCATGGAGTTTGCAGAAAGAGTAAGTTGAGATATAGATATTTGTTTTGCTAAATATATAATTTTCCTTCGTTAGTCTGCGGATTTATTTATTTATTTAACAAACTTAACTCTTATCTATTACCTTTCATTTTTAATGACTGGATTCTTTATATTACAAAGAGATGGTACCTCATCACAAATAACGCAGCATGATAGACTAACAGACAAGAGAAAACTTGATAATCGTCAAGAGGAGACACTTGAAATGCATACGTTTTAAGAGCCAGAAATCTTTCCACAATTACCAGCAAGGTAATAATTTCTTTTTATGTGCCATGTCATTTCAAGATGTAGGCGATCATGGCTCTCCACCTCCCTCTATCTCTTGCACCTCTCAACAAGTTCCTTCCCTTTGCTAGCTACCCCAGACCACGTTCTGTCATCCGCCTGCTCAAGCACGCTAGGTATGTCTGCGTTGCTTTCGCTTGTCTCTCTTTCCCTCTATTCGACCCGAGAGTATCAGATTCTCAAGGCATCCCTTCCTCAGTATGTGTCCCAGAAACTTCAACTTCCTCTTCCTTATTTTAAGCATGAGCTTCCTCCTTAGTCTGCAACTGGCAAAAGAACAAGCAGACTTGAAAATATGGGTCGATAAGTAGACTGGAATATTATTCAGAGACTCGGACATTGACACGAAACCGAGACATGTGAAGGTAGCCTTTCAGGCGCCCAGCTGTGCACGGCCCCTGAGACTACACATGATCATGGGACTGAAGATGATGATGACGATTATGTAATGACGATGACAATACGATCACACACAAACGCAAATAAACTTTGCTTACCTTCAGGAAATAAAGCCAGGATTTTGAAACTAACGAACATATACACACTCATATACTCACACGTACCGTTTAAATTTTATTTCTTTAAAAACTGGCACCCTCACAAAGAATTCGTTTCCGACATTTTCAAACCAGAGCATTCCTACCTTTTATATGTTATATTCAAAACAGTTCTGTTTGTCTGAACTTGTTAATTAGATTTTGACTGCCATTTAATGTGAAAACTGGTTAGCCAGGATCAAATGAGTTTTCGCTAGCGCTAAATATTTTAGCCCGCTTTATTAGATTGGCTAAACATTAGGAGAGGCCAATGATATAATTTATTCAGTCGCTCGTTTCCTCTACACATCTGCCTACCTCTCACCCCTCTCACTCTCTTTTTCTGTCTAAAATATACAAAGCACTGGCTGATGTCGTTTGCTGGTTAGAGTGTAAGGCTGAATGACAAAAGGGCTTTTTACCATTACGATGAATATTTTGCAGCTGTGATATCTGTTTCTTTTTTTCCCACCCTTTCTCTCACGTACACGCATGCATTCTATCAATCTCTGCTTTCCACCGTTACTCTACTAAATATCTATTCTATAGACATAGATTATTTTTAATTTTCTGTAAAATCTTAAGGCTCTGCATATTTCATTGCGTTCTCCTTCACCTGTGCCACTCTGTAGCAGACTCAATTAAGAGTTGCGTATTATATCTATCTATCTATCTATCTATCTATCTATCTATCTATATATATATATATATATATATGTGTGTCTGTGTGTGTCTCTGTGTGTATGTATCTATGTATGTGTATGTATATATATATTGTGCATATTTAGGCAGAAATATTTCATTGATGCATGTTTCATTAAATAAAATAGACAAGTTTTATCTATTTATTTTCGCGTCTCGTATACACTAGTTAATCGTTGCTTTGAAATTTTTCATGCAACAAAAACAGACTATCATTATTGTTTCGTGTATGGGTTGATATATTGAAAAGTAATTGTCATCTTTGATAATGGCTTATGTAAG
This sequence comes from Acanthosepion lycidas, assembly GCA_963932145.1. NCBI lineage: Eukaryota > Metazoa > Mollusca > Cephalopoda > Sepiida > Sepiidae > Acanthosepion > Acanthosepion lycidas. Next base: position 24,402,785 of record OZ010572.1, read on the forward strand.
CCGAATGTTTAGATGGGATTTAAACATGTATCAATATGGTGATTTTCTTTCGTCCTCCAAGGATAATGTTATTAAGCTCATCAGACAATATGAAAGGAACTTAAAATAAAAAAAACAAAACTTTTCCTAAATTAATCTTAATTTTATTTAAATTTTCAATGAAACATTATATATATATATATATATATATATATATATATATATATATATATATATATATATATATACATATAATGTTTCATTGAAAACGACTAACAAGGAACTACGATTTACTGTTGGTTGCCGGGTCATTTAATTTAATAATTGTGAATTTGGGAAGCAATCGCTCTTTTATACAAGTTTCATCAAAGTCAGGTGACAAAGTTACTGCTATTAAGCATTTATTCAATTTTTTCTTTTGTTCATATTAGTGATTTCTTTTCTGGACATTAAATATGTAAAAACTGTCCGAATGTTCCATACGTTCGAACGCTTTAGTCTATTTTATTAGCCGTTATATGAAGGATGCTTTATTGTTTCTTTTTTTGTGTTTTTAATTGAATGTATAGACTTTTTATTTATATATCTCGAGTCATGGCAATGTCTGTTAAGTTGACTGAATTTACACTTTTCTGACTTTAGCTCAATTCAGACTCATTTAAACTGACAAGAAATACTACCAAACTTGTAGGAAATACAAGTATAATAGCCCCATCCACGTGTAAAGAAAAACAAAAAGTAATGGATAACGAAAAAGCTAGCACTCAGTCACATCACTTATGAACACGGCCACAATGTGCTGACCGTGCATAGAAAAAAATTTCCATCAATCTGAAATCATATATATATATATATATAGACGATAAAAATGAATCCCCGTACCTTGTCAGTTATCGTTGCGAAACTTTTGTGTATACACACACACACACGCACACACACACATACATACATACATGCATAAACACACACACACACACATATATATATATATATATATATATATATATATCTGTGTCTTGCTTCTAGGTTTAACTAGGTCTGCTCTACTTGACTTATTGAGCACTTTATTTAGTTATTTTGCTTACTCGTATCGCCGTTTTTTTTTTCGTTGGCCTTTGGACTTACATGCTAGACGATTATTTTCGGCTGAGATCCATGTTTCTTTGTTCTTTCTTTTTATTAATACATTTTTTCCCCTTTGGTATTGGATTGATTATTCGCAAATCAAGACACCGAAGGTTTTCCGGACGAATATAATTTCTTATATTTATAAGATTATTATTATTAGTATATATATATATATATATATATATATATATATATATATATATATATATATATATATATATATATCGATTGTTTAAAATGACGCACACACACAAATACACAAACACATATATGTGTGTTTATTTGTGTGTGCCTTTGTGTGAGTGTTTTTGTATGTGATTGTCAGTGTAAAATTCTAGGCTCCACACACTTCCCAATAATCGATATTTTAATGAACAAGAATCAGAAGAATTTTGCAATTTAGTCGTGTTCAAATTGAATTTCCTCCTCTTATATAAATACAACGATTTATTAAAGAAATTATTACGAATAAAAACTACCAGATCAAAACTCATTTGCATGTAGAAACGTTCCTATACAATACGAAGTCGTTACCTTGAGTTTACTAATTCGTAAACATATATCTTCGCAATAGGAAATAATCGAGTAGGTAGCTTGGGATGTGTTGACCTTTCTCGGTGTGGCACAGAGTTTCTGAAAAGAATTTCCCGCAAAACAATCTAATGTCAAATCCCTTGCTACAATAATGCCGCATTAGTATTACAGTACTTGTTAGCGTATACTTCATCTGATTAATACTATCCGCTGGGAGATAATTATTAAAACTTGCACAGTTACGTAGCAGGCAGTCACCTGATTAGCCTTCTTGAACTGCTGGTAAAGTCTGGGGAAATCACCCAGTTGAAAATTTAATAAAGCTTGAGAAGAGTCAGAGGAAGATTTTGTATATGCTCTCTGTTCACCTCCAGCTACTGCAGCTGACTTTATATTTGTAAATAGGAAACTAGAGAGAGCTCTTTTTATGCAAAGAGCACGTTTTTGCCTGCATAGGAATACGAGCTAGGTAGCTGAGGATGTTGCATATTTTCAACCAGTGTTAAAAAAAAAGGTCAATAAAAAAAGAAGGTTCTTGAATGATGACATGGAACGAAGGAAGGCAGACGTAACTTAGAAGACAATATAATCTTCCTAGCCACGAATTTTACAGGACTTGCTTTATTGTAAACTAAGCTTTATAAGTATCTATATGCTTGGTTGCATTGCTTAAGCATTTATTTATGAATATAGTTAAATGTGCACGCTAACTGTTTTAGGTATATACATATTTATTTTGATATATATTCATATTTGATTGTTTATGTGTGCAATTATCTGTTCTTAAGTTCATTCGCACAAGGAAAATTAAAAAATTCATGATCCTATTTGTGAATACGCATATTATATATATATATTAGGTTGGTTCAAAAATAATGACGTAATAATGTCGTTTTTTGACGTTTAAAATACGTCAAAAAACGACATTATTACGTCATTATTTTGCACCAACCTAATATATATATCTACAAGGTCTGTCTGTTTAATATTTTATTGTAATTTTCCAATTTTCGTGTAACTTGTTCATTGAGTTCGAAACTTACACACACACACACACACACACACACACACACACACATATATATATATATATATATATATATATATATATATATATGATAGCTGGCCACACGTATTCGAGGACACCCGCCTGCTAGGGTGACTAGTCAGTCCCTAATTCAGACGCTCGCTCAGGCACATTTGTGTTTGTTCAACACCCACAGAGCCCACCTGTGGTTTTGTTATGGGACCTTACCCATAATAACATTATGGACTATTCTATACGTAATAAGTACTACGCCTCAAGAGGAAGCAGGGAGTTCAGTCTGAAGTCGGGCGACCGGCTGATCGGTTTAACTCTCTGCCTTGGGGCGGGGAGGAACCCGAAGGAGGCTACCCCGAAGGGCGGAATCTCTTTCGGGGTGGTAGAACGACCCTGAACCAGTTTATGCGGGTTCAAAGGGCATATTTTTGCCGGAGCCCACGGGCTCGGAAACCCCACGTTAAACCGGCCTTGTGCCACATGATGCTCTCGTGGGTGGGTGACTAAATACAGTTCCGTCTGAAGTCTGGAGTTCAGTCTGAAGTCTGGAGTGAAGCCCGTCAGGAGTCTGTCAGTCAGTCAGTTAGTCAGAGGGAGCGAGTCAGTCAGTCGAGTCAGAGGTAGTCCAAACAGAGTCCCGTTCAGACAATTACTACAAGTCATTGGAATAGTGATACTGGTCGAGACTACATTGTTCTCCCTACTAAACCTGATTGTTCGTACTAACACTTTCTACTTCTCTCTATATATTCCTGTTTGTAATATATCTGTGTTATTCCATATCCGTGTTCCAGTTCTTCTTTATTGGTTCTACCTCGGACCATCACCGTGGTACAAGGACCTGGACCATAAGTCTGTATATATATATATATATATATATATATATATATATATACAGACTTGTAGCACCCTTTATATAATACTGCTAAACTGACCAACTTCGAGAACAGAGTGCAAAAATAACAATTGAAAAAATGGATTGAAAACTTTATATATATATATATATATATATATATATATATATATATATATATATATATGTATACGCAGGAGAGCCCGACGTTGCCCGGGGATGTAACAGTAAGAGATAGATCAAGTATCGACCATCATAAAGACTGAAAAATAAAATTGACAAAAATTATTGTTTAAGGTTGACGAACACGCATGTCTTAATTAAAAGTGACAACATAATTTGTCCGGTACTTATTAATAAACTTATAATAATTCTATTGTACATATTGAGGGATATCATTTTTTTGTTATTAATATCTATTAAATTGATCCCCCTGAATTTCTACTTAAAAATACAGTAACTGGAAAAATATACTTCGTGTCTCCAGTGTAAAAACATCATAAAAATCTTAACGACTTAAATTCTTTAACCACTTTGACAGTATGTGTATGCTATTAAATAAATTAAAACAACATCGATCTTATTACTAATGATTTAAAAGGTTTGCGATTATTTATGACCATTTGAAAATATCATATGGCTGTTGCGATCAATTTATTATCTTATGTCACTTGCTGGATTATCTGCTGCATTTCGCATATCGTTAAATTTAGGGAGACAGACGCTATCTCCAATATGTTAAGATGGCGGTGACAGCAGCATGATGAACTTTAAGAGGAACAGGCAAAATAAACTAAAAATAACAAAAATTATACAAATGATACTGACAATAAAAATTAAATTTAATGACATCTTTCCAAGTCTTGTTTTTTTTTTTTTTTTTTTGTAAACTTAATGTTAACTTGTTTCAATACTCAGCTTTTGAAGCTCGAAAGCTCTCGGGCTGAAGAGAACGACAATCATTTTGTCAGGCATCCATTGATGTTGCCGCGGACGAAGCTAATTAGATAATTTTGATGGAGGACAAAGGCAGGATGCAACCAAGACGTTCCAACATTGGTTATTAAGCTTAAGAAAGAGCGTCCGCCTTCGCCCCAGTTGAGGAGCTTCAGTTATCATTTTAAAATTTAGCAGTTCAAAGATAACGGTAGGGCTTCTTTCTTTTAGATAGCTGAAGCTTTCACTAGGAAATTAGTGAACAATAAAGGCAGAAATTGTAAAGAGAAGTAATAGTAATGAATGAATGATGAGTAGCTGTTTATTTAGAGAAAGAAAACGAAAACGGGAAGAGGATAAAAGAAACAAAGAAAGTGAAATCGGAAGAAGAAAGTGACAGAAAGAAAGAGATAAGATAAAGATAAAAAGAAATAGAGACAGGAGAAAGTGATAAGAAAGCGAGACAAAGATAGTTATAAAGAAACTTAGAAAGCTATGGAAACAAGAAGAAGTGTTGAAACCAAGAGGAATAAGTATAAATGAGAGAACATAGAGACAGAAAGAAAGCGTAAAAGAGAACGTAGGCGAAGCTGATAGAAACATGGAGAGACAAATATAGAGAAGTAGAAAGCGTGAAAGATAAATAAGGTGTGTATAAAAAGAGTACCAAAAAAAGAGCAAGTGAAATAAAGAAGATGAGAAAGAAAATAGAGGTCGAGAACGAGAAAGAGAAAGTCTGAAGTTATAGAAAGAAAGAGAGGAGAAGAAAAAGAGGACAGAAAGGAGGATAAAAAAGATAAATAGGACAGAAACAAAAGGGAAGGGGAAATCGATAGAAATGAGAAAACATGAGAGATGTAAAAAGATGTAAAGAGATGAAGAAAGAATGAGAGAAAGAGAAAGAAAAAGGTGCGACAGTAATTAACAAGGGGAGTGATGTAAATATAAGAGAAAGACGGAGAAAGCAATAGAAAAAAAGAGGAGGAGTAATGAGTGATAGAAAGAAACAAAGAAAAGGGAGGAATAGAAATACAGAGAGAATATAAAAGGTGTTGAAAGAAAACGAAATAAGAATAAAAATGTAAGAGAAACAAGAAGAGCAGAGAAAGGTTAGAGGTTAAGTGATATAAAGAGCGAGGAGAAAGAAAGCTTTAAAAGACGGAAAATCGTAATGAGAAGGCACGAAATAGAAATGAAAGGCAAAACAGAGATAAAAATTAACAGGCAGAACACACTGTCGCATATATATATATATATATATATATATATATATATATATATATATATATATTTGGTTGGATTGATGTGAGTTTGTGACCCTGGGTTTCACGCTTTTGCGATCGTCAGACAAACTGATTAATTTTTTTAAAATGTTGGGTTTATGTAGATTGCGTGTATTGGTGTTATTATGGAAGTGGGGGGTGGAACGTCGTCGTGTTGTCATCGTGCTAACGCAAACATCGCCCAATGAAGTACGCAGACACACGTACACACTTGGTCATCCGTCGGGACTCATATATATATAAACATATGTGGACAGTTTCGGATATGACATATGTATGTATACGGGTGGTGTTGTGTCTATACATACGCAATTGTATGTTAGCTCTATCTCTGATATTGAGCGCTTTCTAATAAGTACCGCGCATATAATATATAAATAATTACATATATATATATATATATATATATATATATATATATATATATATATATATTATATTCATACACACACATACATAAATACATATATATATATATATATATATATATATATATATATATATATATATATGTGTGTGTGTGTGTGTGTGTGTGTGTGCAGGAAGAAATAAATGCAGGAAAACAGAAAAGGAAATATAGTTATTAAAGGCCGCACCATACTTACGTACTGTGGCTGAAATTTACTTGATCATTTGTTCACGTGTACTTAATTAAATGACTAATGAGTGTATATATTAGTGTTTCTATGTGTGTGTTATCATCAATGCCCGTTTAATTAAAAACCGTAAACCATGAAATAATAAAATCATTTTCTTATTTATATACAAATAAGGTATTCGATAAATGTAAGTACTGTTGAAATGTTTAGCAAACGATTTCTTTTGGTAATACTTTTTGTCTACTATCAAAACCAGGAAAAAAACTAAACTTTGTCATTAATTTTTAGAAGCATGAACAAAAAAGGTGAAACTAATCAGACAAGGATGAAAAAAAGAATAAAACAGCTGTAGAAATAAGAGGAAAGGAAAGAGGACAATGGAGGTGTGTAAAAGTAGAAGAGATTCGACAGACACAGAAATAAAGGCGTAGAAATAAAAATATAAATTGAGGAAAGAGAGAGAGAGAGGAAGGAACAAAAAAAGAAAGAAGAGGAAAGAGAACCAATAAGAGAAATGGAGAGATAGAGAAATTAAAATGCAATAGTGAACGAGAAAAAAGAAACTGATTAGTGAAAAAGGGGGAAACAGAAAGACAATTAAAATGAGGCAGGTTAAAACGTAGTGTCACTGAATGATGGAACGATTATAAAATCATACAAGACTTTTGTAAAGGGTAGCAAAAATAGCAACCAAAAATAAAACAAAAAAACAAAAAAACAAAACAAAACAAAGCAAGGCAAACGTAAATAAAGGCTTGAAGAGTCTTTATCTTTATTTAAATCATTGAAATTCAAGAATAAACGAGATTGTGAGCAATTATCAAAAATGTTATTGTTTCAGTTTGCAGGATTATGATTGGTTAAAAATTATTTCTATGAAACGGAAACGTGTTTGTGCTAATAGTTACTAAATGTTTATAAAAAGCCGTTAAGAATTTAAGGTAATTTTAATTCTCCAAAGCAGATGAATTACAAAAACATTTCTCTTCATGGAAAATTCATTCATTCTATCTATCTATCTATCTATCTATCTATCTATCTATCTATCTATCTATCTATCTATCTATCTATCTATATTTGTTTGGAAGTAAAGTCTGATGATCCGCAGTTCTTTAAAAGGGCTGTGGTGAAATAATTTATTACATGGAACCTTAAAGTGGTCTGTTTTTATTTATTTATTTAAAACATAGCTGGCTGCCACGAATAGGCAGGAAGATTCTACTGGCTAGCGTGAGAGCCAACAACTGACTGACACGAATGTGAACTAGCATGCTAGTAGGAAAAATTTAAATCTGCATGGCACTTTACTCCAATTGGCTCATTCGCTTGCTTTAACTCAACGTTGATTCCGCAGAACTGGGTTTGACGTGAATAAGTATTTGTTGTTAACATTCTTTTTTCATTCGGTTTTTCCAGTTACGAGTCCTTTTTTAAAGCTGATCGTTTTGTGTTCATTTTGTTTAGTTCTTTTTTCGTGACAGATTTAATGTTTAGTATAGAGCTTAGAAAAAATTCGCATTATAGGCATGTAGCAACATCAGCACGGCAATGGGCACTCTATTAAAGGCAAGGAAGGGCAAAAATATTTTAAGTCAAGTGATAGTGATTGCTGTATGAATCCTACGACTTTTGAATCAAGCACGGGCAACGCCGAACCATGCTGCTAGTATATATATATATATATATATATATATATATATATATATATATATATATATATATATATATATATATATATATATATATATATATATATATATATATATCAGTGGTAACTAAATTTCTTAAAAAATTAAGGATATTTAAATCTCCAAATCAGTAAGTTATAGATTATATAAAAAAATATATATATATCTCTTCGTGGAATGTTCATTGGATCTATCTATCTATCTATCTATCTATCTATCTATCTATCTCAGTCCGCTGTTATTTGTCTAGTTATCTATCTACAATGTCCTCGTATAACAAAATCAGGTGAGCATATATACTATTTCAATATACTGGGTGAGTCAAAAATACTACCCGTTATATAAAAAAAAAATGGAAATCTACCTATTCGTACAAATAGTTTCAAATTTTGTATACGGCTTTTAAAATGTTGCAAACTGCCTCCTTACGTTGTTTTGTCGTACTGTTTACAGTTTTTACGGCGGCTCAAACAAAAGTTAACTAATTTGACGCATTGGAAATTGCTAGTACGCACAAATAGGAGAGGATAAAACAGTTGAAACTTTGCTGAAAAAACTGTTTTTAATGCGAAAGTTTCAAGAACAACCTAATGAAATCCAATTCTAAGATGAATCCATTCAGTTCGTATCCATTGAAGCCGTCAAGATGTTGAAGCGAAATCCACGAAGAACCATTAAGAAGATAAAAAAACAGCTGGATATTTTGGATAAGTCACTAAGGACGATTGTTGAAGAGAACTTAGTGCCAAAACTATACAGCATTCAACGACAACAGCTGCTCGCAAGTGTCTCCAAGCAAAACTGACTTGATAGAGCGAAGAACATTTTGGTGAAGATTCAGCGTCTTCACTTGGTCAGACGAGACGTTTTCCCTGTGGACGCTGTGGTCAACAAGCAAAACAATAAGTTTCCCGCCACTTTTCCGGAAAACATTCCGGTGGTATTAGAAAATATTTTACGTAATAAAAAGCAACTGCTTTCATGTTATGGGCTGCTGTTGATTCTGATGATCCAATTTGAGCTTGGTGCTCTTTGAAAAAAAAAAAAAAAAAAAATGAAAATGAATGGCAGCGTTTATCAACAAATGTTGGAGAAGACGCTGTCTTCACTAAAGTCAAAGCTCACAGACACACACACAGACAATTTGATGCAGAAATGGTGCAAGAAGCATTTCTGTGTGTATTTTGACAAATCAATTTGGCTTCCAACAAGGCCTGGCATTAATCCAACAGAATCATATTGGAGAGCGACATTTCACGTATCGCATTCATATGAAAGAAGCTCATGAGGTCGTAGTACTATCAGTTACTTCACTTGAGAAGAGACTGCAAAAAGTGGCTATTTTTAATTATCAATATATGTAAATTCTTGACAATAGATATAAAAATGAGACTCTAAACTTTCATTAACCAAAACCCCAATTCATTTATTTTATGATAAAATGAATATATAGATTTGCTTAAATATAGATTTGGTTAAAATATAGATTTGGTTAAATATTTAGTTATATAATTTATTATTTATTTATTTATTATATAATTTGCTTTTATATTTGGTTATAAAATATACTTTTGGTTAAATATTTGATTAAATATTTGGTAAAAATATAGATTTGGTTAAATCTATAAGTCGCACCCGACTGGATTTCAAAATTAGTGAATGAAACAGAAAATTATACGCATAGAAAATTCTTTGTATTAATAAAATTTCTGAAAGTTTCGTTCATATTATTGATTTCAGTTATAGCAAGTGTTACGGAATGATTTTCTTTGACCAGTGACCATAATCGGTCATTTACCAATCTCGTAATCCTCCGTGAAATTTCAGGCAATTTTGCTTGGCCAAAGAGTGTAGCTAACCTAATGCTTATAATAAACTAACACTGAAGATACATGTTTCAAAACAAGTCTCAAATTATGTATCGAAGCATAAGAATAGAATTCCTAATAACAATATACGTAATATATGAGAACGTTTGTTAGACATTTTCATTGTACATTTCCGATACTTTGAAGGAAAGTGTTTATTCTATGGCGGAAATAAGGACATTCTCCTGTGATAAATTGTTGTAGAAAGATTCTTTTATCCGTTTCGGAATCTATAATGATTTATTACTATGACATGCTGCGTTTTGTCTATATATTTAGCATCAGTACTATCTTGCCTATAGTGCAACTACGCTGAGCGGACATCAGTTACAATTTATGGATAAGAGCGCACATTCTGGCAAGTGAAGTCATTCTTAGTAATGGAACAAAGCAAGTACGCTCAAAACCTCTTCTGAAAAGTTTCTCTCTAATTTCAGCCAAAATGCTTGGTTCAAATCGCTATATTTTTTTCAAGCACTTTCCAAATGTGCTAAAGGCTAGAATCGTCTCATGACATCGATGTTATCAAGGTCACTTCACTGAAACAAATGGCCACACACACACACACACACACATATATATATATATATATATATATATATATATATAAAGGACCTCATTAATTAGCGATATATAAGGTTGAAAAATTAAATTTGAAAAAAGTTTCCTTGAAGCTTTTATTTTAAATTTATTTCAAGTAATCCAAATATTCAGGTCCATTTCAAACAGAAATTATATTGATTGGAATCGATTGTTCCTTTGCTAAAATAGCTGATTAGAGCCCACTTTTAGTAATCTTTTATTGCGATGTAATTCTGTATATTAAAAAAAAAAAACTTCCAAAATAAAATCTACTTTTCTGAAAGTGAATTAATAGAGGCATCTAATATATATCGACCTTTTATTTAGAATGAAGTGAAAGACTTAAGATTTTGGAGTCTGCTGTAATACAAGAGAAGCAGCCAATAAGGTATATTTATCCACTAGAAAGCTAGGTTAAAACTTCGTTTTAACGGCAGATTCTATCATCTAAACAGCTATATTTATGTGTTGACGTGTCCAGTATCATAGAGGATAGAGCGTATATAAAGATAAAAGTGAATATTGAAATCAAAATGCATCGGCGACAGTCTGTTTCATTCTAAACAGCAATCTTCAGGGTATGATGATTGAACTTATATATATATATATATATATATATATATATATATATATATATATATATATATACAAAAATGTTTGTTTGTTTAAATTTAATTTTCATTTGTATTATTCCAAATTTCGATAAGGTGGTGCATATTGGGATCAAAATTGTGAATAAACTGTCCGAATTCATATATATGTATATATGAAACAAATCATTGTGTTGGTTTTCTGACAACTACATCTAATTAGTTCCACACATATCCGGCTATTGCGAAAAACTCTACGAAGCAACATCAACTTCATCTTGGCACATGGAACGTACGAACTCTCCAGGACAACAACTCAGCACCAGAAAGAAAAACAGCTTTGGTCGCATTGGAGCTGAAGAAGTACAACATTGATATAGCTGCACTGAGAAAAAACTATCAATCGACTACATGAAACGAGAAAGAAAAATTAAGACATCTAACAGTTTTCCTGCTGCACTTGGATACAATACATTCTCCTGTACTCTTTGTGGTCTTTTATGCGATTCTCGAGCCAGTCTCAAAAGTCATGACCGGCATAGGCATACAAATAATTAGTTCGTGGTCGACAGGAGAATCCATCATATATATATATATATATATATATATATATATATATATATATATATATATGAAACAGGCATGCAGATAATTAGAGCTCGACGTATGTGTTCCCTACGACCACGAACTAATTATCTGCATGCCTATGTCGGGCATGACTTTATATATATATATATATATATATATATATATATATATATATATATATATAATTATTTATTTAAAAATATGTTCCAACATGCTACATAAGAGGTCTCATGTTTCAAAACAAGAGCCGAAAACTTCAATATTATTATTTAAATTAAATTGAATTAAAGTAAGCTCTGTTCCATCTTCAAGCGAATTTTTTTTTTTTTTTAATTTCGCTTGAAGATGGAACAGAGCTTACTTTAATTCAATTTAATTCAAATAATTATATTGAAGTTTTCGGCTCTTGTTTTCAAACATGAGATCTCTTATGTAGCGTGTTGGAATCATATTTTTAAATAAATAATTATATTTATGCTCTACTTTTGTATCGAGCACTATTTTTAAAAATAATAACAAAAATACTAAAGAACTTTGGATTATTTACCTAACCAGTTCTTTCCTATTTTCTATACACTTTCACACACACACACACACACATATATATGTTTTATCAGGATAGAGTAACCTTCGCGCTAACGGCACATTCTATATTGTAAGCAGCTTCATTTGCATTAATGAATCTTCCTGTTAAGAAGTTGACAACTTCATCTACGTTTCTTTCAGCATCTCCTAGTCTCAAAACAACTGCATCACATCCTTTATTAATATATTTCATTAGGTATATAATTCATGAACGAAATAAAAGGTTTAGTTCGATATTACAATCAACTGAAGAAGGTCGGAGCGTAGAACGGGCAAATGTAGTGAATATAGCAACAATAATGAGGACAACAGTCTGAACAATGTAAATAATGTAAATATGTATATGATGACTTGAAACCAACATTAATATGAACTTTAAAGAACAGTAGAATAAGAAACAATCCATTTATTATCAACTGTATAAGTTTGTCACTAATTTTAGTTTCCTTAATGAAGTGTTTTAGATAACCGTTCTGACATTGTCCATTTTTCATTCATGTTAATTGTGGGTATATCGCACTGCAAAGACCATGAACCATTTGTGCTGTGATAATCTCATATAGTTCAGGATTTAAGTTAACATCGGGTATTTCAGCACTAATTATTGCGTCAATATGCTGAGGATATATCCTGGTTTCTAGCCAAAAGAGACTTTATGCATGTAATAAGCCTCTTTTCTACCATTCACCGGTGTTAAGTGAAGACTTTTGTTTCTCCAAAGATTCCACCATTTATTTGAGTTATTGATTTGATTAATTTAATCCGTTTGATTCTTAATACACGTGCAATAATCTTTAGATCTTTAGAATCTTTTATTTTATGTAATTTTTTAAAAGGATTATTTTAAAAATTTTTTTAATTTTTTATCCGAAATCTTTTGGATATTTTATTAAGAATTCTCATTATTTTTATTCATAAATTTTTCATCAGATTGATTACCATTTACTAGGATGGGTAAGCTGTAAGTTAACATTTTTTTGAACTACATTTATGAATTAAAAAAAAAAAAAAAATTCATTATTTTCTTTGTTGAAAAATATTAGGTCTTTTTCATCTGAATTTTCACTATTGGCGTTGATGTTGATGTAAAACTATCAAAATATGCTTGAGTTTGCACAGTGTAAATAAAAAAGAAAGGTAATTCTCTAAATTAGCCGCTCAAAGGGCAAGTAATCCATGTTTGACGCAGAGGTTAATGTTTTACCTTTCTGCCTTATTTTTACTGATTTTTATTTCTTATTTTCTTGATTTAAAAAATTAGACATAATGTTTCAGACATTTTAAAATCTTATTTTTATTATTGGTTTATCTAACCGGGATCTCAAGCCTCGTTACATAATTTTGTTATTTTAAAAAAAATATTTTTATTGTTTATTTAACCGAGAAAACGGCGCATTCTTGAGTGAAGTATTTTGAAGTTAAAGGTCAAGTTCCTTTCATCGTCGAATAAAATTAAAATGTTATTTCTTCGATAATATTCACCATATTTTGAAATAATTATTATTCGATTCTACTTTTTTAAAAATTCTAAATCAGAGAGTTTGTATATTTTTGTAAATATTTTTTGGCAAATTTTATAATCACAATAATAGTTACAACCTGTACCAATACACTGTCTTATCAGCATTAAATATAGCGCTGTTTCGTGAGAGACTGGCATATAGACCTCATCAGCAAATTCAGAAGTTGCTTTCTCATTAAAGTAAGTTTGCCGAGCTGCCGCCCGTTCGTAAACGCCATTAGACTTATCCAAATCTTTCCAAAGCCCTTTCACTGTCGTCAGATTGAAAACATTCTGAAAAGTTCGTATTCGAACTTCCGGCGTGAATGCCAACCAGTACAGCATGTCGTTTCCAAATTTTTGCCGGAGTGTATTACGTCATGGTGTTCTATTTCTCACAGACGGGGCCTAACTGACCCTACTATACTGCGTAGAAGACAAAAGCAAGCAACGGGCATGCGCGAAAATAAAAGTATAAAATGGTGACAATTTGTCCATTTCGTCTTATCTGTGTGTGCTTCTTTTTCTTGGTGTCGCTACATTTGCCATATATTTTTTTTACTTTACGGATGTATATTTTTTCGTTTCCTTGCTCTGTTTCTGTAGCAGTATCACGGAACTATTTCCCTACGCATAACCAGTGTAACACCATGACGTAAGGATACTATAAAAAAACTCCTACTTACATACCCAACAGCATTGGGCCTAACACATAAACTCACTGTCTTGTTATTGTATATACCTTACTGTTAATTAAGTTTTATTAAGTTATCAGCGCCTCATTTGTAATTAGCACGATAATATAACATTTCTAACTTTATAATTTCCTGCTTCGTTTTTATATATTTCTATATATTATGCAAATTCAACCCCTTTTAAAAATTTCCGTTTGTATAAGCAATATTATATATATAATTGATGTCCAAATTCCTTTCAAAGAAACCTTTGCTTAGATGTGTTTTCATACGTGAAGTTGGCATCACGCATAGGCCACCATAGTGCCGAAACTTACAGTTATGATAAATTACACATCGCCATTACAAGCTCTGACTTCAGTTTCGAATATCCGTAAATGGTAAGCAACCAACCAACCAACCGAGAGCTTTTGATATAAATAATTCTTATATACAGTGACCTCCGGAAATGGAAAAATTAGAAGGCATAAAAGAGAAAGAAATAAAAAGAAAGGATATTGAATGTATTAGGTTGGTGCAAAAATAATGTCGTTTTCTCACATATGTTACTATGTGAGAAAACGAGATTATTTTTGCATCAACCTAATATTATTTAACCAAAATTCAGCGTCAGACATTAACACAATTTACGTTTCAATAGATTCTTCTTCTGTGGATGATTTTGGGAATCCATTTAAAAATGTAATTTCATCCTGGCTTTTCTGAAATAATCTTATTGAATATCGATTAAACAGAAAAAATTGCCGACGGTCTACCTTTTTGAAACGTCGATGAAGGCGATAGATATTAAGAAGATGTTTGCTTAGAAGGAACAGAGAAGTCAAAGTTCACCATTTTTGTTGGTGGTCTGTTATTAAGTATTTGTTCAGCTTGAAGGAGAAATAAAAGAAAGAGATGCTGAAAGAATGACTAAATAGATGAAAAAAGAGGAAACAAGTTGCGGGAATGAAAAAAATAGTGAGGGGGAATAAAATTTACAGAATTAATGTGTAACAAATTAGTAACATGGAAAAAATGAGTAAGGAAGAACGAAAGTAATATATGAAGAAAGAAAAGAAGAAAGAAAGAAATTCTAATTCACCGTCATATTCACCGTTTTCTTACATAGAAACATTCGTGATTCATTAACTGAACAGTCAGTGCTACTGTAGTTAGAAATATATAAAATGTTTCTAAAGACATTTTTTTTAGAAAACTAGCTGTTATCGCTCTTGCCAGTATTGATGGGCGTTTCTTTTCTGTCCATTTCTTTGGATTAGTGGAGAATGTCTATAGCTTCTGTCTATATATCTGACATAAGATATGATTCCTTGCATTATTTACATTATTCGGACTGTTATCCTCATTGCAATGTTCGCGACATTTCGTCTGATGTACGCTCCGGTCTTCTTCAGGTGATAGGAATTTTGAACCGAAACTTTTATTTCGCCTAACGGGAGTAGATTCGAGATTCATTGTCAGTACTACTGTAGTTAGAAATATATAAAATCTTTCTATTAAGACAATTTTTTTTATTAAGAAAAATAGGTTTCTCATGACTGCTAGCTGCTATCGCTCTTTCCAGTATTGGAAGGAATGGTTCTTTGTATTTATTTGTTTGAGTTAGTAGAGAACGTCTCCAGTTTCTGTATCTGAGGTAAGTTATTAGGATTACTTGCATTATTAGGACAGCCTCATCTTGTACGCTCCGGCTTTCTTCAGATAATTGGAATTTCGAACTGAACCGTTTATTTCGTCCACCGGGGTAGAGTATTCTAGTTCCACGTACCATGCCGCTTCCAGATGTCTCAGTTATTTCCCTTTAACTCAACTATCCAAGTTTTTTGGTTCAACACTGCTGTAGTCTGGTATTGAACTCACAACTCTTTGGGTCTAGTTACTGGATATAATCAACGTCTTTATCCACTGGGCCATTTCTTTGTTTTAGTGGAGAATGTCTACAGCTTCATTATGTTATTATTTTTTATTTAAATTATCATTTGCATTGTTTCGGTTGTTTACTGTCTTCACGTGATGTGGTTTTTACTATTTGATAGTTCTTTGCTTGTGATCCTGTAGCGCCATTCCACAAGGTTTGATAAAAAATGGTTATCTTTAGCACATACAGGCTTCGTTCGATAGAAGCCATTTTTAATAATCTAAGAAGGCCGTTGTATACAGCTGATCGTCCAAACTATGAATGGGTTGATAGATTCATTAATTTTCTACGGTTTATCAACCCATTGGAGGATTTTAAAAAATATTTTTTATATTGTAAGAATTTTTCTTTTCGAGATAATATTGATTTAGTGATGCTACTAATTAACCCATAGCTTGGATGAGAAAAGAAGGATTCATACTTTAGAGTGATATTTGTGCGTAAGGTAATATAACGAATATAACATAAATTGAAACACGACTCTCCGATTGGAAATTCTGAACTATTACTTATTACCCCAGCCGTACATCCATGTTTACAACACCTGATATAACCCAAGTCGTGACCCTTCTAAGTACTAATCAGGCAATACGTTAACTACGGTAATCGTACGGGAACTGGTGTTTCAACGTTGTGTTGGCTATACGCGCTATGTAATGAAAATAAAGGGATGAAAATGAAATAATAATAGAATGAAATAAATAAGAAAAGAGACATAAAAACTACAATTTGTGCGCATGTGTGCGTTTGTGTGCGCCTGTGTGTGCAAATATCTTTATTCATAATCATATGTGTGTAAATTTTATTTCAAACATTAGTTTTCATAAAAGACAGACACGTCAAGACATATGCTTAACATGTTTCTCTTTGTTTAAAGGTATTAAGCTAAACTATCAGCAAGGCGTAGGGTTGTTTGATAAATAAAATTTAGTCTGGCATACGGCCATCAGTAGTAATCTGCGAGACTAGCTCGTTAACCATTACCTAACTGTGACGCATTCAAAGTTGACAGTTTTGTTTATCGAATCATTACCACAAAGAAGCGACGAGCCCAATAAAAACTTTTCTGCTAAACTTTTAAAACAAACTTTTGTGTTGGAATTTCTTAGTTAACAATCTATTCATCAAAACCTTTCGTCCGTTGCTGCTGTGGTCAACCAAGCACTCACCCACAACTTGCACCATCCGTGCTCAAGTGGTCAGTAGTTGATAACACTTGTGGTTAGCGCTTGAAATGGTGACTGGTCGAGTGGTTACTGCCAGAAGCGAACAGGACTTAAGTGGTCAACACTCGAATGAACACAGTAGACCGCGGTCGGAATCTCAATCTGAAGTTTCTGGAGAATTACTAAAGACAATAGCGTCTCTCCGAATCGAAGGTACAATTAGCAGGATGACAGAGCTTAATTATATGGCATCTTGAATTGTTCACGGCGTTTTCACTGTTTATTTAGTCAAGCCTCTTCGGTAGCTTTTTGAAGCCGGGGTTCTGTTTCTGGAAGCATCTCCAGAGAAAATTTCGGATGGCGTTGGATGGCGCGAAAAGTGAGTAATGGAATTTGTATACGATTTGGATAAAAGAAGGATTATTGTGTTTGAAGGTTCAGCAGTCTCTCTCTCTCTTTCTCTCTGTCGATATATATATATATATATATATATATATATATATATATATATATATATATATATATATATATATATACATACATATATATATATATATATAAAAGTGAACATAGAAGTCAACATTTAGAGGCGACAGTCTGTTCCATGCTAGATGCAATCGTCAGGCCACTGTTCACTTTCATATTTACACACGCTTTATCTCTGATACTGAGCACTTTATCCCATCAATATAGCACATCTTAAGACTATATTTCTTCATATATATATATATATATATATATATATATATATATGTATATATGTATATATATATATATATATGTATATATATGAAGAAATATAGTTTTAAGGTGTGCTATATTTATGGGATAAAGTGCTCAACATCAGAGATAGAGCGTGTGTAAATATAAAAGTGCTAAAAAAAAAACAGGAATAATGTTAGTAGGGATTTATATGGATAAAATATTTCATTTAAAGAATCCAGAAAAATATTGCCTTGTAGGATTATCAACCTGCCTTAAAATGTAGACATGATTTATGTTTGAAAACCTGTATTTTAAATTAACCAGTGACAACATAAATTGTTTATCTCTTAAAATACGCAAAAATATATTAGTTCCATGTTAAGTTTTCTTAATATCAGAAACTTTAAACAAGAGTTATATATGAACATTTAACAACTTTAATGAACGTTCTTTTCTCCCTTGTCACTGCGTCAGTAAGCGTTAATAATCCTGTATAACTTTATAGCCATATATTTTATGACTATTTTTAATCAACAATGTATGTTGTTGAATTGTCCTATAAGAACTCCTGTCAGTTATATCCATTACAATTCGTGTTATTTTATACCATGATTGACCTGAACTCCTAAAATATTGTTTGCGGGACTGATATTGCATGAGACGTAAAATATCCTGTCCTACAAGTACCATATATATATATATATATATATATATATATATATATATATATATATATATATATATATATATATATATAATATTGTAGTTGGTCAGAACAACGTCACACCAGTAAACGGATATTTTAAAAAAGGAGATAATATAAAAAAAACAAAAAAACGGCGTATTTAATTGTTACACGACTCGGGTTTCAAGCAAAGTTTTCTTCAAGTAGTATTGGAAAAATATATATTTTGTAACGCTCCATTTCACGGTTCAGACTAAATATATACAATTCAACTCTAACTTAGTCTTAAAGTAATGAAAACATTTTTCTACTATAACCATCCCTTTTTCCATCATATTACTCTCTCCTATACTCACCTTTCCTTCCCCACCCCTCACTCTTAGAAGGCTTGGGTATACTGTGCCTGAAGCCGTGACCGCTGTTAACGACAAGAAAATTTTCAAGTCTAGACATCCCTTTAACACCTCAACTATCCTTCCCTAAACTGCTATCAACAAGCACTCCATCATATTTTTGCTTTTATCTATTTTTTTTATTTCCTATTTTTTTTTCAAACATATGAAAAAAAGGAAGTGACGTTTCACATGCAGCTTGCTTAAAAACAGAATTGTTCTTAACCATTTTGGTTCACACCAGTCGAAGTGCAATTAAATCCACCGAAACGAAGTTGCACCTTAGTAGTAAGTAAATTGCTTTTGTCTATATGAAAAAATTATAATAAATAATATATATATATATATATATATATATATATATATATATATATATATATATATATATGTGTGTGTGTGTGTGCGTGTGTGTGAACTTATTTTTATACTGATCCTTTTAAATTATGTAATCAGTTTCTTGATGTTGATATGAAATTTATTCAAGGAAGATGCCGTAGTTTGTTTTTTTTTTTTCACACAAGTAATTTCGACCATTTCTAAGATCATTTTCAGGAGTAAATTACGAAGAAAAAATGCCTTTGTAACTCCGATAAAATCAGGATTCCGTTGTGATGGTCTTTTTAAAAATACGCATTAACGCTCTCTGTTATAGTTATTTTATAATTTTGAAATTTTATCCGTTCTAGCTGTGGATTTTTTTTTTTACAAAACAATCATTTCAATATCAAGGTACTGACCGAGAATTTGAGTTGAGTTAAAAAAAAAAAAAAAAAAATTCGGAGCTCTCCTTGATGAATTTCATCTTAAAATCATGAATCCGATTAGACAACTGGAAAGATCAGTATATAAAAAAATGTCTATTATTTAATGAAACATGCTTGAATGAAGATATGCTGCATATTATATATATATATATATATATATATATATATATATATATATATATATATATATATAGATAGATAGATAGATAGATGTACACTCATATTAAGATGTAGGTTGATAATCGGGAAGGAATAAGGAACAAAATGGGACGGAGATAGAGAGAGAAAGAAAGAGGCAAAAGTTGAATTATGGTGTATTGAATATAGAGACACTTTAAAAATTGGAGATCGTTATAGATAAGGACTATCCTTTAATGCATACCTACATTTTTCGAATGAGAGAAAGCGTGCAGAAAGCTGAATTACTGAAGGAAAGAGAATAATGTAGAAAACATAGGAAGAAAGGTAAATCTGACGAGAAAAACATTAAAAACAGATTTACTCAATATAAGGCGGGTAAAAATATCCCCATCTTTTAATGAGAAGAAATATATCTTCAATTCTGAAATGAAGCGGATAGGTGTCCGAAAGTAAAATGAAAAATTCGTACGAACATGAAAAGAAAACAAAAAAAAAACAAAACAAAAAACAAAAAAAACAAAACAAAAAAAATAAAACAAAGAGTCGTGAAAGAAAAAGGAATCATTATAATCAAAAGCTCTTCAGATCAGACCTCCCACCACCCATGCCCCACCCCTCAAAAACGTAAAGAAAGGTAAAACGGAAAGTAAAAAGATCACAAATACAGTTCAGTAAATTTCTTAGAATTATTTGTGCAAAAAAAAGATTATGAATCTTGTTTAAACAATAATGACGGCGAAAAAATACATCCTTCAATTTCAACAGTGAAACCAAATAAATATGTTAGCGTGGGGTTTCTTTTCAAGTTTTTTTTCTCCGGCATTTTTAGGCAATGATATATGAGGCTTTAGACAACATCGATTGACTTTTGTAAGCGGGGTTAGAGGGCTTTGTTTCATTTTAGTATTTGTTTTATTTTCCTTCTCTAAATTTTCTCTCTTACTTTCTTGTCGATAACCATTCCATTCTTTCATGCCATCTTTATCATTTCTTCGTCTTCGTCCATTTTTTCTAGTTTCCTTAACTCACTCTTCTTTAGCGTCAGTTTTTATTTTTTATTCTTTGGCACTTTTTCTTCTGAATGCCATGTTTTACTTTACAGTTTTTCCCTATTCTTTTTACTGAATTCAAACTCTTCTTCAGTTTTGCTTTTCATCCTCTCCAATTTTACCGGCGTGGTTGCCGTTGCCACGGAGCAAGAAAACAAATACATCTGCGTTTGTGCCAAAGAATTCACAAAAGTTCACACCACATTATAAACTTTGAAATTGTAAAAAAAAAAAAATAAAAATAAAATCATGCTAAATGATTAAACAAACAACGTTGAAGTTAAATAAACTAAATAGGAAAAAAAGAAATAAACTCAATGTACAAATATTGTAATAGAGTAACGAAAAATATAATCTTGATTTTTATGGATGTGCTAAGCGACCTTTTATGTAAATGGCAGAACTGAAATTTTATTTCTTTCTCGTTGATCTTTTATTATGGAGTCGGGTCAAAACTGTGATGTTCTATTCTATAAATTAATCAACAATATATAAAATTTCTTTTAAATGAATTTAAAAGAAATAAAATACCAAATTTAAACAGAAAACAGAATGTGCAAACAGATTTCATTCTTTAAAAGTTTGTTTCCTGAAGATTTTTACATTCAGCAATAAAATCCGTCAGGGTGAAGAATTTTTTCCAAAATCATTTTATTATTTGCTCTTCATTTGTCTTTTGTTTATTTTGGAATCAGATTTTACAAATGTAGGTTTTTGTCCAATTATTTGTGGGCCAACTTGTAAAAAATCTTGACTTGTATTACGATCCATTATAGTGTAGTTTGTAAATAAATAAATAATGAAACTGTGAACTAATAAGAAAGAAGGAGAGAGAGCGAGAGAGAGAGAGAGAGAGAGAGAGAAGGAAAGGCGAAACGATAGTTGGCGACATTTCATAATGACAGAAAAAAATGTGTGTATCACGATATATATATATATATATATATATATATATATATATATATATATATATATATATATATATATATATATTACAGAATATAGTTTTAAGGTATGCTATAGTTATAAGCTAAAGTGCACAATATCAAGGATAGAGTGTATGTAAATATGAAAGTGAACATTGAAGTTAACATCAAGTTTCGACTGTCTGGCCTGACGATTGCGTATAAACATGAAACAGACTGTCGCCGCTGTGTGTTGACTAAAATGTCTACATATCCACCTATATATATATATATATATATATATATATATATATGTGTGTGTGTGTGTGTGTGTGTGTGCATTGAATGAACTATGTTTTCTGTACTTTTCTACACCTTGATTATTTTGCAACTTCCACTCTGAAAATGGGCGAACAAATCAAATTTTAATCGCGATAAAACAGCGAAATACACACACACGCGCGCGCACACACGCACACATACACACACACACGCACACAGATAAATATATATATATATATATATATATATATATATATATATATATATATATATGTGTGTGTGTGTGTGTGTGTGTGTCTAAGATTTATATATAATGTAATAGTTCAAAAGTAAGGCAGTTATTTTTCATATAGTGTTCAATATTAAAAATTATTAAAATTATATGAATATTGAATATAGACCATTGGTAATATGATAAAGTTACTTAACTTTAAATATGAATTATGAATTCTTTTTTCCCGACTTCAAAGTTTTGGGGAATTATCCATTCTTCAAAGGGAAACAACATAAAAAATTGATCTGTACAGTTAAATCACTTCATCATATATATATATATATATATATATATATATATATATATATATATATATATATATATATTGATATTGATATGTCCCGGAAAGGGAT
>OZ010572.1:24430869-24483369 GCA_963932145.1 Acanthosepion lycidas
TTCACCCTCTGTTGCTCTCGTCTTTCGGGTTTTCACGTAGCAGTAATATATGTATATACTGGATGAGTCCATTTGTGTAAAAAGGGGAGGACCCCTCAACATTTTGTGCATTCTAGGGAGAAAAAAAACCCTTCCATTTGGTATTACAAAAGGGTGATTGTTAATAAGCATGGGCAAAAGGAAACATCAACATCTTAGTAGAACACCAGGTATTATAGAAATAAAACAGATGCATACATATGTTTATATGTACGTGTGTCTGTGTGCGTGTATATTTGTGTGTGCACTAGCATCTTGCTTTCAGTATGTTTTATATTTTACTTTTCTAATATAATACTTAGTTTTCTAGTAAGACTGTCAATTGTCTTTCCGCGCATGCGTACTTGCATAGAAACAAACAGGTTTTTATAAAAGCAAATGGAAGGATTTTTCCCCACAAGGCATAATTTAATTCGAAACCTTTTAGCGGACATAGTTGTCGGCATTTCGATCTTTTCTTGACGATTTAAAAGTGGCCTCTCGAGCCCTTCGGTTCTGTTCTGAAACTGACGCGAAACACAATCATTGTAAGTTGAGGTATTGGAATTCTTCAAACGCTACTTTGTTGTATGCCACGAAAGATTGACCGCGGAGGACATCATTATTATTAACATGCAATAAGCAATTTTATATTTGTTTTAAAGAAATTGATGAGATCTGAAGTTTTACGTTTTCTTTCGACTTTCGGCCTTAAAGTTTATTTGAAAGTCAGTATTCTGTTAGAAAGGAAACTTATGAGCAGTCGATTCTGAAGAATGAGAACTTGGTAAAAGGTTGTTGCCACGGATACAAGAAAAACCTTTAAAGACACAATACATCGTTGTTAGAACCTTTGAAATTGTCCTTTAAGAGAACGAAATGCGCATATATATATATATATATATATATATATATATATATATATATATATATATATATATCTTCTGTGTAACGCATTCTGTAAGACCTCTATCTGTTACGTATATAATGCCTTACAATTTCCTTTTCTCTGATAGCCTAGGTGTAAAAAGTCTCTGACTGATGTTAAATCAGTCGAGTTTCGATCTCGTCTTGAATAGGATTGAATTGACTACTTCGGTGTGATATAACAAATCAGTCTCTCTCTGAATGACTATCCTTTCGTTTTCGGATTGACCACTATTTGAGCTGCCACTGCTTTAATGCATCGTTCTTCGCAAGAATTGAGCGATATGGCGGCCGGTATGACGTTTATATATCACGTATATAATGCGTTGAAAATCCCCTTTCTTTGCGAATAGCCTAGAATAGGAGTCTCTGCCTGAGGTTAAATAGATCCTGGCTTGAAGCAATGGGATGTCTAACCACAATGATGAGGTGTGATACAACGAAAAAGTCTGTCTGTGGATGACTATATATATATATATATATATATATATATATATATATATATATATCATACATTGAAAAAATTATATATATATATATAATGTTTGTCAGAGCTCAATGTATGATACAGAGCTAATTATAAGAATCATTTGGAAAAAAGCCTAAAAAATTTATATCGATCATATTTATCTCATCAGACCGACGATATGATATGAAATGGAAACAATGTATCACAGACAGACAGGTATACAAAAATAACAAAAAATAGAAAAATACAAGATAAAAATAGCAAAAATAAATTGACCTAGAAATGTCTTTTTTTGGGGGTTTAATTTATGAATAGATAGAACAGAAAAAAGAGTTAATATAATGTTTAAGGGAAGGTAAAGAGACAAGAAGTTTAAATTTAAAACGAAATTACACTATGTGTCAAATAATGTTCACAGAGAAAGGGGTTAAAATGGTGTCTATTTAAACAGCAACTTCATCATATAATCAACGACTTCATAATACTAATGATATAATATATATATATATATATATATATATATATATATATATATATATATATATATATATTATAAGTGATAAATAAAAACAATAATAATAAAAAATGGTAAAGATAAACCATATATATATTATGTAGGCATCTGCATCTGCATGATAATCACATACAAAATACGTCTACTGACCCATATATAAATGTGAGACAAGTACATACAAATACATATACACATGGATACATACATATGAACACATGGACACATATATGCCTGTGCACATATACAATTAAAACAAATTCATAAATGCATTACCTGCAAAGTAAATGTTTTTGTATAATTATATTAATCCGACATAATTTATTAAATATGCGCTCTCCAACAGGTGTCTAAAATCAAATATTATCTTTAATAAGATTTCTCGAATATATAGGTCGATAGGCGAAAAATACTGTTTCAGAAATAAAAGGAGCGTCTACTCAAATATGGGTATCCACTAAAGATTATATATATATATATATATATATATATATATATATATATATATATATATATATATATATATATATATATAGGCAGTATTCAACTTTGCTAGATTGACCATGCACTACGTAGCCGTAGTCTACCGACAGTTGTCCTCCCTGGGGTGGTGTGAAGACACAGATTCGAATCCTAACGGAGAGGCCATATTATTCTTTAATAATAGAAATCCAGTATTCAGGCCGGTAGACGAAAACAAATGAATATACGCTCCCGAAAAATAGTTAATTTGGTCAAGCACTGTGGGAAGAAAAGCTCAAATTTGTAAAGAGTCACTATTACTTCTGATAATGCAAGGATCTCCAACCTGGATTGAGTGCGTTAGGTCACTGGCGTGTTTATGAAAATTAAATACACAAAAATTAGACCCTCTCCCTGCCGGGCGTCGATAGCCTAGTGGTTAGAATCTCCGACCGATGCTAAACCGATCGGGTTTCGTTTCCGGCTTGAAACGATCGAACATCTAGTGACTCTGAGGAGCTGAGACACAGCAGAACAGTCTGTGGGTGACTATATATATATATATATATATATATATACCAAGCAAGTTTCGGTTAAAAGAGCCGGAAAGATCTGTCTGCTTAACATTTTTGCAATTTTCGAATAATATGTTGTGTAATGTGGTCAAATTATGGGTAAACGGCCCAAAGTTCAGTATCTGTCTATATAAGGCAACAAAGATGAGGACAATAGTCCGAATAATATAAATAATGTGCCCAAACTTTATTTATTGTAGTTGTTTTGTTCAAAAGTTGTAAGTACTTGGACAAAACAACATGATCTGTTTATTCAAATATTTTGATCACAATGCACTTTAACATACGAAGATTGGAAAAAATACTATAAAGGTTTTAACAGACAGACCTTGTCGGTTCATTTTAGTCGACTGACTTCTTTCTTCTTTCTGTGTGTGTGAGAGAGAGAGAGAGAGAGTGTGTGTGTGTGTGTGAGTGTGAGTATTTATTCGGCTTTCTCTCATCAACTGTAATAGCGGCACCAACACAAGATTTATAACCCCGTAGAATAATTTAGGAGTGACGAATCTGCTATTTGATCTCTCTACAGCAGGCGCAACACGTGCGTATCATTGTGTGTAAGCTCTCGGCAGTATTCGCTTGTCACTATAAGATCCCATATTTCTGTTTAACGGAAAAAGAGAAGTGCGTATTGTAGAAAAAGATGCACTTACATACACACGTTTGTGTGTACGCGTGTACCTGAAAACTTCTCATTTTTATATAATAATCAGTATATTTATTTAAAAAAAGAGATAGGGAGGTTTAAATAATGATTCACCGAAAATAGAGAGAAAGTAACAATGAATACAAATAAAAAAAGAAAGAAAGAAAGAAATGATAGAACAAGTTGAAATGAGAAATAAATAAATAAATAAATAAATAAATAAAATTTATCACGCAGTCGTACAAAGATTAATATCAAAGTTCTTAATCAATTGACCACCAACCGGTAATAACAAACATTTGATTCCTAGATTTGGAAGAATAATTATGATTTCTCTTTCCACTCGACTTCTTTCCTACGAAGCTGAATGAATAAAACTTTCCTCTTCGTCAACTTCGACTTGTCACGCTAAGAATGTACAACTTACTTTTAATTTTGATTCCAAACATCGCGTCTGCGTGATAGAAAACATAGCGGAGATGACAAAAAAATTGGCACTCTCATTATGAACAAAAAGATAATGCTACGAATTAAAATTATACATACGACAAAGCACAAAAAATAATGAATGTGTAAAAATTTAAAAACAAAAAGTAAAGCAAACGTGACATTATTTATCGTTTTATTTTTGCACAATTCTACTTGTGTTTTCTCATTCTATATGTCATCTTTTCGTTCCTGAAGCTCCTCTCGAGTGGGTTTCGCTGTCACGGGTGACAAATTTAATTGCATTTACTCTAATTTCCCAAAAGATGAAAATTATCGAAAAACTCAAGCAACAGCGGATAAAATATGCAGCAGCCGAAAAAAAGGCAATTTTAATATTTTTTTTTTTTTTTACTCATGGCACGGTATTATTGATACGATTACCTTTAAAAACGTTGCAAAAAAGAAATTATTTTTTTTACTGTTTCAGATTCACTCACCGCGTTCATGTTTTGGGATTCAACATGAGCTTTTTAACTGTATATGTAACCAAGATATGCAGATGACAATATGTTGATAGCAGACACAGAAAGGAAATTACGAGAACTCCTACGGAAGGTAATGAAAGAAAGCAAGAAGAAAGGCCTAAACATCAACTGCAAGAAGATAGAATGCATGGTTATTAGTAAAAGTAAAAGCCAAACATGCAAATTTCAAATTTGCAATAGCAAAGTAAAAAACAAAAATAAATAAATAAATATCTGGGAAGTATTTTAACAGAGGACGGATAGTGCGATAATGAAATCCAAAGGCGCATTGGGTTGGAGAAACATGTCTTCCAGAAGCTAAGCAAAGTATTAAGAAAGAGGAAATTTTTGTTGGAAACAAAAGAAAGAGTACTAATCTGTTACATAACATCAGTCCTCCTCTATACCAGTGAATGCTAGGCAATCTTCTCACAGATGAAGAAGAGACTTGAAAAAAGAAAAAGTAAAAATGTGGTTCTACAGAAGGGTGCTGAGAATATCATGAATTGAATATGTCACCAATGACGAAGTTTTACAGACAGTAAAAAAGAAATAGGCACTTTTACTTAACATCAGGAAAAGACAATTTGAATTTCTAGGGCACAAAATTAACAATGATTTGCATTCGAGTAATCCCAACATGATAAGAGAACAGAAAAATAAAATTAGAAAAGAAAAATACTTGATTTTCCTAAGACGTCTTTCATTTTCCATGCCAATGGCAGCTTGAACATTTCATAAATAACCTAATGACTTGAGGCAACCTAAATATGTTTCTACCGTTGAATGACGAGAATACAATAGACAGGGCAATCGAGAAATGAAGAACATTTCAGAAGAATACGAATTAAAAAAAAATTATCTGTAGCAATCAGACAGAGACAGCTTTATTTTGGGAGATACATAACGGAGAAAGAATACTTGGATACTTTAACACTAACAGGACACATCGAAAGCAAAAGTAGTTAAATAGAAATACAGAATAACCTACTTGGCAAGCATAAAGAAGAAAGTATTGCTGAAAACAAGGGTGGAGAATCATGGACGTCTATACCTTGAAGAAGTAGATCACAACTCATTTCAAAATGAAATGAAATTGCTTTTTATGTAATTGCATAAACACAAATATATGTAAATGAAAGGCTAAAAATAAGTAAAAAGCTTGTCTCGTAGGCAATTACGTGCAGTGGAAACTCTTTTCTAGTGGCCTTGCACCAGATTAAGTAACTTTTAATTCTCTTCTTCTCTTATTTTGTTGCTAATTGCATGCAGATTATTCGAACTTGGTTACTGCATGATTACATGAGACACGCTAATAATACGGCTACACGACAGTTGTCTATATTTTCCACTCAGCTTTCCAGGGTAAAAATTTTCAGAAGAAAGATTTTATGCCATTAACTGAAGTATACTCATGAAAATTCTTATGACTTTTAATTTGTGTTCCCTGGTTTGGCGACTTCGTGATTTTTTGCTCTAATATTTCCACGTTTTCTTCTTGCTATACGTATAAAGATAAAAATAACACGAAAAATTACTCTTCGAAAATATGTCGACATATTTGTCAGGGAATAGTGAAGTAACAACGCGACACTTTGGTGCCATAAAACTCGTTGATTTTTAAAGTTACAGCGATTAGACGATAAAAATGGCGCGCGTCTGAGTAATATTTACAGAAAATTGTTCATAATAAAACCCAAATTAAACTATTTTTGAAAATAGCAGTCTAAGATTAATATTAATGCTTTTATTTTAATAAGCACGCACACACAGATATCCGTTCTAAACATCAATTGTAATTGCACAATATATTGTTATCAGCAAAAATAATAGACAGCCATGCCAATTACAAATTCGAGATACAAAAATAAAGCAAGTACATATATTTAAATAACTTGGGAGTATTTTACAGACGGGGGAGAATACGACACTGAAATATAAAGGCGGGTTGGGATTGAGAATAAAGTCTTTCAAAAGCCAAATCAAGTATTAAAATTACAAAAAAAGTATTAAGATTAGAAAACAAAGTATTAGGATTAGAAAACAAAGTATTAGGATTAGAAAACAAAGTATTAAAATTAGAAAACAAAATGTTAAGTTAAGAAAACAAAGTATTAAAATGAAAAAACAATGTATTAAGATTAGAAAACAAAGTATTAGGATTAGAAAGCAAAGTATTAAAATTAGCAAACAACCTGTTAAGTTAAGAAAACAAAGTATCAAATTAGAAAACAAAGTATTAAGATTAGAAAACAAAGTATTAAGACTAGAAAACAAAGTATTAAGATTAGAAAACAAAGTATTAAGATTAGAAAACAAACTATTAAAATTAGAAAACAAAGTATTAAGATTAGAAAATAAAGGATTAAAATTAGAAAACAAATTATTACACTTAGAAAAGAATGTATTAAGATTAGAAAAAAAGTATTAAGATTAGAAAACAAAGTATTAAAATTTGAAAACAAGCTGTTAAGTTAAGAAAACAAAGTATCAAATTAGAAAACAAAGTATTAAGATTAGAAAACAAAGTATTAGGATTAGAAAGCAAAGTATTAGGATTAGAAAACAAACTGTTAAGTTAAGAAAACAAAGTATCAAATTAGAAAAAAAAAGTATTAAAATTAGAAAACAAGGTATTATGACTAGAAAACAAAGTATTAAAATTAGAAAGCAAATTATTAAGATTAGGAAACAAAGTATTAAGTCTAGAAAACAAGTATTAAAATTATAAAAAAAGTATTAAGATTAGAAAACAAACTGTTAAGTTAAGTAAACAAAGTATCAAATTAGAAAACAAAGTAATAAGATTAGAAAACAAATTATTAAGACTAGAAAACAAAGTATTAAAATTAGAAAACAAAACATTAAAATTAGAAAACAAAGTATGAAATTAGAAAACAAAGTATTAAGATTAGAAAACAAAGTATTAAGATTAGAAAACAAACTGTTAAGGTAAGAAAACAAAGTATTAAGATTAGAAAACAAAGTATTAAGATTAGAAAACAAACTGTTAAGGTAAGAAAACAAAGTATTAAGATTAGAAAGCAAAGTATTAAGATTAGAAAACAAAGTATTAAAATTAGAAAACAAAGTACTAAGACTAGAAAACAAAGTATTAAAATAAGATAACAAAGCATTAAGATTAGAAAACAAAGTATTAAAACTAGAAAACAAAGTATTAAAATTAGAAAACAAAGTATTAATATTAGAAAACAAAGTATTAAAATTAGAAAACAAAGTATTAAAATTAGAAAACATAGAATTAAGATTAGAAAACAAAGTATTAAAATTATGAAACAAACTGTTAAGTTAGGAAAACAAAGCATCAAATTAGAAAACAAAGTATTAAAATTAGAAAAAAAAGTATAAGGACTAGAAAACAAAGTATTAAAATTAGAAAACAAAGTATTAAGATTAGAAAACAAAGTATTAAAATTAGAAAACAAATTATTAAGATTAGAAAACAAAGTATTAAAATTAGAAAACAAATTATTAAGATTAGAAAACAAAGTATTAAGATTAGAAAACAAACTGTTAAGTTAAGAAAACAAAGTATCAAATTAGAAAAAAAGTATAAAGATTAGAAAACAAAGTATTAAGATTAAAAAAAAAAAGTATTAAAATTAGAAAACAAACTGTTAAGAAAACAAAGAATCAAATTAGAAAACAAAGTATTAAGATTAGAAAACAAAGTATTAAGATTAGAAAACAAACTGTTAAGTTAAGAAAACAAAGTATCAAATTAGAAAACAAAGAATTAAGATTAGAAAACAAAGTATTAAGATTAGAAAACAAAGTATTAAATTAAGAAAACAAAGTATTAAGATTAGAAAACAAAGTATTAAGATTAGAAAACAAAGTATTAAAATTAGAAAACAAAGTATTAAGATTAGAAAACAAAGTATTAAAATTAGAAAACAAAGTATTAAAATTAGAAAACAAAGTATTAAGATTAGAAAACAAAGTATTAAAATTAGAAAACATGCTGTTAAGAAAACAAATTATCAAATTAGAAAACAAAGTATTAAGATTAGAAAACAAAGTATTAAAATTAGAAAACAAAGTATTAAGATTAGAAAACAACCTGTTAAGTTAAGAAAACAAAGTATTAAATTAGAAAACAAAGTATTAAGATTAGAAAACAAAGTATTAAGATTAGAAAACAAAGTATTAAAATTAGAAAACAAAGTATTAAAATTAGAAAACAAAGTATTAAAATTAGAAAAAAAATATTAAGATTAGAAAACAAACTATTAAAATTAGAAAACAAGTTATTATGACTAGAAAACAAAGTATTAAAATTAGAAAACAAAGTATTAAAATTAGAAAACAAACTGTTAAGATAAGAAAACAAAGTATCAAATTAGAATACAAAGTATTAAGATTAGAAAACAAAGTATTAAGATTAAAAAACAAAGTATTAAAATTAGAAAACAAAGTATTAAGTTTAGAAAACAAAGTATTAAGATTAGAAAACAAAGTATTAAAATTAGAAAACAAACTTTTAAGAAAACAAAGTATCAAATTAGAAAACAAACTTTTAAGAAAACAAAGTATTAAAATTAGAAACAAAGAATAGATTACTGAATTGTTATGTAATATCGATCCACCAAGATGGTAGTGAATGCTGGACAAACTCATCAGAGATTAAGAATAGCTTGTAACATCAGAAATGTAGGCCTATAGCGGGATGCTGAGAATCCCATAGATTAAATATGTTTGCCACGACGACGTCTTAGGGAAAATAGAAAAAAAAGTGCATTTACACTGAACATCGGAAAGACAGTTGGAATTTCTAGAGTATATAATGAAGAAAGATGGCTTAGAAAATTTGACACCCCGCCCTCTAAGAAATGACCTCAAAAGAGACAGAAGAAAAACTACATCCTGACACGCTTGTTAAATGGTTGGCCAAACGGGGATTCGTACTGCTGGCAAAAAGGCAATCTTTACTAAGAGAAACAAAGGACAGGAAATTACAGAGAGCCATGATCGCACACAACCTGATGAGATACATAGAAAAAGAAAACTAGCTGGCCACTACTATATATATATATATATATATATATATATATATATATATATATATATATATATACACACACACACACACACACACACACACATATATATATATATATATATAGTAAAGGTAACACATCCCTATGTATATGATGCAAGTGAATCCAAGTAACATCAAGTATTAAAACAGATTCTCAAAAAGGGATGACGTATTTATTATTACAGAGCAAATAATTATTAAACAGTAAAATCCCAAATCCCCTCATATGGGTAATAGCCTATTTCGACAAACGGGTCAGGGGAGGGTGGAATATATTTTTCTTAAAGAAAAGAAGTTTAAAATTAAAACCGAATATTAAACTTATGACATTAATTTGGGGTTATATGAAGAATGAAATATTAATTTAAAATTAAAAGGGGAATAAAAACTTTTTCAAAAATACCTTTAAAATATATAGATAAAAGTATCTAAAGGATTAATGGAAAGAGAGTTGGGGAGATCTTAGAGTAGGTGAAAGTTTATAAATTATAAATATAGTGTAAAGTGACATAGAGGGGGAATATTGATATTACAATTCGTTATACTTTCGACATTTGAAGTGTTGAATGTTGTGGAAATATAGTAGCTAATTAAGTTTAACTTATATTATTGAAAGTTGAATTTGATTTTTGGTGACATTTTAACACTAATTCATTTCTCTGATTTAATAGTTGCCTTTGATTATTGTATTTTATTATTCTAATTTTTTCTTCTAAACATAAGTCACACCTATCTCTAAGACTTCTAAGATTACTTGTCGGCTTAGGCTCACTGCCACAATGTACGCCAACATATAATGTATATTTATAAGTTACGAAAGTGCTACCTGCATAAAATTATGAATATATTATAAAATATGTGTATATATATAATAAACTTTGAGAAAATTTTTCGATTTTTAAGAAGTAGCAGTATTAAATACGCGTATATATCCACTCATCTTTTAAAACATGTATAGAGACGATCTCAGATACGCATGTACCTACACATTTGGGATAAAACAAGAATAAATATTATCAGTATGCTCATCTATACAGAGTACACCACAAAATGTATACACACACCAGGAAAGGAAAAACTTTAATAGATATTATAATATTAAATTTATTCATGTATCACGAGATTAATACAAGGTATTTTCGGATACTACAATCACAAGAGATGCTCAAGATGACGGCTTTTAGCGTCCTAACATTTTTATTAGTACAGCGAACTATTACTTGGGCAACGTTGACCAAAGTGTCCAGAGGGATTGCTGCACATGTATTTTCATTTTCTTGTTTCAGGGCCGCCAATATTTTCTGTGATACACAACGTCATTTAGGACTTGTTGATTCTGAGGGCATGAGGGTAATACCATCAGCCGCGAAAAGACTACAGTAAACAATGTTATCGAAATCTATTAAAACTATGAAAGTCAAGTTTTTTCTTTTCTGAAGTGTGTATACATTTTTAGGCGGAGTCATTCATTCACTTCCACTCGTCTCTTTCCCTCTCCCCTCTCACTCTCTCTTTCTCTCTCTCTCTCTCTCTCTCTATCTATCTAAATATATATATATATATATATATATATATATATATGTATATATATGTCTCTCCCTCTCTCTATATATGTGTGTGTCTCTCTCTCTATATATATATATGTAGAGAGAGAGAAAGAGAGAGAGGGAGAGAGAAAGGGAGAGATAGATAGATAATGAACAGAGATAGAGAAGAAGTGTGATAGATAGATAGATAGATAGATAGATGGGTAAAGGACTAGCCGATAAAATGAAATGTAAAAGAGAGATATAAAAAGATTGTGATATGAACAGATAGATAAATATGTAAAAAAACTCGAAAATACATAAGATTAGAAAAATGTCTGAATCAATGAGGCTGTAATCGTAATCTAAACTTATATAAAAATGGAGAATAATGGAAACAAAACCTTATAAACAGATATCAAATAAAAACAAGTTATAATCAGTGTGTTGAAATAGGAATATAATTGCTCGTTATTATTTTATGACGTTGGTGAATCAGTAATAGTAATATATGTATTTTGTATAATCAAAATACAATGTCAATTATCTGTTCTCTGAAAATAATTTGCTAAAAAGGGAAAAGTGTTATGGCGTCATTTTTTCTTGATTCCATTTCTCTTATCGTCAAATTAAGTGAAAAAAAATCACGGAAGACAGTTAATGGAAGAAATTCAAGATGGTGGAAAAGTGATAGCAGCAATCGAAAACACGATCCTAATGACGGACATCTTCGCTGTACATGAGTTAATATTGAGTTTTACTCTTTTATGTTAATTAGAATATTTATACAGATCGATACGTAAACAGATATTGAGAAAACCCATATATCCGATATTCAACCGACCCCACCGAGACACACATACACACACATATATATATATATATTGTTGATTCTAATATTTGCCTATTAATCAGCAACATATATTCTTACTAAAGTAAATAAATAAACAAGTTTAAATGCCCGACTAGCAAAATGGAAAACTGGTGTGTATAATTAAGTTAATAAGCGATATAATGACGAGGTGTGGGGAAAAGACGTGAAATATCTACGTGCGAAGAATACAAATGTACGATGTCTCGAATAATTAAGTGGTTGGGATTTTAATAGTTAGATTTACCAGCAATGTGCATTACGTTTCTCCTGAGTGAAGCCCTCTAGGTGGCGCTCTCATTATCTTGAATATAAACAAAAATGGAAGGAATAGCAGACAGCTTAGGTTTCAATACACAAACGCTTGCAGCTCACACACTTAAAGCACACACACACAGCCTCACACACACACGCACAGACTTTCTCTTTCTCTCTCTCTCACACACATGTGTGTGTGTGTATGCATATATATATATATATATATATATATATATATATTGAGAGAGGGAGAGAGAAGGATACAGGGCAAAAAAGAAAGTATTTTTTTATGTATATGTAAAGGTGATGAGACAGAAAATAGTATGTAAATATATGATAGAAAGGAATAAAGCGATTGGTTGGCTCGAAGAAAAAAAATAATTAGATGCGACAGAAGAAAGGAAACCCAGTGAATAAATAAGAAGTAAAAAACGAAATAGATTAAAGATAGAACGAGAGAAATTAGAAGAGGGAAGGAAAACAGAAAGTTAAGCGTGCTAAAGAAGCCAGACAGAGCCTAGAATATGCACATACGCACGCACACACACACATACATACATACATATATTTATTAATTATTCTAATGAAAAAAATCTGGGTTCTAAGGAGATAAATTATACCCATGTCATGTCATCTTGAAGTCGTGTTTTTCTTAATAATAATTAATTTGTTCTGCTTTTACATTGAGCTCTCTGGATTATATCCACTTTAGAATTATCCATATGGATTACCAAATAATATCATTATATATATATATATATATATATATATATATATATATATATATATATATATATATATATGCACCCGTACACAAATCATACGTATATCAACCGTACAAGCCATAAGTTATATTCGCCCCGCAGATCAAGAAAATCAGCTTCACTTTCTATCTCAATATATATATATATATATATATATATATATATATATATATATATATATATATATGTATGTGTGTGTGTGTGTGTGTGTGTGTGTGTGTGCGTGTGCGCGCGCACTGGATGCGATGGGTAAATTGTAGCCATATTTATTTTTAAATTCGTGCATTGTTTTTGATTTTGTCGACTACGCATTATAATAAGAATAACTGCATGATGCAATTCACTCCCCCAGAAATTTGGAAAAGGTATGCCGTACTGTTTGCTATTTAGTCCGGAATCTCCAATACAAACATCTCAGAGTGTTTGGCTGTCAATCAGAGAACAATGAAGATAATTCGGAAAAAGTAGGATGAGTATAATGGTGATTCCGTAGGTACGGCAGTTCGGAAAACTCACTTTGATCGTTCTGCTAAGAGAAGAACACCCGAATTTATTGGTGAGGGTCTCAGACTCAACACCGATTCCTACATCAAGTACCTTGAGGGAGTTAGTGCTGCTTTTAGTCAAGAGGGTGGCTGCTAGAAAACCCTATATTTGGAAACAAGACTCTGCACTATGTCAAACAAGCAGGAGAACCCAGTCATGACCGCTAAACAATTTCTGCGACCACATCACCACTTACATCTGACCGCCTAGCTTCCCAGATTACATCCCGATTGATTATTATGTGTGGGACACAGTTGAGCGAGAAATCAACAAAACCTGCTGTAACATCAAAGATGAGCTGAAGGCAAGCATTATGGCAACATTCACTAAATTAGACACCCGGAAGCGTTGTGGAAAATTTCGAAGTCGTCTGGATGGCCGTGGTTGAAGCCAATGACGATTATATTGAACAAATTTACTCTTTTTTTTTTCAGGATATTTTTATGCAGTTTTGATAAATATATCTGTTAAAATAAGATGTTAGTGTTATTTTCAGTTTAGCGTAATTCAGAATGCCGGTGAGACAATCTACAACCCGGGTCGTTCTTCTTATATATTGAAAATAAATCTGCATATTTTATTAAGCAAATCACCCGCAAGCAATGCAAGAATGCCACTAGCGCACAAAAGGTTACAAAGAGTGAAAGGAAGTGTAAAGAGGAATGATGGGAAAAGGATAAAGAGAAGGACAGGAATCAATATCAAGACATCAGAAGATGTCGATTGACATTACATTTGAATATATGAAGGTTATAGATACCAAGGAAGCAAGTGATTGGAAGCGATTTCCACTGACGGGAGGTGCGAGATAAGAAGCTGTTTGAGTAGAAGAGATGGATACATTTGGCCATTTCAACAGTGAAAAGTTGGGACCGAGATACCAAACTAGTAGCACGTTTAAATTCATGCAATTTGGGAAACAGTGAAAGTAACTCGTCGGAAACTCAGTAACGGTTGAACTCATTATTGGCGTATTTGTGATTTGCATGCTAAGAATTAATTAACACTTTCACTGCTACTCATTTGCCCAGTGCTGTCCCCATCCGGTCAGCCATTTTTAAAGAAAATGCCAAATTTCAACCTACATATTTTATTACACAGAAAATTGGCGCCAGTTTGTTTTACAACATTCCATTTTCATGGATATACCTGGGAATGACTTACCAGATCAGTAATGGTATGATATCTTTTGAAGCATTGTCCTTTGTGGAGTGGGACTTCACACTTTTTGCAGAAGTACCTTGTTTCTGAGCGTTTTTCAGCTTTTTTGCAGACTCTGAATGGCTTGGAAGGGTACCTTTTCTTATTGGTTGGTGGAATTTCTACCAAGTCATGAGCTTTCATTCCACCAACCAGGCGATTGGCAGGATCAATTTTAGGTGCCCTTGGACATACGGTCACCGGCGCTGGGAACATCCGCATTTTCGTCAGGAATATTTTCAAATTAGATACGAAACTACCATGACGTAGAGAAAAATCGAGGCTGACTAATAATTTGCATGATAGAACAGTTAGAATTTCCCGTATTTTATGATAGATTGCGCAACGGGACACTCATACCAGCGGTATGCAAAAAAACGTAGGTTTCCGTACTTAGCCAGCTGGAGCAAGATAAGAAAAACGAAGATCTCCGTAGCTAGCAACGGAAGTGTTAATTGCAAGATGTTCACATTTTCAACATTCATATTGCATGTAATAAGGACAGACATCTCTCCATGAACAATCGTTTCCGCATTCAACTAATCATGGATTCCTGGTAGACACGAGTATTGTATGAGTGAATTGAGGGCAAATTGAAAGTCAATAAAAGTAGTTTCAGTGCTACGTTTCAGAACGATCAAACTTATTTGTCAGCAATCAGGAAACAAAATATTGGAGCAAGGCGCAGTTGGAAAAAACATGTCGAAAGGGACGATAAGAAACGAAATATCCATGAATGTAACAAGCAAAAAGAACAGAGAGTCCAATAGATAAAGGGAAAAAATAAAGTGAAAATAAGCCTACACCCAGAACAAAAGAAAACACCTGTAGAACCAGATGATTGGAAGTATTAAGAGAGAGAAAAGCAAGAAAAAAAAAGTTCACTGGAGGATTGCAAAACGGGAGAAGAATGGTGCATTTTTATTTCAGAAAGTCAAATAAAAAACGGAGAGAAAATAGTTTAAAAAAAAATTAGTTACAACTTGCCATTTTTGACTGCGCTGGAACTTGAACATGTCCAACGTGACGCCATGGTGTATGGTTAAATAACCGGCTGACTGGCTTTGATTTCTTTTTTTTTTTAAAGCTTATCAACCTGTTGCAGGTTGTTTAAAGCCAGATAATATTTTTTGGAATTTAAGTATATTTCTAAACCCTTCCCTGCTGTAGACGTGTGTATAGGTTTTTACTGAAATTGTCTTTTCAGACGCGGAGGAATAAACACGTTCAAAACGTGTTTATACGTTGATCTTGATAATTTTTATGCCATTCTGGGCATGCAGCGAGTCCATTTCTCAACTCATACGTCTGGTGGAGGTGCTAGCGATTACTTAGATACTTCAAGGTGCCTCAATTTCTGAGCTCGTCCGTCACTGCACAACCTGATGATATCCAAAGTCGGCCCGTTCTGCGAATACACTCGACACGCTATGTCACATATTTGTCCAGTTGGCAGTAGTCGAATTCACAAAGAATAACGACGAATACATTTAAAGACTCTCTGGGAAGTAGCAACAATACGAATTCCCTCTTAACCGGCTATGTTTTCTTTCGGTTAAAATGCCATCCTCCACTGGTCCTTTCCTCCCTGGCCACTGAGCAACTACTCACTCAATGATCACCTACCTACTTGTCTGACTGTTGGACCCCTTTTCTCATTGACTTCCTGCCTCTTTCAGCCTATATGGCTGGGGTTCCATTCCACTATCCATCCATTTGTATTCAGGAAGGTTTGAGACCACCCGAAAGTCATATGTGTAAACAAATCTTCAAAAACTCTACTTTTATGATTATCTAAAATTATGAATAACCTTTTACGTTTGCCAATTCAAAGTCAAGCTGGAGACAGAATTCCCGAAAAAATGACACATAAGTTGACTCATAAATGGTTGGAGACGAATTTCTTAAGAAACTCAGATTAAATGTACTTAAAAGGAAAAGGAATTTATCTAATTATCTAAGGATGTATAAGAAATTGTATTGTCACACTATATTAAAACAAATATATATGAGTTAAGGATAATAGTGATTTCTGATGACAGTAATACTAATTAAACCAGCGATGGTGGTAGAATAGGTGAATTCATACTTTATCCAAAGGTATTTGCGCTTAAGGACCATAGCATTAGATATTACCTTTGACAAAGTGTGACTCAAAGTATATGAGCTCAAGCCCTTTAGAGTCTTCTCAATAAAAAAGATCATCCTAACAGTAGTCCCTGAAGGTAGTTGTTAGTGGCCAGTCTTCTGAGATCCTTATAATCAACGAAGGCGTTCTTCAGGGATAACTTCTCGGACCAAACCTTTTTTTACTGTATATAAATGATCCGCTTAAAAGTACACTCCGATGATTTGAGAATATCTATGCTGATAATACAACGGTATATGGGTGCACCTCCAAAATTCTAGATGACCAGAGATTTTCAGCTGATCATTTTTCCGATCTGACTGTAACCTCTCAGTGGAGGAAAAACTAACTTTTTTTACTCTCTGTACTTCGAAAACCAAACAATATACATTCCATCAGCGACTGTCGGACAAGTCACAATGAATGGATGTTCTCCTCAGG
This sequence comes from Acanthosepion lycidas, assembly GCA_963932145.1. Taxonomy (NCBI): domain Eukaryota; kingdom Metazoa; phylum Mollusca; class Cephalopoda; order Sepiida; family Sepiidae; genus Acanthosepion; species Acanthosepion lycidas. Next base: position 24,448,227 of record OZ010572.1, read on the forward strand.
GAGGCCCTGTGCCCTGAGCGACTATTCGGCCTTAAACTCAACCGAGACCTCAAGTTGAACAGCGTACATATGATTCATTGGTAGATTGGTTTGGTTTATTTTGTTTTACGGCATATCAACCTCAATGGGTTATTTAATGCCGACAAAAATTTTATTGCTAGTAATATTTTGTTTTGTCAAAAATCTGTTCTGGTAATATATTTCCTTCAAAATTGTATTGCTGATAATAATTTTTAAAAACAAAATTATTGCTGGTAATAGTTAACTGTTTGCCCATAGCTGGGACAGGTGCTCCCACCCAGGGTCAGGGTGGACCAGGGAACACCAGCAATTAAGAGGTGGTTCCACGCTCCTCAAAACCTCCTGATCAGAGGTCGTGTTGCTGGACGTAGTTTAACGTCTTACCCAAGACGTGGATCTACTTTAATATCTTATCCAGGACGCGGATGTAGTTTAACGTCTTATCCAGGACGGTCATCGTTAGAGATGCGGGAAAATATGGTCGGTTCCCTGTACCGCTCCAGTAAGTAGCTATCTCCTCGTGCTATACCCTTCCTTTACAAGAGCCAGATCAAAGATAAAACGGTGTACTGTGGTCATATTTGAAAAGGAGCTGCATAGTCTTTTCTGTCCAGTCAAAAGCATTTTCACGTCCTTGTGGCTAACAAAATATTTTTCACACTACAACTCTTCTATGCAAAAAATTGAATACCACGATCCTGATTGGAATTGGGATTCAGCTCTCCGTTTTCAAATTGCGAGCAGTTATTCATCACACCACGCGCACATTAAAGCTTACAGCCGTTGCTATCCTGAAGCGGTCACTCATCTAGATACTAAGCAAGCTCGACGTTGCTTAACTTCGGTAATCGTAGCTGATGTTTCAACTAGATCGTACCGGAAATAGCTTTTTATCAAATGTTTATAAACGAAACTTTTATTAATTTTTGCTCATATCAAATGTTTGATATACACTTCAAGATACTGTCTATTGTGGCAAAAAATATTTTATTTTTGTTTTTGCTTTTTAGTATAAAATGGCTTCTGCAACATTGAGTCTCTTCTTCAATTGTGTGTTATTTATAGTATTTTTGTATTATCTACATATGTATAGTGTGTGAAAAGATGAAGGAAGAGATCAGTAGATGAAATAACGGAGAAATACAATGAAACTGACGCCATCAGTTAAAAGAATAGAGAAGTATTTGGAATGAGAGGAAGTTGTAGAGAAGGAGTAAGACGGTGAAACAAGAAAAGAACTGTCACTGAAGAAATAGAAAACAAGTTGGAGTATTTTTACTTAACTGTTCGAAAAAAAATAGATGAAGGAAAATGTGAATAGGAGAAAAACATATGAATGAGGATATATTGAATGATGTGATGGAAGACAATTTTGAATTGGGAAGTCATTCAAAATAAAGACAGAGGAAGAACACGAAAAGTGAAGTGACATACAAAGTCAATCCAGGTTAAGGTGATGATAAAACAATTTGGGAAATGATGAAGAAAATGAATCTAGAAGCAGAAGATACGACAAAGGGAGATAAAACATAAAGTAATTGAAAATCAAAATAGGATTGACACAAAATAAAGTTAGAAAATTCACATTCACGAAAGAAAACAGAAATAAATAATAAAGAATATTAATTTAATATACACTACTTTAAACGTTATTATGCAGGCCAGTGTTTTCACAATAATATTGTTATTAACTAACCCCGATATTAGGTACATTTTAAGGAGATATATAGCTGGATTTATGAGCCACTGTCATTCACACAACCAATGAATGCAGTGTTGTGAGGGATTTTGAGTGAAGGTCTGGACATGTCAGTGATGGTCATACTATATATATATATATATATATATATATATATATATATATATATATATATATAATAAAAATGTTAACTAACAACACTATAAACATAAAAAAATCTGCATTCAAATCCACAATTATTCACTGTGAATAGCCCCGAGAATAATTCGAAACGCAACATTTACCGCCCACCAAAACAACCGTTAGAATATTACAACAGACTACCCACAATGCGATACAATAGTCTACCCACAGTGCAACGCAAAAGACTACCCACAATGCAACACAATAGACTACCCACAATGCAACGCAAAGGACTACCCACAATGCAACACAATAGACTACCCACAATGCAAATCAATAGACTACCTACAATGTAACACAATAGACTACCCACAATGCTTCACTGACCCTTTTAAGGAATCCCTCGATTAGTGCGTCTAATATGTACATCGGTAACTTTAAAATATAAATTGTCAATTACGATGGTTAAATTGAATAATGTTTTACCGGAATAATCGTGCATTATGTATGCACTAATGGAATTTTGGCATATACAAATTTTAGCGCACTAATCGAAAACGCAACGTACATGGGCTGAGGATTGCGTTTAGCATTAAAAAGACTGTCGCCACTGGGTGTTGAGTTCAATGTCCACTTTTATATTCACACACACACATACATACATATATATCTTGTGGAAATGATGACAAATTTGAGTCGTGACGCATTTCGTCCTTTAAGACTTCATCGGATATGTATACAGGGTGTGTATCAAAATACTTTTGCATACTTTGGAGCGGATGAATAAATTATCGTTTAATATTATGCAAAAATGAGAGTAACAATGACATCTCCTTTAAACAGATATATTTACGAAAATTACACAAAAATATCATGACAATTTATTCAATAAAATCCTCATTGGATTCAACCACGGCCTCAAGACGACTCCGCAATCTCCTGCAGATCTTTTGCAGGGTTAGCTTGTTTATGTTGATGAATGCTGCCATAATTCTTGCCTTAAGTTCATCTTTGGTGTTATAAAAAGTCTCGTTGGCCTGTTATTAGTTATAGGCATCTACGCATATTTGTGGAGTTTTCATAGTTTATTTTGTTCAGGTCAGGTTTCAAATGCTTTATGTATATAGCGTCAAGGATTTTTAGTTTTTGTTTATTGTTTTAATTAGTATGCATTTGATTACGATATTGGAGATTAATATCTCTAGGATTAGTTGAAGCAGTATTATGTTCTATTTGCTTAATATTGACACTTCTGAGAAAGCATCTTATTTGTTCATCAATTATATTGTTTGGAAAGCTATTATTAATAAATTTTTATTTTATATTCTTCAGTTCACTGTAGAAAATCTGTTTTGTGGATGAATTAGTTTCTGCACGATGTATTAGATTTAGATATGGACATTCGCTCTTGTAGTTAATACAGATGAAATACTTCAACTTCAAAGACGTTTCCAAAATAATTCTATCCTTAAATTCATGTATGAACTCAATACTACTAATAAAATTCTCTTCCTTGACATATTGATAATCACAAATAAATAAAAAATTACTATTTCGCCATATAAAAAACCTACCATCATAACTTGGTGTACACTTAACTAATCGCTAAAATAGATAATGTTCTTTCGTTGACTTAGTTGGTGTGTTGTTGTTTTTGAGGATAAGGTTATCTATCTTACATTTTTTATAATAGATAATTAATTTGATTTTTTTATTCGGGTCGATTGGGGTAGTGTATGTATTTATAATATTTCTAAGTGAAGATTCGTCTTGTTTGTAGTTAATGTGCATTTAGTTTTTGTAAAAAAATATTTATGTAATTTTTGACTATATGTTCACTTTTGTTGTTATTTAGTTTGGGGAGAAATAGACTAATTTGGAGGTCTATAAGGTGGTTAGGGAAGCCATTGTTAATTAGTGTGTGTCTTACATTATTGAGTCCTTTAAGGAAGAGTAGTCGAGAGGATGAATTCTCATGTGCTCTTTTTAGGAAGCTTTTTTATTACATTCGACAGTTTCTACATACTCTGTGTCCAAAAATGAAAGGTCTTCTGCGAATACAAGAAAAATTAATTAAAAAGCTTAACCGTAGTACCTTTTCACTCGTTTTTAATGAAACATGTATAAATGAAGGGTTGCTGTCTAAATACACAATATATATATATATATATATATATATATATATATATATATATATGGTACGACAAAAGTAACACACTTTTTTATTTATTAACTTCGATTGAATAAAAATTAAATTATAGTCATTCAAAAAATGATAAATATTGTCGCACTAAAACAGCATGGTTTGTTGTGTTTAACAAACTCTTCATCGCCAACAAATACGAGACCCCATATATCAAGCCAGATACCACACGGGGGGCATTTAAACTTAATTGCAACAAGCAAGTCCCTCAAATTCCAAGTATCCTCACTTTGTGCTTGCCCAGACAATACCACATATCAAACATGAATAACGAAAGAAAATATATTTATTCAAAAATATAAACAACGTCTGAACAAATTCTACTCGGGCACATTTTCCCAGGTTTTATCTACACACAGACATCAAAACCCACATAACATCTTTGTACATTTTACTAATGAAATTATTATTATTATTGTTGCTTTTATTATAATCATTAATATTAATGTGAAAAACCGGCTACTGAGTGAACATTACCACATTTATGTACACATAGACATTCATATAAATTTTTGTTTATTATTAAAAGTATTTACACGCACTTATATATATATATAAAAAAAAAATTATAATTCCAACACACACATATAAAGACATTTTTATGCTTATACATTTTTTTTATAGATACAAGTATTAAGTAAATGCTACGTTTATAATAAACAGCATTAGTAACATTTGCCGGCCTGAATGTCCGAGAAATTTTCATAGAGAATATGCGTCCTCCGACAGAAATCGAACCTGTATCCTATACGGAACCATCATATAGCATGACGTGCTTTTACCGATTTCGCCACAGAGGAACGTTTCGGTTGGCAAAGTCGATTTTACTATTTTTAAACAACAATTTTCAATGGTTTTCTCACGTACATTCATAGCTGCTCGATGCGTATCCAAATGTAAACAAATGACGTCACACTTTATAAAGTGGATAAAGTCCGACAATTATTTTAAGATATTTTTATATAATTATATAATTAATTCATATATATATATATATATATGTATGTATATAAGAAAAAAATAAATATGATGTGATAAGAACAAATGGAGTATAATTGCACTGTCTTAAATATATAGAAAATAATATATATATATATATATATATATATATATATATATATATATATATATATATATGCCACACGGGTAAGAATATACCCGAAAGTAGGTGAAATGCAACTGGTGTCTTTAAGAATATATATTTAGAGTAACTTTATGGGTTTCACAATTTTATGATTTTCAAAATTATTATTGACACTGACAGACATGTGTCTATGCCACGACACGTCTCGTATTTAAATGGATTTGGAGAATTATTTCTTTGCTATGTGTCTAAATGCAATCTGATTTGTTTATTTTGATCATGCGATCACGCACTGTCATTTTATACGCCAAAAATTGATGATCATAAAATCGGGAGTGTCATAATTTAGTGAGCGTGTCCAATGACAGTAAAGTATTAAATAACTCATGACAACAAAGTGTTAAGTAGTTCAAGTGTCACAAATTCTATTTTAGTGGACCTCATTCGCAAACTGTTCAATATACAAGGAATTATATATATATATATATATATATATATATATATATATATATATATATATATATATGTTGGTCACAACACAAACTCGCTTTCACGACGCTTGACTCTACATTTGAATGACAACTCTAACATTTTTAGGCATTTAAAACAACATGCCTGGCAGCATACACAGTTCCGGAAAATCCTCGTTGAAAACACAACCATAGTTAAACATGAAAATCATAAAACACAAACTAAAATTTCTTGAAACAGTTGAAACAATAAACTATGAAAACTCCACAAATATTCTTAAATGCCTATAATTGATAACAGAAGCCATGTATTTATAGCAACGGCTTCCCATACTTAACACTTGTCGTTTTCACTCTCGCGTGGTCATGTGTGACGTCAGGAGTTGCAGTGCAATTTTCGCTTCCGCGTCTCGTATACATGAGTTTGTCGTTGCTTGGAAATCAATGATTATTTCTTTTTTGTCCGTGTATTGCTTAATATATTGAAATGTAATTGACATCTTTGATAATAGCTTATGTAAGCCGAAAGCTTAGATAGGATTAAAAAAATTGTATCAATATGATGTTTTTCTTTCATCTTTCAATGATAATGTTATTAAGCTTATCAGACAATATGAAAGGAACTTACTTAAAATAAATAGACAAAACTTGTCTATATTATTTAATGAAACATGCATCAATATATATATATATATATATATATGTATGTATTTCATTGCTTTTATGTCATTCTGATGCATCTGGTTCTAGAAAATTAGCTTCATATACATTTGTTGAGGTTTAACGCAAGTGTCTTATGCTAATTAGGGTTACACATTTCTACAAATAATTTTTTCGTCAGAGATTGAGGGACAAAAAAGGGACAAAAAGATAGAAACTCTAGTGTTTTAAATTTTGTGTCAATTCTCATTGGTCAGTCACGTATCACGTGCATTAAAACCATATGCATGGAAGTTTGTAAAGAATCAGGTAGGGCGAAGCGGGCATAGGATGGTAATGTGTATTCGTAACTGTGTATGTGTGTGTCTATTAGGAGGCGTTCTAATGTGTTCACCACCCACAGAGCCCACCTCTGTTTCATACTGCAACTATGCTGAGCAGACCCAAGTTACAGTTTCTTGGAGGGAGCGTGATATTTGAAAAGGCCAGCACGCTCAAGCCCTCTGCCGCGACCATATCTTGTGGCTTCGTGGGAGCACAGCTCTATCCGGTTCACAAGAGTTTCGTCTACCCAATTTTACCTATAAGGTTCCGGTAACGTGGTATGGTTTTCACCCACTTTCCAAAGGTGCCGTAAGCTGGGATTGATAAATCGGACCCGGGGCTCATGCTCAGAAAGCTAATATATATGTATGTACGTTTAAAGTAAAATTAAAGAATGCTATATTTATTGGTTAAATTACTTAAATTAATAGAGCATGGGGGATAAAAGAAATGTGGGCACTGTTTGAATGGAATTTTCAAGACATTGGCTTGAAAATTTCGTTCAAGTATGAAACAGACTGCAGACACTCGGTATTGACACCAATGCCTATACTTATATATATATATATATGTGTGTGTGTATGTGTGTGTGTGTGTGTGTGTGTGTTGTGGATTCCGTGAATAGAATCCTGCGCAAATAAATAATCAACGCCAGTAATTGAGATAGAAAAATAAGTGTATTAAACGTAAGAATACGGACTTGAAGTGAAGATTAGTAGTCCAGGAATGCGGGTTAGTAGAAAGTATATGTACAAGTCTCTGTAAGTAAAGCCGTAATCGTCTCTCTCTCTTTGGACTCTGGTATAACTCTCTGAGAACACTCTGTATCTGTCTCTGTATCTCTCAACCTGTCTCAACGTATCTCAATATTTAACAGACGGGTTCAGGGCCTGTCTACATCGCCGGACGAAATTTTGCCCTTCGGCAAAGCATCTTCCGGGCTCCTCTCTGCCAAAGCAGAGTGTTCGACATCTCAACGTATGTCGATATTTAACAGTCCATCCAAGAGGAATGTATGTGGCACAAGGCCAAGTTTACCGTGGGTTTCTCCAAGCCCGTAGGCTCAGACAAAAAATATCCCCTTTGAATCCGCATACGCGGGTTCGGGAACTGTCTACTTCCTCGGACGAAACTTTGCCCTTCGGCAAAGCTTCGTTCGATTCCTCTCTGCCAAAGCAGAGAGTTCGACAGACGTCGCACACAGTCAGAGACTGTATCTCAGCGTATCTCAACAGCAGGTATTCTCTCTGTCAGTATAAGTATACTTTGGACGAGTCCATCTTATGTAAAAAGGGGAGAGCCCCACCACAATATGTATGTATGTTGGTTAAAAATAGCTAATCTCTCTTTCATTGTCATAGTCACGATGATCACGTGACGGCGGGTGAATGACGTCAAAAGGGAGATTGACGAGTGCATTTGTCATGTAGAACACAGGGACGAACGAAGTTTTAAGGCCATAGCGGTAGGTCTTACATGAAAATGCTCATGGCCTTGCTCAATTCGTAACCCTTCGGGAAATATAATCAAGTAAGATTCCTCGTTCTTACAGCCTGTCGAGGCGTATGTTATAATTTGTTTGCGTGGGAGGTGTATATATGCATATATCTAATCTTGCATACGACGTAGCATTTTAAACTTCTTTGTGAATTAAGCATGTGTGTTATTTCATTCTGTCAGTGCCAAATGGGTTTTGTTATATCATGGATATATTAATACTCATAAGGAGAGAAGTATATTACGAAAATAAATATTTCTTTCCCACGCGCTATGGAATATATATATATATATATATATATATATATATATATATATATATATATATATATATATATATATATATATATATGGAATGTTTAACATATATACAAGATATATGCATTACCAGCTACCAGAAGGTTCAATTCATAGCGAAGAGCTTAGCATTAATCATCAGCCAACAAATACTTTGTTACAGTCGATAGAATACATGTCGGTAATGTCATTTTGTTATATATATATATATATATATATATATATATATATATATATATATATATATATATATATATTAACATATAACTGTTTTATCGTCCAGGTGAATGATACACAGAGAAGAATGAATGCTTAATATATTTATTCAGCACTAGTATCCGGTGTAAAAGGATACATACGAAAAACACAGAATAATAAGATACAAAACAATTAACAAGACAACTTGCAAGGAATAGAAGAGGGTCAAATGCTGTATAACCAAACGAATTAAAATCAGTCCGATTATTAATCAGCTTAGTATCAAGTTAGTATCAACTGTTGAAGTACTTAATCATAGACTAATTATGTCTATGTGTCAGGCCATCTCGTAGAGTGCTGAATGTTTGCTAGCTACTCTACAATAATAACCTACTGATATGGCATTGTGCCAGTATAAGCTAGGCTTAGTAAGAGAAATATGCCGGTATAGATGATACCTACTGTAGCATAATGGTTAAAGTGTTAGCCTCGTAGATTTTTGCGAGTGTTCCATGTTCAATTCTACTCCTCAGCATTGTACCTCAGAAAATTTATCCTAAGCTAAAGAAATATACGTATATATTCCCTTGTTTTTATGTTTTTTTAAGCGTTTCACCCCAAGCAAGGCGGGAAGCCACTAGCACGCAAGCGGTTCTAGAGAGTTGGAACGAGAGCAAATAGGATTGATAGAGGAAGGATGAAGAGAAGGATAGGGGATAGATCAAGACATATGGAGACGTCAATTGACATTACATTTGAATAGTTGGAGATTATAGCTATCAGGGAAAGGGAATTCCACAGGCGAGAAGTGCGAGACATGAAGCTATTGGAGTAGAAGAAACGGCTACATTCAACAGTTTCGACAGTGAAAGGGTGAGAGCGAGATGCCAGACTAGTAGAACGCTTAAATTCATGAAGTCTGGGAATCAGCGAAAGCAGTTCATCGGAGCAGTTACCATGAAAATACTTGTAAAAAAGACAGAGGGAAGCGACGCCACGTCTGTGAGAGAGTGACTACAGACGAAATGCCAGATCAGGACCAATTAAATTGCATATCCGTTTGTGGATTTTATCAAGAACCTTGAGACAAACAGAAGGGGCACCGGACTATATATGGAAGCAATACTCCATGCAAGGGCGAATGGTTGATTTGTAGATTTGAAGGATCGACTCCGGTGAGAAAAATATCCTGGCACGGCATAGGGAGCCAACTTTCCTTGCGGTGGACGAAGCTATGTGTTCAGTGGATATTGTAATGTGCATGTCCGTAGCTATAGGAAAACATTTCAAAGGTGATATATTAAAGTAAAGTAAAAATAAATAAATAAATGACAAAGAAGAAATTATAGAAGCCTAAGAAAAATGAAGCAACAGAAGTAGAAATATTGAAAAGAATAAAATAAATTAATAGATTCTAGGAAAGTTGATGTTAAAATGATGAGTGAAAATGGAATGATGGTGATAATTTGATCTAAATTATTAAAAGTGTGTATAAAAAAAAGAAAATAACTTGACGGGAAAAGAAGATAAAATCAATGAACCTGAGTGAGAGACAGACAGACATACAGTCAGAAAGATATTGGCACATTTACTGTTTGATTGGAAATCTACCCACAACACATTGTACTACCGGAAGACAACTGGCCGGAAAATGTATATCAAGAGCGGTAATAATCGAAGCGCAAGTCCCCATGGCAGGTATGCAATTAGAGACACTTAGATATACCATTAGTGAATATTGCACTTGGCGTATACTTGAATAGCACCTTTTGGATATTTCTAAACACACACACACACAGAGACAGAAGCATATAAGCACGCATGCATATGTAACCGTGTTTTTGTGTCTGTTGTGACTATAGAAGATTGCGGTGTTAGTGAATAAGATACACACACGTATGCCTGAAGTAAGAAGAGAAGCTGAAAGGGTAAAAGAATCAATAGGAAGCAACAAACACAGACATTTTTGTTAAAAATTTACTATACGTGGAGTGGAACAAGGCTCAATATGGGAGACAACGTTTAATGAGATAGAAACTGAGATCTATCTAGTTAGCTATCTATCGTATGATAATATCTATCCATCTCTCTCTCTCTCTCTCTCTCTATATATATATATATATATATATATATATATATATATATATATATATATATGACGTCACATATTATGAAATGGACAAAGTCCGACAATTATTTAAAAAATAAAAATCCATAAATATAAAAATCTCTTAATATATATATAGAGAGACAGAGAAAGAGAGAGTAAGGCCTTGTACAAGAGTGGGGTTTACTCAAGGTAGAGGGTTACATTAAAAGGCGGTTTATGCGGACAGGAGTGGAAGATAATGGTTAACCCTAGACTTGAACAGTAGCGATCGGGGAAAACATCAGGTTGGGTGTCCATTCTACCCAGTTTTCGGGAAGAATCTGTTCGTGTGGAAGTTACTTCTACACAAAGGAACATGGATGTACACAAAAACTCACACACATACACACACACACGCGCGCGCGCACACACACACACACACACATATATATATATATATATATATATATATATATATATATAGAGAGAGAGAGAGAGAGAGAGAGTCCATAAGGTTCGTGTGCACTTTAAAAATTTATAACTTTATTTGTATTTGCGATAGAAATAATCTGTAAAAAAAAATGTTATAATACAGTGTTTCAACAAGATGGAGCTCCTTGTCACTTTGCTCTGCTTGTTAGAGAGTTTCTAAACCAGGAATTTTCTAACAAATGGATCGGAAGGGGTGGACCATTTTATTGGCCTCCACGTTCGCCAGATTTGACTCCATTACATTTTTTATGGGGTCATGTGAAAAAAATTGTGTATGCAACCAAACCTAGTTCATTAGAAGATTTGAAAGCTAAAATAACTAATGTGATTTCAGGCATTACTGTAAATCAGTTGGCAAATGTTTTCCGTGAACTGCAAAATCGTATTACTATTTGTATTGCTAATGATGGAGGACATGTGGATATTTAAATACAATTTCAATAAAACCATAAAAAAATAGAGATTTACTTCTTTCTAATACTTTTTACAAATTATTTCTATCACAAATACAAATAAAGTTATAATTTTTTTAAAGTGCACGTGAACTTTATGGACACCCTGTATTGATTTTTTATTTTTATTTGTATTTTTTATTTATTTTATACGGGATTCCATTCTATTTTATTTTGGATTCTATTTTTGTTTGAATTTTTTCTGGCACATAATTATGTAAGAAAGCTTGGTGGATGTGACACTCACAAAACAAATGTGAAGTGGTACAGAGAAAAGTGTAAATGGTTGGCAAAAATGGGATTAAGTGCGATAACAAAAAGACAAACATTACAAAGAGCTACAAAAGATAACAAGTTGTGTAGAAACATGATCTGTCATGTCCCAAGGAGACACGGAACACAGAATAAAAGATCTTATGTTCATAGAAACATTTTTTTTCTTTTTCTTGGCATATCAATTTTGAAATGTTCGTTTTATTTGCATACATTTTTTTTTTATCATGGAACACTTTTATGTTATGGGATCTTATCCATAATAATAATAATAATAATAATGGACTATTCCATACTTAATAAATTCTGCGCCTCAGGAGTAGGCAAAGGAGTCAGTAGTTCAAGTCGATCTCGGTCGACCGGCTGATTGGTTGAACTCTCTGCCTTCGGGCGGGGAGGAACCCGAAGGCGGCTACGCTGAAGGGCGGGTTCTCTTTCGGGGAGGTAAACCGACCCTGAACACGTTTATACGGGTTCAATGGGCATATTTTTGGCCGAGCCCACGGGCTCGAAGTGCCCACGTTAAAAAGGCCTTGTGCCACATGACACCCTCGTGGGGGTGTGACTGAATATCGTCAGTAATTCAAGTCGAGTCATGAGTCGAGTCAGAGGTAGTCCAAACAGAGTCGCGTTCAGACAATTACTGCAAGACATTGGAATAGTGATACTGATCGAGACTACATTGTTCTCTCTACTAAAACTGATTGTTCCTACTAACACTTCTACTTCTCTGTATATATTCCTGTTTGTAATGTATCTGTGTTATTCCATACCTGTGTTCGAGTTCTTCTTTATTGGTTCTACCTTGGACTATCACCGTGGTACAAGGAACCGGACCATAAAAATATATATAGTAATTACACAAAGACCGATAACATTACAGACCCTTCTTTGAATTTTGTTGAGTATCTCCATATATATATATATATATATATATATATATATATATATATATATATATATATATATATATATATCAGACCACATATGTATGGCACCAATATTCACTGCTCGGACGAATGGTTGATTTATACATTTACAAGAGGACTCTGACGATCTAGTGCAGAAACTTCCCTCACAGCAGACATAGCAATTGACTTCAAGAGTTAATTTCCTGGATTTTGCATCGGTCATGCTGAGGGAAGGCAAAACTGTTTCTCTGATGATTAAAAGATAGTAGTTTCGTTTTGGAATCGTTAAAATGTACATGGCATTTCTTGCCCTATTTAACAAATAATTGGAGGTCAAATCTGCGCAGCATCAATGGAGCTCCTTCTTTATAAGCTACAGGTGACGTCACAGGATTAAAATGCATACATGCAAATGCAAGAATATACACGTAAAGACACATGAAAACCCAGACGTATATATGTAGTTTAATATTTGCTATGCATGTAGAGTATGTATTCTATCAGAGATGTCCTGCTATCCATCACATACACACTTACCTCATGTAGGTCCTGCGAGTGAAAAATTCTCCAGGCCATCGTTGCTCAATATATATCGCAGAAAATTATTCTGCCGCTGACAGCATAAATTTCTTCAGATTTCCTATTTTATTTAAGACTTCCTCTTTACGCATATATTCTCTCTATGGTGTACGCATAATACCACTGGAAAACTATTTATCCTTCCTGTCTCGTCTTCATATGTGAGGAAATTATCTAGCATTCATTGCCATATAGGACATTTGATATTACATAAAAGCCCAATATACATTTAATTATTTCTAACCAGATTTTCCTCTGTCTTAATACTTTGCTTAGTTTCTCAAATGCATGGATTTGACGTCACCAATACAGTCTCTCATTAAATTTAAACCTACATTAAATTTACATTATTCGGACTAGTGTCCTCAGCTTTGCCGCAATATTTATTACAACGTTTCGGCCGTTATACGCTATGGCCTTCTTCAGGTGGTTGGAATGTCTAACTGAACCCTTTATTTCGCTCACTCGGGTAGACTGTTCTAGTTACAAGCGCCATGTCTAATGGATGTCAGTTATCAGTTATCTCCTGCTTAATTCCCTCTCTAAGTTTTCCACCGCCTTAACCAGGTATTGAACTCACACTCTTTTTTACTTGATCTAACTAACGCATCAAGGACACATGGCACAGTGGATAAATGCGTTAGTTAGATACAGTGACAGGACCGAAATGTTGTAATAAGTATGGCGACAAAGATGAGGACAATAGTCCGAATAATGTAAATAGTGTATATAATACATCATCTCAGATATATAGACAGATAAATTGTATTTATTTAGAATACTTAAATTGTACACATGGTAATTGGAAACTATGATATATCATTCTTAGATATCAGAAGAATGACAATGTGAAAACAATTCTGTGTTATGCGATTCGTCCTCTGGATTGACACGGCAAAACGCATAACACGTAATTTTTACACATTGTCATTAATTTTCCAGACACTGTAATGTAGTTTTCTTTTCGAATTTGAATGCATATTAATTTCCATATTTTCCCTCACGATGAACCTTTAGTCCGAAGATTCACGACTAAGCTTTATCGATAAGTGCTTCCACATACAGTCGAGCGTACAAGAGAATATGTCCGGCCATATCTCACTAGCACCCCACGATGTTATTCGATAATTTAAATGCTAGATTCTATAATAATAACATCAGTCACATTTAACACGGCTTATACAGCGACTGATACAGCGGGCGGTCGCAGACATTAGCCGACCACATAGAAAGCAGGATTGTCCACCAGATTGATTTGAAGTAATGAAACAATTTTTATGAATTAAAGAAATGCAGTGCATGAGCGTATGCGATGAAGAGTGTAATCTTGCCCCAAATCGGATGATAAGTTTGATTTTCAGCAGAAGACTCTTGCTTTGATCTCATAATGATATATGCGTCTAGCTATGATATAAGCAAACATAGTCGGTAACAAATGCATAAACCTATTCTAACACATACTACGAAATACATTGATTGAATATTATAGTTCTTATTCGACGCTGAGATACATCTTTAAAAGTAAAAGATATTAAATATCTAACAAATACACGACTAGCAGAAAGGGAATAAGATTGGTTAGGGCCCATCTTTCGACTGAGTAGAATATTTTAGCCTTAAATGTCAAGATCCCAAATCCTAGATTTTACAAGACTGGACACCACCTGTAGATAAACAGAAATAAGCAAATATCTCATCAAACTAGTAAAGTGATACGAATATACAGATAGATATAAACATACAATGCTATGAACAGATATATATATATATATATATATATATATATATATATATATATATATATATATATATATATATATATATATATATATGAACAGATTAAATTAGACGGGCGGGGACCGAGATAAATCAGCAGACTGATATATATATATATATATATATATATATATATATATATATATATAGAGAGAGAGAGAGAGAGAGAGAGATAGAGAGAGAGAGATAGATAGATAGATAGATAGATAGATAGATATGAACAATGATATGAACAGATATATGTTATAAACAGATTAAGATAGACGGGGAGAGACCGAGATAGATCACCAGAATTATATATATATATATATATATATATATATATATATATATATATATTGTGTGTATTTAGGTAGGGTTATATATATATCAGGTGACCAAATGTTACATTTAATTACAGATTCAATCAACAATATATTTTCCCTGATTATCTGTGACTTCCTTCCATCTATTAACAAGCTTACTAATTCCATTATTGTAAAATTATTTTGGCTTTGATTCGAAGAACTCATAAATGTCAGTTTTAACCTCTTCCTGTATTACAAAAGCTGTTTCTTCCAAATGATTCTGTAAGATACGAAACAAATGGTAGTCTGAAGGAGCAAGATCGGGAGAATTGGGTGGATGAGGAATTTTCTCCCAACCAAGTTCTTCAATGTTTTGTGACGTGATACTTGCTGTGTGGGATCACGCATTGTCCAGATGAAACATCACCCCTTTTCGATTCACTAGAGCAGGTCTTTTTCCTCAAAGCGTGGTTCAAACGCTCTAATTGCTGACAGTATATTTGAGCATTAATTGTTGCATTAGGTGGTAAGAATTCAAAGTGGATTTTTCCTTGGCGATCCCACTAGATTAAAAGAAGAAAATTTTGCCCATGTAGTTCCCTTTTCGGCTGTGGCTGGGGTCCTTTCCCTTTACTAAGTCACTGTCTACGACGCTTAACATTTCGATAAAAGATCCATTTTTCGTCGCCAGTTACACGTCTATCCAAAAAAGGTGAAAATGTCAATTCGGGATTTGAGATTGTTTTCAGACAATTCATAAGGCACACATTTACCAAGTTTAGGAACTTTTCAAAGTTGTTGAAGATGACGATGAACAGTTGTATGGTTTTAACTGAGAACCACTGCCAATTCATCAACTTATAAAGCAGGATTTTCTTCAAGGGCTGCTTCAAGAATCTTTTCATCAAACTCAACTGGACGTCCGGTTTGATCATCTTCAAGGTTGAAATCTCCACCTCTGAATTTTGCAAACCATCTTCTGCAAGTTCTTTCATTCACACATTTTTCTCCATTAACTGAGTGAATGTTTCTAGCCGCTTTCCCTTTCTTGAACTCATAAAGCATTATGTGCTTCAAATGATTCTTGGGGACTTATATGTTAATCAAACGAAATCAAACTAAATTTAATTTTCTTGTTCTCTGAAATAAAATTTAATCATTTTAAATGCATCTAAACATAAAAATAATTTTCAGCTTCATTAGACATTATGAAATACTCTTTAAATTTCGTTCATTTTTTAAAAAAAAAGGTAAAATTCGGACTTATGGGATGACCTGATATATATATATATATATATATATATATATATATATATATATATATATATAATGTGTATATTTTGACGGAAATTTTTCATTGATGCATGTTTCATTAAATAATATAGACAAGTTTTGTCTATTTATTTTTAATCAAGTTCCTTTCATATCGTTTGATGTTGAAAACTCATTTACCAATGCCCCTGTTAGCAAAACTATTGACATAGTTATCAGAAATATATAGTAACTCATATTTCCCCCTCATAAAATTAATCTTAATATATAAGAGAAACTACTATTAGCTTGTACTACTGAAGTCCCTTCCTTAATAATAATAATAATAATAATAATAATAATAATAATATATATATATATATATATATATATATATATATATATATATATATATATATATATATATATATATATATATATATATACATTCATAATGATTTAAAAAGAACATTCATCTACCTTAGATATGTTGATGGTATCCTCATGTTAATTAAAAATACAGATTACATACTTCAACTTCAAAAACTAAAAATTCTTGAAGCTATATACATAAAACAGTTGAAACCTAATCTGAACAAAATAAAGTATGAAAACTCCACAAATATACTTAAATGCCTATAATTGATAACAGAAGATATTGGTTTATACCAACGGCTTCCTATACTTAAAACTTTTCACTCTCGCGTGGTCATGTGTGATGTCATGTGCCGCGGTGCGATTTTCGCTTCCAGCGTCTCGTATATACGAGTTTGTCGTTGCCTGGAAATCTTCCATGCAAACTAAAACAGACTATCCTTATTGCTATGTCAATGTATTGTTTAATTTATTGTATTTATTTGTCATCTTTGATGATGACGTAAGTAAGCCGAAAGCTTAGATAGGATTAAAAACATGTATCAATATGATGATTTTCTTTCGTCTTTCAATGATAATCTTATTAAGTTTATAAGACGATATGAAAGAAATTTGATAAAAATAAATAGACAGAACTTGTCTATACTATTTAATTAAACATGCTTTAATATATATATATATATATATATATATATATATATATATAATTTAATTATAAACATTATTTAATATTAATTATAATTTAATTAAACATGCTTTAATATATATATATATATATATATATTAAAACATGTTTAATTAAATAGTATAGACAAGTTCTGTCTATTTATTTATATATATATATATATATATATATATATATATATATATATGTGTGTGTGTGTGTGTGTGTGTGTGTGTGTGTGTGTAGGCGGAGAAGAAGATAGATAGATAGATAGATAAATAGATAGATAGATAGATAGATATATAAATAGATAGATATAGTGATAGATAGGAAGAAACCGAGACAGATGGTAGAGTCTGAGATTATATATATATATATATATATATATATATATATATATATGTGTGTGTGTGTGTGTGTGTGTAGGCAGAGAAGAAGATAGATAGATAGATAGATAGATAGATAGATAGATAGATAGATAGATAGATAGATAGATAAATAGATAGATATAGTGATAGATAGGAAGAAACCGAGACAGATGGTAGAGTCTGAAATTATATATATATATATACATATATATATATATATATATATATATATATATATATATATATATATATATATATATATATATTCATCCCTACCGTAAATCTGGGAACGCCAATCCCAATTTATTTATTTTGTTGTTCACTGCAGACATTTGGATTTGAGATCAAAAGAAGAATATGAGGCAAGGGTTCAGCATTTTAACTTTTATTTTCTGATACTTACATCTTAGGACATTCCATTTTTTTGTCTAAACCCACCCATTTGTAAATTGAGCGAAACTACTGGAACTCGCGTCTGTTACTTAAGTATTGCCTTATTGTTTAAGCATAAAATAGCTCTGAATGACTACTCTTGTTTTAGACTTGTGTTTCAACTGTAAAACCGCATCTCTTGTTAAAAATGATAAACCAGCATCAACAACAGAGTGCTGTCAATGAGAGAATAGCAAGCGATATTGAGGTGAGAAAAAAGAAAAAATCCATCAGTACCATTGTACAAACATCTGGAAAAAAATACTGGTGTACTGAATAACAAACATAGAACAGGTCGGGTAAGGAAAACAACAGCAATTGACGACAGAAACATTGGAAGAGCTGTGAGGAAACACACAAAAACATCAGTCAATGACATCACCAACAACCTCAACAGAGCAGAGATGAAGGTTTCATAATCCACCATTCAAAGAATACTTTCACTATAGAAGTATAGAAACTATACAACACGATGCACGCTACTCATCAGCAATAACAATTAGAAGGCCAGATTGGAATTTGCAAGGAGGTAAAGTGGTGAAGGACAAGATTTCTGGAAGAAAGTTTTATGGCCTGCTGAGACTAAAATTAATCTCTCCCAAATTGATGGCAAGGCCAAAGAATGGAGAAAGAAAGGATCTGCATATCATTCAAATCATACAATCTCATCTGTAAGCCATGGTGGAGGTATTGTATTGACATGGGCTTGCTTGGCTGCTTCTGAAAAAAGCTAATACATATTTATTGATAGTGTAACTCGTGATGGTAGCAGCAGAATGAATTCAGAAGTCTACGGAAACATTTGTTTGCCAATTTACAGAAAAATACATGCAAACTAATCAAGAATACGTTTATCACGCAGCAGAACAATGGCCCAAACATACTGACGACACCAAATGACATCATTAGGTTACAAAATTGGTGGTTTTTAGCCTATCCAAGTCTATCACCAGAGCAGGAGACAATAGAGCTTGCATTTCATCTCATGAAAAGAACAATCAAGGAAAAAAAAAAACCCTTACAAAACAAACAAAATGTGAAAGAAGTTTCTTTAAACGTCTAGAAAAGCATCACAAAAATACAACATTTTCGTGATGCGGGATTGATGCGGTTATTGCAAGCAAGCGCAATGCAACCAAACATTAAATGTTATTTACATTAAAACTAACTGTCTCTGTATTTTTGCTCACCTACAAATGGGGTGATCTAATATAAAATGGGGGTATGACCTAAACTTTTTAGCATATCTAAATGTAAATACCTGGAAATAAAAGTGGAAATTCTGAACTCTTGTCGCATATTCATCTTTTAATCTTTCAAATATTTTCGTGAACAACAAAAACAAAAGAATTTGTCTTAGCCTTCCATAAGACTAATTGAGACTACATATATATATATATATATATATTAGGTTGGTGCAAAAAAATAATGACGTAATAATGTCATTTTTTGACGTTAAAAATACGTCAAAAAACGACATTATTACGTCATTATTTTTGCACCAACCTAATATATATATATATATATATATATATATATATATATATATATATATATATATATATATATATATATATATATAGAGAGAGAGAGAGAGAGATAGATAGAGAGAAAGAGAGAGAGAGAGAGAGCTAACAAACAAGGAGAAAAAAGTGGAGTATAAACCTGTGCAAAACTGGAATAATATATACAAGAATAATTCAGGTGATCTAACAAAATGTTAAAATTGGAAATCACGAAGAAATGACAATATACCCAACATTTGGTTTTATCATCTGTCATAAATTCATAAAACTATTGCACAAATTTTACCAATGTTAATTAATAAAGTTTTTTCTTGATGAAAACAGCATTCTTCCTCTGGAAAAGAAGGGATATCGAAGAGTTTCATATGGTTGCAAAGATCAACTAATTTTATAAGTAAAATGAACCGGGAAAATTGGAGGAAAAAAGGTAGAAATATCAGAACAGCTTGAATAGATTGCCGTAACGACTTTGACAATTTGCTACACTTTTGTATCATTAAGGCTTTGAAAATGTACAAAGTCCTCTCGTTGAGAGTAAAGTTCCTAAGATATAAAATATAGCATGAAACTGTGGAAAACCACATCATACATAAATCATGCCAAAGGTACTGCCACTTCCAGTTGTTTGAATATCCAACGAGAAATATTTCGAAGAGACGACTTGTCGCCCCTGCTGTTTTATCTGTCCTTAATCCCCTTTTGCTATGAACAAAACAGTAAAACAAACAAACAAATAAAATAAAATAAATAAATAAGAAATCAAAGGAAATAATAATAATAATAATAATAATAATAATAATAATAATAATAATAATAATAATAATAATACAAATAATAATAATAATAATAATAATAATAATAATAATAATAATAATAATAATAATAATCATCTGCCGTGGCAGTTCCTGAAGACTGTAATTTATCTTTGAGGATCTTCAAAAAACTCAAAATACACGGATCTTGAAGTGGAAATCTAGAAAATGTTGCAACATGAAGACAAAAAATTCCTATTGTAGCTAGAGCCCACGAATTGATTGGTAAAGCTTCCGGGAGACTCATTGAAGAGATATCCGGTAGCCTAAACCCTAAAGAAATGAAAAAAAAAAGAAAAGAAAATTACTCTACTTATCTATGTAAAATGTGGCTATATCTTATTTATAGTCGTAATCTACCTCTGCTAATTCAGCTATTGGTGCCACGTTGATAAAGCAAATTTTGAATTACCTATTTGAGGAATCTACGAATTTACATTTCCTCTAAATTATTTTTTATACAAATCATATAACCTTAATAACTCGAACTTGCACGAAAAAAAAAAATGAATTAAACCCAATAAACATTAACATAAGTATATTTTAAAACATTTTAATTTGTCTGTATATTATATATTTAATAACAAGTCAACCCCTATATCACATAATACTTCTGAATGAGCCTGAGAAGATTTACATTAAAAAAAAAAAAAAAAAACATGATAAAAGCTGTCAACTCGTTGTTCACTTTGACTATCGCAAATATCATTGTAAGACTTATCTGCACTTTGAACCAATATGGGTCCTTAAGCTGAACAACCCTTTAAAACCTCTGTCAAGCCTTCAGTTGGTCATAACTGCCATTTTCGGCTACGGTCAGTCATTAAGCCTGCAAAAGAGATCTTACAATATTAAGAAATGGATGTGCACTAAATTTTTCCAGTTGTGAAAGGCATTGCACAATTTCACTCTCTGAGCAAGAATAGCATGTACCCCAGAAGATGAAAATTTCACCATTATAGGTTGTTGGCATCCCACTGGTATTACACTTCTGTTTTCCTTGGATATCTAAACGAAAGCTAATATTCCTTTTGGCCTTACTGAGTGCGCGCCTGGACACATCTCCAACCCAGGCATTTCGCAAATACACGCGCCTGTATTTGAAAGGGTTCATCCTAACATTTCCAGATTTTTGTTTTTACTTCTGCTTAGTGTCTAGTAACCCTCCTCACCATAAAATCCTGATTGAGAAACTGTTTTTACTGCCGATGACCCCAGCCATGCTGAAGATATTTTCGGGTTACAGAAGTTGTCTGACAGCCATGACCGGATTATCCTACTTATGTACTGTTGCCAGACTTCGGGTCTTTCAGTAGATACACTCTTGACCTAGGTAAGTATGACCTCCTCAAGGCACTTGATGCAGGGTTGATCTTGAGGCTCTCACTAACAAATTCAGGAGTTCTTTTATCAGAACGGTCAGAGTGATTTTCTAACCTGCCGTAACTTCGTAATCACCAGTAGACTCATCCAACTCTTTCCTAATCCTTTGCATTGTCCTCATATTCAGACCCAAACACTTTGAAATGTTCAGATTAGAGCTTCTGGCGCTAACCCCAAGAAGTAAAGCATCCCTTTTTCAAATTTCTGGCGGAGTGAATTGCATCATGGTGCACCTTTTCTCACGGACTGTTCCCAACTGACCCTACCGTAATATGCAGTCAACAAAATCAAAAACAAGCAACGCGCACGTGCGAAATTAAAAATATAAAATGGAGATAATTTACCTATCGTTCCCTGTATACATCTATATATACATGTGTGTGTGATTTGTTAGTGTGTTTATATCCATAATATGTTTTCGCTTGGTACACAGATAAGTTGAACGATAATCTGTCAAAATGGTGCCTGACATAATTAATTCGTTCGTTCCGAATAAATGGCAATCATTGATATCCATTAACTCTGGGTGAAGAATAATTCCCAGCAAACAGAGGACGTGGTTATTGTTAAGCGATTGGTAATGCCTTTCAGCTGTGGCTAAAACGATGTTTCCGAAAAGACATTTCTAAGAGAGTGACATGACGTCTCTCATTCGACAGTGTTTAAAATGTGTAGTCAAGTGTGTCAATTATGTGGAGAATAGTTTTTATTAAAAACTTGCTCAATGCAGTGGTATTTATGTACTGGTTATACCTCTGGTAGTTTTCCTGAATAATTAATTGAAATCATTTTTTTCTGAGATCTCCTCGTACATAGTTTTCTTAAAATCATTTTGAAAATTGACGTTGATCATACAGCTTTCTGTATTTTTATATATCTATTCGTCATTTCCTCGATGTTTGATTTTTTTATGTGAAGTACATATTTATGGCATATTTTCACTATGTGGATAGGGGAGATACCTACTTTTCAGTAGGGTTCATGAGTAAGTCCATTAAAAAGGGCAGATTTTAAACACTGATTTCCAAAGTCCTGTCTAAATTGAAGGATTAACGCAACATAATATTCCTTCTCTATTTTCTCCCAGTTTGTGTTAAACGAATGAATGTAGCAGAAAGTTATTCGCATATATACTTGAAATTTGTTCTAAAATATTGCTTCAGTTTGTGAACTTGCCCTCGTGAAATATTTAGAAATTTCATCTCTTTCACCAACTGACTTGTGTTGTCAATTTAATCATCGTTGTTTGCGCGACAAAAGCTTTCAGGCTAAGTTAAAATAGGTAAATCTCTTTAAAAAGTCATGAACTTTACAAGTCTATTTGCCATTTTTCTCTACATCTCTCAGTTGAAAGATAGATAGATAGATAGATAGATAGATAGATAGATAGATAGATAGATAGATAGATAGAAAATCGTGCTGCTTTGTGTATGTGTGTGTGTGTGTAGTAACCTACTGAACAGAATAATCAAACGAAGGTTGGTAATAAACGATAACACGTAGGACAGGAACAACACATATAAGATTCGCCACTGGGGCGTAGAAGTAGTCAACTGCTAGAAGTGAGTCAAGTGAATTCCACAATGAATCTCTAACTGCAGGATATCTAAAAACGACCCCAAGCATCTTTCTATTAAAAAAAACAAAACTTCATTTTCACTCTTGAATTAGGTGAGGTTGATAGTTGGAAAGATATGTTTGATATACAGGGCTTCTTTAGCAGCGAGATGCTTCTGGTAATTTGATCTATATAGAATATTAATGTTTCCGACCAGAAATTTTCTTGGGGGTACTTGTAACTTGTGGGTTGATAGATGTTTTTTTTTAAATAGCACTATGATCTGGTAAGTGATACGTGAGGGGTCTAATCAAGAAGATGATAGTGTTCTGATATAGGTAATTAATTTGTCACAAGAACCAGTCATTTTCTGGGCGGTAAAATTGATACACTATATTGGTCATCTCTAGTTTAGATTTAATGGGTTATTTTGATTTGTGACAACAAGGTTTACAGTCTTCCATTTTCTGTAATATATTATAAATTTGATATGTTTTTCGGGAATTACATCCGAAATATGGTGTTTAATAATTCTTTGTATAGCAAATTCGTCCTGCTTATAATTATTGTGCATCTGTTTGCATTAAAATATATTGCTGTTTTGATGTGTGGTGTTTTTATTACTAGTGTCGTGTATCTTTTTGTAAGAAAAACTTTATTTGTTTATCAGTGATGTAATTCGGTAATATTGTTGACATGTGTTTGTTTTAAGTGTTTTATTTCACCCAGGAACATTCTTTCGGAAAAGGAATTTTGGTGTGTTTTATTTAAGAAGTTTATTATCACTGATATTTTATATTTTTCTACGCATTGGCTATCATAGATTAGAAGACAATATTTCGAACTGGTGGATTTTTATACGGGTTCGTGGTAAATACTTCGGACTTTACTTCTATATTAACAACAAGGAATAGGATTTTGTTATTAACCATGAGATCATATATAAATGTTAGCGTCGAGTTTTTTCAAAAGTTGCTTTTAGATTTATAATTTCGTCCTTATTTTTATAACAAAATGTCGTCAACGTACCTTGTCTAGATTTGTGGTTTGTCAGTTGTTATAAACCTTTTTTTTCAAGATGGGACATGTAAAAGTTAGAGAAAGAAAGACCTAATGTGTTTCCCATGCCGCCACCATTAGTTTGGATGTTATTTTTGACTGTGTGCTCACTATCATTCTTATTTACTTTGGGAAGAAATAGTCTAATTTGGTGGTCTGTTAGGTGGTTAGGAAAGCTATTGTTAACTAGTATCTGTTTTACATTATTGAGTTATTTAAGGAAGAGTAGCCGAGAGGATTAATTCTGGTGTGCTCTTCTAGGAAGTTTTTTTTTGTCACTGCTATGAGTTCAAATACCCCTTAAGGAACTCTGTTCCTGAACAAACCGAATTCATAAATTATTGCATCAGACACATGCCTATCTAGACGCCTTACTTTACACCTATCAAACTACAGCTCTATTAGAATCCATTTCAACACACACATATACTTACCAGACTCCATTCGAAACATACTAATGAAAATAACAAACATAAAAGCCCTATTCAAATGTAAAAAAAAAAAGATTAAAATTAATAGAAGCTTTAATAATAAAAAGGATAAAGCCGACACTTAATAATATTAACTAAGAACATGGCCACAATATGCTAACTGTGTTCGGAATATAATCCCCCCCCATATAACTCTAGAAAAATACACACAAACCATACACTCAATTAAAAACCAAAAATAGACTCACTCTTGATAATGGCTAAAAGCATAGCCAAAAAGCGCTCAGGATTACAGAACATTTGGACAATTTCTACACACACTGTGTCCAAACAACACTTGTTCGAACACAAGAAAAAATAATAAAAACTTAAACGTTGTACCTTGTCTCTCTTCTTTAATGAAACCTGTATAAATGAAGGATTGCTGCCTAAATACACTGTATATATATATATATATATATATATATATATATATATGAAAATCATTAGATATAACGTTATATTTATAGATATATTTTATTTAAGTAACGTAAACGCTCTGATTTTCATGAAACACTATTAATTACATTTAACGGCCTGACTGTTCGAGAAATTTCGTAAAAACATTTGCGCTCTCCGACAAGAATCGCGCTTGTAACCCTTATGGTGGCCGTCATGTAGCTTGACATGCTTTTACCATTCAGCCACAGAGAAGTGTCTGGCTAGGAAAGTCTGAACTACTGTTTATAAACACACACCTTCGATGTGAGCAGAAATGATCAATCGAGAAAAATCGTCGGAGATGACCGTTTATAAACAGTAATTCAGATTTTACTAACCAGATGCTGGTCTTTGGCTGGATGATAACAGCTATATGACTATTCCCATAAGGATATAATGTTAACAGCTACATGACGATTCCCATAAGGATATAATTTTAACAGCTACATGACGATTCCCATAAAGATATAATGTTAACAGCTACATGACGATTCCCATAAAGATATAATGTTAACAGCTACATGACGATTCCCATAAGGATATAATGTTAACAGCTATATGACGATTCCCATAAGGATATAATGTTAACAGCTACATGACGATTCCCATTAGGATATAATGTTAACAGCTACATGACGATTCCCATAAGGATATAATGCTAACAGCTATATGACGATTCCCATAAGGATATAATTTTAACAGCTACATGACGATTCCCATAAGGATATAATGTTAACAGCTATATGACGATTCCCATAAAGATTTCAGATTCGATTTCTACAAAATTACTCGAACATTTAGGCCGACAAATTAATATTGTTTAATTAAAAACATAGCCTTAAGTAAATTATATCTATAAAAATGACGTATCAACAGAAAATATGTATTGTAATGTTTTTTTATTTGGTTACTCATTTAGAGCATGTTTCATGCTTAGAAACTTTTTTCAAAATAGGCGGCTGTTTGCATTCTTTTCAGATATTTTTTAAAGGAATGCATCAGCGTAACGATGCTATTATTTATTTTTACATAACCATTCACTGTCTTATGTTCTCTGGTTTTCAGTTTCTCTTATATGCACAGATGACAATTCATGCCTCTGTTTATCTTTATTCTTTTCATTATATACTTTTCTACTATGAGGATATTCTCTTTAAATTTTACTTCCCATATAACATATATGTTTTGATAAGATAGGGTTATTTTTATATGTTTCGTATTTGAATGATAGCAAATGGTGTGCACGTAATTCTTTAAATTATTTTCTATATGCTCTGAGGAAGAGATTGCAGTCTCTGTATGTTGGAGAAATTGAAAATCATAAAATGAATCGTTTGAGAAATAAAGGAAATTAAGTTATTTCGAACTCTTCTCACGCTGAAACATTCTTTTTAAAAACGTGAAAAAAGGTCTTTAGAACAGCGGAGATAATCAAAAGGCCATTTTTGAATAAATGCTATGTATGAAACAGGCTCTGAATGAGTAACTCAATAAAAAAAAATATTATTTTTATATATATCTTAAAATGTTCTTTTAAAATTATTTCAAATTGAGAGATTTTGCATACGCAAGAAGAGAACATAATAATAATATATATATTTAAAATTTAAAGTGTTTATATTGAAATATATATATATATATATATATATATATATATATATATATATATATAGGTGTATGTTCTAGGTCAACCAGGCGACTGATTGCTTAACACTTTTCTTTCCTTCTCTTACTCTCTTTTCCTTCCCCCGTATGCCTATCTCTGTCTCTTTCTCTCCCCTCCCCGTAAAAAAACTTATTTTGAAATCTCTGTGTCCTTCTCTTATTTTTGAAAGGCTTTCCTTTTCATTTTTTTCTCTCTCTTCCACTCTTTTTCTTTTCTTTTTTTTCTTATTTCTGGTTGTGTTTAGATAAATTTTAAATCCATTTATTTTTGTAAAAGTTTATGGTCTGAAGAGATGGGCGCCTGATCCCATGAAATAAACTATTACCTTTCTAAAGACTCCGTTTTCATTATATATATATATATATATATATATATATATATATATATGTGTGTGTGTGTGTGTGTGTGTGTATGTATATATATATATATATATATATATATATATATATACACGAGATCTGATAAAAAGCATTGGGACTGTTGCTATCTTAAAATTATTATTATGATAACTATTATAACACAGCTTGGAAGGAAACTGAATAGAGTGTGGTCGTCTCTCGCATCACAGAGGTTCCATCAGTTACCTTGGTTTTTACGCTAATGTCTGGCTATGAACAATATTCCCCGGGACCAGCAACCACCATATTACTCCAATCAAAGTTTTCCCCTTTCCAAAAATCCAGTCCAAGTTGAAAGCAATGAGATTTCAAGACGTCAAGGGAATTCAAGAGAATGCGACGAAGCAGCTACTCCCATCCATATAAGGATTTCCAAGAATGGAAAAGACGTTTGAAAATTTTGTGACTTCAGTAGAACTACTTCGAAGCAGATTAAATGCCGAATTGATGAGTTGTAATTTTTTATAAAACCAGCCACCATATTTTTGACCAGCCCTCAAAATACATAAATGTTTGTGTGTGTGCGTGCGCGCGCGCGCGTGTGAGTTTGTATGTTATATAGGAATAAAGTGTCGCTGCTGACACTAGAGCTTGAACGTAGATCGCCAGTGAACAAAGACAGGTGATCCCATTATTTAAGTAAGTAGACCATGTGACCATAGAGGGAAACGCATATATGTAGGAAGTAACTGACGACTAACGACCACTATTTCTACTCTATTCTCTATAACTATAAGCATCGCTATACTCTATACTATTCACTATCTATACGGATTTATACGGATTACTATTTGCTGGTTTCTTTTCGAGCGAATATATTCGAAGGTGTCTGACACTAGTCTTGTTCAATCGCGTTACTATAAATTTATCTGCGATTACAAATCTCTACAATAACGAGTATTACAAAAGTTACAACGAGAGTTTGTCGGCATTGCAAAAGTGTCAACATAAATACATACATACATATATAAACGCAAACACACATATCCTCTATTACTATTCAGATCGCTATTTCTAATCTATCCTCTATTAATATTCAATCGCTATTTCTACTCTATTACTATACGGACCGCTATTCTCTACTCTATTCACTAGAATATTCAGATCAATATACGGATTAGTATTCGACCGAGTATTAACGAGCAAGTACTATGAGTACGAGTGACATTCGAAGGCGTCTGGCATCAGTATTGTTCAACAGCTTACTATAGTTGTATCTGCGATTACAAGTCTTTAATACAACGAGCATTACAAAAGTGACAACGAAAATTCGTCGGCATTGCAAAAGTGACAACGGGTGTTCGTTGTCATCACAAAAATATATATGTGCGTGGTTTATGTGTATATATATATATATATATATATATATATATATATATATATATATATCTTTCTTACTTATAAAACGCAGATTGTGTGTGTCTGTACGTTTATATATTGGATCGGATTTCTTACATTTTTCAACCGATTGCAACAAATCTTCACAGGACTACGTAAAATTACCTTGCGGTGGTTCTAACCGCGCCAAAATTTGGAAAAACACAATTGTTTTTGCACGAAATCAATTTGAAAGCACGGTTAAGAGGAATTAATGAAAGAGGGACAACTCACTTCGAGTCATACTTATTATAAAACCCAGGTTGGTTGGTTATATTTGTGTGTGTTTGTATTCCTTTATATATGGTATCGGATTTCCTACATTTCAACAAAACTTTTTTGGGGGTAGGTAGTGTTTCTTATTGTCTTGCACACTTTTTTCTTTATTTTTACATTCAGAATGCTTTAAAAATTCCATTTACAAGACAATTGTTTATGATAAAATTCAATTCAATCGGTAGACTCATAACGATTGAAAACAAAGTTTTTGTTTGAGTTTGGTTTTGACCAATTCGTAAAAAAAAAATAAAATAAAATAAAACTAATTTAGACATGCGTGTCCGTCAACCTTAAACAAATAATCTTTGTCAACTTTATTTTTCAGTCTTTATGATGGTCGATACTTTATCAATCTCTTACTGTTACATCCCCGGGCAACGACGGGCTCTACTCCTAGTATATATATATATATATATATATATATATATATATATATATATATATATAAACACAAACACACACATACACACATACACACACATATAGAGCTTTCTTTTCTGGACAAAGGGTGTGTAAGAACTGTCCAAATATTTTATATTTCCGAGCGCTCTCGGCTATACCTTTAGCCATTATCAAGGATGATTCGATTTTTCAGCTTAATTGAGTGTGTGCGTTTTGTGTATGTCTTAGTGTGTGGTAGAAATGTTTTTAATTTCCGAATACGGTTAGCAAATTGTGCCTTTGTTCGTAGTTAATATTGTTAAGAAGTGGCTTTTTCTTTTTTATTATTAAAGCTTCCATTATTTTTAGTCTTTTTTGCAGCTGGATGCAGTTAAAATATTTGTGTTTTCTACTAGTATTTTTCTAATGGACTGGTAAATCTGTGTGTGTATTTAAATGGGTTCTAATGGAGCTGTGATCAGATAGTTGTAACGTAAGACGTCTGGATAAGCATGTGGTTGTGTAACCGATGTAATTATTTATGAGTCCGGTTTGATCAGGAACACAGTTTCTTAAGGGGCATTTGAACTCATAAGATAATGTTCGTTCTTTGTAATTTTGACTTAGCTGGTGTGTTGTTATTTTTGAGGATAAGGTTAGCTGTCTTAAATTTTTTATAATAGATAGTTAATTTGATTTTTTTATTCGGGTCTATTGGAGTACTATATTTCTTTATAATATGCCTTAGAGAAGATTCGTCTTGTTACTAATTAATATGCATTTGGTTTTTGTAATAAATGCGTATGTGATTTTTGGCCGTGTGTTCACAATCGTTATTACTTGCTTTGGGAAGAAATATTCTAATTTGGTGGTCTATAAAGTGGTTAGGTAAGCGGTTATTCATTACTGTTTGTTTAACATTATTAAGTTCTTTGAGGAAGAGTAGTCGAGAGGATGAATTCTGGTGTGCTCTATTTAGAAAGTTTTCTATTACTGCTATTTTGTACCTAAGTGGACATTCGCTTTTGAAGTTAAGGTGGCACGAGCTGTTGCTGGTGGGCTTTTCGTATAATGATGTAATGAAAGGATTATTGCTGTATTCAACGAGGACATCTAACAATGGAAGGTTGTTTTTTTCATAGGTAAAGTTAAGGACGGATTTTTTCTCAAATGTGGTCTGAAGTGCCTCTATTTCTTTAATGTTATTAGCTAAAATAAAAAAAAAATATCGTCTACGTAGCGAACATATATTTTCGGTTTGTGGACCTGTGTAAATATTGTATTTTCTACGTAGGGCATGTAATAGTTGGAAAAGCATGGACCGAGTAGATTTCCCAGATTAACACCATTAGTTTGGGTGTAAATATTGCCATTATGGTCATAGAATGGAACTTTGGTTGTGCATGCGTGTAGTAATTTTTTTAGGATGATGGTTTGATGAATGGCAGAGGGATGGAATTATTAGTATATACAGAGTTGAGGATAATGTCAGTAGTTTGGTCGATGGGGACGTTTGTAAATAAGTTTTTGACGTCAAGTGACGCTATTATACCTTGGTTTGTTTTTTGTTTTTTTTTGTAGTTTTTAAAATTTGCAGGAATTCGTGGGTGGATGTGATGCGGTAATTGGTAGGTAGGTATGGAGTGATGATATTGTTCAAGAATTTTGATAGCTCGTAGATAGGTGTTGGTATCTGGGAAATAATTGGTCGTAGCGGGTATCCTGGTTTATGGGTTGTCTGTCGTTTTTAATGAAACATGCATAAAGAAAGGATTGTTGCCCTAAATATACAACTATATATATATATATATATATATATATATATATATATATATATATATATATATATATGTATGTATGTATGTATATTTATCTTTGTGTGCGTGTGTGTGTAAAGTAGAGCAAACTGATATTACCTCTATAAATTTGTTATCGCTTTCAAACTATTTTTTTAAAATCAAAAATATGAATTGCTTGAGAATTTAATTGAGCACTCAAGGTTGTGTACTTTGTCGTTACACTTTGATCTTAAGTACGCAACAGAAGCAGACGACGAAAAATCTGAATTGACGTTTCATTATAAATATTCGTGTGAGAAAATTACTTGCTCTCATAATTAATTTCAGATTATTTTTATCGAGTAAAATAACTGTGGATTTGCAGCAACTCACGTATAATCATGTCATAATTGGCCAATGAACTGCGAGGATATAGGGAAAGGGAATGCGTATTTAAACTGAGGATTTAATGGAGGCTCTTATCATCATAGATGTGTTATTTCAACTAGCAACTTAAAAAGGCTTAGAGTTAAATTCATTATTTAAGCCAACAGAGTAAAGAGACCAGATAAACATGACCTTTTCTTTGCAGTTATAATTACTTTTAATTATTTCATCCGAGGCAAGGCAATAAAGCCACTAAGACGCAAGGAGTAACTCAGTTTTATGTGAATAGGATCAAAATACACTATTAAGGAGAGGCAACAATAACTGAACGGGAATTAAGAAAACATGAGACAACGATTAACATTGTATTTAAATTTTTGAAAATCGGGGTTCACTAGGAATCCACAAGCCGGAAGAGAGTTCCACACGTGAGAAGTGTAAGAGTAGAAGCTATTAGCATAGAACATATGGTTACATCTACCAATTGCAAGGATAAAGTGGTGACACCTCGACGCCTGTCTAGTACTATGTTTAAATTCCTAAAATCAAGATAACATAGTAAATAGATTCTAATAATTTATATAGAACAATCTTTTTATTCTAATACATTTGACATCTAATTTTGGACGCCTTTGTGTGTACGTGCATTTTTACATCGTTGCGCTATTGGAAATGTACGCCGAGATGTGTACACGACATGTGACTATAAACGCCTGAACACACCGAGATAATTATTTCATCTAAAGATCAGTTCCACCACCTCCTTGTCTCTCCATAAAAGACCGGCTCCAATCCAACCTGCCCGCATCAACTTCCCAGTCCAAATGATTCTAATCATCAACATGACACCGACCTAGAAAACCGAATCCCGGATACCAATTATCGGTTAGTCGTTGATGCTTCAAATGCCCGTGATCTGAAATGCTATCAACATCATTAACGACTTCATCAGTCATGGTATCAGAGCTTGCATGAAAGATACAAGGGAGGTAACCAAACTGGTAGTGCCGGCGGTGGTCGTGATATATTTATATAGTAGCTGTAATAGTAGTAGTAGCGGTGGTAGTGGTTATGTGGGTCGAGTGGGGTGACCGAAATGCTAATTTGACAAACGTCGAAATTGTATTGCCCACAGTGGTATTGGTAGTTGTAATTTTGATGCGAGCCAAGATCTGCTGATGAGACCTGTCGCATCGCAGGTGATGATAGTATCGCTAATAAACGATAAAATCGGGGTAGTATGATTAATAGTCATGAACATATAGATTGTTGTAATGTTGATAATAATTCGATTGAAGTGACTGACTGTTTAAGTTGCAAATACGACTAAACACTTCTGGTATATATGACACTGTTAATGTCTGCATTGTTTTTTTTTTCGAACTGATCTTGTTTGTGCTTAATGACAATATGAATTTAGGCAGAAAGAGAGTTGAAATTTCTGGGACATATAATAAGAAAATAGGGCCTATAGAATTTAGCACTTAAATGATGTATCAAAGGCAAAAGATAAACAGTGAGGAATCTACTTAACGTGTTTGTGTGAATGGATATTCGAGCTGTGCTGAAACACAGTGTAGTATCGAATCCCCTATATGACGGTAAATGTGGGACAATTTGCTTACAGATCAAGAAGTGACTTGAAAAGAATACAATGGACATGGTATGTGAGAAAGGAGGTGGTTTTAAACGGAATAGGCATAACAAGCAAACTGAAAAGCACATAAACTGATAGCTGACATTTCTGTGAAGTAACAATCAAATATGGGTTTAGAGAATTTCACACTGGTATGACATAGCGAGATCAATAGAAGCGTTGAATTTGTGCGAAAGATTATCAGAGTAGTGTTGAAAGGCTTTCGTGATATCAAATCGTAAATGATAAGAATTCAAACTTTTTGGTTTAGAAAAAGAGTTTTTAACGGATATATTCAAAATGTGTTTCGAACGCTTAAACGTGTATATATATACATATATATATATATATATATATATATATATATATATATATATATATATATATATATATATATACGTTTAGGCCTTCGAAAAACATTTAGAATGTATCCCCCTATCTCTTCCCCAATAAACCTTATGTAGAAATGTCTGCCTTTCTCTCCCTCTTTTCTTTCTATCTCCCTTTTAATATTAAAACTTATTCCAGTCTCAGTTTTTTCCTACGCATTTATTTATATATATATATATATATATATATATATATATATATATATATATATATATATATATATATATATATATATCCTCACATATGTTGTATTAATTTGTATACTAGTATGTAAATACATGTATTAATTTGTATACTAGTATGTAAATACATGCACTTATACATATGCGTATATATATATATATATATATATATATATATATATATATATATATATATATTGAAATGCATAACAATTTGGCAAAATTTCACACACATGGATTTCAAACTTTCGACAGATTTTGCAGTCTGATTGTCAAGTGCAGAACAGTGACTTCATTTAGCATTTCGGAGCTGTCCACCGGTATCGGTGAACATTTGCCATAAATGTTGGTGTCACGTTTATGACACGTACGATCCAAGGATTTGTCACCGCTTTTATAAAAGTGAAGACTGTTGAATAAAACCAACGCACTTACACAGGTTGCATTTGCAAATAGGCAAATGCATGTGGGTGAGGAGTGTGCGAAAAGAGAAGAAAAATATTGTGCAAAACAAAACGTATCGATTTGAACATACGAATAAAAGAAACGACTAATTGATGCGAGTTTCGCGAAGCATAATAATTAAATGACATTATCACAAAAGGAGGGCGAGAAAAAGTGAAGAAAAATGTGGTGCCGTCGTATTTGTCTTGACAGGAAAATAACACGTTCGCACACTAACGCCTACATTTATTAACGATCACGCACATCTTATATATCTGCACATATATACTCACACATAAAAAAAAACAACACTTGTATGCACACAAACACTCGCACATTCACACACACACACACACAGAGCAGATTATGAGGATACGTATATTAGCCTCGTGATGACTTGAAGAGATAAAGACAGTATTTTTCCGGGAAACAATTTCACTGTAGTCTGTTA
>OZ010572.1:24488369-24528369 GCA_963932145.1 Acanthosepion lycidas
ATGACAAGAAAAACAAGCGGGGACTGTTAATAAACTACGTAAAGATTTGGAATAAATAGCAAAATAATGAAAAAATGTGATAAATTAGCAAAAGATTCTTTGCGCAACAAAAGACAGAACAAAAAAAACAAAAAAAAAACACATTTATCACTCACGTACTGAAGTGATGTTTTTTTTTTTAAGCGTTTCACCTTAAGGCGAGAAGCCACTAGAACGCAAGAGGGTACAAAAAATTTGGAGCAAGATCAGATAGGATTGATAGAAGAAAAGATGAGGAGAAAGATAGTGGATAGATCAAGGCAACTGGAGAT
The DNA here is from genome assembly GCA_963932145.1 of Acanthosepion lycidas. NCBI lineage: Eukaryota > Metazoa > Mollusca > Cephalopoda > Sepiida > Sepiidae > Acanthosepion > Acanthosepion lycidas. Next base: position 24,488,681 of record OZ010572.1, read on the forward strand.
ATCGATTGACATTACATTTCAATATTTGGAGATCATAGCTCTCAGGGAAACAGGAATAGGGAGGGGAGTTCCACAGGCGCGAGGTGCAAGATATGATGCTATTGAAGTAGAAGAGACGGCTACATTTAGGAGTTTCGACAGTGAAAGCGGGATGCCAACCTCGTAGGGCGCTTGAACTCATGAAGTCTGAGAACCAGCGAATGCAGCTCCTCGGGGCAATTGCCATGAAATTATTTGTAAAACAGACAGAGAGAGGCGACGGCGCGTCTGTGATAAAGTGACTGTAGACGAGATGCCAGAGCAGGGCCAATTATATTGCATATACGCCTCTGGATCTTATCAAGAACCCCGAGGCAAACCGAAGGGGCTCCAGACCATATATGGCAGCAATACTCCATGCAAGGGAGAATTGTTGATTTGTAGATCTGGAGGATCGATTCCGGGGAGAAAAATTTCCTGGCGCGGCACAGGGAGCTAACTTTCCTTGTGGTGGACGAAGCAATTGACTTCCATCTCAGGTCAGCAGTCAACGTGAGACCGAGCAGCCGCAGAGAGGTGCTCTCGAGAAGTTGAGCGTTAGAGATTCTAATGGAAGGCAGAGAAGGATCTCTGTGGTGATTAACAGAGAGCAGTTTTGTTTTTGAAGCATTAAAGTTGACCAGCCAATTCCTGCCCCAGTTCACAACCGATTGGAGGTCCTTTTCGAGATGCACAGCCAGGTTATTTTTGTCGGTGGCATTAGATTTGTTTTTGAGGCAAGAATAAATTGTGGTGTCATCCGCGTAGATGCCAACTTGGGAATTTATGGCGTCAGGAAGTTCATTTATGTAGATAAGGCATAGAGTGGGGCCTAGGATGGAGCCTTGAGAAACACCTGCGTTCGTGGGATAGGAACTGGAGGAGAGTTTGCTTTACAACGTGTTTTTGATGACCAAATAAATTTTTTTACGGTATGGTTAGGAATTTCGGTGTCATCGGACATATTCATAGCATATAGCACGTTCTGACTTTTATATATTTCTATTTTTGCAGAATGAGAAAAACCTCAGTTCACAAAAACCTGCAAGAGACATGAATACCCGATCTTTGTTCAAAGCTTTAAACATTACTTTAGGAGGAGTATCTTATGAAATATTTTAGAGAACAGTCCCACAAAACAATTTTTTTTCACTAAAGCAAACAGCGAAAATAAACCATATTTTTTTTATTTCTATTTAATAAATCTTACGAACTTTTGTCAACCTCTGTCCAATTTTGGTTATGAGTAGAGAAGGTATTATATGGTGATATTTTCTAGATATAAATATATTGTTTTCGCAAACTTTTAATAAGAATTACATTTTATAGTTAGGTTTTCGCTATTTATATATATCTATGCTTGGGAATAAATGAAGGGTGTAACTTGGATCAATTTTAAATGTGAGTTTAAAGTTTAAGCGTCTAATGACATTTTTCTTTTTCTTTCAGATTTGGCGGATATTAAGGCCACATTATTTTTCACACATACTTGCTATGACTTAAATAACATGATCCAATAAAAAAATAAATAAATTTTCACCAATAACACTAATTTATTTACTGCTGAATTTCATCCGTCTTTATGAAACACATTTATATATAATCCGTCTTAATGAAACACCCTTTATATGCTATTTGCTTCTTTTGTACATTTGTGTCCTGGGTTGTGAAAAAAAGAATTCGTACAAAATCTTCCCCGTAAAGTATCAAAGAATTTTAATAGCTTCATCTATATTATAAGTTACTTCATAAAATCACAGGCTGTCTTGTGCTTACAACAGACTTAATACTTTTTCTTTGGCGCATCGAAACTAATATGTGTAAAACGGAATATCATGTCATTAAATAAAAAAATCGAAAGATATATTTTCTTTTTTATATTACGAGAGATTTCTTTATTGACAAAGGTAAAATATAATTCTTTAGGTTTAATGATATCTTTCGAACTCAGAGCTGCAACCAAAAATAGCTGGGTTTGTTAAATGACGTAAAAAAATTAAAACCATACTTTATAAAACAAAATATACATATATAAGTATTTCATTAAAAAAATACAACATTCTTTGTGTTGAATAAATTATATAGTCCTTAAATCTTTAAATATCAACATTCTGCTTTGCAGATATTATTAGTGGTATATAACCCTTTTAACACACAGACACAGAAACACACACACACACACACACACACACACACACACATACACACACACACACACACACACCAGGAGAAACAACTCTTAAAACACTGAACATTATTTCAGAACTGTGCCTCTAGTTTTGGCCGGCAAACATTTTTAATACATCTTTTGACATATTAAAAAAATATTTTAAAAATAAAAACGGTTAGGAAATTGTAATAAACTTTTAAATTAAAATTCCTAAAAATTAGATCTTTTAATAAGGGTTTTTCCAGAGATATACTTAATTTTAAAGTATTTAACAACTTTATTACATTTCGTATTTCAAATTGAAAAAAAAGAAAGTTTTTGTAAAAATTCATTTTTCATCAAAAAAAAATATTTTGGCTTCAGAGAATAATGTTCTTAATATAGATTATTCATAAAAGCCATTAAAATCTATCTAATTAAATAATGTCTTAGTTTTTTTGGGTTTTGTATTTCAAAAAATCCAAATGTACATATATTCGACTTTTCGAGTTTTTATAAAAATAAGTAAGGGAGTAACAGATGTAAAAAAATATATATTTTACCTGACTTTCTAAAAACAAAAACATAATTGAAAAAATTATTTCAATCATTTTTGAATAAATTCTATAAGGTTCATTAAAATCTGACAATTATTTAATTTTTGCAAGAATTTCCAAATTAATGTGTTTTTCAACTGAAAAAAGAGATAAACCTAATGTTAAATTGCTACCGCAGACGTAAAATAATAAAAAAAAAAGATTTCAACGAAAATTTTCAATTTGCTAGATTGGAATAAAAAAATTTAAAGAATAATTTAAAAATACTTTGATCTTGATGGTGTTAATAACATGAAATTTTGTTCACGATAAAACTTTGTTTTTATTAAGCTAGAGTCCTTTTTTCATCATGCTATGCTATTTTTTCGGCGAATTATATATATATATATATATATATATATATATATATATATATATATATATACACACACACATACAGACACACACAAATATATATATATATATATATATATATATATATATATATATATATATATATATATATATATATAAGTTATAAGGAACTTGGTAAACCGAATTGGTAAATCCAAAGAGGATGAAATCCTGAGAGCTCAATGTTAGGACAGAGCTAATATGTAAAGAAAAACAAACCACTTTAATGTACCATTACGATAATTTATTTCACCTAAATCCTTTTTAAGGATTCAGGATCATCAGGTAAAACTTCCAACAACGAATTGAGAAAAAAAATGGGATTAGAAATTGGTGGGTAGTGTAATTTTTGTAATTTAATAGAGGGGGCTGAGAGTGGTAGTTAAACAGACTGTGAAAGTGGTTTGTTTTTCATTACATTTATATATATATATATATATATATATATATATATATATATATATATATATATATATATATATATTATTTATCCCGGGTGTAACAGCAAAAGTGTCCAAATCGTGTTACAAATAATTTTCTATCCCACAAAATGTTTAATATCCCCCCTCACCAAAAAAAAAGAAAGAAAAAAAACACACACACAGTAAAGTAATTGAGTTTCTTTTTTACAGGTTTTGAGATAAGACGCTTAACTATCTTGGCAGCATTTATAGTAAGAATCACAGGCAAAACCCTTCAGTTATCCAGCTAGAAAGAGAGCAGGTTGAAATCGTTTTGTGTCAGCCCCACTGTCTTCAAATCCGAACAATGACGAGAGGAAAATATCATTTAGGCATTCACTAATAGTACCAACATTCATAATCTGGTTTCCATCTTCAAAGTACTTTTAAGAGCCATCAAGAAAACGGTAAATAATTTTGCTTTTACACGATTTGAACAATTTTCCTGTTACTTCCGGTATATCAAATAAATTGTAGCAGAACAATGAGAAACACGAAATACCTGTTATATACACACACGCACACGTATATATATATATATATATATATATATATATATGTATGTGTGTGTGTGTGTGTGTGTACATGTTGGGCAACAGTAGGGCGAAATACGGTTATAAATATTGTACTTTCACGGCCCAACGAACAAAGCCTTCCAAAAACAATCTCTTTTATCTGGTCGGTCAGAGCATAACTTTTTCACCACGCCTTTGATTGAAAATAGATGTAAGAATAAATGTAATTATAATCTTGTTGCTCGATAACAACACCCATGGCAAGCTAAATGAATTAATATCTACTGATTTATTCAAATGACATTACGACATAGGGTAATCTTTCTCTTTTGTCCATTCAAGCATTTCGTCTTTTTCTTTTTCATTTTCAGAAATTATCCTAACCTTCTAAGATTAATTCTTTTCTTCCATATTCTATAAACTGCATTGCGAACGATATGATAAATTTTCGTACCAATGCAATAGAGCGAAAAGAATAATGTACGCGGCGTTGTTTTCAATTTATAAAAAGCGAATATCCATTAGTATATTTGTAATATTTCTTTGAAAAATAATCGTAGTTCATGTTTGTTGAACTTTTAACATGATCATGTAAGCATATCAAAAAATAATATTAGATTGGTGCAAAAATAATGTCGTTTTCTCACATATATGTGAGAAAACGACATTATTTTTACACCAACCTAATAAATCCCAAGGCCGTACGTTCATATCTAGTCTCGAAGCGATCGAAGTCAACAGCATAAAATGACAAGCAGATCTATTGTCATTAATATTTTCTTTCCATTCAGCAGCTGTGAGATACCTTGGAAAAGAAAAGAATATTATTAATTCCCGTGGTTCCGCGTTGTAAATTACTTCACTGTGGTGTAATGGTTAGCAAAATGAGTAGTAAGTTCGATCCTTAATGTGTAGTGAGTTTGATCTCCAGGGTGTGATCCGTCATTTCATCCTTGTGACACATCTACGTTACGCTTACTGTATGAGAGCTTTTCGACGTTGTATAACAGCTTATTTACTCACCGCTGTATAGTGATTTCGATACCCAGTGAGTGTTCTATACTTTCGTCTATGGACCATATTTAAGCCACGCTTAGTAAATAACTATAATTTCAATATCGACAGAAATATTTTACATTATAATTACAATTTTAAATTACCAACCTGTACAAGGTCTAAGAGCCACTCGATTTCATTATCAAGTTTTTTTCATTGCTCTTTGGACTAAAACTCCTCTCTCGCGTGTCAAAAGCTTTTTATGAACTGAGTTGTTTCTTTTCTAATTGATCTCATTAGCTGTAAATTGAAACGATGATCCATCTTCCTGTTGTGACGTCCTGATCCAGTTTTCCTCTCTATTGTCCCCTCTTTTTTAAAACTTATTCACTGTTCTCTTCATCATTCTTGAATGGAATTTCATGATGGAAGACAGAGTAGGATTGTTAGTACCATTACTGAAGGCCTGAATGAATTTTTCCTCTCATCATTGCTCTGTTAGGAAGACAGTGACTATGACCTAAAATAATTTTAACCGTCTGTCGTTTTAGCTGAATAACTCAAAGGTTTTTTCAATGATTCATAGGAAAAATGGTGTCGAGATGGCTAAACATCTTATCTGAGAACCTGGCGAAAAGAAACTTAATTAGTTTAGTGTTTTTTAGATAGTAAACATTTTGTGGGGTGGATAGTTTTGACGTTACACATTTTGGACAATTTTGACGTTACACCGGCTATACTAGACATATTAGCTGACTGAAATTATTATCACTGTGTTAGTGCGTTTTGTTTATGGAAAGTAATTTGTTAGATAGTGTTGAAGTTGTGTTTTCTTTTCAGATGTCAACAGTGTTAGACGAATAATTAACTATAATAAATATCTGACTGATTTGAATATTTATCTTATGAATAATAATAATCCTCAATATTAATGCCAGGGAAAATTATACACATCTGAGTTGTAATGTTGACCTGCATTTAAACGAAAAGAATCTCAACGTTTCTTTGTTCTCAATAGATATATTTAATTTCAATTTATCAATAGTTAATCTATTCTGTTAATCTCATTATCCTATTAATCTCAAAAGATATACTTAATCCCTAGTTTCACTCAATATCGATAACTTAATCCTTTTACTTGCCGAATTGGTGAACCTTGAGATGTAAAATTATGCATGTTTCGATACAAACTACCGCTAAGAAATCTATCTTAACATCCCTAATGATTAATTAACTTTGTTCACTCTAGAAATGTTGCAATAATCTTAAACAGCGATAGTCAAATGGAGCGAAATGAAGCGAAAAACACGGATGAGGAAAATCGTTCATTTTTAGTGTCATGGTCTTTTTTTTCTGAGTGACTCCAACGCCTTTAGGATCAGGCAATGACGGTTGCTTTTTCTGCAAATTTTGGTGCAGGTATTATAATTGAAGACAATAATTATTTTTTTTAAACATTTCACCCCAAGCAAGGCGGGATGCCACTAGCACGCAAGCGGTTACAGAGTGGGAGCGAGAGTAAAAGGTCGTGATGGAGGAAAAGATGAAAAAGACAGGGAATAGGTCAGGGCATCTGGAGATTATAGCTATCAAGGAAACAAGTAATAGGAAGCGAATTCCACAGACGGGAGGTGCGAGACATGAAGCTACTAGAGTAGAAGTGACGGCCACATTTAACCGTTTCGATAGTGAAAGGGTGGGACCCTGATGCCAGCCTAGTAGCGAGCTTAAATTTATGCAGTCTGGGAACTAGCAAAAGTAGATCGTCGGAACAGTTACCATGAAACTATTTGCAGAAAAGACAGAGGGAGGCGACGGTACGTCCGTGAGAGAGCGACTGTAGACGAGATGCCAGATCAAGACTAATAACATTGCATATCCGTCTCTGGATTTTGTCGAGGACCTTAAGGCGATCAGCAGAGGCACCAGACCATTTATGTCAGCAGTATTTCATGTAAGAGCGAATGATTGATTTATAGATGTGAAGGATGGACTCGGACGAGAAAAACTTTCTGGCGCGACACAAGGAATAAATTTTCCTTGCCATTGATGAAGCAATTGATTCAATGTAATTGTTCCATCTCAGGTCACTGGACAGTGTGAGAACAAAACAGTCGCAAAGAGGTGCTCTCGTGGGGTTGAGTATCAGTCATTCTAATGGGTGGCAGGAATGGTTCCCTGAGTGTAATAGAGAGTATCGAGATAGACGATACGCTTTATATGTCACCAAAATTCTCTCCGGTGTATCACTGGTTTGGGAACGGATTTCCACTTTCAGTGAGTGCTAACCATTGACATCTCCGTTGGATAGTGGACCCACTTGCTATTACTGGCAATGATTCTAATCAGGAAACGTTCAGTAGGAATCTTAATCTTCAATGACAACCAGAGTGCAACTATTTGATTAAGATGACAAGGAGTCAAATGATGATGTTGCTATTGATAGAATTTAGACAATTTTCGAGAATTTCAAATATATTGCACTCTTTTGGCTAATCTGTGCGCAGTTTGCTACGGACTGAAGCAGCTCAACACTTATAGAACTCAGTCGTGCCAAATAAGCGGAATCTGCAATTTAATTTTCATAGATCGAATACTCGTCGATTATATTTTTGAAGAAATCCTTTTAGGTTTATACAGCGTACAGGATTTGGTATTGGTTCTCATTTAAAAAGGGTAAAATTTACTTTAATAAGCCAAAAAAGAAGAAAGCATTAGAACTTAAAGATTAATCGCTATATGAACTTTACTATTGAAAAAGTATCCTCAAACATGTCATGTCACTGGTACAACAGAAATTTCTTTACAAATTAGTCCGTGCGCTAGCATTATATAGGTATATCTTCTCATCCACACGAAAGAGAAATGCACGGCGCACGCACAGATACAGACAATCAAACAGATACACAGACATACGCGTGAGCACACACACACACACACAAACACACACACACACACACACGCGCGCTTAAGATAAAAATATAGTGTGCTCTATTTATGGTTATGGGTAAAAGTGATCAATATCAGGGACAGATGTGCAAATCGCCTGAAGATTATCTTCATTTAGTGTTGACGTCAGTGTCCAATTATATATATATATATATATATATATATATATATATATATATATATATATATATGCTATTGCTGAGTATATAATAAATAGTAGGAAATGTGTGGTTAATTTTAGTGTGGACCGTTTTTTGATTTTATCTAGGTCCGACTCCACATTTCACCTCAAGGTTCTAGAGTCCTTGTATATCAGATCCCGTGAGTCTTCCCTTTGTAAACAGAGAGAATGCTTACTGGGCCTGAATGTTATTGAACTCTAGTTTCTTGAAATTTATTTTTTTCCCTGTTTCATTCCATTCCATTCGTTAATTTAAATTAATTTATACGCTTTTTATATTTTTTATTCCCAGAAAAATAAACTTGATGAGTCCTGGGACGAAACCGGTTATTTTTTTTTTTTAGCTTTTTCTTTTAAAAATGCTTTATAAATTTTGTCTTTTCCTATCTATTATTAAATTCTGTACCACACACACACACACACACACACACACACACACACACACACACACACACACACACACATATATATATATATATATATCGGTAATAGATCCATTGGTATATAATCCAGGTGGATCTTAGTGATATCAAATATTAAAACTGATCCACAAAACAGCTCACTGTATTTATTATAACAGAGCATATATATTATACTGCAAAAAATTACCTCATATGAGTATAACCTATTTCAAACCGGCGCAACCTGACATCAGGTCTCTTTGTCTTTTGACTGAATTCGTCTCGGAATTAGGGATTTGGAATTTAATTTAGATAGCACTCGACAAACAGCCACACACCTACCGAAAAAGATGCCTCATATAGATAAACAGCCAGAGTTAATGATAAGAAGAGAGCTTGAAGTATCTCTCTTAAGAGGGAGAGGTTTACTTTATAATCATAGGTTTTGTGGAGAGCATTTTCATTCTTCATTTTTATTAAAGATTTTTTCATTGGGCAATAGTTTACTAATTCTAGCGCAAACGGTAGTGGGTATTTGTCTCACAATGACATTTGGGTGGTTAGAACTAACATTAATATAATTTGGGTTTCTTTCTCTTTATAGTAATGTTTAACGGTTTTATCATTAAGGTTAAGGGTGATGTCAAGGTAATTAACTATTTTAAGGCTAGAAGAAATCTCAATCTTAAACACCAGTAATTCAAATGCCTTAATAATTTTCTTTTGTGACTTTGGCGTTAGCGGACCATTAATATTGGTGATGAAGATGATTCCGTCATCTCGATATAGGCCCACAAATTCTGTAACTACGTTTCTTCTAAGTATATCTCAAATATAAAACATACTAAATCAGCAACATGGTCTGAATCATATGCTCCCATAGGGACAACAAAATCGTCATTACTGCACTTAGTCCACGTGGAATTATTAAGTGTTAGCAGTGATTTCCTAGCAGTTAAAATGATATTAGTTTCATCATCCGTTATTTCCATATAGTTTTTTTTTTCAAAATTAATGCTATTAACTAAGAGGTCCCTGGAGATAGAGGAATAACAATCAATTGTAAATCTATTATTAAACTTAATCAATGACGCTCTATTCTTATTATTCATATTGCCAAACAATTTGGTAATATATATATATATATATATATATATATATATATATATATATATATATATATATATATATATATATATTATATGTGTGTGTGGGGGGATGTAAAATTTCAGATATGAATAAAAATGTATATGCAAAAGACAAAAGGGAATCTTATCTTAGCCAACACGTTTCATCCTCTGATGAACTTTAACAAGCCAAATGAAAAGTGTTTTTTTTTTTTATAAATACTTGTTTCAAAATAAAATTCTTATATCTGACTTGATAAAGTTCATCAGATGTCGAAACGTGACGCCTAGGAAGTTTTTTTTATTGTCTTTGTTATTATATATATATATATATATATATATATATATATATATATATATATATATATATATATATATATATATATATATATATGTACATATATATATATGAATGAATGAATTCTATGATTCCAGTGACAAAGAAAAATTATGCCTACCATACAGACAATATCTAGATCTTGACAATGACTCAATAAATCAAATGAAAAAAAAAGAATTAAAAATGAACAAAGAATTTAATTATGAGGTACAAAATACTATTCGAAAAAATACAATAAAAATTTGCAGACAGATTTGTTAGGTGAATTTAACAAAACGTATTTATTAAATTCTTATGTTCTAAATATAGCTTTGTAAATATGCAAAGGGCTAACGGTTTCCGCTGACATGAAATGGAAACATTATATTGAATCAATTGCTAGGTCTACTGATAGGAATATTGGTTCAGTGTGTCAAGGTAAACAATTTTTCTCTGCAGAATCTATCTTAAATATACATAACTTTACCATTCGCCTACGTTTTGAATATTGCTGCCACATCTGGTTTGATGCTTCGATTATATATTTAGAGATTCTTGATAAAATGCAAAGAAGTATTTGCAATGTTATTGGTCCTGACTTGGCATCTCGATTTCAGTCACTTTCCCAGCGCCTTAATATTGCTTCCCTCTGCCTTTTCTATAAATACTTTCATGGTAATTGTTTTTGATGAACTTTTCTCTGTGCTCCTTAGACCTTATCAGTTTAAGCGTTGTAGTACATTGGTTGCAAAGTCTCATCATTTTACAGTTGAAATGAGATTTAAGCGTAATTGCTCTTCGAAGTTTTGTTTCTCGGACACGTCGCTTATGAAACCTTCTTCCGATATTTTTGTTTCCCAACAAACTTTGATATTTTAAAAAACTTGAATACAATGTCAATCCTTAACTCCTATACCGTTCTCTCTCCATTCTATTGCGTTCTTACTCATATTCTCTCACGATTAGTAACGTTTACGTCTTAGTGGCTTTATTGCCTTGGATGAAATGATTAAATATATTACTTATTTAATAAGTAATATTAATACACATAGATATATAAGAAATATGGTGAATATTTTTACACAGAACCCACTTACTCAAATCTGACCAAATGCGTAAGTAGAATAAGTTTTATCGTACTTTTATGGTCAGGCTGCGAACATTTCATCACACCTTAGTTTGTCTGTTTGTGTGTATGTTTCTGTCTGTCTGCGCATATATATATATATATATATATATATATATATATATATATATATATATATTTATATATATATATATATATATATATATATATATATATATATATATATATATATTAACAAATATTCTTAAATGTCTATAATTGGTAACAGAAGCGATTGGTTTATACCAACGGCTTTCCATACTTCATACTTCTCCAATTCATCTTGTGTGGTCATGTTTGACGTCATGAGATGCGGTGCAATTTTCGCTTCTAGCGTCTTATATGCACGTGTTTATCGTTGCTTAGAAATCATCTATGTAAACAATGACAGGCTATCATCACTGGGGTGTCCGTATATTGCTTAATATGTTGTAATTGACATCTTTGATAATGGCTTATGTAAGCCGAAAGCTTAGATTGTATTAAAAATTATGGATCAATATTGTGAATTTCTTTCTTCGTTCAACGATAATGTTATTAAACTTATCAGACGTTATGAAAAAAATGTACATAAAATAAATAGACAACACTTGCCTATATTATTTAATGAAACGTGCATGAATGAAAAGATGCTACCTAAATACACACACACACACAATATATATATATATATATATATATATATATATATATATATATATATGTCTGTGTGTGTGTGTGTGTGTGTGATGCGATACTTGTCTTACAGTGCTTTATAAATAGATGTATGCTTATTTTAGTTTGTCTTCAACAAATAAATAGTGTTTTTTGGCTGCATATATTAAAAGTAATTGGTAAGTAAAAAGGAATAAATAAACAGTTTGCAATCCGGCAAAATCTGCCTGCGGCATTCTGTGAAGGGAAAGTATAGTTCGGAACTTTTCGACATCAAATTATTAAAACAGTTACCTCAGGGCAAAAGACACCCAAACCATATTTCCCAAGATAAAAATGAAAGGCAAAAAATAAACATATAATTTAAATAAATCAAAATATATAAAATAAATGCTATAATTAAAAAAAAAAGAATAAAAATGAACATCTCAACCCAAGCACGACTGTCTTTATCCAATAATCGAGACAGTTAGGTTGGCAAGAAAGACAAAATAATTCGGGTAGTGTTTAAAATTATTTTGACTTGTTTTTAGTTAGGTTGTGCGGGAGTTGTTTCCTATTTTGGTGATTAAAAAGACAAAGAGACATAAATGCATAAATTCGTTCAAGGAATTTGTCTTCCATCAGCTTGGCTGATGCCAACCCTCAGTATAGTGAACCTTTGTGACATTATTTACATTATTCGCACTACTGTCCTCATCTTTGTTGCCATAGTTATTACAACGTTTCGGCCTTCTTCAGGTGGTTGGAATATCGAACTGAGCCTTTTATTTCGCTTACTGCGGTAGACCACGGGCCAGGTTTAATGAATGTCAGTTATCAGTTATCTCCTGTTAATTTTGCCTTAATCGGGTAAGTCACGGGATTTAACCAATGCCTTTAACCGCTGTGCCATGTGTCCTTGAGGACATCTGTCTATGAATTTATGGGTATTATAAACCTAGTGTCTTCAGCAACTATTTTTACTAGTACTCATATTGCAATTACTGCTGTTATCATTTCATGTTTTTACCAGAGCTCATATTGCAACTTTTTTTGTTATTATCTCATTTCTCTAACTAACGCCTTTTCCCACTGTGCCATGTGTCCTTGAGCAAACACCAGAAGAAGGCCGGAGCGTACAACGGCCGAAACCTTGTAATAAATATGGCGACAAAGATGAGTACAATAGTCCGAATAATATAAATAGTGTACATAAAACCTCAAATCAGAAATATAGACAGATACCTTGTGACTTGTTGGGCTAGTGTTTTGCATGGACATGAAGTGGTAAGACAATATTGAATCAATTGTGTGTTGCTAGGAAATTTGGTTCACAGTTGATAATCATCCTCGCCAGATTCTATCTTGTATAAGTGTTCCATTCTTCCATGCATTGCATACAACACTCAGATCTGTTTTGGTGCTTCGGCTATGTATTTCGAGATAACATCTAAGAGGATTCTACAATATTCTTGTTCTTGACCTGGCATCTCGGCTTCAGTCATTTCCCACCGCCGTGATATCCCTTACCTGTGTCTTTTTTTTTTATAAATATGTTCATGGTAATTGTTGTGAAGAGCTTTCTTTTTTGGTACCTCGAGTTTTCGCTTTTAAGTAAGTGAGCTAGTTCCCCCTCTATTCGACCCGTGAGTATCAGATTTTCCAGGCCTTCCTTCCTCATTATGTGTCCCAGAAACTTCAGCTGCCTTTTGCTGATGTTAAGCATAAGCCTTGTTGGAATTAATTAACAACCTTGATTTATACGGGAAAGCTATTAGAATAATCAAGAACCTATATTGGCAGCAAACTGCATGCATGTGCATACGGAACGAGTTCAGTTTAAATAGCTAGATGTAACCGTAAGTTCTATGCTAACATTTTCTTCACTAAGAACTCTCACTTGTGGATCTATTCTTTGACTTCTTGCTATCCAGTCACCTTTGCTTTCCAAAAATTTAATTGCAATGTCAATCGTTATCTCGCTCTTTAATTCCGGTCCTTTTATTGTTCACTCTCCTTAATAAAGTTTGACTTTTCTCATAATTTTTTCACACTCTGTAACCCCTTGTTTCTTAGTGACTTTATTGCCTTGCTTGGGTGAAATGATAAAAAAAAATTGTAAATTTACCTTTTACCTGAGTTTAGAATAACGGTTATAATCGTGTGGCATCAACTTACCAAATTAAAATTCTACCTGATTGCTTTTCGTTTATTCTAAGTAAATGCTTGTAAAAGGCACAAATGCATTTTCACCGAGATATAAGTGAAATAGCTGGAAAGACGGTACCTTATTGCCTTGGTGTTGCAAAACTCCTAATTCAAAACAAGTCTGCAAAAAGCATAGTCTGCGTCAGTGTTACAACTCCACCCTTCCACGACAGCTGCGATATGATCATTGTGTTAATGAATTACTGATTTTTCTTCTGAATTTTGTTATTAAATTAAATTTCGACAATATATTTAAGACCATTTGTCTAAACAACGTTCGTAATCTTTCATGTGTAGCGAAACACCGCAATTTAAAACTGAGCACATTGTTAATCAAGTGGATTATTTAATTTATGTATTTTTTATATTTGCTGATGATATCAAGAATCACACACGTACGCAATACACAAGCATATATTCAGGTGTTTCACAGTTTTTAAACAAAGCAGCGTCCTCTCGGATAGGGGAGAGCTTGAGAACCTTGATGAGGAGGTATAGTGGTTCCAGCAGGATGGTGCTACTCATCCCACTGCTAATGGTGTGTCTCCGTGAACGGATTGGGAAGGGTTTCAGCCGCAAAGCTGAAGTGGAATGGACACCTCACTTGCTTGACCTGAGCCCTCAGATTTCTTCGTCTGGGGGTTACTCAAAGACAACATCTACCAGGGCAACCGTTACACCATTGCTGCATTGAAGACACTGAGAAGATACAAGCGATGACCCAGGATGAATTTAACTTCTTAAAAGTGACATCTACTTGAGGCATTGAGGCATACACAAATCTATCTATCTATCTATCTATCTATCTATCTATCTATCTATCTATCTATCTATCTGGCGCAAGCTGAACGGTTGGGAAAGAGACAGGGTTCACAAAGCCTATTCCATTTTAGATCATTACAGCACAAAACCACAGCTGTAGAGTATATAAAGATGCTAGGAAACATTATGGCACTCTTGTCTGAGTAACTAGCTACCGAAATATCAATTCTTAAATCTCCTATCTATCTATCTATCTATCTATCTATCTATCTATCTATCTATCTATCTATGTAGTTAGATAGACTGTGCTTATCTATCTATGGAACTACACATACTAACATATAATATTACTTATATTTATGAATATTTATTACAAAATACACTTAGAGATCAGCATTTTTTATCGATGAAGACATAAAGAGATCAATAAATTTTTTATTCAAAAAGGTTAATGCCTTCTTGACACTTTCATACAAATTTCTCGCATATACAAACGAGTAAAGATGTAGTGATTTACCAAGATATCACCATCTACCAAATAACATGAGCCTTCCGCGTTGTCAGAATATCGGCAACTACGCGACGTAGCATGATGTCTGTGATTTGATTGTGCCGTTGCCTAAAGAAATATATATATATATATATATATATATATATATATATATATATATATCAAGGCATCTCCCGACGTAAAATTCAACGTTCTTTGTTCGGTTTGTTGAGTGTAGATGCATGTAATTTAGTGAGCCCTACAAGATGTTACATACATAATAGTTATTAAAGCTGGTGGTCAAAGAAACAAGATGAAAGCAAGAAATTACCGTTATAATGTGGAGATGTGTTATGTAAAATAACATTTTACCGCCAGAAACATGACAGTCAATGAACACTACTTGCAACAGGATTTGTTTATATAATACCTGTCAAAACAGAGTTTCATCTTACACACTCACAAATCCGCCACCAGGATGCGCAACACACTGGTTCCATAGTTTCATGCAGTTTTTTTTTCCGTACACGAAACAAACTTTCTTGAGAGAGTCAGTACCGCAATTACTATAAATAGGTATCAAAAACAGTTGCCTACAGTCGAATTGTTGTGTTCTTTGATTCAGGCGACGCACATTTATGATGTTAGTAATGGTGCCTTGTTGATCGTCAGTAAGGAAACCCAACTGAATTCAGAATACTATCCACATATCTTTACCTGATACATTGTGTGTCATTGTATTGAGTTGAAGTTTGAAAAAATATTCATCTTTAGAGACAACCATCCTTGCCAGCCACCGCTCATAACTTTTCTTCATCCCTTTTGGGTAGGCGGATTTTTTTTTCTCTCCGGAAATCGACTAACTCCGACATATCCTTTCCGTTGCTGATCGAGGCAGAATGAGCGCTGTTTTCAAGGTTTTTGACCCCAGTGATTATTCATGGTTCAAATGGTGTCAAAAATAGACACGACGCTGCACCATTACGGTAGGGCAGGTCGGTTTTGAAACAGTGATGTGGTACTTAATTTGAGAGTTTCGGTTTGACATAATAAATAACGACACAAAATATTTTTCGAAATCGTTACCGTTTTTTGAAGAAACAAGACTAAATCTTAATTTTAGGTTTAAAATCCTTGCGTTGGAATTTAATTCCGGTGATCCGTGAAAGCCTTATAGCACAACCTTATAAAACTTATAATTTACTTAATTTTTACAAATTGTATATAGACAAGATGCATGGCACAAGCACATTATTACTAAATCATTGTACCATTAAATAAGTCCCTCATTTACAAAAAAGGGAAATTATACTGAACAGTTTATCTATATGATGACGTAATATATTATACATTGCAGTCAGTTTAATGATATTTTCAATAAACAATGCAGATTTTGTATATATTTATAATTTGTACCAAGTAATATTATGGTTTTATATGCGTTTTATCTATTTTTTTTTATTAATAATGATCTAACAAATGAACTAAAAAAATCTTATTGAGTAGACTTTTTAATCCTTTAGAATTTTTTTTAAACGTTTTTACTTATTGAACTGAGTAAAAGTTTCTTGCGGTTCATAAATAGAATTCTGTTTTGAATATATTTTCAAATCATCTAATACAAAAATATCAACTTTATTTGAATTTATTCTTGAAAATATAAAATCCTGAAGTCAGTTTGTAAGCAAAAGCCTGCGGAAATTAGCCATTTCTGTATGTTTTATATATAAGTAAATAATCAATAATTGATAAAAGTTAAGAATCTGATTTTTGGTGTCAATACTTATCAAATCTAATCCCAACTTTCACAGTGAAAGCAATGTTGATTTTCTAAAGAACTTGGAAAATCAACCCGCCCTACCTTTAATTCTCCATTTCTACTTTTATTTATTAAGTCACAGTGATTGTATTCTTATGTATCCATTAAAACAAGTGGAAGAAATCGAAATATTCCAATGAACAGTTGTCTCTAATGTTTTGACACTTCATTAATTTTTATTACTTAAACGGTCGTTTTAGTGGATACACATATCTGAGTAGACGCCCCGTTTATTTATTAGACAGTATATCTATTTTCGTCTATCATCATGAATATTCGAGAAATCTCACGAGAGAAAAATATACGCTCTCCTGAAGGATTCGCACCTGCGTTTCCCTAGGGTAAATCGTGATTAGATCTGACGTGCTTTGACAACTCGGCTGCAGAGTGCGTCGATGACCGAACAAATTTGAATATTGCCTTTACATAAGCGCACTATTTTCCTCTGTCCACCTTGCTTTCAATCTTTTCTGTTACTGTAAAATGTTACAAAACCTCTTTGCTCATTATGCACCCTAGAAATTTCAACTCTTTCAGTAAATGTCCTTTTTTGTTTTCATTTTCTATAAAACTGCGTTGTTCCTTGCAGTGTTCGTCCATAGTATTCTAAGCATCCTTCTGTATAAACACTTTTTGTTGCTTCAAGTGTTTTCATCTGTGAAGAGATTGTCCAGCATTCCCTTCCATATAGGAGGACTGATATTACATAAATGAAAACCAGATTCTATCTTCAATAGAGTTTAAAAGTCTTTAAATGATAATCCCTCTTCTTAAAATTATGTAGAGTATCGCCACGATTGTATCATACCTGTATTTCTAGGAACCATCTCAAATGGTAATATTAGCCAATTTCTGATAAGGAAACATTCGCCTTTAATTGGCCTCGCAGAAAGTGCTACAACTCAGTGAAAAATTATTTAAAAAATTCTTTTTTTCAGGAAAATAGTTTTCTCAAGTTCTGTAGCTATTATCGCTTTTTCCATTATTGATGTGGAATTACATTCTAAGTTTTTGTTTGAAAACGTGTCAAACACCAATGATTATGTCATTATTTACTCTTCGAGTTATGTTAACCATTTTGTTTCCATTCTTGTTGTTGAAAGTCTGCAGGTGGTGTAGTTTAAGTAATGGGATACAGTTCTACGGTGATTCTATAGCACCAGTCCATGAGATCCGAAAAACTATAGTTCGCTCAGACCTAAAAGCTTTATTCACTGTAAGCGATTGTTAATCATTGATCTGTTGAAGTATTTATTCATAGCTGAAACTTTAGATATTTATAAACGGTTTTTGCGCCATCCATGACATCCAAAAGGAAGTCTAGATCAGACGAGGTTATTTAAGAAGATAACTCGAGGTTTAGTTTAATGTTTTGTTAATGTGACAACTTGCACCCTTGAGCAAAACTATTCCTTGGACAACCTATTCTCTGTTAAGTTCCCTTATCTCCTATAAAAATCTTTTTTTTAAGTATATATATATATAACTGATACATACACTGAGGTCTGTGACGATTGTTTGACGACTGTTCATAAACGAATATGAAAAACTATTGGACCTAAACAGGATATATAGGTATATATTAATTTCATAAATGAAATCTGTCAGAATATGGGGAAGCTGTGAAATCCTGGTTGCTTACTGTCACTTGATCCAAGTAAAAGCCATTAGATTCGAGAAGCTTTTATATTCCCATGATAACGATAATAGATATCGTTTGGAACGTGGAAAAATGTTCATCTTTCCCTTTTTCTTACCTTCCATCAGCAATATCTTCTAACTATTTCCACGCCGAGTGTCATTCTCTAAATTGCCACCTTAATGTAATTACTCAGTCGAATATTATATTGCCAACCTATATTTACAAGAATGGAATATGGTTTCCTGCTTCAGGCGTGTTGATTCGTTTTTAAAATGTATTTTTTTGGCATTTAGCACGGCATTCAAATTTTCAGCTTTCTTTTTCGTTCTCTTTCTTTTCTTCTTTTTTAGGGGATCTGTATGTCTTTGCTTCCTTACATACATATATAATTTATTTCCTTATAATACTTCTTCTCTTTCTTTTTCTTCTCTCGATTTACTGATATTTCTTCCTTTATTTCATATTCACTTTTCATACTTAATTAACTTAATTGTTTACTCTTTCTTTATTTAATTCTTTCTTTCTTAATTAGTTTTTTTTTTTTAACTTTCTTGCTTACTTAGGCAGACTCCATAGTAAGGCCACGTCAGTATGCATACCTACAGGTGGCCAATTAAAAAGAATTTATTTTATTTATATTTCAGAGAATTTCTGAATATATAAGGTATCAAACTAAACCCATCTCCCACCTTGCCACGCGAGAACAAATGTATTTGTAAACGTATATATGTATACATATATAAATGGAAACATTTTCAAAGTCCTCCTTTACACACATGCATATATATAAAAAACCATTATATATTCTAAAATTAAAACAAAGAGAATTCTGGTTTTAGGGAGGAAGAATTCTCAGTTTTGTGGCATAAAGCATTTGTAAATATGCACAGAGTATAAAATGAACACCTAAGTCACCATAGATTATTGATTTTCACTACCAAGAACTATAATACTTCAAACGATATTTTAGGTTGATACAATTATTTGATTTGATTTTAAATAAAGTGTACTTTTAGGCCGACGGACTCGAAAAATCTTATTGGAAAGAAATGTGCACGTCATCAGGTTTCAAACGTGCATGCCACTTTTAAGAAGCTTCTATTTTAAGTAAGTTGGAAGTAACATATATATATATATATATATATATATATATATATATATATATAGTGATTTTCCACGCGTAGCTCAGATGCGGCACAAGGCTGAAAATATGGGGCACCTAGTGAGGATCGAACTCACTACTCAGTCGTAATTGTTCTAGCGCGACAAGCCTGCTAACCATTACAGCACGCTTGTCTCGCTAAATCACGTTCTATATATATATATATATATATATATAGAACGTGATTATTCTATATAGAACGTGATTATATATATATATATATATATATATATATATATATAATAATCACGTTCTATATATATATATATATATATATATATATATATATATATAGAACGTGATTATTATATATATATATATATATATATATATAGTGATATATATATATATATATATAGTGATTTGTGTGCGTATATATATATATATATATATAGTGATTTGTGTGTGTGTATATATATATATATATACAAATCATTATATATATATACATACACACATGTATATATATATATATACATACATACATACCTACATACATACATACACACACACATATATATATATATAGGGTGGCCCCAAAAAACGGGAATTTTTTAAGTGCATATTGCTAGACATGAGCAAGTGTCAACACTGCGAGTCAGTGACCTTGAGCAAGTAAACATGTTTTAAAGTTTCAATTACTATGAATAAAATATTTTTCTTCCATCACTCTTGGTTTTATTGTATTGTTAAAAAGTTCCCGTTTCTTTTGGTCACCCTATATATATATATATATATATATATATATATATATATATATATATATATATATATATATATATATATATATATATATATATTCGACTTTCCCGTCTTCAAGCAGATCAGTTCCTAGGAAACCGACAACCCGAAAAACTGCACATGAGATTTGATTATAGTGGGGAAGGTTTCGTGCAGGATCATCCACACTCTTTGAAGGGTCGAATACAGAGATCTGGTTCATTGCCTGCCACAAGGTCCCCCAACAACTCTCCGCAGGTTTTGAATTCAGAGTTGTCCTTCTAGACCAGTTGACATCCAAGCCTATAAAACCCAATCTGTCCTGCTGTTTACCCATAGCTTGATACGACACTGGAGGTGATGAAACAAAATGGCTAATTTTGTAGAGATTTTATAACATATTTATGTTATAATTTTTAAATAAATAATTATATCGGCTTTACTATGTATTGAGCACTCTTAAGAATAGTAATTGTTGGTTATTGCAATTTATTCCGTATACACCAATCCTATATATATATATATATATATATATATATATATATATATATATATATATATATATATATTTGTATGTGTGCGTGTGTGTTTGTTTTTGTGTCTGTATATGTAAAAGATAGGCTATCCCTACCCTTCTTCACATGCAAAAAAATGCTAGCTAAAATGCGACAGAGGGCAACCATCATGTAACGGCTAAAAAAACCGTGTTTGTTAGATTCCAAAACACAATTTTTCCGCATAGTCACATACACTTCCTACTTTCTCTTTGGAAGTGGCACATCTGACCAAAAAAGAAGTATTGCTGCCAATCCTGGGCTCCAGCTGCCCAGTTCTCTATCGCTATATCCATGGCATATTTTCTGACTCAATACTTTACACCACCATTGACATTTATAAATGACACCCGACATGCGTTACTTTCCTTGTTGGCTGCCGGGTCATGTCATTTAATAATTGTGTATTTAGGCAGCAATACCTATTTTATAACTGGCATTGGATTCAACTACGGCCTCTAGACGACCATAGAATCTCCTGTGACACTTAGGCACGATTTCCTTGTTGAATGCTACCATAATACTTGCGTTAATTTCATCATTGGTGCCACAAGAAAATTTGTTGGATTCTCACATAATAATTTTGGGTTGCCATCTGGGGAGTTATGTAAGCAGATGTAGGGGTAATGTGGCCGCTGAAATTGACCGACAGCCATGACTGGGTTCGCCAGTTTGTGTGGCATGGTGCGGTGTCATATTGCCCGATATAGGGTCATCCTGAAGCCACCATCTTGACAGAAAGTAACACTACTTCCTCCAGGCACTTGATGTAGACCGAGTCCGAGGCCTAACGTCCCCATCACTAGTGATCACACCAAACACATTCGTAATCACCATTAGATTGAATCAGCCCTTTACGAATGCTCTGCACTGTTCTCAGTTTGACACCCAAACAAAATGAAATGTACTGAATGCAAAGCAGTACATCATGCCGTTTCCAAATTTCTGTTGGAATCAATTATGTCATGGTGTTCATTTTCTCACAGACGGTTCCCAACTGACCCTACTATACTGTTTAGTCGACAAAATCAAAAGCATACTACGTACATACACGAAATTAGAAATATAATATGGCGACAATTTATCCATAGCACCATATATATATATATATATATATATATATATATATATAAATATATATGTGCGTGTCTGTGTGTGTGTCTGTGTGTATTTATTTTCCTCGAGCACTGGGCAAAACCGAAGAATGACTTTCTTTTGAAAGCCCTTAGAAACTACCTCAAAATTTATTTGTAGCCGAATCAATATTTAATTAACAAACAGGAGGTCTACATTTAATTCGTCAATATTTCGACATTTATTTGTGTCATCACGAGAAGCGAATGATTGAAAGTGACTCGTCAATTTGC
Source organism: Acanthosepion lycidas (assembly GCA_963932145.1). Lineage (NCBI taxonomy): Eukaryota > Metazoa > Mollusca > Cephalopoda > Sepiida > Sepiidae > Acanthosepion > Acanthosepion lycidas. Next base: position 24,511,233 of record OZ010572.1, read on the forward strand.
ACGATAAAAAAATGAAATCAGTAATTGCATTATAAGACAATGGTGTCAAAACGAGCGTTGGCAGAACAAGACAGATAAGCATCTTAAAAGAAAACCCAGAGTTAACATCACCCCACAGCATAAAACTTAAAAAAAACTCTTTGCGTTACTAATATGAGAGAAACTTTCTAAACTGATGAAGGCAATATGTTATTTCTTAGTTGATTCAATAAATGTTTCCTACTTTCTAAACAACTTCAATTTGATTATAAAGTTGTCACATGGAAATTCATATTTACTGTTGAATGTCGATTGTGAACAGATGAGACTGTCACTATGAAAATCTTTATTTTCATATCTAAATACTAATATAACTTTGCTTTCAAGAGAAGTTTATTCTATACACTCATGCTATGAAAAATATTTTGAATAGATTTCTCTTATGAAAAATAGTTTAATATTTTATCAATTATTTCTATATTGGTTATATTTATGCAATACTAAGTCATATTAATTGAACATATTTTTTATAAATAAGTGTTCATTTAATAGAAAGTTCAAAAGATACTCTCAGAAAAGTTGTTGATGAACGTAAAAGGAGAGGCAATATGGGCAGTTTATGAAGATATGTAGGAAAGTTAACGCTTAAGCATAGACTTGAGCAAGTTAAGACTTTAGCCATCGGGAAAGCATCATCTTGTAAATCTCATCGACATATTAGCGGTTTTAAGGAAGAAGCTGTTGGAACAGATCTTTCTTACTACTAGTGGAATAGAAAGGGAGTAGAGTTTATTCGCCCCAGTTTCCATGTCATGGCGAGTATGATCTCTGAAGACTTGAACTTAGAAAGTTTGTCATGGAAATAGCGATAGAAAGGCAAGAGTCGCGAGATCGATGATAAAGGGTTTGTCGAGTCGCCAATATGTGCGGCATACATGCTTGTGAAATCAAGGCTGAAAAGTGAGGACTGATAGGTTCCAGCACAGATAGGGCAGCGGTACTCCATTTTTATTTTGATTTCCCCCTCGCAGCGATAAAGCATCGTAGAAGAAACCAAACACTTTCTGCAGAGTTTCAAAGAACCAATCATTTTTACAAGCACAATAAGCGATTGATTGTATATATGACTTTCATTTGACATATGTGGTGAACTTAGATCACAATAAGCATTCAAATTTTCATTTATTTTCTATTGTTTTGGGCGGTAATATCATGTGTAAACGCCCCAAGATAAAACAGATTGAATTGGCTGAGATTAGCCATAGACTACGTTCTGTAAAATTTTTACAGTAAAAATTATTGTTCTACTGAAGACAAAAGAATCATACGCTAATTCAGGTGTCGCCAGAAATGATAAAAGTTGGTAAGGCACGAAGAAAATATCAATAATAAGGACATGAGAAATTTAGAAATTTAGAAGAAAAATAGGCAAAGATAAAAAAAAAATCAAACACTGTTCTATATTTTCGAATAACTATTATAAAAAATAAAACAATAAATAAATAAAAGTACAAATCGAAAACATTTGTTTCTCTAGAACTCCCGAATGTTGTGAAATGTGCGATTGGCTAATTTTTCTTATTATCGGAGTTACCCCATCCTAAATTTTGAAACCCCTACTTGGTGGTGCTCTCATATATTATATATACTCTGCAAGATCCTATCTCGTTCTCTTTTTCTTCTCGCTTTTCGACAAAATTTAAAGCTTTCGCAGAAGAAAGCGTTCCCTCTTGCGGGATATGCATGAGCATTGCACACACACACGCACACACACACACACACACACGTACGTACGAACGTTCACGCACGCATACTTTGAAACACAATTAACATTAATTTGTTACACACACGTTATTGTCTTTGTCATTTATAACCCTGTTTTTTTCTTAATACATAGTTTGTACATAAGTATCGTTTATTTCTTCACATTCCTTTTACATTTATTTTCGCCATGTTTTGTTGTGGGTCATTTCAGGAGGCACACGGGTTCATCTCACAACGCGTACACACAGGCCCGCAACACTATAACCAAGAGACAATTTCTCTTTTGTAATAAGTTTTTCTATAGCCGTAATAAGTAGAACGAAAGATAATCATCCCCGTCTGCGTCTGTGTTGAAAGTATGGCGAATATTAAAAGAATGATCCTGGTAACCGAACTAGTTTCAGTGTCATGGGATTTTCTGGAAAACCTACACATTATTAACTTCCTTTGGTGTACAAAATAAATATAACAAAGTTTTAAAAGTATCTTCAACATTAACGTTAGTGAACAACCGATTTACATTATGAAGCATTGTTAAAATTTAGTTTTATTACAGTTTTTTTTATTATTATTTGTTATCATTATGATACTATTCAGGCTACCAATTCCCTGGTAGTGAGTAAAAAATACTGAACGTGAATAACTAAGAACCTTTAGGTGGGAGTCAAATTCACGTTCGTTTTAATTTCCATTACGTTCCGCAAGCAATATGGGCATATTTTTCAGTCATGCCATTTAAAATATGATAAATATGCCATTTATTTTTCATTTTTCTGTTATATAGAGTTGAAGTTGTTATTTAATGTCCTGCTTTTGTTCAATCATGGAGCCGAGTCAAGCACTTGGACCAGAAGTTAAAATGAGGGTGCGATGAGTTTATTTGTAGTCTGCCTTAATATATTTGTATTGGTAAGGAGAACAATCGTCTGAACGCCTGCTGTAAGGGATTTCTTGTGTATTTTTCATATCTTCTTGACTATAGTGAGTGAAACTTTCATCACTGTTATTGTTGCGTTCTTCATGATCCACCATCTTTCATTTTATATTCCTAGATCTTTATATTTGGCGACTTTTTCTTTCGTTTTCAGGAACGTGTTTCTCTCGATGGCGACAAACAAGTCGATGAGCAGACAGATTTCTTTTCTTTTTGTTCTTCCTTACTATAGCAGGTCTATTCCCCTTAAATTGTTTATCAGTTTGAACTGGCATGCCACAGAGCATATTAGTAGCAGAGACAATTATTCTTCATGTTGTGGTTGTTATTATTATTATTATTATTATTATTATTATTATTATTATTATTTCCTTTGATTTCTGTTGTATGCACATTTTCTTATGGGTCATAACCAGAGATCAACGGCCAGAAGTAGGTTCATGTTTTTTTTCCTCTGATCATTTGTGTAAAAAAGAAAAAAAAACAAACAAACTAAGATCACACGCATTTTGCATAGATAAACCTCTTCGTAATGTGTAAGTATTGTGAGTATAATTGTTTATATTTCTTTAAGGTGTGGGCTACCACAATGGGTCCATCGCAACCTTTTCCAGTCACTCCAAGAGCTCCACCTAAAACTGGAATTACTGATGTACTCGTGCCAAAGTTTTGAGATTTCCACATTAAGATCCCTGTATTTTGATATTTTTTGAATATCTTATAATAATATAATCTGCAGGGACTGCCATGTCAATAAGAAAGCACATTCTGTTTTTGCATATACTAACAATAATAATAATAATAATAATAATAATAATAATAATAATAATAATAATAAGAAGAAGAAGAAGAAGAAGAAGAAGAAGAAGAAGAAGAAGAAGAAGAATACAAAACTTGGAGGACAAGACGTTGCATGTCAAATGCCTAAAAAGAACGAAATAAGTAGTTGTGGACCAACAGAAAATACATCTGTGGCTGAGGAACATTGAGTTGGAAGCTGCGACAGAAGGCCTAATTATTGTACCTCAGGATAAAAGCCACGCAACCCTGTCACCGAACTAACCCGAAATGCTGGATCTGCGGATATTTATGAAACTGTCGACATTATTATCTCAGGATGCCCGGAACAAACATAAAATGAATATAATCACAGACATAACAACGTAGCAACATTTGTGCACTGGAAGATATACAAGAAATACAAAATCGAAACCATTGAGAGATGGTATGAGCACCAACCAGACACAGTTATCCAAAATAACTATCCTTAGGGACATGCCAATTCAAACTGACAGGGAAATAAAGACCAACAGACCTGATATTATCATAAAAGACAAGAAATTAAGGAAGTGTATGTTTATTGATATAGCAGTCCCATCTGAGAGAAACACTTCTATAACGTTATCGAAAAATTGTTCAAATCCAAGGTCCTGGAGATCGAGATTAACAGTATGTGGGAGACGAAGACTGAGACTGTAACAATAGCTTCTCAAATATCCATCAGCTTCCTTAGAATTCATCTTGAACTTAATATTGTCAAATCTCGGACATTCTCAAAGGTTTCTCGATTTTCTAATTCCTCAATTTTCTAATTCCTCAATTCTTTCTCTGATTCTTAGTACAAGTGCTGTCTTTCTCTGATTCTTAGTACAAGTGCTATTTTTGCTTCCATCCCCTAAGAATATTTTGTAGATATTCGCCCCGGTGAAACCATATTACAGTTGCCCCCATTTTTCTCTTCATCTGTGGGGAGATTATTCAGCATTGACTTCCATACAAGGTTATTGATATCAGATGACCCTCATTTCTTTGTTTCTAATGAAAATTTCTTGTTTCTTAGTAAATTTTTGGCAACAACTTTTAAGGAACAGGTTTATCCCCCATAGTCAAGAGATTCGTTAGTTTTCAGTTCGTGTTCTGTTTTCTGTTTTTTTTTACGGCATATCAAGTTCAATGGGTTATTTCATGCCGACAAGTTCTTTATTGCTGGTAATATTGTTTTCTAAAATGTGCTGCTGGTAATTTTCCCCAAAAAAGCATTGCTGGTATTAAAACCTATTTTTACACTTTCATAAAGTTTTGACCCCTTTTTTGTGAGGGGAGTTACTATTTGTCCACATCTGGGACCCTGACAGGTGCTACCACCCCAGCTCAGGATGGACCTGGGAACAGCAGCAATTAAGAGGTAGAACCACGCTCCTTAAACCTCCTGATCAAAAGCCTTGCTCTCGGATGTAGTTTATCGGCTTAACCAAGATGGCTCTGCTCTGGTATTTAAAATAAACGCCTCTTCTTTTATCATCCACTTGTGGTTTAATATTATAGACCTATTAGATTAGCAGAGCTTTTACTATTTGACCCATTACAATGCCTAAGAACCACCCAAGGTAGAGGGTTATAGAATGCGAGGTCATGAGGAAAGGAGCACTGATGCATATTATGTAGACATTTAGGATAGGTAACGGTTGACCCTCAACTTGAAGAGACAGAGTAGCTATCAGGGAAACAACCCGTGAGAGGACGTTCTACATTGAACTTAATTCCTACCAATGGAATAGAAAAGGAGTGAAAATTAGAGGAATCAATGTACGAGGCATGGCGGGTCATAGCTGTGATGGATAAGGTTGGTAAAACAAAGATATGTAGTTTATCCATATATCTGTCATGGATATAGAGATCTAGTAGCGAATTTAAAAGTTGCTAAAGGCTGGAAAACAGTTTATCACACACAAGGCCGTGTAAACACTTTTTAAAAATCGGTAGGGTCTGGGAAGTGAAGATCGAACAGCTTTGGCTAGATTTGGCAGCAATACTCTATTTTTGGTTTGTTCTCGCTCTCGTATGAATAAAGGTATTTCAGAAGTACAAGGAGTTGACAATTTTGCTGCGTCTTTAGCGATGGATCGTATATACGAATTCCACTTGAGGTCTGCTGTATACTTCTTTGTTCACTAATTATTCTGTAGTCTGACTTATGTATGGTGATTCGTGTGGATGCTAAATCCTCGTATATATCTCGTTTTCTCTACTCAGGTTATATTTGTTTTCAAAAATGAGTACTGTTTTATTTTTATTACCGTTATTTGTCTGTCTTGAGCTAACTAGCATTTTGAGAGAGAATTTTTTATACGTTTGCTAAAACATTTCTCGTTCCTCGATTCTCGCTGGAAAATATCGAGTTTTGAATATAAGATGTTAACATTCTGAAAAAAAAGAAACATAAATTTCTTTTTCATTTAACATTTTATATTTTTTATTTCAGATGTGAAATCTAGGGTTTTTAGTTTTTAGTTAATTTTTTCTGACTTCATGGTGTTTTTCTCAAGAAAATTCACAACAGGTGATATACACTCTAAAAGAAAATATATATGAAAAATCCGTTCTAATTTTAAGAAAAAAAATCAGATTTGTTTCTTTTATATCAAAAGTCTCTCTGACGCCGAAAACCTATACATATATCTTAACATACTTTGCTTGAAAGGACTTTAGACCGAAAAAAAGATGTTTATAGCGTGCAAAATTGGCATCATATAAAAATATAAAAGTTCAGCAAGTTCTGGTTTTTCGAAGATATGTTAAATTAAAATGCCATTAGCTTCTAACTTATATTCAGACCAGAGAAATTACAAGGTTTATCTGAGTTTGGAAAGACACATGTAGTATGTGAATCACTCCAAGTAATCCCAAATTGTCTAAATCAAATTTAATGTGAATAAAGAAACCATCGTTCTCAGGGAAGTTAATGAACTGGGTTCACCCCAGGTGATGCCAAAATTATATTTGCAGAACTTCAGAGAATCTAGTTGAATGAGCAGGTTCATCTCAGCCACCAAGTGAAAATTAACTTCATCAGTGTACGTCAGTGGTTGACACCGACGTATAAACTACTTGGTGATCGAGCTGCGCTTAATATGACTAGACTCGGTGACAGAAAGATAAGTAAGCACTACAACCGAGAGGAAAGAAGAAAGACTCTTATATCCCCACGAGAAGTATCTACGTTGATAGAAATCTCTCAAGCCACACACCCACACTCCGATATTAATTGATGGAATTCGACGTTAAATAAACAATATTTTTACGTATGAGAGATTTAATCATGTGTGATCATCAGTTTTTAGAACGATAACGTTGCATGTGACGACGTATATCTAAAAAGAATGATGAGATATGATTAGTGTGGGTATCAGGAGCATTCTGAGGTAAAAGTAAATATCGAAGTAATAGTAATAGTAAGGAGGCACGGTGGAGTAATGGATAGCGGCTCGAGCTGAGGAGCCGAGTTCGAATTCCAGTCGAATCCATTACATTCACTTACGTGTTAATACCCTTGGAAAAGGTATGCATCCTCTTCTGTTATGGGGAAATAGCAGGACAGGTCGGTTTCTATAGCCTTGGATGGCAACGAGTCTCCTGCAGAAAGAATGGCAACCTACTGCGGGAAAAAAATCTGCCACATCAGTCATGTATCGAAAGATACAGGATCGCTTAAGCGTGTTTCACGCCTTACACGTAACAGACTGAATATTCATCATTTCTTTACAAAAAGACATTCATCCCTGATTGACTTAGCAGCCAGTGCAACCGTCGGTTGAAATTCATAAAATTTGTCTTTTAAAATAATTTTTCAAAATAATAAGTTTCTTAAGTTTACTCACTGTTATTATTCTGCTGTTTCTTAACGGAAGTATTATTAAGTGTTTTAAAAGAGGACGGAAAATGCGACACCAAAATACGGAGACCTGTTGGCTTAGGAAAGGATGCTCTCCCAAAACTCACCAAAATAACAAGAAACCCCGTCCTGGGTAAGACGATAAACTGCATCCGAGTTAGGGGTAAGTCGATAAACAACATCTGATAGCATGGCCTCTGATCAGGAGGGTTGAGGAGCAGGGAACCACCTCTTAATTGCTGGTGTTTCGAGGTCGACCCTAACCAGGTGTGGAAGCAACTGTTAGGGTCATGAGCAAATAGTAGAACCCCAAATTGAGGTCAGAATGCTGTGAAGGCGTAAAAATATATTTCATTACCAACAATACATTTTATTACCAATAATACATTTTTGAGAGAAAAATATCAAAAATACATTTCTGAAAAAAAAAAAAAAAATTGCCAGCAATACTTTGCTGAAAAGAAAAAACTTTTACCAGCAATACATTTTTAAGGAAAATTATTGCCAGCAATACATTTTTAGTGGAAAGATTATTACCAGCAATACTTTTTTGAAGGGAAAATTATTACAAACAAAATATTACTTGCAATACATTTTTGAAAAAAAATTACTAGCAATATATTTATGGAAAATATATAACCAGAAAAAAAAATCTTGTCGGCATTAAATAGCCCATTGATTAAAAAAACAAAATCAAAAGAAAATCAAAAGAAAAAAAAACAACTTTTATTGACATTAAATATCACTTTAAGGTTGATATGCCATAAAACAAAGCAAAGCAAACCAAACAAGAAACGAGAAAGTCTCGTTAGAAACAATGAAAAGAACGTTGAACAGTTATGTGCTGTCAGTCCTCTCATATGGCAGTAAATACTGGACAATCTCCTCACAAATGAAGAGAAGACTTGAGGCGACAAGTCTACATAAGAATGCTGGGAATATCATAGACTGAACATATACGTAAAAGAGGAAGCTTCAAGGATAATGAATGCAAAAAGACGCGGAGAGACAGCTGCAATGTCTAAGATAATCAGGAAGGGTGTCTTGGAGAATTTAGCATTCACAGGATATAGTAAAGGCAAGAGAGACAGAGGAAAGCAACAGGTAACCTATCTAATGAGCTTGTGCAAATCTATGTCAGTGATGGTGAAAAGACATGCTTTATAAAGAATAGGAAGTTGTGTAGAACCATGATTGCCCACATACTGACGGAAAGCGGTACGTAGAAGAAGAATAAAGATTTACCCCTATTTTATTTTTATTAAATAATATCACCAATCAAAAGTAATCTTTTGGGTAGATCCTAACTTGAATCTTTATTTTTTAATAAATTCCACGATCTTTCAGTGCGTAGGCAATTATGGCTTTTTCTTTTCTCTTTATTATCTGTAAAATGGCATGACTCATTGGAAAGACAGTACAGCAGTCTAGCCTACTATATTTAATCCTGACCATGGATACAATTACATATACTGGCGTCAATGCATCCACCTCACTTGCAACAGTCAGTTAGTTATGTGCAATGCTTGATACACGCCTAGGCGATCATGTACCTTTCGATACATGACTGACGCGACAGATTTTTCCTGCAGTAGGTTGCCATTTCTTTCTGTGGTACACCAGTTACCATCCAAGGCTATAGAACCCGGTCTTTCCTGCTATTTACCCACGGCTGGATGAAGAAGAAGAGGGTTCATATCTTTCACAAGGGTATTAGTACGTAAGTGAATGTAAAGGAGTTGATTGAAATTCGAACTTGGCTCTCCGATTTCTCAACCCGAACTGCTATAACATTATATTCATTACACTCTCTGGAGCAAATAGGCGAGCCATCCAGTCACTGACAAACGCTTTATTCTTCTCCAGCCATACCTATTATAATGGACGGAAATATATTTTTAAAACGACTGACATCTTACATTATTTATATTTATATTTTCATTGCCATATTCACAAAGTTGTGCGCTTCAGCCTTATCCAGGTGACTGGAATTTCGAACCGATTTCGTCTGCCGGGATAGATTGTTCTACTTCCACGTGCCATGCCTCTTCCGGATGTTTCAGTTATTTCCCTTTAAATCAAATTCCGAAAATCTAATCACCTGCCGAAACGTTGTGAGGATGGCAATGAGGATAACAGTCCGAAAAATGTAAATAATGTAAGTAATCGTAATACTCAGAGATATAAACAGACACTGAAAACATCTTGTACAAATAAATGGTAAGTTCAATTCGGGGTATATTTTTACACAAGAACTTATCAAATCAGTTGAGATCCTATTCAATATTAGATCTTTGAGGATTTATTCAGGGATTGAAGCAATCTGAATATTTATTAGCTCTTTGAGCCTTGACCTTCGTTTTATCAGTGGTAGAGAAAAATGACGTAATGCCCAGCCACGGGTTGAACAGTGGGTAAACACTTGTAAATATTTTTATATCTACCATGAAACATTACATATCGATTATTTGCGAATTTTGACTCAGGAGTTCCCGAAGAAGGGTTAAGAAACGCAAGGCTCAAATGGTTATATCCACGATTCTGTTTTAAAAGCTTGCGTAGATTAAAGTCGATGGGGTAACTGGAATTTTAAAACAATATTTTAATTCATAAATAGTAATTTCAAGATAAAATCATATAGAAATGAATGAGTTCTGAAAACTTCGTAGAAATTTGGATTATTTTCAGCATTTTAAGAGAGATTTTCATTTTTATAAAACTCTTGCGTTAGAGAAAGTCTTTGGAAATGCGTATGTGATATTGAACATATCGTTCGTATCTACAGCTTATTATATACAATCGCAAAACTATGATCTACACATTTATTTACAAGTCGGGAGTAGATAGGTTTACCTATCATCTCGATCTTTTGAACACGACTAGAGGTTTATCCCTTGTTTCCTGTTTAGGAGTGGTTTTCGGTTCGTTCTAAAGATTTTTTCCTTCTCTTCCACTTCCGGTTTCTCCTTGCGTTTTGGTGACATTATCAACTTGTTTGCTGTAACCATCTACCTCGAGTGACTCTTGGGCCTTGTGTAGGGTAACCATTATTGTATCGAACATTTCAACAGAACTAAATGAATCAAGCTGAAGGTAAGAGTTCGAATCCCAATAATACAAACTCTTCTCCAGGTATCAGTCAGCTGTAGATATTTAAAAAAAAAAAAAAAAAGAAGCAGAAAGACTGAATACATAACAAAAACTTGTTTAAATAACAAGAAAAAATTATCCAAGATTTTTAAAATAAATAATATAAGATTCTTCTTTAGCAGATAACAGTAAATAAAAAGGGCGAGGGAAAGAAGACAGAGAATAAAAAGAAAGGGAAAAAAGAAAGGGAAAAAAGAAAGGGAAAAAGAGAAAAAAAAGGAAAGGTTAAAAAAAGGGAAAAATAGTTAGGGAAGAAAAAACCGAGAAAAAGAGTGGGAGGAGTCAGAACAGAAAGGGAAGAAAAGAAAAGCAAAAAAGAAAAGAAAAACGGAAAAAATAAAGGGAAAAGAATGGGAAGAAAAAAGAAAGTAAAAAGAAGGAAAAATAGAAACGGAAAGGAAAAAGAAAGGGGGAAAATAGAAAAAAGAAAAAGGAAAAAAATGAATAAAAAGAAAGAATAGAAAAGTAAAAAAAGAGAAAGACAAAAGGATCGGGGGAAATGGAAAAAAAGAAAGAATAAAAAGAAACTGATCAAAAAGGGAGAAAAGACATGGGAATAAGAAATTGAAAAAAGAAAGGAAAAAACGGAAAAACAAAAAGAAAAAGGAAATATATTTCTGTTGCTTAGGATCGTAGAGAATAAGAGTAAAAAATTGCAAAACCATTGAAATTATTTTTTTTTCTTTAATCTTTAAACGTGTTTTTGTTTTGTAATAAGTTTTTTCTTATATTTTTAAAAATGTCTACAGCTGACTGATGCTTGGAGAAGTGTCTGTATTATTGGGATTCGAACTCATCTTGATTCATTTTGTTTGGTTGATTTATTTTGCGTTCAGCTATTTTGAACCATCTTCCAGTGCTTTTTACTTCCTCGCCACAAACATGAAGTAATGATATCTCATTGTCACGCGAGAAAATTCACAAAGAAATCAGTGACAAAGATATAACGGCAAAAGAGAATAAACAAAAAACGGATGATAATTCTTTGATATAGGAGAGCTTTGTGGTCAAATATTATTTTTGTGAGGATTAGCTTCAACATGGAATTTAATGATACGTTCAAATTCAAAATACTGTATCTTTTCAGGATATACATTCATATACACTGTTGTGCAAAACTCTTCAGTCACCTTGATAAATTAATTAATTTTATTAATTTTACAAGAAAAAAAAAATCAAGCGTGATTAGCAGGATGCTTTTCTCAATACATTTTCTGACATTTGAATGCTAGAAAAACGTTTCTGCATTTCCATTCATAGTGTCTGGTTGATGATAGAGCATCTTAAGTATAGCGATGCTGAAAAATGGTCATGCAAAAATACTGGACGACCAGAGAAAAGTTCCATTTTCAGTTATTTTTCTCAAGTAAAAAAAGTTTTTTTTTGCACAAAGGGATTTTTATTATTACAGACATTAGAAAACATGTAAGTATTGATTTAGTAATTAGTATTTGACTCACCTGATTTGGCCAGAGTTCAATTATATTGAGATCAGGACTTTGTGCTGATCATTCATCCAAGTATTGAACATCTTCATCTATAAGAAACAATTTTTGTTGCACGTCATGTGTGAGAGGGAACACCGTCATCATGGCAAGCATCATTTCTATCGCCTGGGAAAAGATACAACCGCATTATTATAGTTTTGCTGCTTATTTTCCCATCAACTTTACGAATTTTCGTCTAACATTGCTTTTGATACTGCCTTACACCAGTACAAGTGCACCATCAAATCAGTGTGTGTCTTGCATTGTTTCTTTTTCTCAGTAGTGTGTCTTGCATTCTTTCTTTCTCTCGGTAGTGTTTCCTGCATTCTTTCTTTTGCTCAGTGTTGTGTCTCGCATTGTTTCTTCCTCTCAGTGTTGTGTCTTGCATTGTTTCTTTATCTCAGTGTTGTGTCTTGCATTGTTTCTTTCTCTCAGTGGTGTGTCTTGCATTGTTTCTTGTTTTCAGTGTTGTGCCTTGCATTGTTTCTTTCTCTCAGTGGAGTGTGTTGTGCTGTTTCTTTCTCTCAGTAGTGTTTCCTGCATTGTTTCTTTCTCTCAGTGTTGTGTCTTGCATTGTTTCTTTCTCTCAGTGTTGTATCATACATTGTTTCTTTTTCTCAGTGTTGTGTCTTGCATCGATTCTTTCTCTCAGTGGAGCGACTTGCGTTGTTACTTTCTCTCAGTGGTGAGTCTTGTATGGTTTCTTTTTCTCAATGTTTTGTCTTGCATGGTTTCTTTCTGTCAGTGGTGTGTCTTGCGTTGTTTCTTTCTCTCAGTAGTGTTTCCTGCATTTTTCTTTCTCTCAGTGTTGTGTCTTGCATTGTTTCTTTCTCTCAGTATTGTATCATAGATTGTTTCTTTTTCTCGGTGTTGTGTCTTGCATCGTTTCTTTCTCTAAGTGGAGTGTCTTGTGTTGTTACTTTCTCTCAGCGGTGAGTCTTGTATGGTTTCTTTTTCTCAGTGTTGTGTTTTGCATTGTTTCTTTCTCTCAGTGGTGTGTCTTGCATTGTTTCTTGTTTTCAGTGTTGTGTCTTGCGTTGTTTCTTTCTCTCAGTAGTGTTTCCTGCATTGTTTCTTTTTCTCAGTATTGTGTCTTGCATTGTTTCTTTCTCTCAGTGGGGGGTCTTGTATGGTTTCTTTTTCTCAGTGTTGTGTCTTGCATTGTTTCTTTCTCTCACTGGTGCATCTTGCATTGTTTCTTGTTTTCAGTGTTGTGTCTTGCATCGTTTCTTTCTCTCAGTGGAGTGTCTTGCGTTGTTTTTTTTTCTCTCAGTGGTGTTTCCTGCATTGTTTCTTTTTCTCAGTGTTGTGTCTCGCATTGTTTCTTTTTCTCAGTGTTGTGTCTTGCATTGTTTTTTTCACTCAGTAGTGTGTCTTGCATTGTTTCTTTCTGTCAGTGGTGTGTCTTGCGTTGTTTCTTTCTCTCAGTAGTGTTTCCTGCATTCTTTCTTTTTCTCAGTGTTGTGTCTTGCATTGTTTCTTTCACTCAGTCTTGTGTCTTGCATTGTTTCTTTCTCTCAGTGGTGTGTCTTGCATTGTTTTTTTCACTCAGTGGTGTGTCTTGCATTGTTTCTTTCTCTCAGTTTTGTGTCTTGCATTGTTTCTTTCACTCACTGGTGTGTCTTGCATTGTTTCTTACTCTCAGTGCTCATACCTATTCTTTTGTATGAGGACGTAAATCTATTTTGCCTTGATCGCCTAAATCTACTTTTGGACACTTTCTAGTATTCTATATTAGATGTTCTTTTAACCACTTCCATCTTCTCTTCTGCCGTTTTTGGGTTAATTATGTGTTTGCTGCTATACGTCTGTCGTCACAATTTTCCTTTTGTAATGCTCTTCGTAGTCCATCAATTGAAACCTCATTGTTAAGACTTCATTCTCTTTTAACTGGGTTAGCTGTTAATTTTTAATTTCCTAGCGAGACTCTCACAATCTTTCCATCATTTCTTTTGCCCAACTTTTGTGGTCTTCATAGTTTCTTTACGCTTAAAATACTTCCAGTAATTGCAAACGTCTTTTGAATAGTCTGGTCACCTTTCTAGAAATTCTCAGTCACCTGACTATTTATCGTTTTGGTGTCTTTCACTTCAAGTCACGACCTTCATTTTTGTTTCAGCAGATATTTTAGCTATGTAAAAAAGCAAGTTAATGCTCAGCTACAATGACACTTTACACTCATGTTAAAAAGATAAAATGATTCCTACTTAGAAATTTGCATTTTTCATTATCACCTAAGAACTTTCATTGGTCAAATAGTATTGAGTGGACTTTTTCAGGTTCCGGCTGCTTAAAGGAGTGCATTTTCTTTTACGCGGCATCTACGAAAACGCAACTTTTTCCCATCATTAAAGACAGAAGACAATATTGAAAAAAGCATACTGGTAAGCAACCTTAACGTTTTAATAAAAAAAAAGCTATATAATCGGTATATTTAGTTTGCTCTACACCTTTAGACGCCAGAGTATATGATGCTTTGTTCTTCAAAAACACCCCGTAGAGCAATATTAATGTATTACGAAAAGCAAGAAAAATAGTTTGATTGAAATATAAATATAGTTAAAAATATGCTGCAAAAACCTCAGTCTAATAGTAAATATAGTGATAAAAGAAAATAGTTCTGTTTAGTTATAAATGTAGTGACAAAACAATAAATATACGCCTGACAAAATATGAATGTAGAGCCAAAATAGAGTTGTGAATGTCGTGAGAAAAGTAATAAAAATCGACCGATCCAAATGTGAATGTAGAATCAAAAGCAATAAATATAACCAGGTTGAAATGTGAAGGTATAGACTAGAGCAATGAATTATTAGGTTGGTGCAAAAATAATGACTTAATAATGTCGTTTTTTCACGTATTTTTAACGTCAAAAAACGACATTATTACGTCATTATTTTTGCACCAACCTAATAGAACTGTCGCAACATGAATGTAGTAACAACAACGAAATTAACAAAGACATGTAGAACCAGCGGCAAATGTAAATCGTCGGTTGAAATATGAATGTTGTGACGATAACAGTAAAGATATCCCGGTCGGACTATAAATTTAGTGACAAAAGCAATAAAAATCTAGCGAGGTGGAAAGAATATCGTCGGTCAAAATACGAATGGATAACTAAAAGCAATAAATGCATCTCGGTTACAATTTGAAAGTAGTAACACAAGCAATAAAAATAACAAAGTCGACATGTAAATGCAATGTCCGATACATATCGTCCGTTGAACTGTGAATATAGCGAAAATAGCAATAAAAATATCCCGTTCGAAATGTCAATGTCATAACAAAAGCAATACAAATTAGTCCAGTCGAATAGTAAATGTAGTAAAAAACAAAAAACAAACAAACAATAAAATAGCCTATTTTAGATGTAAATATAGTAACAAATGTCAATAGGTCGGTCGAAATATGAATGTAGTTAAGTTGCAATAAAAAAATGAAGATATTGTTATGAATAACTCATAGTACAAAGAGTTAACACAAAACTACATCTCCCTGAATGTGCGTTAGTAATTACTATTTATATTTAAATATAAGTAATGAAGTTTTATCTTCAGTCTAATGAAAACAAAAGACTTGATTTCTCATATATGGTAGAACATTATGTTATCAATAATCAAGAGTTGTCTCCACTTGTTTCGTTACTCTACTCTTTTAGAGAGCTATTTCTGCTTACTGGGACGATAGAATGACACTATACATGATATTTGTACTCAGTTGAATAAAACTTTCTAAAAGCCAACATCTGCGTACTTTTGTTATTATGCATTATTTCATCCTGTACTTAGTCAATTACTCACGGGCAAGGTGTTCATGCAGCCCTGGGAATCCCGTATGAAACGTTGCCTTCATATATTCGTTTGCGAATATCTGAGAGATTGTGGTAGATGTTTATATATCTATTTCTGTGATGCTGCTCTTCCCTAAGCTTGCAACCCAATTGTAGCTGATTCAGTCACGTGAATATGCACTCAACGGCTGGGAGGTCATTTTAGGTCAGATTTACAACTTCGATGGTCTGTTTTTAATTAGATTACAAAGTCTATTCTGATAGGATCTGTGGTGAGAAAAGCCTTCCATATGAATGTCTGCCTTTCTCTCTTTGCGTTTGCTTAATTTCTATTGCACAGATTCTACAAATTTTACATCTTTATTTAAAATTACAGTCGTTCGGTCAAATTATAAACCCTTTAACGTTTGCCTCAAATTTCACATTCTAACATCACCCGCCTTCTCAACACCTGTCCGTTGAAATGGTTAGTGACGTTTGAGCATCTCAGCCATGTTTTCTCGAAGGCAACCGACATTTAACGAATACAGACGATGATTGATGGAAAGTATATATTTTTTAAAAACGTCACTTTCCTTCAACAAAAAGAAATTCAAAATTGACGCCAGAAGCTGTCTTTATCTGTCTGGAGATAAATAGTACCTTACTTATTTAAATTTGTTCGTTCTTTCAAACTTGTTTGCTTATATTTTTCTTCAAGAACGTTTTTTGTTTTTCTTTTTTTTTTTCCTTTAGTTTTTTTTTAATGCTGTAGTTATGTAAAGATCTTCCTTTCTTTATTTTAGTTTTTATTTTCATTCCCTGTTGGTTGAACGCTGTGTTTTTTTTCATACGTTTTTTTTTTTTAATTTCCTATCATTTTCCATTTTCTTATAACTTATGTTTCTCTTTCTTCTTTAAGTACGCTGACCGTCCTTTCTTGGTCACTTCTTACTAAGCCTTCTTGAGTTTCTTTCTCTGTCTTCTCTGTTTTATAATTCATTACATTTTTTCTTCATTTCAGAATACATTTATTTACTATTTTCTTCTGCTTTGACGCGTTTGGTATATTTCATTCTGTATTACTAATATTTCCTTTCTAATTTCTCTCATCCATTTAATCTCGTAATAAAATTTCTTTATCTCTCCCCATCATTTATCTCTCTTCAATCAGCGCCTATCCACCTCACACCTGTTACTCTTTCATTCATCTTTTTTCATATTTCTATGCAACTCGGTCTCATTTTCAGTTGGTATTTTTTTTTGTTTTGTTCTCTGACGCTTTACTTCAATTCCGGCCTTCCATCCTTTCTTTCTCCCGCCTATCTATTTATCAGCCATTGCTGTCCTAACACTCTACAGTAAGACACTTGTCTGCT
>OZ010572.1:24533369-24538369 GCA_963932145.1 Acanthosepion lycidas
TGGATTTACAAAGTAGTGTCTCTGGTTTGATCAAAAGTATACTGGATGCATTTATCTTGATTAATCAGAATGAACATTTAGAACACATCCGTGATAATGTTTCCTTTTCGTCACTTCATTTGCGCTTGCTGATATGCATTGTAATAAAGCATCTCTGCGCCTTATAAATGAGAACACGCGACTTAATCTCTCATACTGCATTTTATTTCCCTTCATTACTTCGTCAGTTACTGTCTGCCAAAGTAGTGATTTTCCAATCGTAGCTCAGATCTGGCACAAGGCCGAAAGTATGGGGCACTCAGTGTTGTCAGCCATTGATTATATGCGTAATCTGATGTCTCGCATTTGAAAGGAGAACATTGAAATTTCCGATGTCTGAGCGACTGTGCCATTCTTACCAATGAGGTGGCTGTTTATATATCTATCTCTGTCATGCATCTCTTTCCTTGCAAAGCAGGTGCAGCTGTTACTATTACGGGAATCTGCACCGGACAGCTAGGAGCTTACCTCAAGTCAACTCATCACTTGACTCCTTGATGGTCTTTTGCGACGTTGAATGCAGATTCCATTCTGATATTGATCCGGGGTGAGAAAGACTCTGTAACAATAATGTTTCATTTTATTGTCAGTGAATAATATCAAACAAAGAAGTTTTCAGGAAAATGGAAACAAGAACATTTACACGCAGAAGTAGAAAGAGACAGCTGAAATTTCTAGGACACATAATGAGGAAAGAAGGCTTGGAGAATTTAACACTGAACGGATATCTCGAAGGCAAGGAGAACAGAGGGAATGATCGAGTAAACTATATAACGAGTGTTTATAAATGGATGGTAGAACGGGAAGTAGGAAAACATAGCAAGGAGGCAAACATTAAAAAGTGCTAAAATGTTGGGAATTTCTAGAGAGCCATGATGACCCGCGACTGGAAGGGACACGGCACATAGAAGTAGCAGAAGATCTATCTATCTATCTATCTATCTATCTATCTATCTATCTATTATAATTTAATAATTTATCTACTAATGGAACCGTTGTTAGAACCGGTGTACTTAAACCAACTCGGGCACGAAGAACTTTTGCCGATCAAGCCAGCCTGCTCATGAGAACGCAGGTTCGAGTCCTGCTGAAGATGCATATTTTTCTAAAATCCATTACTACTTTAGAAATAGCTTTGTTTACGTTGGGATACGAAACTGAACATATATGGAAATTTCGAGAGTCTATGACGAGAGATATTTCGGTTAAATTCGGTTAAAGCATTTTGGCTCATAGTACTCATAAGTATTTATTTTTAAAACCAAATCATTTAACTAATACGATAATAGTGTAAAGCAGTAGATCCTTTGAAGTCATGATGTCAAACAAAATCGACACTAGGCTTAAGAGTAACCAGTGTCGGATCCGAATTCAAATCCCTCTCACTCCTGATCGAGTAATTCCTTCCTGGTTGTCTATGTCGTCAGGGGTGTAACCGTACTAATCACGCTTGGCCAATTGCGGATTGATGAGGCTATTTAACCCATAGTCGGAGGTTTTGAATTCAGAATTGTCTTTCTCCTATACCGGTTGTCATCCAATGCTATAGGATCCAGTCTCTCCTACTATTTAACCATAGCTGGAGGTACAAGAATTCATACCTTTCCCAAGGGCATTTGTAAATAATGAACTTGACTGAAATTCGAACTCGGTTAATCCGATTCGCCATTCATTATTCCACTGTACCTCCATCAAACAAAATATATCGCCTAAATAAGGAATTGAAGTTGATAATATAAAATTCTGGATTGCCTGTAAGTGTGGCTTGTTTCCGTCCCTGCCAGTATTTCTGTCATATTTTTCATTTTATATTTTTAATCGGGCCTCCTCCTCGTGGCTCCAGCTTAATCGGAAACCTTTCAATGTATCTAAATTAAACTTTTTCTGTTATTTTGGAATGAGAAAATTCCACTGAAATATAGTAGAAATGTTTTTGGTTTTCAACTGAAATCAAGAAATAGCAACTTTAAACAAAAGGATCACAAGATATGGGGAAAAAAGAAATCATTTTAAACTCACGTCGGCAGGATGTGGGTTAATGCAGATTTCAGTTATTACGGAAAATGTAACAATATCACTTTATTCAATTTACGGGATCCAGGTTCATTTTGCATTCGCCATGTTCATTCTTTCTTTCATCCGCAATATCTATCATAATTCTTTCGTTTTAATTTTCGATTTCCCTAAACTACCTCAGTGTGTACATTTAGAAAATTTCCATTCGAAATTTTAACTTCGCCGGTAAATACAGTTCTTGATAATTTTTCTTTACACTATTTGCATTTTTCGGACTATTGTCCTCATCTTTGTTAGCATATGTATTTATTTTTATTTGGTGATAAATATGGCAAAACGGTGAGTCCGAAAAATGAAAATAGTGTATATAACTCCTCATCACAGAAATATAGACAGATACTGAAGGATCGTTAAACTCGATACACTGTAAATGTGGTGTGATAAATATGGCGACTAAATGATTAGGACAATAGACCGAATAATGTAAATAGTGTATATAACACCACATCTCAGAAATATAGACAGATACTGAAGGACCGGTCCGGGCCCGATACACCGAAAATATGGTGTGATAAAAATTGCAACAAAGATGAAGACCATAGTCAGAATTATGTAAATAGTGTACATAACACCTCATCTCAGAAATATAGACGGATACTGAAGGATCGGTACGGGCCCGATAAACCGAAAATATGGCGTGATAAGTATGGCACGAAAGATGAGGACAATAGTCCGAATAATGTAAATATATAACACCTCACCTCAGAAATATAGACAGATACTGAATTTATTTTTGTTTTAAAGAAGCAACTTCATTCAACTTATGACAGATTGTCAGGTCTGGATTTGAGATAGATCTGTATTCATCTTTGTTTCTAAAATCTGCTATTCAAACACAGGCCAAAGCCATGAATTTGAATGTTTATTTCATAGTAGGGAGCGCTATTGAAAACTAAAGAAACACAGCTACATTTAGACTGTAATGTACTCAGCCGCGCTTAGTAAATATCTGTTGCTTTAAGGTGAGTTATATTTGTTAGTCTATTTGTTTGTATGCCGATGCAACCTCTTCCCATTTGACTGTGACAGTTGATCATGCCAAGATAACACTCGTTCTTGAAGATGCTTGTGGGCTCAATTCACAGCTTTTTTTGAAACGAAAACTCTATGACTTGTTTAGTAACAATGAAAATTTTAAAATAGTTTCTACGACTATGGAATAAGAATCACTCGAAAGAAAATTCATACTTCTGTGAAGAAATATGAAATTTGAACTTTACATTGTTTTCTCTCATTTGAAAATCAGAGAAATGTTTGTAAAATCTTGATTCTTCTAACGAAATCATTGCTTATTGACAGGTTTCATTGAATGATTCATTTTATAAAGAAGCTCAATTAATCTTGGTATATATGTAGAATGTGTAATCATGCGATGAATTACAGCCTATTAATATAATCAATTGGCACATAACGAGTTCAAATTTAGGGATAATTTGTTGAGTTCACTTGCGCGCTGTAAAATTCGTACAGACGGAGTGGGTGTTCGTATATCTATCACTGTCGAACGTCTCATTCCAAAGCTTGCAAAGAAAGTGCAACAGGTACGTTTGCGGGAAAGGGATGAATCCAGCTCTTCTCCCAGTTAAGAGTTAAATAATAGCATAGAAGAAGTAGGAAAACTCTGAATCACTAGGTTTACAGCCGCATCAAGTTGAAACACCGGTTCACGTACGATCACGGAAGTTAAGCAACGTTGAGCCTAGTCTGAACTTAGATGGGTGAACGCTTGTATATATTAGGTACAGTTAGCGTGGGCGTGCAGTTGGTTTAATGGTAGATGGCTCAAAATTGTTCATCGTAGGGTCGAGCTCCAATTCCAGATAGATGAGTTATATTCATTTACGCACAAATATCCTTGGGAAACATATTATCGCATCAGTTATGTATTTATTCTCACCCTGTACAAACCCCGGGGTGACTTGATGTAAAGGGTTGTGTTAAGGAGTAGTTTATACGGATAGGGTTGGAAAATAACGGTTAACTTGAACAGGTTAAGAGTAGTTATCGGGGAAATATCCTCTTGGTAGTTTATTCCACAGACCAGAGGTTCGCGAGAAGAAGCTGTTTTAGTGGAACTTCCTTCTCGCCGATGGGATACGGATGGGATGTCAGTGGTTATATTTAAATAACCCATAGGTGTTGGTATGTTAATTAACAACAGAATAATTAACCGTTAATAATTAACTATATTTCCCAAGAAGCCATGCTAATTCACTGATAATAAAAAAAAGAAATCTCTCTAGAGTCATAATCGTTGACGTCCTGAAGTAAAGTGGCATATATGAAATCGGCATTGTGATGTATACAATTACGCATTTGTCAACATTTTGTTTTATTAAATGTTATCTTTTATTTTATTAATGACTTCATATTTTCCTTTACAAAATAGAATCAAAATATATATTTATGATTGTTCTCTTTCTTACATTCGCCGCAGCCTCATTTAAATTTAGAGCCATTCAATATCTTGAATAAAATAAGATATCAAGATGACTCCGTTTATCCACTGACGCCAGCAATATTTTAATGAATCAAATTAAATGGTGTTCATAGTTTCAGGTCAAAACCAAAAGTAACTGCATATTTGGCTTAAATAATAAAGAAAGACTTTATTTGCTCCCTGTAAAACAAGACTTCATTCTCTCATACGAAACAGTACATTTTATTCGACTCCAAACTTCACCATTTACTGTCGGCAAGTGGGTATTTGGCTCTGACTGTGGATTCTACATTCTTGACAGGGAGTATTTGTTTCTCGCATCTCATGTGGGCGTTTATATATCTACATGTACATACTAGATGCAGCTGGATCTTTTAACATGTTTGCATGTCGGGGAGAACTACTGACATTTGCATCTGTTGGCTTTGGAGGCCATCTTTCAGGT
>OZ010572.1:24540869-24605869 GCA_963932145.1 Acanthosepion lycidas
GAGAGAGAGAGGGAGAGAGAGAGGGAGAGATAGATAGATAGATAGATAGATAGATAGATATTAGGTTGGTGCAAAAATAATGTCGTTTTCTCAGTTATGTTTATATGTTAATATGTGAGAAAACGACATTATTTTTGCACCAACCTAATAGATATAGATATGGTTATAAAAATTTAAAAAAAAAATGATATCTTTCAGGCAGATTCCTTATTTGATCCTTCAGAACATGGTTTTTTTTTCTCTGTGATGAATTGGTATAATTGTTTCAGATATGTCCAAACCATTAAAATAATTTTATAGTAAGAGAAATAAGTGAATGTGCAAGGTCAGGTGAGTACGTCGGTTGTAGCCAAATTAAACCAGTTTATATTGCTACTGCACAGAAAACCTGTCTGAATTCAACGTCTGGATTCAACGTCTGAATCCAACGACAACATCAACAAAGAAAACTGAGCAGTGGGGTTGTCCTGATGGAAGACAAAACCCTCGCGATGGACCATAACCGGACGCTTTTCATCGATTTCCGTTTGTAATCGTTCCATTTCAATGACTGAGTGAAAGAAGCTTGTATGTCACAATCCCCTTCTATCCCCCAGATACAGTGCATCACCATTTAAAAATGCACGTCGGGTTTTGGATTAACGAAGATTCCTCTACATTTTCCCACATTTTTTTTTCTCTTCACATTGTTGTTTTCATCGCTCGCAATCGTATTTTTTTTGCAAAGGTGTCGTTTTGTTGCGTTTAAGCAGAGAATCACAAATGGAAATAATCTTCTTCTTTTAAGTGCCGTGTCCCTTCAGGACGTAGGCGATTATGGCCCTCTACATCTTCCTATCCTTTGTATCTCTTCATATGGTTTGTCCTTTTTTTTTTGTTCTGCCTTCCATTTACTCAAGCTCGTAAAGTATGTTACGCGCTGCTTTTCTCTGTGCCACTTACTCTCAATCTGTCCTGTGAGTATCAGGTTTTCTAAGCCCTCGTTCCTCATTACTTACCCCAGAAACCTCCACTACCTCTTCCTGATCTTAAATATAAGTTTCATTTTTGTTTCCATTTTCTCTAAAACCTACTCGTTGTTCACTTGTTCGGTTCATAATTGCGTACGAAATAATTGCGTTTTTGGAAACTTGCATCACTATACAAATGAGACCCTGAATAATTGTGTACCTCTGATAATTTTTGAAGTTAACATTTTTTTAAAGAGTTGTTTAACATAGAAATTTGCAAACAAATAATTTTAATTGCTCTAAACAAGCAGAAAGTTAAAAAAGAGAGAACAGTTTCTTTTTTTAAAGGAAAAGAACATTAAGCTAACAGTCTCAGTTCACTCCATACGTGCGTACCACAAACACCTAATAGATTCTGGATTTTATAGATTATATTTTTTATTTCGAACCGATGGCTAATTTCCGAAAATCAAACACTGTTAGATAGTATTTGCGGACGAGGAAAATTAAAGCTAGCACTATCATAAGAAAAACGCCGATGAAACATAAAACATACTGGCGATGTGTAGAACGATGCATTTTAGACACCGATAAACTTTTATTTATTTTATTATTTTATTCCTTTTTTTTAAATTTATAATTACTACCTATGCTGTTTTCACAATTTATGGTGATTGCATTTAAAAATTTCAAAAAAACTATCAGAGTTAAGCAATTATCCAGGGACGCATTTGTCTAGCGACGCAAATGTTAAGGAACGGAATTGTCTGTCACGTAATTGTGTGGGACGCAAATGTCCAGTACACAACTGTTCTAGAGCCATGTCTCCGTTTGATCATTTAATCCGAAGCAGCGCGAGAATACCACTAGTACACAGGGAGTTACAGGGAGTTAAAATGAGAGAAAAGAATGAGTAGAGGGATGATTGATGAGCGAATAAAAGATAAACGGGTTTCAAAGTGAACATTGAAGTCAGTGCTTAGAGGCGACAGGCTGGTTAATGCTAGACGATTGCATCTACCATGAAACAGCCTGTCGCCTGTAACTGCTTCAATGTTCACTTTTATATTTACACATACTCTATCTCTGATATTGAGCACTTTATCCTATAAATATAGCACACGTTAAGAGTATATTTCCTCATATATATATATATATATATATATATATATATATATATATATATATATATATATTAATTCAAACATTATTAAAGTGGATAATACTTGTTCGAAATAGACGCCTCATTTTTACTTATGTAACAATGTGTATTACATCAAACGGCCTGCACATTCGATAACACATATTAAAGCAAAATGTGTTCCTTGGAAGGAATCCAATCTGCTTCCCACTTTGATGCCTGTCGAGGAATGCATTTTTTGTTTTTAGGTTTGGCAATCTCTGAATATCGATAGACTGCCTAGCTATAGTCTATCTATCTAAAACAAGCACTGATATATTTAGTATCGATTATGAGATAAGCCTACAAAAGACATTTGCATTGAATATTGCTACCATATCTGGTCTGCTGCTCCTGATGTATGCCGTGAAATTCTCAACAAAAGTCAAAGAAGCGTATGTAATGTAATTTGGCAATTTCTCATCGATGTGACATGGCTCCCCTCTGCCTTTTCTACAAATATAGATACGCGTTTATTTTTTATATATATGTGAAAAGTGTGTGCATATATATATATATAAATAAATAAATATATATATATATATATATATATATATATATAAATAAATAAATAAATATATATATATATATATATATATATATATATATATATATATATATATATATATATATATATATAATTATTTATATATTATATGCGCGGTACAATATCAGAGATAGAGCTAACATATTTGGTTGGATTGATGGGTTTCACGCTTTTGCGATCGTCAGCAAAAGCGTGAAACCCAGGGTCACAGACTCACATCAATCCAACCAAATATATATATATATATATATATATATATATATATATATATATATATATATATACAGAACGCTCGTTTCACATAAACGTACGAAATTTTAAACAACACACACACACACGCACTCACAGAGATAAATATACATATCTTACTTGTTATAAAACCCAGGTTGTGTGTGTGTGTCTGTACGTTTATATATTTGATCGGATTTCCTACATTTTTCAACCAATTTCAACAAAATTTCACAGAACTACGTAAAATTACTTTGCGGTGGTTCTGACAGCACCAAAAATTGGAAAGCACAATTGTTTTTGTACGAAATCAATTTGAAAACACGATTAAGAGGTATCGCTTTCGAGGAATGAAAGGGGGACAACTCATTTCGAGTGTGTGTGTGTGTGTGTGTGTGTTCGCTTATATATGGGATCGGATTTCCTACATTTTTCAACCGATTTCAACAAAACATCACTTTGTTTTGGCAGGTAGTGTTTCTTATTGTCTTGCACACTTTTTTCTTTATATTTACATTCAGAATACTTTAAAAATTCCATTTACATGACAATTGTTTACTATAAAATTGAAAAATTCTATTCAATCGGTAGACTTATAACGATTGAAAACAATGTTTTTGTTTGAGTTTGGGTTTGACCAATTCGTAAAAAAAAAAAAAAAAAAAAAAAAACTAATTAAGGCATGCGTGTCCGTCAAACTTAAACAATAATCTTTGTCAATTTTATTTTTCAGTCTTTATGATGGTCGATACTTGATCTACCTGTTACTGTTACATCCCCGGGCAACGCCGGGCTCTACTGCTAGTATGTTATAAATAAAATATTGCTGTATAAAGTGTACGCTTGCAAATAAAACACGTATGTGAAGTTATTTTTTTAAAACTATCAAGTCGAATGAAATTTCATTTCGAAATTTGCCAATTGCAACCGAAACACATAAAATAAAATAGAAATAAATCAGCGTAAGAAAAAATAAAAATAAATAATAAACCAAAAAAGAGGAAAAAAAATCCAGAACGGCCGCACTCAACAAATAACTAATCAATGGTGACAACAAACATTCACATGATTCCGGTGAGTCCGTACATTGCTGGATTCTGTACGCAAAGATCTTATTTTCTACATGATTATTTCATCCTGATGACAAACGACATTGGCAGTAAAGTGTCTTGGTCAGAACGTGCGTCGTTCATTCGTTTGTTTTTATTCGTCTTTGCACAAAAACGACCCTTGTATTTGTTGTTTCTTCTTTCTTTTAGCAACAGCATTTTCGCCGTAAAAGAAATTCCGAACCAAAGTCACTAGTTATTTCTTATATAATCTCAAACAAAAGGACTTTATTCTTTGTTCAATTCTCTTTTATGCACCAACATTAATACATTGTTATATGTGATCGATTTTACCGTCTTTTGTTAGTCAGTATAAACATTTGTCTCCGTTCTTTGGGGAATAGCAGTTTTTCTGGTAAGAGGAAGGAGGGATCTTTGAGTTTGTATTTTTTTTTCAGACTTTCAATTTGTTTTTATCTACAGTTATTTTCTTTAGAATATTTACTAGAATTTACGCTTTCCATTGTACGAGATCCCGTTTATTTGCGTCGGAAATGGAAAAGCAACTTAACGTCAATGTTTATTACCGTATTATTTTAATAATAAGGAATGTCTATAACGAACCTATCTTAATCCGAATGAAATATAACCCCGTTTCACGTGTTTATGAAGAAGATATGCTTTGATGATGTAAATAAAATTTATTGATTGATTGGTTATTGTTATGAGACCTTACCCATAATAACATAATGGACTATTTCATACGTAATGAATACGGAAGGAGGAAGTTCAGCCTGAATGCGGACGACCGGCTGATCGGTTGATCTGTCTTCCTTCGGGCGGGGAGTAATCCGAACGAGGATACGCCGAAAGGCGGAGTCTCTTTCGGGGAGGTAAACCGACCCTGAACCCGTTTATACGGATTCAAAGGGCATATTTTTGGCCGATCACACGGGCACGGATATCCCACGTTGAACCGGCCTTGTGCCACATGATGCCCTCGTGGGGGGTGACTAAATAACGTTCAGCCTGAAGTCGGACGACCGGCTGATCGTCTGATCGGTTGATCTGCCTGCTTTCAGGCGGAGAGGAACCCGAACGAGGCTACGCCGAAGGGCGGCGTCTCTTTCGGGGAGGTAAACCGACCCTGAACCCGTTTATACGGATTCAAAGGGCATATTTTTGCCCGAGACCACAGGCTCGGAGATCCCACGTTAAACCAGCCTTGTGCCACATGATGCCCTCGTCGGGGGGGACTAAATACTGTTCAGTCTGGAGTGAGGTTCGTCGGAAGTCCGTCAGGAGTCTTTCGGTCAGTCAGAGCCAGCCAGTCAGTCAGTTGAGTCAAGCATCGAGTCAGAGGCAGTCCAAAATAGAGTCGCGTTCAGACAGTTACTACAAGACATTGGAATAGGGACAGTGGTCGCGACTACATTGTTCTCCCTACTAAACCTGATTGTTCGTACTAACACTTTCTACTTCTCTGTATATATATCTGTTTGTAATATATCTGTGTTATTCCATACCTGTGTTCGCGTTCTTCTTTATTGGTTCTACCTTGGGCCATCACCGTGGTACAAGGACCTGGACCATAAAAGTTATTTAAAGCCAAAATATTTTTTAATATGAATATTTTCGGAGATAATAATTGTTTCGTGATAAAGTCTTTCGAATAAACCCATACCTGGCGGCAGAGGAGGTGGATTCATTCTGTCCCCAACGGTATTTCCACGCAAGTAAATCTAACACACCGAATAGGAAATTGATACTTGGCTCTCTGATTTACAATTGCGAGCCATTATCTATTACACCGCTCATATAATCTTTCAAGACCTTATATTCTCAAGCGATCACCCATCATTGAATTGGCTCGATGTTGCCTGGATTCACTGATCCTACGGGAACCGGTGTTTCATCGTGATACGGCCGTAATCCACATAAAATATAAATGAAATAAAATATTTGGGAAATGTATAAGAATGTTAATGATGTCATTAGAAGGAACATAACTTAAGACTTCCTTCTTCTTCATTCGACCATAACACCGAAATTAGTTGTTGGTAGCCGATGTGCTGATCTATTCACAAATCTCCTCCATCTGTAGTGGTTGTGTACCAGAGCCTGGGTTTCCGCGTATTATTTCTTCGTGTGTTCATCATGTGGCGCCTCATGTTAGAGTACAGCCGATTTGAGCCAACTAGACGCCTTGGTCGCCTTGGACGTTTTCGTTCATCTGAGGAATACTTCCGCCCTGACTAGTGACCAGCGCTGAGGAGGTTCTTCGCCAAGTGTTGTCGTATTGACACCACACTCACACGCGAGGTTAGACCACCAGGTGATATGGTTTACCGGGACATGACAAATTGGAGTCATCACGTAAGCGATTTAGAAAATTTAATACTAATTAAATTGAATTCCTTTTCACGTATTTAATATACATACATACATACATACATACATACACATATATATATATATATATATATATATATATATATATATATATATATATATATATATATGATAAAGATGAATATAAGACTGTTAACTCTATCATGTATATTTTTCATTTACTTTTAAATTTTAGGATAAATAATAAAATAAACTGTAGGCATATTTGTGTATGATTCTACTCCATAATAAATAAATAAATAAATGTATATAAGATATGAACGTATATAAAGATAAATATAAACATATAAAACATTGTTATAAATAATATATATAAACTCAGAAATATAAATATATATATATATATAATATATATAAATAATATTATTATTTAATATAATATATAATTTTTATAATTATATATAATTATATATAATCTATATTTATGTAATATAGTTTTATAATAATATAATTTATAATATAATTTAAATAATATAATTTATATTTTAATTATATTGAATTATATATAATCTATATTTATATTTTAGAAGGCCGTGTGGGTTAATGTGAGTTTGTATTAGAAAGAGGTGTATAACTCCTTGTAGAATATTAAAAGGTCCAACTACAAGAAAATTGCTGGACTCAAGTTAAGTCCAACTGAAGATGGAAAGAAGACAGACAAAACCGATATATATATATATATATATATATATATATATATATATATATATATATATATATATAACAAATATATGTATTAAACAAAACAATTTTACAATGGACAATAACATTTGTGTGTGTGTAAATATTGGTGTCTGTTCTTCAGTGAATGTTCTTACATACGTATATGCATGTATAATGTTCATGGCGTCTCCCACAAATCGAAAGACGCTGATCTTCCAAGAGAGCTTACATTGTAGTCCCTGAAATGAAGAAATGAAAAAAGAGAACGAGGCGAGAAGTCGTCCAGTATTTATAGTATATGGAGAATTACCCCTAGTGACAATTTGGAAATTAAGGAGGAGCTAACGCCGACAATATAATTATATATATAAATAATATATATTAACATATATTCATAAATGTATATAAACACACACACACACACACACACACACACACACACACACACACACATATATATATATATATATATATATATATAAACATATAAACATAAATGTATATAAATAAATAAATATATATAAATAAATTCCAAAATAAAATTCAGGCAATAAAAAAACTACTTGCTTTGGAAATGTGCTGAAGCTGTGGGGTCTAGATTGATAACACAGGGTTAGTTTCTTAATAATTTCATATTTCCAAGTGGTGCTTGTAGTCAGTGTTAAAGTCGTAATTCAAAGCTAACTGTAGAGTGTGAATTTTCACGCAAGTAAGTCAATAGGAAATATTAGCACACCCAACATCCCCCCACATATACTTTCATCTTGGGCCAGAATACTCTAATCAAGTAAATATACATTAAATAGTGACAGACAGACATGGTCAACAGCGTTGCTTTATTTAAAGAATGCGTTTTTAACTTACATACGATCCTTTTCAGAGAAACAGTTCACAATTTCATCTCACCATCTATTGCTATTGTAATATTCTACAATCAAGTCAACTCACAGCAGACTATGCCATATTAAATATCAGCATGTTTGCTGTAGGCCAATTGTCCGCCATATAATATCTCTGATTATTGCCATTGTTGTAGGCACGAGTCTTGTAATATGATGCCAGGCAAAGCTAAATTAAATATCGGTGTGCCTGCTCTAGAGCAGTTGTTTGTCTCTCATTCTTTATTTCAATTGTAGTCTTTTCCACTGTTCTGATGTTATACTATACTTACCTACCGTATTTGTGCTAAGTTACTTTTTCCCTGGAAAAATGCCCTGAAAAATCACTCTGGGTCATAGCAGTAAATGGTGAAGTTGTAGAGAGGAGTTTGCCATCCCCTAAAAAAAACACCAGTCACGAGATACAAATACTCACAAACCTCAGACATGATATAAACCTAAAATTATCATTCATTTATATAATAAATGCGAATGTCAGTGTGTCACCGCCTCACTCTTTTTCCACTATACCCCTAGAGGCCGTGGCCCAACATATCTTACCATATTGGAATCAAGGTGACTTCATGAGCAAATTAAATCATTCCGGGCGGGATCCAAACAAGCAATCCTGAAATTTTGGATTTCCACGTTTTCATTCCTGCGATTGCTTTAGGATCCCGTCATCTTGGTTTCTACGGATAAAAACAATTAAAGAGACACAACTATCTAAATTTCAATAGATCATGCTCAAATGAAAAAAATATATCAGTCAATCTGTTATATGCAATGCGTGATACACACTTAGGCAATCTTGTATCATTCGATACATGACTGACCAGGCAGAATTTTTTTGCCCGCAGTAGGTTGCCATTTTTTCTGCGGTAGACTAATTGCCACCCAAGGCTATATAACTCGGTGTGTCCTGTTATTTATTCATAGCTGGGGGAGGAGAGGAGGATTCATACTTTTTCCAAGAGTATTAGAACCTAAGTGAAAAAATTACATACATATTTTTTCTGGTTATACATTAAATTTATAGATATATGTATATGTTATAGTATAGTAACAGCACGTCAGGCTATATGACGGTTGCCATAAGTGTTACAGGATCGGTTCCAGTCAGAGAGCGTATATTTTCTAAGAAATTCCTCAAACATTCAGGCCGCTTAATATAGTTAATACTTTTTAATTAAAAACAGAGAATTTACAGTAAATTGCATCTATCAAAATAACGTATAAACAGAAAATATATTAAATAATTGTCGGCCTTAATCAATTTAATAAATTGGTTAAATTATCTGTGAATACGTATTTCTGTGAATTCAAAACATTTTAATCTTCGTCTTACTGCGTCTTTAATCGTTCTATGTCAATTTGCCACAAGATATTTTTTCATGCAAGGCATATATATATATATATATATATATATATATATATATATATATATATATATATATATGTTCACATTTCATGATAGTAAAGATTTCTGAGTATCCAGCACAGAATCTGTAGTAGATAAATGTGTCACCATTGCAACGAAATACTAAAGAAAATATCGACATATCAACAAAAATTATCCAACACATCAGAAACATGGACAGTTCTACAATGAAAGCGTATGGCTAACAAAGGAAGTTAATGAAATAACATAACCAAAGGAATCTACGAGGAAGCATTAATTCATAACTGCTAGGAATGACAAACAAAAAGCAACAGGATTGTACAGAGACGATCGTCTCACAATCCTAGAATATCGATAAAAATCAGCTAAAATGAGACAAGAAATTATAAATAACTTCAACGAAATAGGATTCTAAATTGACATTAAAAGAAACTTAAAGGAGTTACATATTAACAGTTAAAAAAAAATATAGTCAATTTTACATAGACGCTTATTCCAATAATTTACCCAAACAATAAAAGAAAATCTATGTGATCTTCGATGCAGCTATTCTGATATTTCTTCAAATGAAAACAATCATCAACGATGCCATAAATCTGGATGAAATAGTTCCAAAACAGTCTTTTCAGGGGAAAATTTAAATTGACAATTAAGTGAGAGAAAATCACACACAACTGAAAATATATGATTCAATCAACCATATAACTAAAAATAGTATAAGCAAAATATTAATCAAACTCCGGACAAACACTTCTCAGAATATAACAAAATAAGCAAAGTATTCAACAGAAATACTCTAACATCAAGATATAGATACACTAAAAACATTAAAAAAATTAAAAACAAGAAAAAAAATCAGCAGTACACTAAAACATCAACTACATATAACTGTAGAGAAAATGCCCACTAAATAGTAACTTGCTAAAAGTAAATTTAAATAGCAAGCTACAGTAATATCGAAGGAAAATTGGAAAAAAACAAAACATGTAAGACAAGATACCTAAAAACAATTATCTTTTGCCACAAATCATAATTTATCAAAAAACATATAGAAATCCGTATATATTTAATAAAAATTAAAATAAATATATGGTATTTCTTACACCTTTCGCAACACCATCCGATAATTGTAGCATTATGAAGATCATGTATTAGATATTAGTTTCCATCCATAACCCATCAATGACCAGAGCCATAAATATTAGCTTCCATCCATAACCCATCAATGACCAGAGTCATAAATATTAGCTTCCATCCATAACCCATTAATGACCAGAGTCATAAATATTAGCTTCCAGCTCGGCCGCAAAGGATCGTTCGGTTGGCAAGGTCGAATTTACTGCTTATAAACTTACTGCTTATAAACTTCAATCTTCCATGAATCTCGTACATTCATAACTGTTTACATTTGATACGCCATGAGCAGTTATGAATGTACGAGATTCATGGAAGATTGAAGTTTATGAGCAGTAAATTCGACATTACCAACCGAACGATTCTTTGCGGCCGAGGGGTTAGGCACGTCAGGCTAAATGACGGTTCCGTACAGGATGCAGGTTCGAATCCTGTCAAAGGACAAATATTTTCTATGAAAATTTCTCGGACATTCAGGCCGGTAAATGTTATTTAATACTGTTTATTATAAACAGAGCATTTACTTAAATACTTGTATCTATAAAAAGAACGTTAAACATAAAAATGTCTTTAATAAATAAATTGTCTGACTTTTATATATATATATATATATAAATATATAATTACTTACTTAGAAATATGATTCCATCGCTACATAAGAGTTATTATGTTTCAAAACAAGAGCCGAAAACTTCAATATAATTATTTGAATTGAATTAAAGTACCAAGATCTGTACCATGGTCAAGCGAAATTGCTAACGAGTTCCTTCCTATTTTCTATATATTTTTTCACACACACACACATATATATATATATATATATAGGTTGGTGCAAAAATAATGTCGTTTTCTCACATATGTTACATTTTATATGATTTCTGAATTAATTCATTGATATATATAGCCATGTTATATATCATTTTGAAGCGCGTTTTTCGCTGTATCGAATCGTGTTATTCGTTACCGTTCTCAATCTCTTCATTCATTTTTTGCAGGCTTTTCGACAGCATGGACAAAATTCAAATCCGCACGATTTTCTTGTTCCAGTTCAAACTAGGCCGAAAAGCTGCCGAGACAGCTCGTGATATCAATGATGCGTTTGGCCCAGGAACCACTAACGAACGTGTGGCACAACGGTGGTTCAAGAAATTTTGCAATGGTGACGAGAGCCTCGAAGATGAAGACGGTCGCGGCCGGCCGACTGCGGTTGATAACGAACATCTGAAAGCCTTAATTGAAGCCGATCCTCGCAAAACCACACGAGAAGTTGCTGTTGAACTCGAGGTCGACCCCTTAACAGTCGTTCCCCATTTAAAGCAAATGGGGAAGTCAAAAATTTGGATAAATGGGTGCCGCATGAATTGGACAATAATCAAAAAAATCGTCGTTTTGAGGTGTCTTCTACGCTCCTTCTGCGCAACAAAAACGACCCATTTCTCGAGGGGATTGTGACGTGTGATGAGAAGTGGATCCTCTACGACAACCGGCCACGTTCGGCACAGTAGTTGGATGCCGGAGAAGCTCCACAACACTTCCCGAAGCCGAAATTGCACAAAAAAAAGGTTATGGTGACTGTTTGGTGGTCTGCGGCCGGTCTCATCCATCACAGCTTCTTGAATCCGGGCGAAACGATTACGGCGGTGAAGTACTGCCGACAAATTGACGAAATGCATCAGAAGCTCCAACGTATGTGCCCTAGATTGGTTAATATGAAGGGACCAATTCTCCTCTATGACAACGCTCGCCCGCATGTTGCTCAACTGATCCTGCAGAATCTGAACGAATTGGGATACGGGACTCTGCCTCATCCGCCATATTCACCGGATCTCTCGCCCACCGATTATCACTTTTTAAGCATCTAGACAACTTACTGCGCGAAAAATGCTTCAAAAGCCGAGATGATGCCGAATCGGCTTTCACTGACTTCATCGCTTCCAGAACTCTGGATTTCTATGCTAATGGGATAAATAAACTTGTTTCTCGTTGGCCAAAATGTGTCGATTCTAATGGTTCTCATTTCGATTAACAAAGTTCATTATGAAAGGAATTATGATCTTTTGAAGTTGAACTTCAAAAAACGACATTACTTTTGCACCAACCTAATATATATATATACATATATATATCTGTGTGTGTGTTTGCACCAAACTTGTAGAAATTATTGGCAATTATCAAATTATCAAAGAAAAGTAATAGAAGGGATAAAAGAATATCTATCTATACAGCTAGCTATCAAGATAGATAGATAGATAGCTTGCTAGCTATCTCATTTTGTTCCGTATCTATTTATCTAACTCTTTTCATTTTCTATCTATCTGCACTTATAATAATCTATCTATAATCATCTACTACTTTAACCTATATATATATATATATATATATATATATATATATATATATATATATATAAATGCATATTATACATGTGTGTGCCTGTGTGTCTATACACAAACAAAAAAGATACACACACGCACGCACACACACACATATATATTAGGTTGGTGCAAAAATAATGACGTAATAATGTCGTTTTTTGACGTTAAAATGTACGTCAATAAACGACATCATTACGCCATTATTTTGCACCACCCTAATATATATATATATATATATATATATATATATATATATATATATATATATATATATATATATATATTCATGCCCAAACCTAACTTCTATATTATTGGGCATTATGAAGGAAAGGAATAAAAGAAAAGGCAAAGAAGCAAAACGAAAGAATGAACGCAAGAAAAAGAGAGATAAATATGAATTCGCAGAAAAACAAAACTTTCATCATTAGCCAAGTGACCATTCCGAGTTGCTATCTATAATATATACACTTTTCTTTCTTTTTTTATTCTAATGGACGCTCAGGTGCATGGGGACACTTACGCATGGATAGCTCGAATACTTTTTCGCTGAACCCTCACCTCCGATACGCACTCCACAATTCTTGACCTGTTGGCGCGAAATGCCTGTTCTTTACAAAATCACTTTGTGCCACTGAATGGAAATCCGAAGTGGACTTCCCAGTAAATGTCCTTTTGCAGCCGGCGGCTATTGCTGTCTGTGTCTGAATCATGCCGCTCTTGCTGTTCTCACTAAGAGATATTCTACTGAGACCAAACCACAAGCCTTACAGTTCCATAAGCGTTCGTGTATATCTACAAACTTTCTGATGCCATCCTAATTGCCGGTCTGATCACTTCGACATCAGTTATGCCTCTTAGGCTTTAGCAGACATTCTTAAGTGTTCTGTTGAGGGGGTCACATTTGGGATAGTGGTTTAAAACACTGCTATTGTGTGACCTTGCTTCAAAACACATTTGAGAATTGACAGAAGGAAGGAAATACTTTTTCTTACATCCTGCTTTTGAAAACTAGTAAAGTATAAAGGTAGGAAAATGTTGTTAGAATGAGGGGAAGGAGCAATCGACTATGTCATATCTAACTTCCTTTATGGCAGTGAATGCGGATTACTCTCTTCATATAGACCTGAAACGACAAAGATATTCTATTGACGGAAGCTAAGAATACCATGAATGGAATAATTTGGCAGGAAGGTTTCTTAAGTAAAATAGGGAATACAAGGAAAGTTATACTTATAATCAGAAAGATATCGTTACATTTTAATCGACACATTATGAGAAAGGGGCGCTTAGAGAATGTAACACTCACAAGATATAATGAAATCAAGAGAATCTTTCGTAAACAGCGAATAAGCTAATTAACTAGTTTGTTCGTATATAGAAAACACATACAAAGAAAAGTGTTAAAATACACGGTACAACACTAGCTTGACAAAAGTCGATCCACAAAACATATATATAAATTGGCAAATTCTAAGCACGGCACAGATAAAGAGCCAAGACCGGTGAACATCACCAACACGCAACAAGAGTGTCTACCAAGACAAGAAAAGAAGAGACAAGAGTAGATAAAGAAAGAAATAGAATGGAAAAGAAGTCGGTTAAATATCTGTTTGTTGTAAACTCTAAAGTAAGAGCGAGTGAAAAAGGAAGTTAAATCTGCATGTGCGAGAAATACATACTTCTTGCTAAACACCCGATAGCATCTAGCTGAATAGCTGAGTAAAATCTATCAACTGTACAGTCAACGAGCCTTCTATCCTTAGGTACCTCAGGGATCAGAAATATATTTTCAGAACACTGAAACAAGAAAGATTCAATTGTAAAAAAGTGGGCATATAATTTTTCCTTTGAAGCTTTGGTATCGTTCCTAACAAAAACATATCAATCTTTGGTATTCTTTCGATGATCATCATCTTCGCCGCAACAGTACAACTGAGAGAGACATATCGTCAGCGGATAACGTAGTCAATGGACAAGAGACATAAGACAAGTCAAAGCTCGTCTAATTCAAGAAAACGTTCCCACCACCACGCTCTCTAATGTGGATTTTCATTAGAGGCCCGATCATAAGGAGACAGGAAACCGTACGCCTAATATACCAAATCTTTTTCGAAAGTATCAACATTTTAAAAATGAGGACATAACAAGTATTGAAGTACATTTTTTTAAAACTTATTTTCGTATTTTTCACTTAAATACACCCCAGACAATGAATAATACAAATTAAACAACACAACGATAATTTATTAGATTCTTTCGTTTAAGACTGGATACTAGTTTTAACTTATTAACTTTGGAAATGACTAAAGGCACTCAGATTATGTTCAGGAAAACTAATCCGATCGAATATTTAAAAAAATAAATAGAAAATTCCTTATTGGCAGTCAATATTGTATTTGAAAACTCCACAGTTCTCTCTGGAGATGAAAATCAACGCAGAAGACATCTCTGACCCAGGAAAACATAGTGATATTAGCTTAGTAAGATGCCTCTGGTGGTGTGGGGGGGGGGCGGGAGCCTAATGTGAGCATTTTATTTGGAGTAATGCACTGGTGGGAATAGTTTGATGACCAATTATATTTTATTCATCGATTGATAGCTTCGACTCTCTCATAGTTTTAATAAAATATTAAAAATCAAAACAAGCATATGGGGGATTATTTGATTCAAATCTGTGAATCATTAACATACACACGCACATAATTAGCGAGTCGTTAAATAAGTGAACAAGTTGCTAATGTTATTAGCTGAATTTCGATTTGAAAGTTTCACCGCAAAATGTCCCACATTATTATTAATATTAACCTAATTCTGTGCATTGACAGATAAGGTTATTATGTTGATAATATTTATATGGAAATAAATGATTATTTTCTAATAAAATGCATTTTATTATGCTAACATATTTTTAAATATAAACACATTGTTGCTTTAAAGATGTTTCCTTGCAAAATTTATACAGATATCAGAGAAATAACGTCACGTCCGTTTAGGATGTAAGCAAGCATGATTATCTACAGATTCTTTTTTAATTTTTATAAGTAACTTGATAAAATCCAAAGAAGAATCAGCAATATTATTAGTCCTGATCTGGCTACACAGCTCCACGCACTTTCCCAATGCCGTAAATTGGCTTTCTCCGTCTTTTCTATTACTATTTTCATGGTAATTGTTCGGATGAGCTTTTCGCTATGGTACCAAGACTCTTTGAATTTAAATGCATTATTAGACTGGCGTCAAGGTCTCATCAACTTACAGTTAAGCTGGATAAATATAGCCGTAAGTTCTATGCTAACAGTTTCTTTTCTCGTTCTATTCGCATGTGAAAAATTAAATGCAATGTAAATCTCTATCTACTGTCCTGACTACTCTTTTCTCTTCCCGATCATTATTAATGTTTCTGTTCCTAATTTTTCAACGCCTTGTAACCGTTTGCGTCTTCGTGGCTTTACTGTCTTGTAAGGGCGAATACCGATGAAAAAAAAAAATCTTGCCATGAATCCTTGGAGAGAAGTGTTTTCTGGCTGCCGTCTCACAGGGTTTGTATCGTTCTTACTGATATCCAAGACCAGAAATTCCATTTTCCCCTGCGTTTCACTATATAGCTGGGAGAAGGGAGAAGAGATGAATTCATTAATTCCCCAAGGTATTTGTGTGAAAGTGAACGCAACAGATTAGACTTGAACTCGACTTGCCAAATCACCTTCCATGTCGATAACCGTTACTGTACCTAAGTAACTCAAGTCATAATAAGCGACGAACGTGAGGGACATGGTGTATTATATTTTCTTCGGATTATTGCTGCAATAACATCAACAACAAAATCACAAATGTTTTTGAAGAGTTTTATTTAAAATGCACTGTTATTTTCAGTAAGGTTTCGCAGCAAATAATAAATGATGTTGAAAATGATTCTTGTTTAACTATGTCTAACTATAATTTTGGCCTGAATATTCGTGTTGTGCATAAAGATACCGGTTCAACTCACTTCCTAAAATCTGGCTAAATACATAAGAATTAATTTAGGAAGAGCTTTGTTTGTCCGAGATCTATTCAGAACACCTAATTACTGCAAAGTAATCAATAATAAATAACGAGTATGCAATTAAACTTACTAGAAAAGAAAAAACAAAAAAACAAAAAAAAAATACAAATAACTGCTTCAGGTTCACAATTATTCTGACTCAATAGCCCCGAGAATAATTTAAAAAATAACCGTACCAACTAATAAAACATAATAATAAAACAGACCTTATTATCCATGATGCAACACAAACCAGCTGATATTAATAGTCGCACCAAAAAGCAATACAAATGGCCAGAACATTGTGTTCGAACACGAAACAGACTATCACCACATCAGTGTTCACTTTTATATCTTATATTTACGCTCTATCTCTGATAAATATAGCATATCTTAATACAGTAGTTTTATCATATATATATATATATGTGTGTATGTGTGTGTGTGTGTGTGTATGTGTGTGTGTGTGTGTGTGTGCTCTCATTAGCCGATTGAGCACTGTAGAGAAAGGGTAAATAAAAAAAACAGAGGCTGCTGCTGCTATTAACGCACCGCTCTTCAATTATGAATTGAGCTCTCTTGGCTACTGCTGTATAAATCCCGTATGTAATAAGTTAAAAATATTCCGTTGTCTGCCGATAGATTAAGGGTAGAATATCTGACAGATGCTAAATTGGTCGAGATTCGATTCCGGCTCGAAGAAATCTAACCACATTGATGAGCTGTGATACAGCGAAGCAGGCTTGTATCTAGATTTCTTCGAGACTGATTCGAATCTCGACCAATTTAGCATCAGTCACATATTCTACCCTTATTCTATCGACAGAGAATGGGAATTTTTTAAACTTATATACGGGATTTATACGGCTAACGAGAGCATACATACATACATATATATATATATATATATATATATATATATATATATATACTAAGGAGCCTAATAATGTTTGTCTGACCAACAGGAAACTTAGTAAAAGACTAATATCCGGAAGACCGGAAGACAATCACCTGGCTACGCAGTAAATTAAAGTGCTCAGCGACTTTATTATCTAGACAGGAGGAAAAAACGCTTCACAATGTCAACACTCAAAGAAGGACTGCTCGAATCACCATTCAAGATATCGCGATTTTTAAGCAACTAGATTAGACATTTATGTGTACAAATATTCTATAAACATTATTTTATTTAATTTCATACTATTTTAATTTTTTTAATTAATTTTATTTATTTGCGTTACAATTTGACTTAATTTTTCTCTTTTTTCGGATATCGTTATTTTTAGTAGACATTTGTGTAAATATAATTGCATTAGAAATGAAATATTTTGAGCGATAAGTGTAACTGCGTCTCATATTTTTATCTCTCACCTTACAAAAAGCACAATGATTTAAGAATCGATGAGGTGATTTCAAATGGATTATTTGCTTATGTTCCATCCTAGAAACTTGGCGGATTCCAGCAAGAAACATACAGTATGGAAAATACTAAACTTAAGCCAGCTTTTCCCCCGTTTTTCATTGAAGGCAATGTTTGTAGAAAAGTTTCGGACAACAACTGCAAGGGAAATCCAGTCGGCAATTAAAAATAGAAATCTACAAAACTTTTACAGCAGAGATGGTTCCAGAATCCTTAGAATAAGATCTTGTGAGCTACTAGCATTTTAATGAAAGTCTTCGCGTTCTTCCAACCTGATCCGGCATTCACAACTTTTTAATACCAACCGCCATCATGCAGGCCACGGCGATAAAATCTCTTCCAGAATTTAAGACTTGATGCGTCTGTTGATTTTCACCATTTACGGTTGCTTTCATTTATTGCCGAAAATGCAAAACAGCCAATCGTTAAAGTTCACAGACAGCGTGGCGAATCTTTACGCCCAATATGGAAGCTGTCAGTGTACTGTTTCCATTGATGTAAATTTGTTTATGCGCTCGTAACAAAAGAGAGTGCGGAAAAAGAACGAAAACAAGAGTGGGTGGTGAGAGAGAGACAGAAAGTGATAGAGAGAAGGTGAGAAATAAATAAATAAATAAATAAATAAAGAATGCGAAAGATGGAGAAAAGAAAAAAAAGAGAGTGAAAGAAAGAAAGAAAGAAAGAAAGAAAGAAAGAAAGAAAAAGAAAAACGAAAAGGAAAGAACGAACGAGATGATAAACAAAAGAAAAACGAAAAAAAAATTGAAGGAGTGGGAGAAAGAAAGAAAGAAAGAAAGAGAGAAAGTAAGAAAGAGAGAGAGAAAGAAAGGAAAAAAGAAAGAAGTGAGATGAGAAAAAAGAAAAAGGAAAAAAGATAAAGTTGGCAGAAAGAAAGAAAGAATGAAAGAAAGAATGAAAGAAAGAAAGAAAAGGAAAAGGAAAGAACGAATGAGATGAGAAACCAAAGAAAAAGGAAAAAATCGAAGGAGTGTGAGAAAGAAAGAAAAACAAGAAAGAACGAAAAAAGAAAGAAAGAAACGGAAATAAAGAATGAAAGAAGAAGA
Organism: Acanthosepion lycidas; assembly: GCA_963932145.1. Taxonomy (NCBI): domain Eukaryota; kingdom Metazoa; phylum Mollusca; class Cephalopoda; order Sepiida; family Sepiidae; genus Acanthosepion; species Acanthosepion lycidas. The sequence continues at coordinate 24,560,196 of OZ010572.1, forward strand.
AAGATGAAAAATAGTGAGAATTAAAGAGCGAAAAAAAGTAATGAAGTGTATATATATATATATATATATATATATATATATATATATATATATATAGTAGAGAAGAAAAAGGTGAATAAAGAACGAAAGCAGAAAAATAAAAGCAGAATTTTGAAAACGTATCAGTTAAATTGCGCCTTCACTGGCTATCCATTCTCCGCTGACACGAAATATAAAGATTATATTGAATCAACTGATAGTTTTGCTGCTAGGAAAGTTGGCTCATTCTGTCGAGCTAGAAAATTTTCTCACCAGAATCTATTGTACACTATTATTAGTCTACCATTCATCCATGCATAGAATATTGCTGTTACATCTGGTCTGGTGATTCTGATATCTATTTAAAGATTCTTGATAAAATCTAAAGAATCTGCAAAGAAATCGGTCAGAACCTGGCATCTTTGCTTCTATTTTCCTATCGTCGGGACGTAGATTCTCTATGCCTTTCTTATAAATATTTTCAGGATAATTGTTCTGGTGTGCGTTCTTATTTCATATTTAGACTTTACGAATTCAAGCGCAGTACTAGATTGGCCGCAAGGTCTCATGATTTTACAGTTAGCCGTAAGTTCTATGATAACGGTTTCTTCTCTCGCACTTCTCGTTTGTGAAACTCTCCCCCGTCATCTTCCAGTTAAATTTCATATTAAAATAATTATGTGCAATGTCAATCGTCAATTTCTGTATCCTTAATTCCTGTTGTTTCATTGTTCTCTCTCCGTATTGCTGATTTCCTTTTAATCATATTCCTTTAAAAATCACTAATCCGTTCCGTCTTAGTGGGCTTATTGCTCATCTTGGGGATAAATGGTTAAAAAAAGAGAAAACGGTTTAATCGATTTTAACACAAAATGCGAGCTACGGATTGCATATGTCAAAATCAAACAACGACAGACTGTTTTAACAGATGACTGAAAATGTGGCTCCGAAAGCCGAAGTCACATTAGAATAGCAAAAGGTGCGCTTCAAATACCGAAGAATTAAGAAACTAGAAAATTTTGTTGGAAAGTAAAACAAAAAAAATCAAATAAACAAAAAAAGTGCTGAACAGCTGTGCAATATATCTCTTTATGTTTCTGAGATGAGGTATTATGTCCACTATGTACATTGTTCGGACTATCATCCTCATCTTTGTTGCCATATTTATCACAACGATTCGGCTGTTTTACGCCCCGGCCATCTTCAGTATCTGTCTATATTTCTGAGATGAGGTATTATGTACAATATGTACATTGTTCGGACTATCATCCTCATTTTCTTGCCATATTTATCACAACGTTTCAGCCGTTGTACACTCCGGCCTTCTTCAGGTGGTTGGAATGTTGAACTGAACCCATTATTTCGCTCGCTGGGGTACAAGAGGTGGAAAGCAACACTCAGCAAACAGTCTGCTTGCCTTGTGTGAAGTGGGTATCGGAGAAAATACAAAGGATCTGCGGTCCATATAACATCAGAACAACCTTCAAAAGCTGGACGACACTTCGCAGATATCTCTCTTGAGTAAGACCTCCCCCCATCGTGGAGAACATGACTAAAGACTGTGTGTACACCATCCCGTACAGCTTCGTAAACAATATATAAAGGGGAGACAAGCCGAGTTAGCAACGGAAATCCTTTAAGGAAGACGAAAACAGAAAGGATACATAAAAATAAAAAGGAAAGAGTATTAAGGAGAGAAGGTTGGGAAAATTGACATTTATATGACGTGTTGAAGGTAAGAGGGCCGAGTGTAGCAGCAAGTCAGCGACGTAACGTGTAAACTATAAGGAGTATAGCAGAACTTTGAATATACCAGCAGCTGGAAGCGGGTGGTGTAATGGATAACGGGGCGGGGATGGAAATCGGAGAGCCGAGTTTGAATTCCTGATGGTCGTTATATTAATTTACGTGCAAATACACTTCGGAAATACTTGAATCCATTCCTTCTGCCCCCAGCTATATGTTAAATAGTAGAATTTATTATCTCCCAAAGATTCTTACAAACTAAAAATATTTTCTGGCTTTAAATAAACTGAAAATGGTTGATAAATCGTAAAAACAAATCAATAAAAAATACATGGAAGGAATAGTCAAAAGGCAAACATTGCTAGCTGCTACGAAGTATCTGTCTATATTTCTGAGATGAGGTATTATGTATACTATTTACATTATTCGGACTACTGTCTTCATCTTTGTCTCCATATTCATTACAACATTTCGGCCTTCTTCAGGTGGTTGGAATGTCGAACTGAACCCTTTATTTTGCTCACCGGGGTAGACTGTTCTAGTTCCAAGTGCCATGTTTAATAGATGTCAGTTATCAGTTATCTCCTGTTAATTCCCCCTCTTAACCGGCTATTGAACTCACACTCATTGGTTCCTGTCATTAAGTAACGCCTTAATCCACTGCGGGACATCTGTGTATGAATTTCTGGATATTATAAACCTAATGTCTCAGCCACCACTTTTTACCAGTGTTCATATTGCAATCTTGCCCTTATCACACATGTTTTTACCAGAGCTCATATTGCAATTTTTGTTGTTATTATCGCTTTTCTCTGGCACAACTTATTACTGGTTTTCATATTGTATTCATTTCTATGATTGGTCGGCTCAGGAGATTTTTGTGGCATACATGCTGATTCCTTAAGTTTATGAATTTTCCAGTGGTGTTCTTTGTCTATCATAGACAAAGAACACCATTGGAAACATCATTTGTCTTTATTTCCAATGTACAGTTTGAGCCTGAACATGATGTGATCGTGATGATTAGGAGAGCATTCTCTCAGGAGTCTCTTTCAGAAAGCAGCGGCATTTTTCAAGAAGCCGTCTTGTCTTTAACATGGTGGATGTGTAACTCACCTGATTACCTGCTTCAAAAATTTCAACTGTTATAAAATAAGAATATAAGTTTAATAAGCTGAAATAAAATAATCCGTCAACGGAGAGGACATTTTTGAAAATAATAAGACTGACCTAACAAATAAGCACCGTCGGGGTTGGTGAAATTTAAGAAAATGATTTAATCTGGTTGGCCCTGTAAACCTTTAAATTATGTAAGGTTATCTCCCCTACATATATAGGAAAGTAAATTAATCGCACCATTACTTTAGTTTAATGAAGTCATTTTAAAGGACGGAACTCGTTATATAGTTTTCTTTTTACGATTCTCATTCAATTATTCAATATTTTTCTCATACAGGAAAATTTATATACCACATCCTCCCATGTGTGGGTGTGTTCATCTTCATAGATGTATGCATCTTTGTTTCCATATTTATGAATGGGTCTCCCTCTATACGCATATTAGGGCAGAAGAGTTCACGATGTTTAGTTTATTTCTTCCATCTAAACCATTGCAGTTGCTTTACGTTTTCAAACATATTGTTTTCGCCACAGCTGAAAGTCTGTGCTTACATCCATTGTTTGGTTTGTTTTTTGTGGTTATATTATTGTTATATCTTTCACTTCAGTGTTACGAATACACCGGCTGAAGTAACTCAGATGGGTAAATCTTCACAAACATTCAATGGATACATTCAAGTATAATTATAAACGGGTATACGTCCACCATTTTGTCTCAAGATGATACCGGACCTCTGCCTACATTTCTATTAAAGAAGTCTGATTTTTCTTCCCTCAATTCTTCATTAAATAACCTAACTAGAGTTAAGATGCCAGTAAATTAACCAACCTAATCAAAATTATTTCATCAAAATGTCAGAGGAAGTTGCTAATGCATTGATAAGGCAATACAGCCTTCGGTCTCATTTTTGCCCCCCACTAAAGACCATATGTGAAGTGCGTTTTTGTATTTTGAATATATCTGAAATATTAAGAAGAAAATGGATAAAGAAACCATAAAAGGAAAATGGAGTTATTCTTCACATGAACTGATACCTAAAAGATATGTTTGAATAAAAGGAAAAAAAATCAAGTCTCTGTATAAAAATGGAATTTAATCTACAAAGAATAAGTGAACAAATCGCATAGAGAGAAAAAGAATCAAAGAAAAATAGAAGGAAAGATAGCCTTAAGTTAGAGAGCAAAGTCCATTAAGAAAACAAAAGGTAATCAACAAAATATAGAATAAAATTCTGAAGCAAAGGCTGGCGTATAATTAGAATTCTTATCTATTTCTCATTTGTTAATTTGAAATAATTGTCTATTTTAGCTGACAATAAGTTTTTAGGGGACATTTTGTCAGTTAACTCCTGTGTAATAATTAATATTATTTTCGTTAATCAAGAAAATGCAACGTTTCAAAATATATTTTAATCGAGTGATACCGTGAATTTATATAGTATTTAACTACAAGTCATCAGTGAAAAAATGCATGATCCAGATGTGGCCGGGTGCATTCATTAAAATGTGGTAGCTGATGCGTGATTACTGATGATTTATGTAACAGTTTACACTTTCATAGGGTTTGAAACCCATTCTGAGGGGTTAACAGTTTGCCCATAGTTGGGACCCTAACATGTGCTACCACCATGTGTCAAGGTATTCATGGGAACACCAGTAATTAAGAGGTGGCGTCACGCTACTCAAAACCTCCTGATTAGAGGCCTTGCAGTCGGATGTAGTTTATTGTCTCACCCAGGACACGGACGTATTTTATTGGCATACCAAGGACGGGGTACATAATTTAATCCAACATTTACGTTTGTATAAACGTTAATGTCAGTTTACTTTATGTAGAGTTATCTCCCCTACATATATAGGAAAGTATTAGGTTGGTGTAAAAATAATGACGCTTTTTGACGTTAAAAATACGTCAAAAACCGTCATTATTTTTGCACCAACCTAATAAATTAATGACAGCATTACTTGAAGTCATTTTAAAAGTACGGATCTCGTTATATAATTTATTTACGTTTGTCATTCAGTTATTCAACATTTTTTTTATACAGAGAAATTTATATATTACATCTTAACATGTATGGGGGTGTTCATCTTTATCGATGTATGAATCTTTGCTTCCATATCTATGAATTTGTCTCCCTCTACATGCATATGTGGAAGTATATATATATATATATATATATATATATATATATATATATATATATATATATATATATATATATATAAATACAATGTTCAACAATTATTTAAAACATTCTTTTTTTACATTTATACGTTCTTTCTATAGATACTAATATTTAAGTAAATGGTCTGTTTATAATAAACAGTATTATTTGTATCTATAAAAAGAACGTATAAACATAAAAAAACTGTTTTAAATAACTGTTGGACTTTGTCCATTTCATAATATACATATAAAGATATATATACATGCATACACACACACACACACACACACACACACATATATATATATATATATATATATATATATATATATATATGCTCATGCTCTATCTCTGATATTGAGCACTTTATCCCATAAATATAGCACACCTTAAGACTATATTTCTTTACACACACACACACACACACACACACACACACACACATATATATATATATATATGTATGTGTGTATGTGTGTGTGTGTATTAGGGCAGATCGATTTTAGACTCGTGGTTTTTGAAGTTTGGGATGATAAATAATGATAAAAGATTTTTTTCCAAATCGTTACAGTTTTTTCAGGAAACAACTTTGAAGATTCGTTTCGATGACCAGTGAAAGATTTTACTCTCTGAAAAAATTCCACACCTTATGGAAAATAAATGTGTTAACGTCATTTTGAAATATTTTCTAATGGCAAAATTCACTTGTTCTCAATAAATCAAGGAAAATTATATATGAATAATTGTGACCCGATGTGGTACTGGTATAATTAAACGGGTTAATGTAAACATTTGAGCTGAAATCACTAAGACATATTCTGCGTGATTTGCTAACCTGAGGAATGAAAATACGGAAATGGGAAATAATATTAGTTTTATGGCCTGCAACAAAAGTGTAATTTACAATTGGCAGGCCGTCCAATATTTGTGGAAATATAAACAACTCGAAATGTCACCCGAAAATGAATTTGAAATTATAAATGTACCTGTATGGTCTGCATGATAACTCGAAGCCTGTGGAAACGAGATGGTTGGGGTGCGCTAGAACAAACCGGACCAAAGGCTAGGAAATAATAAATGATTAAAATAAGACCACTTCTTCGCCCAATCGGTTTAAAATAAGAATTGACAAAAAGACAATCAAAACATCCCCGTGGATATGATCTCAGATGGAATAACAAGAGAGGAGGAGAAAAGGTGAAAATTTGCCTTCGTTCATTTGGAAGTAATGGTGTGAGGCATAATTATGAGAAAGCATGAGTTATAAAGGCGGTGCGATACCGCAACTAAATCTGAAAGTTAGGGAATTAACGAAGCCCCGAAACCAGTCTAAGCGACGCCAACCTTGGGCTGAATTTATTATAAGCGGATCGATTGGTAACTCAACGAGAGTTTTCAGAGGGTTGAAGGGAGACACGAAGGGCAGAAAATCTGCTACCCAAACGCCACGTGAATTGTTACCGGTAGAATTCACGACTTTAAACTCTGTTTCAAAATTTAGAAGTGTAAAGTGTCACTATAGAATTTAATGAGGGAAAGATTGGTTTTTGTACCGAGACCCAATGAATCTTCCATTTTTATATCGTCTGCGAGAGGATTTGTTTTTTATTTCTTTCATAATAGAACTTCGCTGTGGCTCGCGCCAACGCTACGAGTTACCGACGATATTCTACCTTCACTGCTCTGAGATCGAAAAAAACGCAACGTAGTCAGAGACGGTGTGGATCGAAACGGCCAAAGATCAACAACGAGTTGACCGACGACGGAAATGACCAGCGTATGGTCAATCCAGGTTGACCCAGATCGAATCGGGCGTGCGTGTTATAATTGGTTGTCGGTGACCAGGATCGTTGCTGAGTCCAAAGGATCGACTTGTTATATAATATATTCACATTATAAATCAGAATTGTTAATAAAGAAAATGTATAAATGTATTTAGGTTGTGACCCGTGATGAAAATCGATTCTTTTTTTCTCATGTGTGTTGTAAGCTAGGGAAGGTTACTGAATAGGATGGTAATGAACGATATTTCTTAAGACACGAATAACATATAAGATTCGCCAGCTGCGCGTAGAGGTAGTAGCCAACAGCTAGAAGTAAATTCCACAATGAATCTCCACCTGCAGGATATTTACCAACCGCCCCACGCGGTCAGATGTTGAACAAGGCCGAATTTAATGTGGGGTATCTGTGTCCGTAGACCTCGTATAAAATGGGGTCGGGTAGTTGTTTCCCGAGATGAGACATAGCCTAGTCTGGTGATCCTCTCCGCCAGAAGACAGAGAGTTTAACCAGCACAGCTGGGACCAACATACAGTATATACTACTGTATTTATGTGGATGGGGACATATCCATTATCGTCCGTAGGTATGCTAAAACAATATGGTATTTAAATTTTGTTATTTGTCAGTACAAAACAATTAGACTAATTCTCAAAAATAGAAAAAAAATGACCCCCCCCAAAAAAAAAAAAAAAAACACATCATGAAACCTTTTTAAAAAATTCTTAATTTTTCATCATAATATTTCGTTCATGAATCGTATCCCGGAAATTCTTTCGATGGTTATTATCTAATTTACACCGTTATAAATATTATGTCGTTATTTCATTACATTCGATATTGAAATCCCGACGACTATTCATTTGTTACTATGAAAAAAAATATATAATTAGTTTTTTTTTTTGTATTATATACAAAAGTTTTAACTGTTTGTAAACATTTTTTTAGTCTACATGTTTTGTATTTTCGAAGTGACTGGCATTCATTTAAAATGATGTGCTTGCTTATTTCCGTGGTAGAAAATATATTTCCCTTAGATAAGTAATACTTTTTCTTTTTTTCTATTTTTCTTATTTCAATTTTACTTTTGAAATACTTATTAACATAGAGTCATGTCTGTATTTCCCCTACTCAGGAGAAGTAATGTTAATTCTATGCTTAAATTAAACTATTTCCTGCCATCATTTTCAAAGTTTAAATTAATTAGAAAAGATAAATTTACTTCTGATAATTTTTACTTCTCTAGTAAATAATATTGTAATATTTTCCTTCATATTTTTATATATGCTAGATCTGTTTTTAAATTTATACAATTTAAAATTTCAGGTTATCATTGAAGAAGGGGAATATTTAAAAGCTCACAGACAGAAAACACGAACAAAAGTCAGTTTCCAACTTGGAACTATTGAAAAAGATGCTGTGAGAAATTTGAAAAGGTGTAGCTGAATCAGAATGATTAGACAGGTATTTGAAAGATTGCAACAGAAATATTATACACATTTTAACTTCTATATAAGATATTTTCCACCTATATCTTCCAGTGAAGAAACAACAGATGACATTTTGGAGCCAGGGAGAACGTACTGGCTCTAGATATGCCATAGAATTTATGTATCTTCTAAACATGGGGAAAAAACTTTTTAATGCATTTTTATTAGATCTATAAGATATGCGCTTTCTTCATCCAAGGCTTAACTTAAGGGACAGTATCATTGGTAAGTCTGAAATAGACAAGGTAAATTCTAAGTTAAAAGATCCGGGCATCAGAAGCATGTTCAGAACTATGGAAATATCATCTGTAATGCAGTCATTTGTAGAGTCGATAAGGGCATTTTATAATACAGAAAGATTACAGTGGAAAAAAACGAAAACAAATAGCCACAACGGCACGTGATTTCCACCAGAGATAAACAGAAGAAAGTAGATATCTCACCCACGGTTATATATAACATTGGTGAAATTGGTGCTGTTTTAGCAGACAAAATTTTGCTGTTTTCGAAGAATTCACCAGTGTAAATTCCTTAAAGCGGGTCTTTTGGACAATACCTGTAAAACACTGGTTGTAATCAAGATTAATTAAAGATCTGCAGAAGAAAAAAAAAACATTAAAAAGTTGCATACTATTGGCTGCTCACTTCTATAAAATGAACTTTTTTTAAAGCTGATTTTAAGTACATTGCTGGAAGTACAAGTAGCCCTACTGTATTTATTGGTCCTCTATGGAGACCTTTCGGTAATTATTACCAGGATTTGCCCCAGGTAGAATTTAACACTACCAGTGGCCCTCTAGATAACTCATATCTTACTGCAGGGGTGATAGAAGATTTAAGTGGTTACAAGGGAATACTCTTAGAATATGCAACAGGAAATTCTCAAGGGAAATTGAACCCTAGATTTGCTGACTGGAAAATTAGGGTTTCTAAATCAAGGTTAATGTATTTATAGACCAGAGGTGCTAATCCACCTGAACTCTATGATAAATAGTACAACCTTATAAAATCTATAATCGAAGTATATGGAGTCGGTTTGAAATTAAAATGGATAATACGTTCCATAAGCAACAACTGATATCTTCAACATGATCCATAGAATAAATGAAAAATTGACTTAAATGCAGACTGTAGCATTAATACATTTATAGGAGAACAATAGAGAACCACCGGAGAAAAGGTTTTAAAAAAATACATTCAACTCTGAAACGACACACTGGTCAAATTTGTTTAACCTTGCATAAAATGGAGGTTGTGAACCTGTGGCATAGTTTTTTATTGAAGGAAATTGTTGGGGAAATGCTACTTCCTACGTACACTGCGCGGGATGATAAAATTCGACTCTACTCCTTCCAATAGATTCTCATAATTCATTCTGCAAAATTAAAATTTGCGTTGCAACAATTTTTTTGTTTTTTTACTGAGTAGGTGCTGTCCAGGTTTTGTCTTATCGTACACATGTTCTCACTATTCCTTGAACATTTAGTGTATTAAAAGAAATAATAGAAAGAAAGGAAATCAGTTTAAAACCAATTTCAAATCGCACAAAGTCTAACGGAAAAAGAAAGGCTAAGAATAATTCTGATAGACATATGACAACGCCGTTCAGAGAACAACCAAAAAATGGCAGAGAGGTGCTTTACAGATAAAAACAGAATGTGGAAAGGTATATATGGAAGGGAAAGGATTATCGATGAAGTAAAAGGTTGATTGCTTTGTTTCTAATAGCAAATGCAGTAAGAAAAAACGACGACAGACGTATGGGAGAGAGAAGGTAAAGTACAGTCACGGTCTTCAGGGAAGGAATTAGCAAATGCCTTTTCAAAGAGTGTATATGAAGTTGCTGTTGCCGCTACTGCTGCTGCAGCTGTTGATAATGAAGATGTTAATGATGACGTAACAGAAGCACGTTAATCTTTAAATGATGACCGGTTGCATCATACGTCAAAGAAGATTTGAAGAACATATTCACCTAAACACTAATGCAAATAGAACAGAGATAAGGAGATACGACCATTAAATGCATTAAATAACGAGAATAAGGGGTTTTGTTTATTTGAATGATGAGAATTAGAGGCAAGAGAACAAAAGTTTTACGGTTTTTCAGACTGAAAAATATTCCTCATGTAGGCGAAGATGAAAAATATAAAATAAAATTTAGGAATATTAGAGAAAAAGACACATTTATAACAGTAGACTTTTTTTACAGTAAGATTCCCTATACAAAAGCCCACGGGCCACTCGATGTAGAGGGTTACAAAGTAACAGGCATATTTTATGTCGATATATGGGGAAGACAACAGTGGATACTAAACTTAAACAGGTTATGACTGTGGTGATCGGGGAACAATCTTCTTGGAAGTCGTTCCCTATAGTTGTGGTTCTCTGGAAGTAGCTGTTCGAGGGGAACTTACTTCTCACCAAAGGACTATAGAGAGAATGGGGGTGGTTCACTAAAATGCGCGTGGGATGGCAGGGTCCTAGCTGTGAAGGTTAGAACTGGTGGAACTAGGAAAGCACTTCACATGGAAATAGCTATAGACTAGTGAGAGGTTAGCAATTTCTCGTCTGTGAGAGGACTTGTAGGAGGATAATTTGCCAGACACAGGGATAATGAACACTTTAAACTCTATCAATAGTGTAAAGGTAGGACTGGGCTGTCCCTTTCCAAAAATGACAACAGTACTCCATTTTAGGTCTGATCTGGCTCTTGCAAAGTTAGTGGATAGCACCAGGAGTCAGCTACTTCCTGGAGCGTGACAGGGAATCAACCAGTTTTCCTGCATCTTTACTAATGGATCATATTTACGAGTTCCACCTGTGTTTTTTTTTTAGTGTCAATAGTCGCTCAAGGCATGTGAGCCCCCACCCTGTGGAAACATCTATTCATTGTGACTTGTGACTAGTCTGGTATGCGATGATGGAATATAACTAGTTTGATGTTCAAGACATTAAATGTAACCAGGCAGTTTCCCCCCTACTGATAGGTTAGATCTAAATCGAAGGAGAGATCAGCAGCCAGTAAAGTTTTGGAGGCGCAGTCTTATACTGTTAAACAACTCCTGGGGGACGCCTGAGTTGATATCTCTGGTCAGGGAGAATTGTCCGTTAACACGTACCATGAGGAAGCTACTCGTTAGGAAGGCTTTTATTATCGTGAATACTTTTCCAATGATTCAATTGCTAAAGAGCTTGTGCAGTAATTCTTTGAAATATCTAATGCTATGGCCCTTGAGATTTATTTCTTGTCTAATTCCTCAATAATTCTGTGAGTAATGATAGGACATCGGCAGTGGATCGAGCCGATCGAAACCTGTATTGCTTGACGCTCAAGAGGTTGTTCCTATTTAGGTGCTCAACAAACTTCCTGTAGATTATAACCTCAAAGAGCTTCCTAATTTCACTGAGAAGATAGATGTGTCTATACCGAGTAAAGGCTTAGCATACGCTAGATAACTTCCACAGACTTGTGAAGATTCCTTCTTCAAGCAGTAGTTAAATAATTTCGGGACATTTATTTTCTCATCACTTAATAACATGATATATGCAAATAACACATTTTTGTTAGCAGGCACAGAAATGAACCTACAAGAAAGCAGATAAAATTTAGGGAAAGAAACAGTGGGTTGAAATAAAAAAAATCATGATACCACAATAAAGCAAGTAGAATAATTTAAATATCTGAGAAGTGTTTTAACAGAGGACACTGAAATCTGATGACGCATCGGATTAACGAAAGAGACTTTCAAAAGCTAATCAAAGTATTAAGAAACAAAAAAATTGTGTTAGAAACAAAGAAAAGAATATTGTCATGTTACGTAATATCAGCTCTCCCATATGGCAGTGAATGCTCGACAATTTTCGTTGGAGAATAAACTTGAAGCAACAGACATGAGGTTCTGTAGAAGACACTAAGAATGCCATAGACCATACATGTGAACAACGAGGAATTTTTTTTTAGAGAAAATGTAAACAGAAAGGACACTTATACTTAACATCAAAAAGCGACACTTGAAATTTTTAAGGCAAAAATGAGGAAAGAGGGCTTCGAAAATCTGACACACTGAGGACGTGTTTAAAGAACGAGGGACAGAGGAAAACAAACGAAATGGTGTATAAAGCTAGTAGAATAGAAGAGATAATAAAAAAGAAAATAATACAAATATCTGCAAAGGACAGGAAATTGTGGAGAGCCATGACCGAAAATATCCTGAAGCAACACTGTGCATAGAAGAATTAAAACTATAATGTGTGTATGCAGAACGTCTATGCTTGTATTTGTTTTTATACATGTGTATATATATGTGTATTTTTGGGCATACTAAAAATATCAGATATTTTGAAAAAAATTAATTTCTCCTTTTTTTGTTTCAATTCACTTTTTTCTCTTGAATTAAATTACAACTGCTGAGGCTTGAGTAAAGATTTCTTCTACTCAAGCATATTCAATGAATGATATAACAGATTTAAAACCAAAGAAAAGAGCGAATTAAAAAGTGACATTGAAAAAAAAAAAGTCTCGCTAAATAATTGCGAAATTATCTCGATTTCAAATAAGAAAAGCAAATGGCGAAAATGAAAAATAGTTTAAAATTAATTCAAAAACTGGGACGAGATGAAATTCATCACTCTTCACTTAAAGCCATCCATAATGATAAAGGCTCCATATGATAAACGTTGTAAACACGAAACGAGAAATAAGTGTATCGATAAATGAAATTTGATTAAATGCTTCGAAAGACTTCAGGAAGATAATGAATTGAAATATGTAATTAAACTCTAAAAAGAAGGCATCTGTCAGCGTGGCAAACGAAAATAAATGAGATTCTGGTTATCGGATCAGTTTGAAAAGAAAGCGTTAAATATATATATATATATATATATATATATATATATATAAACTAAATAAAAATAATGAATTTAAATATTATTGATAATATGCAAGGATAGAGAGCATCAAGTAATTCAGAGAATTTGCAAGAATATTTAAAGGTTCGTATAAAATTACAAAACATACATATTACAAAATTATAAAAAAAATAATAACAACGGTAATAACACTGGCATAAAATTTAAAATACATGCATTTTCCAAAGACTTATTGGATTTATTTTTAAGCCGACCTGCGCATTTACGAAATATATAAACAAAGAAAATATGCTTTTGGCGGGGATCGAACTTGAATTCCGATTATAGAAGAAACCAACATTTTTCCGGTGTGTTTTATCAAACGGCAACGAAGATCGCCATAATTCTGTAATGCGCTATTTTTCCATTTAAGGAAAGCATATTTTTGCTTTAAGTTCCTCTTTGATGTTACAAGGAGGCTTTTTGTTCTCTCGTTCAACTGCACGCCACATATAATAATCAAGTGGAGTTCCGTCTGGGGAGTAACGTAGTCAGATGTAAGGGGTGATGCGGTCGCAGAAATTGTCTGACAGCCATGGCTGGGTTCTCCTGCTTGTGCAACTTAGTGCAGAGCGCTGTTTCCAGACATAAGGTCTTCCAGTAGCCACCCTCTTGACACTGTGTTGAATATGAAGCCTTCACCAACAAATTCAGGAGTTATTTCCTCACCAGAACAATCTGCTGCTTCGTAATCACCATTACACTCATCCAACTCGTCAGGAATCCCCTACACTCATCGCAGATTGATACCCAAACAATCTGAAATGTTTGAACTTACCGCGTGAATGCAAAACAGAACAACATGCTATTTCCAAATGTATTTGCGGAGTAAATTGCGTCATGGTGAACATTTTTCACAGACTGTGCCCAACTGACCCTTCAAGAACAAACAACGTGCATGTGCGAAATAAAAATATAATACCTCGACAATTTACAAATGGCACTATATATATATATATATATATATATATATATATATATGTGTGTGTGTGTGTGTGTGTGTGTGAAAACTCACATCTATCCAACCAAATATATATATATATATATATATATATATATATATATATATATACTCGACTCTCTTGTAGAATTCGACGAATGATGGTCAAGCAGATCAGTTCCCAGAAAACCGACAGCCCGACAACAGAACATAAGATTTGATTATAGTGGTGAAGGTTTCGTGCAGGACCATCCACAAATTTTGAAGGGCCCAATACAGAGGCCTGGTGCACTAAGTGCCACAAGGTCCCCAAACAACCCTCCCCAGGTTTTGAATTCAGAGTTGTCCTTCTCCTAGACCAGTTGCCACCCAAGGCTATAGAACCCAGTCTGTCCTGATATTTACCCATAGCTGGAAGGAGAAGAAGAGGATTCACATCTTTCCCAAGGGCATTAACATGTAAGTGAATGTAATGGATATATATATATATATATATATATATATATATATATATATATATATATATATATACAAACGGACACATATATATTATATATATACACACACAGACATACATCACATACACACACACACATACATACATATATATATATATATATATATATATATATATATATCAATGTAAGTGATTAAGTGACGTTTAAGCACGAGGAAAACATCACTTTCTCAGTTCTCCTGTTTCTTGCTAACATTTTACGTCATTTACATTAATGACTATTATTTTGCTCATTTTATATATCTATTTATTAACTACAATTTATTCTTTTAATTTCTTACTTACCTTACAGAAAAAAGCCGCATCTAAACTTTGTTGGATCCTGATCCTTGGGCTATACTAGCAATAGGGTTGCTACTAATCCCGCGTCCACCAAACGTATACCAAGAAGTTCTACAAATTTTCATCATGAACTTCCTGCCCTATTCAACGAACAAATAAAACAATTCTAAAAACTTATCCTTCTTTTTGTAAAAATAAAATCTACAATTTTATCTAGCTAAGTAATCTAATTTACATAAGATTATAAATTAGAAAATAACTACCAGACAAAATCAATTTTTACATTCATCGAAAATATCCTGCTGTAAATTAAAGGGTGTTTCATTAAGACGGATTATATATAAGGGTGTTTCAATTAAGACGGGTCTAAATCAGCAGTAAATAAATCAATGTTATTGGTGAAAATTTATTTATTTCTCTATTGAATCATGTTCTTTAAGTCATGGCAATTATGTGTGAAAAATAATATCGCCCAAATGTCAGCGAAATCTAAAAGACAAAGAAAAAAATCATTAGACGCTTAAAGTTAATTCATATTTAAAATCGGTCCAAGTTATCGGAACACCCTTTATAATCCCATTTTGATGAAAATGAATGTATTTGAATTTTGCTGTAAAAACGAAAGGGATGAGGTAAAAAGCATTGCAGTAATCTATGAAAGAAACTTTTAAAAAAATAATTTAAGCTTTTCCTTTTAACTCAGACTTGAATGCCTTTAGATTTATATAAATGGATTCATATATTGTATTTCTAAAATAGCTTTATTATTACGTAATTATGTCATATCTATCACAAGCAGGGCGCCAAAAAATGTATAAAATGAAAGGGAAATTAAATAACAGGAGTTAATGATTGATTCAGGTTTTAAAAGTGGAGAAGTTTAAATCATATTTAAGTTTTACAAATTCCTGTTTCTATATTTCTATCTAAACCACTCATAAAATGAATATATTTTAGATATATTTAACTAATGTAAACATTTTTTTTAATTTTCGATAAACAGAATTTTTTTGTTTCGCTTGTAATAATTTTCACGAATATGACTCATTGAATTTTAACGAATACTAACAGCATGGCCCGGCGTTGCCCGTGGTTGATTCAAAATTCGTACAACTCATAAAGCAATCGCTATCACTTGACTTAAAATATATTTGTCATTCCTTGCCTTTAAAGGAGTTCCCTTTGCCGTGCTGATGTTGCTATATGCCTTACTTCGTTCCTGCGAACTTTTTCTAAGCTCTATACTAAACATTAAATCTGTTAAGAAAAAAGAACTAAACAAAATGAACAAAAAATGATCAGCTTTAAAAAAGGACTCGTATCTGGAAAAACCGAATGAAAAAAGAATGTTAACAACAAATACTTTTTCACACCCAACCCAGTTCTGCGGAATCAGAATCAATGTTGATTTTAAGCAAGCGAAATAGCCAATTGCAGTAAAGTGCCATGAAGATTTAAGTTTTTCCCACTTGTGACGAATGCAGCTATCGATATTTTTGCATGCTAGCAAATTCGTGTTAATCAGCTGTTGGCTCTCACGCTGGCCAATAGAATCTTCCTGTCTATTCCAGTAGAAAATGGCCGCAAACTACATGAAAACTGCCGTAGAAAGATGAAAAAATCGATTATTTCCACTATCGATGGGAGTTGGGAAATGGAAAGTCGGTGTTGGCATTTCCAGTAACTTGGAGCATGTGCATGTAAATTTCGGAGCAAATCTGTCGAAAATTGCGGCCGTGCATTCGTTACACACACACACACACACACACACACACACACACACACACACACACATCCTGCCTTTTATAGAGAGAGATAAAATGTAAATGTTCAGAAGCTTTAGCTTCGAAAATAACAAAATTATAAGATGTATCTCGAAAATGCATAACAGCAAATTTAAATATCTAGGTTGTGCTTTAACAGTGGTCAGAAAATTTAGCAAGGAAATACGATTGGAATAGTGAAAGTTGACTTCGAAAAAGCTGAGCAATGTATTGATACGGAAATTCCATTTGAAACAAAAAAACAAAAAACAAAACAAAAAACAAAACAAAAAAACAAATGGCCTCCTATATAACAGCAAATACATGAAGATAAGACTGAAGATAAAATATATTAGATTCTACTGAAGGATACGTGTAATCGTCGAAGTAGCCTTAAGGAAAAATCGAGACAGAAAAAAACACCTATATACAGATTCAGAGAGGGCCAATTGAAATTTCTGGAACACATGGCCTGGGGAGTCTAAAACACATATGACATAGAGAAGGCAAGAGGGGACAGACAACACCTAAGATCGTGCAAATGGTTGGCAGAACATGAACTAGGAGGGATTGCAAAAAGACAATGCTAAGAGCTATTAAAAATAGGAAACTGTGAAGAGCCATGATCGTCCACGTCGTTAAGACACACGTCCCACAGAAGTAGAATTCCACAATCAGATTTCGAGTCAAATGATACACCTTGGTTCAGTATGATTGTCATGCACGAAAAAATTATATTTTCCTGTTTACTTTATAGTTCCAGCAAAAATTTGTGGTGAAGTTCCCCAATTACACTTTATGGAGCCCTTGTCTGTTTTTAAATTTTACTTATTTTAAATATATTAGGTTGGTGCAAAAATAATATCGTTTTTGACGTATTTTTAACGTCAAAAAACGACATTATTTTTGCACCAACCTAATATTTTTGCTTCTTTTTTTTTTTTTTTTTTTTTTTAAATTTGATAATGTTTTGTCGCTCAAAGTTTTCCTGACTACGCATAAAAGAAAACGCAGTTGACGAGTACGCGGATAGTTAAATCAAACTACATGAACACACACACACATATATATATATGTGTGTGTGTATGAACATATATATGTATTATATATATATATATATAAAGAGAGACGAGAATTTATCTTAGTTTATTGTAACTAATTAATTTAGGCCTTTGAGAAGGGGAGGCTAAGCCTTTGACAAATAGCGGAAAAAGAAGTGTGAAATTAATATTCTATTCGGCGCAAGCAAACATCAACAAGCCGCTGAATTTCAAAAGCTGTTAACAGAAGGGTTTCTTAATTAAAGACCATTTATTTTTTTTATTTGCTTCTCATAATCCCTCATGATCTGCACACTATTAGTCACGAAGGCTGTCATTACCTATACGATAAGCATATATGTTTTTTTTTTAATTTTTAATTCTATTTATTTAGCTTTCATATGACGGCTTTCTGCTTGCTGCCAATAAATATAGCAGGAAGTGCAGTCATTAATATATTAGCCTCCCTTCTTTTCCGGATCTGTCTCTGAAGCATTTACTTGAGGTGTCAACAAGACGGAAAAGCAAAAGCGAAATAATAATAATAATAATAATAATAATAATAATAATAATAATATGGAGAAGAAAGAGTAGCTGACGAAGAAGAAGAAGAAGAAAGAGTAGCTGACGAAGAAGAAGAAGAAGAAGAAGAAGAAGAAGAAGAAGAAGAAGAAGAAGCGGAATTGGAACGATAAGCAGAAAGAGAAGTTTTTCTGGGGATGTTTATTTCATTAATGTATCAGTAAAGGAAATGCTTTATAAGATGCTCAGCTGTGGAAAGATGCTGCCTCTTTTAATATTGGAAATAAGGCATTAGGAATGCCTTAGAAAATTGGTTTAAAACATAAATATAATCATTTACGTATTTGTTGATCCTACATAAATTGTGCTTTGAGCTTCTTAGCTGAGGAGAAATTCTTAAAATATTCTAAAACCTTTGTTTTCTCAAATATTGAACTAAAAGAGAATTCAATCCCATTTTCAAAAGATCATTTTTAATGAAAAAGTGACGCATTTCTGTTTACGAAATGCCGAAAATGTAATATTCATGAGTTTATCGCGGTCGTTACTATGTCATCTCGCCTTAAAAGAAATGGTAAAACGTTGATGTCTTCGGATAGATTGTCTGCGTAAATCCCTACACTTTAAGCTGCGCACAAAAGATGGTGGATTTCATATTATCCTTTAAAAATGGGTAGGTTTTACATATGAAGTTTTCTTTTTCAATCAACTGTCTCAAAATATTATTTATAGTCTAAGGTAAAATAGGTATTAGGTTGGTGCAAAAATAATGACGTTTTCTCACATATGTTACTATGTGAGAAAACGACATTATTTTTGCACCAAGATAATAATATTTTTCCTTAAATATTTTAAAAATATTTTTAAATATACATAAACATATTTTTTAAAAATTAAATAAATCTTTTTTAACATTTTTGTTTATATAAAATATTTACCTTTTTGTGAGCCCTAGAATTTTTCGCAACATTGAATCTTTAGATTAACTCAACATAGTACAGGTCTTCTCAAAGTAGGCGTCAGCTACGGTTGGAAGGCGGGAAGCATCACGAAGGAGGTTGTAGTGCAGATATAAACAATAGTGTTGTTGACAGTTAAAAACTAGCCATAAACAATAAGGAATATCACCGAAAAGCTGATAATTCCCCAATTTTTAAAATAGAACAAAAGTTGATAACACAAAAACACTGACAATAGATTGTCACTGACAATAGATTGATTCTAGAAGTTTCAAAATTTTCTAATTATAATTTTAAGTATCTTTTTGACTTTCCCTTAGAACCTCTTCATTACACATATTTTCAGTCCAAGCTATTCTCTGTATCCTTCTATAGAAACACACTTGTTTTCTCAAGTCTCTTCTGTCATGAGAACATTTTTGTTCATTCACTGTCGTATAGGAAGACAGATATTAAACAGGAGTTCAGCATTCTTTCTTTGTTTCTAATTGTAAGTCAGTATAGCCACCAATCTCCATCTTGCCACCTCAAGGCCACTGAAAATAATAATTATAGAATTTGCTCTTTATGCAAAAAGCATATACACTTTTTAAATATCTTCTTTTTTTTTATAAATCTTTGAAATTTGTCTGAATATTTTGAGTGCAGAAGTTCAAGAAAGAAAGTAGATATTTAGAAGAGTGAAAATTGAGAACTGTTGGAATGGATAAATGAAATACAGGAAAAAAAAAACAAGTTAAAGTTAGGATCCTTGTCTCCGTTGGTAGTTGCATAATTAAAAGAAAAACTTGTAGTTCCAACGAATAATTTATTTCATGGAAATATTTCGACTCGCAATTGCTAGTCTTGGTCACTCATTTAATTTGAGTAAAACAGTGTAAAGAAACTAGAAACGCTTATGAATTCAAATCACGGAAAAAAACTGAGTTGATGACGTTTACACAGCTTACACGTTGTTTGTTGTTCCGGCTACCCTTAAGAGAATTTCTAGTGGGATCCTTTATTTAATCTACTGCAACAGGTTGACCTCATTCTGTTGATCATGCCCAGTTCTTCTATAGTTAGTGTGTCCTAATACACCCGACGAGGATCAGGGATTGGAATCACAATTAATATTTAATCAAACTCATCAACCCAAGTTTTTACGCAAGAAGTTATTGTCCTTTGGTACAAATCCCACTGGAGAACTAGTAGCCTTAAACTTGATCTGCCATGTGATAAATGCTGCTGATGCCTGTCTTGCGTAACGATATTAACCTTGGTTTCTCTTTTCCTACTTCGACAGAGGATTCAGACATTTGAAAGAATCGGCGCATATGCTAGTCTACGAAGTCCTTCTTATGGAATGAAATATTAAAGGAATAAATGAACGATTCTCGGGGAGAAAAATGCGATAGAAGTGGATCGAACTCGTAGTTTTAGTGAACTATTCCACGAGTAGCGGCCAATTACGTCTGCCTTAGAAATTATAAATTTACTAAGCTTAGTTTCGTTTGGTACAAGATCGGAAATATAGAGCACTGACATAGAATCGAATTCACTACTGAGTAATAATGATCAACTAGACTATTTCAGTATCTGTCTATATTTCTGAGATGAGGTATTATGTACATTATTAGCAATCGGCTCGCCATTATCACCAGCAATGGCGAATATATACATGGAATAATTTGAAGAAATGGCATTAGAATCTATATATATGCTTAAGGTACGTAGATGAGACCTTCATACTCTGGCCACACCAACGAAGATGTTAAGGTTCTACTGGACCATGTGAACTCAATAAGACATTCGATACAGTTCACAATGGAGAAAGAGAGTAACATCACACTCTCATTCCTGGATGTGCTAATATCTAGAACAGAGAATGGGTTCAAGACATCCGTATGCCGTAAACAAACATTCACCGGACAGTACCTCAATTTCAACTCCCACCATCCATACAGTGTAAAGAAAGTGAGCGTCCGCTGCTTACAACACCAAACAAAAGTCATAATTGGCGACCCAGAGACATTAGATAAAGAATTGGTCAGTATAAGTATTACCCTACAACGTAAAAACTACCTTGGGTACATGGCAGCAGCCCCCCAAAACTGGGATAGGCGGGTACAAGTGGAGAACAACAACACTCAGAAAACGGTCTGCCTGCCTTGTGTAAAGAGGTTATCAGAGACAATACAAAGGATCTGCTGTCCATATAACATCAGGACAAACTTCAAAAGCTTGACGACACTTCGCAGATATTACTCTCCGGAATAACCTCCCCCCATAGAGGAGAACATGACTAAAGACAGTGTGTACGGTATCCTGTGCAGCTGCGGAAAGAAATATAAAGGGGAGACAGGCCGCCCCCTTAAGGTAAGGCTTCAATAAAACCAGAAAGCTGTAACACGAGGGGAAATAGAAAAATCAGGCGTGGCTGACCACATATGGAGAGAGAAAAGAGATTACCGCCCTCTGTGGGATGAGGCTGAGATCATAGACAAAGAAAACCATTGGAAAATTCGTAAACTTAAGGAATCAGCACATAAGCTCGGCCACAAAAATATGCTGAACCGACCAAGCATAGAAATGAATACATGGGAACCGGTAATATGGAGTGCCAGTGAAAAGCCATAATAACAAAAAATTGCAATGTGAGTTCTGGTAAAATCATGGATTTGTAAACAGTAAAAATTGCAATATGAGAACTGGTAAAAAATTAGGCTGAAGACATTTGGTTTATAATACCCAGAAATCCATACACAGATGTCCTCAAGGAGACGTGGTAAAGTGGATAAAGGCGTTAGTTAGATCCAGTGACAGGACTCAAAGAGTGTGAGTTCAATACACGGTTAAGTCAGTGGAGAACTTTCAGAGGGAAAATAACAAGAGAACTGACATCCATTAAATATGGCACGTGGAACTAGAAATCCATATGCGGTCAGCCACGCCTGATTTTTCCATTTCCCCTCGTGTTACAGCTTTCTGGTGTTCTTGAAGTCTTACCTTATGGGGGCGGCCTGTCTCTCCTTTATATTCCTTTCCGCAGCTGCACGGGATAGCGTACACACTGTCTTTAGTCATGTTCTCCTCTATGGTGGGGGTCTTATTCGGGAGAGATATCTGCGAAGTGTCGTCCAGCTTTTGAAGGTTGTGGAAGTAGAACAGTCTACACCAGTGAGCGAAATAAAGGGTTCATTTCGACATTTCAAACACCTTAAGTAAGCCGGGGCGTACAACGGCCGAAGCGTTGTAATAAATATGACGACAAAGATGAGGACAATATTCCGAATAATGTAAATAATGTAGACTATTTCACTAAATATTAGTTCACAAAAAGAACCGACACAAGCTGTTTTTCTTTGTTTCTAAGCAGAGCTTCCTCTTACCCATAAAAAAAAAACATTCTGGAAAATCCATGGTGACTCAGTGTAGAGCAACAGTTAACTGTCTTATACTGGTTATTATTGAACTGAGTAAAGGTGCTCAGCATTTTACCACACTAAGAAAGGCTTAGTAAATAACAAATATTAATGAACGAAATTTCACCAACAAATTAAAAAAAAAACAAAAAAATAAAACCTT
Organism: Acanthosepion lycidas; assembly: GCA_963932145.1. Lineage (NCBI taxonomy): Eukaryota > Metazoa > Mollusca > Cephalopoda > Sepiida > Sepiidae > Acanthosepion > Acanthosepion lycidas. The sequence goes on from OZ010572.1 coordinate 24,583,020, forward strand.
GGCAAGAATCACTCACCTGGAAGCGCCCAAGACGTTATCAGATTCAAAATAACATTTTCTTTCTTTCTCATCCTTTCAGTCTCTACAGAAATATCCAATCTGTTTTTGAAAACAATGTGGATAATTTCCCCTGACTTAATCAAGCAGAACAAATTGCATTTCTTATGACGTTGCATGCAAGTGTCTGCTTAAAAATTCAAATTACTCACGGCGCTGAAAGTTTTTAAATTGTAGTAAAGTTCGGAGCTGTAAAATTTAGCGTAAAAAGTGACAGGAAATTCTAATAACAATTGGGTTCTTTTCTTACTTAAGTAGCTAATGATAATTATATTCATCAAAACTCTTTCTTATATCTGTCTCATATTTCTGAGTTGAGGTACTGCAATTATTTAGATGATTTATATTGTTCGAACTGTTGTCGTCATCTGTATTGTCATGTTCACGACGTTTTGGCCGTTGTATTCTCCGGCCTTCTTCAGTTGACTGAAATTTCGATCTGAACCCTTAATTTTAATCCACCGGGCTAGATTGTTCTAGTTCCATGTTCCATGACTTTTCTGATTGTCTCAGTTGTTTTCCTTTAACTCAGCACACCATGCTTTTTCTTGACCACTGGGTACACGGCTGTACGTCAATAATAAGGCACATTTTGTCTTGCGGTCTCTAAACACGATTCCTGGGCGATTAGAATTGATTGTTCTGTCTCTGTACTGTTATTTCTCCAAAATTCTTACAGGTCTTATGTAACCTGGGTCTGGGTGGTTATATGAAATTTCTAGCAGTTTAATTTCCGTCAAGGTTGCATATTTTCCAGTGCAGATATTGGCCCTCTCTCTCATGAAGGGTTTTATAATAAGATGGCCAATTCTTTCTGGATATTTCCCACAGAATTTGCATTTTAGGGTAACGTAGTTTCCATTATATGTGCTCGGTAATTTCTATTTTGTAAGCACTGGTTATGTGCAGCAAGAATAAAACCTTTGGTTTCAGCTTGCACGTAGCCTCTGATAGGTACGGGTTTTGTCTACATCAGCTTTTTTGGTACGGGCAGCGTATTGACTGTGAAGCGTTTTATCTTGCCATCGTTTCCATATCTGATCGGTTGCATTTGCTTTCTTTTTTTAAGCATATTGGGAATCCTATTTTTCCCAAAGTTTTGATTTGTTGACCGCTCACACAATAATAATAATAATAATAATAATAATAATAATAATAATAATAATAATAATAAATGTATATTTCGTGTTTTTATTATAATTTACTGATGAAGAATGTTTCTTAATTTAATGAAGGAATAAACACTTTTCGGGTGCTACAACTATAAAATATATGCGGAAATTACCGTATTGCATCATTAAATATTTGAGCTAAACAACTTAAGTAAATATTACAATGACAATCATAAGGACAAATAAAGTTAATTATTTAAAGAAGTAAGAGGGTACAAATGAAAGATTAACAATTAACATACATTTTAATTTCACTGAAGTTGACTTTAATACTCTAACAGCATTGTCGCCTGTTTTTTCTTTATTTATTTCTTACTAACTTATTATTTATGCTTTCTTTTTATCACTAAATCTAAACAACTTTTCTGATTTCGCTTTTTCTTCTTCGTAATCATTTGTCTGTTAATTATCTAAGATAATTTCAGGACGTGAAATATATAAGTAATCTCCACAATATATTTTTAAAATAACTTTATTTCTATTAAGACCTACATACGATTTCAACGCATCAGAAATTGAGGCCAGCCGGAGGTACAATAAAGATTAGAGACTCAATCTGTCCGTTGTTGCTATATAAAGCATGTGTGAATACGCAGGCAAGCAAGCAGTTACGGGGCATAATGCACGTGCTAGCTACTAGGGGAACTAACAGAATTATACAATGATAATGAAAACTGCCAGTCACTTAGTTATGCACCATACGTGATACACGCTTAGGCGATCGTATATCTTTCGATACATGACTGACGAGCAGATTTTTTCCTGCAGTAGGTTTCCATCTCTTTCTGTAGTAGATCAGTTGCCATCCAAGGCTATAGAACCCGGTCTGCTATTTAACCATAGCTTTAAGAAGAGGATTCATAACTTTTCCTAGGTTATTAGAACTGTAATGGATTCGACTGGAATTTGAACTCAGTACTCCGATTCCTCAATCCGGGCCACTATCCATTGCTCCAACTTGCCTCTACCGTACAATTTCATAATATTTATTTAAAAATAGGAAGAAAATATTCTTTGGTTTTCTCATGTGGTTTTCATCACAGAGAACCGCGAGTTAAGTATGTGATAGACACTTATCACTCGGTCGATTCGTGACTGGCTAGGTAGAAGATTTTCCAGCAGATATATATATATATATATATGAATCAATTAATATATATATATATATATATATATATATATATATATATATATATATATATATATATATATATATATATATATATATAACAAAGGATCTCTGTGTGTCTCTGTGATACCATTTTACTCAAGATCCATTCAACGGATTTTCACTAAACATATATTGTACATGGTAAGAAATAGGTTCTTAGCGTAAAAAAAATCGATAATTTTTAAAAAGATCAATAATCGATAAAGCCGATCAAAAATTGATAAATTAAACTTTTTTTTCTCCGATATCGTTCAAACTCAGTATGTAGGTTACTTACATCATGACGAGCTCAACGATACCCCATTGTTTTTATTTCTATGCCACTGCGTTTAGCTAAAAACCGCGAAAAACGAAAAATCGATTTCAACACTAATTGATTTTAACATAAATTTTAAAATAAAAACTCAATTTTCAAGCAATCTAATACAAACTTCACTCAATTGTAACCAACAAAAAGTTGATTGTTTAAAATTCATTTAACATGATAACTGAGTCCACCCATATAGCGAAAACTCGCGTAAATATTTCAATCAATTTTCATCAGATTTAACAATTGCATTATAAATGTATCCTCTTTTACGTCCCTGGTAGCACATTAACAAATTGAATGCCCAAATAATTGTGGACTGGAGTAGGTGTTCCTGTTGACTGCTTTACTCCTTCATATTCTTCGATTCAAAATGTTTTTTTTTAATGAAAATACTTTAAAGTAATTGAAGATGTTCCATCTTAACATGATTCTGTTTTTGCTCCATTCTAATTGAACGCTTTTTCTGATCGACCAGTTGGGGAAGGCTGCTGTTCTTGTCTAATTCACAAGTCAGTTCTTTAAGATTTCAATACATTAGCAATTATCTCCTGATTGTAAACGTAATGTGTGTTGGAGGACTAAATAAACTAACAGAGACGGGAGGTTCTTATAAAATTTGAGTTAAACATTCTTCTATGAGCTGTCTCTCTTAAGGTCGAGGGGGATCATAGCTATCCACAACTTTTTTTGTAGCTCTTATTTCAGTTTGTATTTTCCCTATCACTAGCAGTCCCTGTTCTAGCATCCATTTACGATGCTCGTGAGGTAGATTACCAGCTGTTTACATCTGTACACTCTATCTTCATTATATCCTATGAATGAAAATTCTCGAAATCCTCTTTTCTTCTTATGTGCCCGAGATATTTCAACTGTCGATTTCTGATTTTAATTATAATCTTAATTTTTGTTACCATTTTCCTTATAATTTTCTCGTTACTCGTATGTTCAGTATAAGCGTTTTTCAACATCTTCTATCGAGACACATTTCTGTTGAGTCAAGTCTCTTCTTTATCTGTGAGGAGATTGTTCAGCATTCACTGCCATTTGATATCACATAGGGAATTTGTATTTTTTAAAAATATATTTCAGTTCTTTTTCTTGGAAACTTAATAATAAATAAATAGGCGCGTTTCGACCATGAGACCGGCGTTCGAATCTTATCATGGTCCATTTGTCAGGCACAAATGATCTCATCATGTTGAACTTTTGGAAAAAGCCTGGCTGAAGACCGAATTTAAGTGAAATTAGGTAGGAACTATTTGAGAGTCGTCGATGCTTGTGCTAGTACAAAGTCACAAGTCGTAGTCACTGAGGGTTTGAACGCACTGGCTTTGCTCAGATTGTTGATAGCGACAGTTAATGCGCTCTCTCCCAGAAACGTTACCTAAGGTCCGTTCAGTATAGTTCCAGTATAAACCAGAAATGGGCTCTGAGTGGAACTTATAAATGTGCCCATTCAAGCGTCTGTATGAGGGATTGACTAGCCGCTATAATAGACAGACATACTCATATACAAGCAGCCAACCATGATTATAATAGTAAATACAATGTATAAATGCATAAAATAAAATCTGATGTACTGAGACCAAACCAGAACGTCAATTTAAAGAAATAAATCAAATTGTTGAAAAACTTATTCGAAACGATGAAAAAACTTCGGAGCCGATTTGATCATTTGCGTTTGAGAGGGATGCTCCTTGTGAGAACCTCCGTGAATTTAATCACAACGTTCTATCTAGCTGAGCTACGGTACACAAAGTTTAAGGGATGGATTCGATAGTGTGCGTAACGGTTTTCGTCATAAAATTTAATTAGTGCGGGCCTGAGGCCTCTTTCCCGTGCATCACACAGAGTAGGTGAGCCTGTCACATTCATGGAAAATTCTCCTAAACCGTGACGATAATTAACTTATTCTCTCATAACAATTACCTTAATTCCTAACCGCTGACAATCCCTTGATTATTTTTTTCAATGAAACTTACTTGGCAAATACGTCAACATTTTAGATCAAAGACTTAAACATTCTGTGTTTATTTTCTGTCTGAATTTCTAGGATGGGCAGTTATAATTATTTAAATCATTTACCTATGCCTGCTGGGTACAATGAGCAAAATGTGATAACAAGAACGACGATGAGGATAATAGTCCGTATGTAAATAATTTAAATAATCTGTCTATATTTCTGAGATGAGCTACTATGTACATTATTTATATTATTCGGACTATTGTCTTCATCTTTTTCGCCATATTTACCACAAGGTTTCGGCCGTTGTACGCTCCGGCCTTCTTCAGGTGTTTGGAATTTCGAACTGAACCCTTTATTTCGCTCACAGGGGTAAACTGTTCTAGTTCCACGTGCCATGTTTGGTGGATGTCAGTTATCAGTTACCTCCTGCTAATTTCCCTCTAAAAGTTCTCCACTGCCTTAACCGGGTATTGAACTCACACTCTTTCTGTCCTGTCACTGGATCTAACCAACGCCTTTATCCACTGTGCCATGTGTCCTTGAGTACACATGGCACATTGGATCATCAAACATGGCACGTGGAACTAGAACAGTCTACCCCAGTGAGCGAAATAAAGGGTTCAGTTCGAAATTCCAACCACCTGAAGAAGGCCGGAGCGTACAACGGCCGAAACGTGGTGATAAATATGCCGACAAAAAATGAGGACAATAGTCCAAATAATATAAATAATTTAAATAATGTTCTATTTAATCATAATCTTTTTTCTTCCATAGGCGTAAGTATTTAATTCGTTTATGGACAAATGTCACAAGCGTTACAAAATTATAAAACTCATGCCCACATGTTACATCGCGAGATCCGTTAACCATTACGGTCGGTAGTGCCCCAAATATACAGCGATCATAATACAAGTGGAATATCTCGGCCAAAATAAGCTGATAGAGAACATCCCTCTTCAGACTAGTTGCAGATTCTGATTTCTTTTATCTTAAACCGGTTGCCGAGTTAACCCTGCTATTTGTCCCATAACTGGCCGGAGAAGACACGGCATTTTACTTTTCAGTGTCTGATTTTGAACTTCGATTTCTCGCCCCCAACCGCTAACTGCTACGCTGTCCGTCCATAAATATTCCTTTACTTACCGCGTTTTAAATTCAACCTGTATTGAAATACAAGTATGATATTTTCCCTATCAGTTGACAAGCCATTCTATATGCAATCAATATATCAGGTATTTGTTTACTAAATACTGACCGTGAAATCAAAGCGTCATAAATAGTTAATTTCAGAATGTACTTTAAATTTTGTGATGAAGCAAGAACATTAACACGGAATATTGTACAACTTTTAGAACCTATTAATACTTTTAGTCTTATAATAAACGAAAGTGAAAAAAAAACAACCTTTTTTTATAAATTCTGAAATAATCAACGAAATTTTATTTTTTAACAATTATATTCATCATGTATAAGGCCTGATGTCCACTCAAGGTAGAGGGTTACAGAATAAGAGGCAAAGCTTATCCGGACAAATGTGGAAGAAAACGGTTAACCCTAGACAGGTTAAGATTGTAGTGCTTGGGAAGTAATCTCTTGTGAATCGGTTCCTCAAGGCAGTCGATCATGGGAAGAAGTGTAACATACATCTTACGAGCGGAATACGCAGGGAATTAAGGTGGTTCGTTAAAATATGTGACATGGCAGATCTTGGCCGTGAAGGATAGTATTTGTAGAAGTAAAGAGTCTAGTTCATCTGAACTCTAGCGATAGAGCAGAGAGAGTCTAGCGACTTTCATGATTGGAAAGAAAAAAAATCTATCAAAAAGCTCTCTCCGCTTAAACGACTGTGATTTCTTGAAAAAATACAATATTTTGATAAGTTTATAATTTTTTCGGCGGGTATACGCAAGTGGAGATAAAAAGAATAGGTTGGAGTTAAAATGAATTCCTATTTCTCTTTATCAACCTAAACATTTCAGAATTCGAACATAACGTAAAAGTAATATTTTTTTTTTAAAAAGAAGACATGCGCGAGTCAAGGGTTTTAAAATGTTGACGTTTTCTTTTGTATAAATTATTCTGCAGACATAGTTTAGTTAAAAAAATACGGATAATTGATAGTATCCCAGAACGAATTTCTTGAATGCTTTATCTAGTATCAATCCTGCTCCTTTATCGTTTTTCTCTCCGCTTGCATATATAATCCTGTGATTGCCAATGTGTCGGTGTTTGGCCACTTAGTTCCACATACACGTAAGATGTTGATTTTTAGCCTACTCATTTCTTGTTTTACATTTTCTAACTGCCCACAGTTGTTTAATATCCTAATTTCCCATGCCCTTAGAATTATTTTATGCTTGATGCGAGTAGTCGCTGTATAACGGTCCGATGATACCTGTCGCTCGTGTCGCTCCTTTTAGGACATGTGATTGGCAGTGTTACTCGTAGAAATATTGGTATATCCTGAACATTTTACCAACGTCGGCCTGTTATATACGACTTTTATTGTGAAAACATTATCTGACATAAAAAATCAAATCCGACGTACTGTGTAATCGGTATTGGGTATAAATAAAATATTAATTTTGACAAATATAATTCAATATCTGATCTATATTTCTGAGATGAGGTATTGCAATTGTTTATATTATTTACATTGTTCGGGTTGTTGTCCTCATATTTATTGCAATATTCACGACGCTTCAGCCATTGTAACGTCCGATCTTCTTTCGAAATTCCAGTCACCTGAAGAAGGCCGGAGCGTACAACGGCCGAAACGTCGTAAATATGGCACTAAAGATGAGGACAACAGTCCAAATGTAACGGTCCTGGCCTGGTGGTTCGGTGTCAGTCACTTTTCCACCGTCGTAATGTAAAAATTCCTCTATCTTTTCTATAAATACTTTCATGGTAATTGTTCAGACGAAATCTTCGCTATGGTAACTAGACTTTATATAATTAAGCGCCATACTACATTAACGGCAAAGTCTAATCAATTTACAATCGAAATGGCTAGATGGAACCGTAAGGTCTATGATAATAGTTTCTTTTCTCGCACTTATTGTTTGTGGAATTTTCTTCCGGCTCCAGTGTTTAGTCAACTTTGATCTTAAAGAATTTAAATGCAATGTCAATCATTATCTAATGTCTTTTTGATTATTCTTCTATTGTTCTCGCTCCTTAATAGTGTTTCTTTTTTTTCAAACTCAGTGAGACCCTGCGTCTAAGTGGCTTTACTACCATGCATAGGATGATATGATAAAAAAGAAAAAATAACAAAACAAAACAAAAAACAAACAAAAAAAAAAAACAGAAGAAAATTTGTTTTTATGCATCATCATCATAATCAGCATCATAATGACCGAGTGTGGTCATAGAGGTGATGTGCAGTTTTTTTTTTATATATCTCAGCTGCGGGCTAATGCTTGTAATTCTCTGAATTATACTCCACTCAGCTGATTTTTGCCTTTTTCTGCCTTTTCTTTTGCCTAAGCTGGTACATTATAAGATTGTAATGGAAAGATTGTTGACCTATGAGACCTGACCCTACCATTTCAGCTTTCCCTTCTTCACAGTAGATATCAGATCGTCCAATGGGTCTATTTCTTGCTTGATGGTGTCTCACACTGCCTCGTTTGTAATGTTGTCTACGCACGAGATACCTATGAGGGTTATGTAAAATCTATTTTCTAATGCCTGGATTCTTCACTGTAAATTCTGCAGCTTAATGTTCAAGATTCGCAGTTGTACAAAAATACATAGATGTTCTTGTCTTTGGCTGTTCTCAAAATAATTTATGTTTAGATATTAACAGGTTGAGATATTTACGAGATTTGCCCGGAAAATATCCAGCCAGCATTAACTTGGGAACCGGTTGTGCGGACGTGGTATCTTGGGAACTAACCCAGAGGAAACAGCTATTCGTCCCGGGGTTATTCGGTCGACCGTGAGATGACATAGAAGGATTTTGATGAAATACCGAGCATCAGTGCATCAGAGGATAGACATCAACTTGTGCTTTATAAATTGGACCTTTGTACTTTGGAGAGATATGACGCTTTCGGTAATCATTCCATGATCGAACTGCAAATAGAATATTGGCAACTACGCTTCAAACTTGTTCAATCCTCCGTTAAAACCCGGACCAAATAGAAGAATGCCCAAATTGAACGCCCGTGCTTTAAAATGTGGGCATCGGAATGACTGGGGATTCTGGATTTTCAAAAATTTTGACAGCAGCATGAAAGTTTGGGACATCAAAATATGTTAAGTTAAGGTAGGATAGAATTTCATATTGAAATTAGCGTAGAACTTGATTAAGGCCTCTACAAAATGATGCTAGTTGCCTCCAAAAAGGTATTGATAAGAGATGAGTTATGCTTTTAGAGCTGTGAGCCTCAGACCCAAATTCAATCTTCCTAATAGAAGGCACCGGAGACTTTATATGCGAAGAATTTACAGCCATGTTAAAATAACTTTGATGTGATTTCTCATGCAGGTTTGGTAAACACCATTTACACTTATGCAAGCAACACAGCAAATAAGGAAAATATACTATATTTCTCCACACAAAAAAAAAAAAAAAATACAGACTCAGTGAAACTTCTCTCTCAAAACTAGAAGGACTGATGGTGTTTCGACTTCTTGGAAGCAGCGTGTTGATTCCTCTCCCAACTTTATTTTTCTCTCTCTTTAACTTTTTCCATATATACCAAATGTACTAACTCTGTAGTTGATATATATATATATATATATATATATATATATATATATATATATATATATATATATATATATATATATATATATATACACACACACATATATATATATATATATATATATATATATATATATATATATATATTAGAAATGTAATAAAAAATAAAAGAAACATTGTCATATGTGGTGAAGTATTTTCATTACGAGTTGAATTATTTCTGGCTTGTACATTTTCTTTATTGTTTTCTCCTACCCCTCATTCTCTTATCATCCCGTTCATTATACATACTCTTTCCTGCTTTCTTGTTCTTCTTCATCTTCTCCTCCTTCTTCTTCTTCTTCTTCTTCTTCTTCTTCTTATTATTATTATTATTATTATTATTATTATTATTATTATTATTATTACTATTTCCCCTTATTCATTTCACATAGTCGATGAGTCAATAAACTTGCAACCTGCCGACAAAACTGATTTTACATCTCACATTTCAATTTGTATCATATTCGAATCATTTAATCTATGGAGAAACTCTGTGTAAATTCATTGATAATATATTAGGTTATATTGAACAATTCTATTTCGTATTTAAGCTATTGACCTATTAACTATCCAACATATATCTACAACATATTGCTCATCAGCATCTTTCCGACTAACTAAACAATACTCTACGTTTGTCATGTATATGTTTTTCTTTTATATCTTCTTTTTCTGTTATAAACTCTAGTTTGGAGTTTCGATTTTCTCATCAGGAAGAGAAATGCAATTAAATAATTATTCACACACTGGATCTACTAAAACCGTCAAAAGAACAAACTGGTCATCAAGCTCGTGCAAATGAACCAATGTTTCATTTTTTTTCACGTCTTCCCTTATTATTATATAAAAGCGTGTTTATTCATTATAAACCGTAACTATCTTTTTTACAAACTCTCTCTTTCGCAATGTCTCTTCTTTTTCATATTGCTCAGTCATTACACTGCTAATTTTTCTTCGAAATCTTCAGGGAAATGCAAACTTTTTTTCGGTTGACAATGAACGTTTTCGTGTGTTCGAACGCTTGACTGGACATATCTCACTGTACAGCCTGCTTTATTTTTTTCTAAATACGAACACCTGCAAACGACTTGCATCATGACCGCCATGTAAAAGATGACCACTGCCCTCCGTTTGACTGTCAATTCCTTCTGTTGATCGACACGGCCTCTGGAGTTGGTGCGTGTTTTCTGCTGATTTAGCATAAACAAACGCAAAATCCATTTTTCTTGACACGTTTATAGCTATTCCAACATAGGCATATATTAATGCAACTGTGCAAACAGTTAAACAGATAGGAGTATCCTATTCAACTTCGCATCGGAAAAGACACAAATTTACATGCATACACACATACATACATATATATACATATATATATATATATATATATATATATATATATATATATATATATATATATATATATGCACACCTATTTATATGTTTATTATTTACTCATTATAATACGTGTAAACATGATTGAAACTAAATCAGGCGACACATAAATGTTTTGCATATACATATTTTACAAACATTTCTGCACGCTCACCCATACAAACATATTCACAGATATATAATTATGAATGTACAAAAAACACAAGTTCTAAACTCGGGAAAATCAGGTATTCTTTGCGAATTCCTTGCTTTTTGTGTTGCAGGATTTTTTGGAATTCTCTCCCAGAATAAATGGTTAACGAAAAAGAATTTGATTAGGTTGGTGCAAAATGATGACGTTTTTTGACGTATTTTTAACGTATTTTTTTTGCACCAACCTAATACACACACACACACACACACACACACATATATATATATATATATATATATATATATATATATATATATGTATTTATAATGTATTGGGTATGACAAAGTGGAAGTTGTTTACCCGTGACGCGTTCTGTTCTTCATGACTAAATCGGATTAAATTATTTTAGTAGGACAAAAATTGTGCACGACACAGGGGTACTGGGAATTATACCATTGTTTTTTTTTTGTCTTTTTATCTAGCCTAATTCATTTAGAGTCCGTTTCTTTTTCTTTCCATCACTTTTGTAAGTAGCTATTCCATACAGGAAATGTTGTAAGAGTCAAGGCGCAAATTTACTGTAGATGACCTTTATAATAAGACACCCATTAAATTTAGCCCGACTTAATTCGGTGAAACTCAAATAAAGTGGCAGCCTTAACTCGTCGACTCAAGCGTTGGCGAGATGAGTGTGTCTGGGATAGTGTTGAGGAAATATGATATCAATCAGCAGAAATGATTATAAACGTACAATAAATTAACTAAAAATTCAGAGAGATATATTAAAACACAAACGCATAGACATATATACAAACACACACTTGGGTTTGATACACACTTTAAATTGATTTTATTGATATAATGTTAATTCATTCAAATTGACGACATTTACAATTATCAAACTGAATTTTTAAACGTATTTTTTCTATACACACTTCAATATACGATTCCCTATGGAGAATAATAATTTATTTAATGTTGGCTTCTTCCCTTTTATTACAACGGCTCATAGAATTTTGAGTTTTTCTTTGCCGTGTGTACTATATAATATTTTGGTGTTATTTACTAGAATTTGACTTATGTGAGATATGTTGACCTCTAAGTGCGCGAATTGCACTAAATGTTGAAAAATGACAAGTCAACGTAAGATAGAATGTGGTGCATGCGTGACCAATGTAAGAATTTAATGTTGTTAGTTAATTGTTAGTGTTGGAGATACAATCTCCCAAAGGACATCATGGTGAATGATGTAGGTGTTGAATAATTTCTAAGAATTAGATTGGACGTTTTGATTTTTTTTCTAATAAATGATAAATCTAAAATATTTTTATGAATCGGTTGAGGAATTGGAGTTCCGAGTTCGAATTCCAGTCGAATCCATTGCATTCAAATTGATGAATCCTCTTTTTCTCTCCTCACCCCATCTAGGGATATGTAGCAGGAGACACCGGATTCTACAGCCTTGGATGGCAAGCAGTCTACCGCAGAAAGAAATGGCAGCCTACTGTGGAAAAAATCTACCTCTTCAATCATTTTTCGAAGATACATGATCGCCTAAGCGTGTACTACATATAGCACATAACTGACTGACTGAACTCTCATATACGGCCGATTTATATTTTTGTTCATAACGTAAGGTATGATGAGCTGTAGTTGTAAGAATTGTTTTGTATTTCTTTAAGGCATTAAATACTAGAGATCCCTTCAATTATTCTCTCATAACATTTTCCAATCATACATAGGGCCCAAGACACATCTGGAATTATTGTTGTTTTTATTTGTCTCATTAGATTTCCACTTGAAGATCCTTGTATTTTGATAGTTTTTTGAAGATCTTCAAAGATACATTATGGTCTGGAAAAGTTGTCATATCAATAAGAAATCACATATTTCTTTTTTATCACTATGCCTGACCAAAATTAATACAGATCCGATGTCTGTAACGGAGTCTATGTTGTGTTCATGTTAATTTCTTCTAGTTTCTTTCCCATAAACGTTACAGATTTTCCAGTGTAGACATTGACTCTTCTTATACCGACATTCATATTTAGTGGATCCTAATGCCGTGCAACCTGATACAAGATGTCCAATTGTTTCTGTGTATTAATCACAGAATCTGAATTTGAAGTCAATGAAATTTTTCAGTATGTTTACTTAATAATTTCTACTTATGAAGCATTGGTCCTGTTCAGCAAGAATAAAACCCTCGCTTTCAGCTTTTAATCATGCACTACGCATCCACCGATACGTATGGGGATTTCTCAATCAGCACAAGCAGAGTGTTGACCAGGAAGAGGTTTATTATGCCATCGTATCTGCATTTATTCTATTGCACTTGCTTTCGCTTCCTTTTTTAGAATATTTACTGCTGCATTAGGTCGATTATGGCATACTTGCTCGTCTGCATACATTTGAAGATTGCATTATTATTATTATTATTATTATTATTATTATTATTATTATTATTATTATTATTTCTGTTTGTCTATGTCATGTATCTTGCTTTGTAACCTGTATATCCCGGCCCAAACTATGGTTCTTAGGTCCTGTAGGAGAGTTGCCAATTAATAGAACTTTTTTTTTAAGTATATGGGAGGTTCCTTGTTGGGCGATCTTCTGGTCAACTTTTATGTTGATGTTACCTGCGACACTGTTACTAAAATTGTCCATTCTTTTTCTTACGAAGCCCAAAGGTCCGATTACTATTGGTACAGTCTCATTCTTCATTCCTACATCCTGTTAATCTCGATGTCTAGGTCTTTGTATTTGGACAATTTCTCGATAATTTTCATGGAGATGTTTCTCTCAGATGGAACTGCTATGTCAGCATACACTTCCTGAATTTCTTGTCTTTTATGATAATATCAGTTCTGTTGGCTTTTATTTCACTGTCAGTTTGAATTGGCATGTCCCAGAGGATAGTTACATCCTTACTTTGAGTAACTGTCTCATACCATCTCTCAGTTGTTTCGATTTTGTGGTGCTTGCATATCTTCTAGTGCACATATGTCGCTACCTTGTTATGTCTGCAGGTATATTCATTTTATTATTATTACTATTTTTATTTTCTTTGATTTCTGGCGTTTACACATTTCTTTCCGGGTCCCGCCCAGGGACCTAAGGTTAGAAATGACATCATGACACTTTCCACTGACCACAAAAAAAAAAAAAAAATACATAGATAAAGCCCTTCGTAAAGTGTGTGCTGTACTTGTCAGAACTATTTTTTGTATCTCCTTGAAGCTTGGACTTCCAGGAATCCCTTCAATTAGTCTACTGCAATCTTTTCCAACCAGTCCTAGGGCTCCAGGGATTGTTGATGTCCCCATATGCCACATTTTCGAGATTTCTATTTCAAGGTCCTTGTATTTTGACAGCTTTTTGAATATCTTCAAAGATACATTGCAGTCAGCAGAGACTGCCATATCAATAAGGAGGCACCGTTTTTGTTTGTGGTCTTTATTATTATTATTATTATTATTATTATTATTATTATTATTATTATTATTATTATTTCCTTTGATTTCTCTTGTAAACACATTTCCATCCGGTTCCCAAGACCAGAAATAGCTCCATGACATTTTTCACTGATCATTGTTGCAAAACCAAAACAAAAAATAAACAAAAAAAAAAGAAGAAAACAAACAAAGAAACAAAAATCGAAACCTAAGATCATACGCATTTTATCAAGGTAAAGCTCTTCGTAATGTGTGAGGTGCACTTGTGAGTCCATTTTTTTTTTATTTCTTTAAGGTATTAATAATAATAATAATAATAATAATAATAATAATAATAATAATAATAAGAAGAAGAAGAAGAAGAAGAAGAAGGGGAAAAAGAATCCTGCTACTGCAACTAATAATAATTCATATATTTGCAAGTTGACGTCAGAATTATGTTACTTATACTTAGCCATTGAAAAGTCACAATTCTCATATATCTAACATTCTCCTCTATATAAGTGCAGCTAAGATACAGCATGCCCTATACACAAGAGCGAACCATAATCATTCAATTTCTTCTCTTCGTACTCCATTGATAACAAAGAAGTTAAATTCGGAGAGTTTTTTTTCAGAACTGTCACTTTGAAGAGCTAACTCCAAAGGGGGTGCTTCCTCGATCACTACAAACTTAAATTCTTCAAATTTAGAGTCAACCATTACCTATTCTCAAAATCTGCTTGAGATTGGTATTGAGTGAGCATTTAGTAAATAATTTAAAAAAAGAGATCAACAGCTGTAATACGGAGAGTTTCAAATGTTCCTTCATTATCCAGATCATCCGATCTTCATTCTCGTAAAACTTTATTCTTTTTATTCGGTCAATGATTCCATGAGACATAATTTTTGACATTTCTTGACGTTTGGCTTGAAGATGCAAATCATAGTCTTCTATGCGCCGTATACCTTCAGGGCGTTGACGATAATGGCTCTCCACACTCCCTGTCCTCTGTGGCTCTTAATAAATTATGTTTTCTTTGTTATATCTCCTAAACCCTGTTCTTCCATTCATTTACTCAAGATTACGCCAAATTATATTTTTGTTCATAACTTGTGATCTGTACTTGTGAAAATAATTTTGGTTTCCTAAGGTATGACCTGTAGTTGTGATAAGAAAAGGTATGTGTTTCTTTAAGATATTAGATACTAGAAATCTCGTCAGTTATACTTTCATAACAATTTACAGTAATGCGCAGGGCTCTTGAAACAACTGGAATTATTGTAGTCTTCATTTGTCTTATTTTTAGATTTCAAGTCACAAGAGCAGTGGGTTCGGCAATCCGTTTGAACAAGTAACATCAGGAAACCAGTGGATTTCCATTCCCGGCAAGGATAACATGTCTTGTGTCAATCCTGCATCTATCTTCTCTTAAAGAAACCAACTACTTTAGGATATGATCTGATGTGACCTAAGTACCGAGCACATTATTTAGAAATAACGAAACGAATACATTTTTGTTTATGGCTCTCCACAATTGCCTGTCCTTTCTAGCACTTAATGAATTTTGTATTTTTTTAAATTTCCGCTAAACCCTGTTCTGCCATCAGTTTACTCAAGCTCGATACGTAGATTATGCGTTGCTTTTCCCAATCCGTCTTGCCTTCACTCTGCCCTGTATCATATTTTGCAAGCTCTTTTTACGCTTCTTAGAACTTTCAACTATCTCTTCCTAATGTGAATTATAAGATTTCTCTTTTTTCATTTTCTCTAAAACTTCGTCGTTGCTCACATGCTCGATCAATAGTATACTCAGCATTCATTTGTAGAACAACATTTCTGTTTCTTTTCGTGAGATTTCCCAGCATTCCCTGTCATATAGGAGGACTCATATTACATAACAGTTCAGTAGGCTTTTCTTTGTTTTAACGAACTTTTTTTCTGTTACTTAATAATCTACTTAGTTTTTGGAATCCATCTTTATTTCATACCATCAATATAATTTACAAGGTATTTTTTTAAATTCTTATAAAATGAGTCTATATTTTAATTATCTTGGTGACAATATGAGGTTCTAATGTTGTAAAGATTGTATCTGTTTCGTTACCGCTGAGAAGATAGAATCAACAGTTGTGATAATTCACCATCCCATTCTTAATCAATTCAGATATGAAAATATGAAATTGATATTCGTTGCAGGTTTAATTCTTATTTCTACTCAAATTTCGGATTACTTCATAACAAGTAACTCGGAAACAATTTATAATACCTGCTCGCAAGAAATACTTGATTGATTTTTACCCAGCGGCAATGTCATATTATTGACAGAAATTAATTCAAATTTTATTAGATGAACATTTTTACGCTTCACTTTTCAATTTATTCCCTTATTGATAATTGGCTTCGCTTTGGGAGTGTGCCCTCCAGGTTGTAGACTTCGTTGCACAAAGAGGAAAATGGTCAGGACCCGACCTAGACTCAGCGTTGTTAACGGTTGTGAGGCTAAGCATTTTAGAGAAATAAGGAAAATATCTACAATATTGGTAACAAGAAAACGAACATGGCTTCAACCATAACGACAAGTGTCATCAACAGAAACCAGAAACGGACTTCGAAAAAAAAAAAAACTCTGTGATTTTGATATTTTTTTAAAAAGTAATTTTCACCATATACAAGGCACAAAAGCCACTTAAAGCAGAGGGTAACTTTATAAGAGCTAAGAGGTGGAGGTTAGAAGCTCAGTTTATGAAGGGCAGATAGAGGACAAAGTAAACTTGAAGATATTAAGAGTGTAGTGATCGGGAAGCTTTCTCACAGGAGTCTGTCCTCTAACATAGCTGTTCTTAGGAAGCATCTGTCCGAGTAATAGTTCCTTCATACTAATAAGATACGAAGGGAATGGGGGTGCTTCATCCCGTTCACGGGGTAGGGTAGGGTCCTAGCTGCGAATATCAGATCAAGTGGAACTAAGGAAAGAAAACCGTCAGAAGATTTGCCATGCTTATAACGATACATTAATAAGTAAGTTGCAAAATTTAATCTGTGCAAAAATGGCTGCAGAGAGGTAAAAAAAAATAATCAATCGCCCAAAATGCCGTTTAGATTCTTCTGAACTCTATCCACGAGAGAGCTGGGTGGCTCAGATATGGCAGCAGAACTAGATTTTCCGTTGGATCTGGCTCTTGCAGAGATTTAGCATAACAAGAAGAGTCAGCTATTTACTGGAGTGGTACTATTTTATTGATGGATTGTATGTATGAGTTTCACTTAAGAGCGGTAGTGAACATTAGTCGCAATAGGCGTTCAAGGCAATGCGCGTCCTCGAGAGAACAAAACTGAACATGAACAGTTACTAACAGCAATCATCAAAAGAATGTGTGATTATGTGAAAAATATATGGAGATTTCTATAATGCTCCGAATATGCAAGACATTTGACAAGACATAACATGATCTGGTTATGTCAGTTTCCATCCACAAGTCTTTTTGTTTGTCGGAAGCTAAAACCGCCGTTGGAAAGAAAGATACTTCAGACGGTGGACGAGATTAAGGAGAACGGGATAAAGAGTCGGATGGTGATTACTAAAGAGAATTTTGAAAAATAGAAGATAAATATGGTAGGTCCTAATGTGAGTAATTTCAAGGGGTTACTATTTTCTTCTTCTTTTTCTTCTTCTTGTCATCTCCTTTCAGGACGTTGAGGTTTATGGCTCTCCAGCAATTTTGTATCATTTATAGCTCTTATTAAGTTTTGTCTTTTTCCTTTTTCCTAATCCCTGCTCTGTCATCCATTTGTATACAAGCTTGGTAGGAAGGTTACGCGCTGATTTCCTCTGTCTCTCTTGTCTTAATGAGTAGATCATGTTCGGCCAATCCTGGTGTATTGTTAAGACTTGTAATGGCGCGGGACATCATCTATCAACGTAATGACATATCCACTTTCGACAAACTGGAAAGAAATATAGGAAACAGTCTGGCGGACGGCACAAACATGTTTACGAAACAGAAAGCTAACGAAAGATGCGAAAATCTACATATAGTCATGCAGCGCATTCCTCTATATATTTACGCTTCCTGGATCTCATACTGGTGTCGCCTGCACTTAGTTGAGCGCTTATATCATTATTGCATTCACCTGGTAATATTAATTAGAGCAACATCGTTGCTATCACTAAATTTCTAGACTCAGCCAGAGGCACACCTGTTGAAGGTATGATACTAACGCATCATCTTCGATTAGCAGTCCACCTGGAAATAAGTGAAGACTTCTGACGAAAAACCTGAACTAGAAGAACGAGCGGTTGGCCGACAGAAAAATAGAGAAAATTTAAGAGATACAATGTAATCTTTCAAATGAAGTTCATCTTGCGTGGATTGTGTTACCATCAATGGAAAAAGGAAGCAACTAACATTGTGTCATGGATGTACATTGGTCTGACAGGCAATCTTACATTCTTGCAGCTAATGCAGACAAGCGTCTTTCTTTCTATGTACCTGTCTTTTCAGGACTTATGAGATCAATGATCTCTCCGTCCCTCTATCCCTTGCAGCTCTCAACAAGTTCTTTCCCTCTATCACCTTCTCCTGAGCAGGTTCTGTCATCCAGACCACGTTCTCTCACCACTTGCTTAAAGCCGATGCATATCTCGCCTGTAAATGCCTCAGCAATATTCTGTGAGCCTGGAACAGACATAGAAACTATACCCAATCAACATTTGAGTAAATACATACATTACGCTCGACACTGCTATTAATTTTTCATTCTTTTCTTTTTTGTTTTCTTTTATTTAGAAATGTGGAGTAATGAATAGCGACTCGGATCGTGGAATCGGAGAACCGAGTTCGAATTCCAGTCGAATCCATTGCACTCACTTACGTGCTAATAACCTTGGGAAAGGTATGAATCCTCTTCTTATACTCCAGAACTATGGGTAAATAGCATTACAGGCCGGTTTCTATTGCCTTAGATAGCAACTGGTGTACCGTAGAACGAAATGGCAATCTACTGCGGAAAAATAAATAATCTGCCTCGTCATTCATGTTTCGACAGATACATGATCGCTTAAACCTGTATCACGCATGGTACATAACAGACTGAATGAACTGTTTTATGAAAATATCTTTACTGTTAACATCTCAAAGAATATACCTAATAAATAATGAACTCCATATAACTTTTATGCCGTGCCAATAATTTAAATGAATTTAGATAAATTCTAACCGTCCTCATATTGTAATTAAAGCCAAGTGAAAAATTTACAAATAATTTTTTTGAACAAAATAAATTACAAAACAACTAAAATAAAAAACAGTACTATTTTAATAAAAAATAAAGTTATACTGATTACTGTAAATTGAAATTTACTTTGTGAAACTAAGCATCGATTGATGTTTGAGAATTTATCTCATTGCCTCCAAAATGGTATTCTAAACTTTATCTTTACTAGTAAATTGAGGTCCACAATATGAAAATTCCTTTTCGTGATATTCAACTATTTTCCATGCATTTAAGTTCGAGACAACAAAAAAAAAAACATTTCATCATCTAAAATATTTTATAAGCCGATATTCAATGTTGTTCCTTTGTGCAGAAAACCTATCTTATTTCTGAGAACCTTTATCTACTTGAACCATGGCACCACGCGTGCCTTAAAAAATATCAATAATTTTAATATCTTACCGGTATCTGCAATTCACCATGCAGTAATCACTTGACTACCTTTAATCTTTTTTTTTTTAAACGTACCCCCTGAACAAGACGAAAATGCTAATAAGAGACAAAGGGTTACACATAGTGGGAAAAAAATCAGAAAATTTAGTTGGGAGAAAGCATAATACAAAATAAGGGATTCAGGAAGACAAAAGATAGCGTTCGACGTTGCACACCTCCGCCTTGCTGAGCTTTCAGCCTTTGAAAGCGGTTTCATGGAGTTTTTTTTTTAGTCCATTTGGTTCATTGATTGCATTCGGCGAAGGAAAGAACCTTTGATAAATCGATATTTACTTTTTTTTAGATTTAATTCTATTTTCCATATACAATTCTTTTAAACAATTTATGATGATCGCTCTCATGTGTTCTGCCAATTTATTTAGTATTCGATATCTTGATCTTTTCGGTAGTTACATGCTGTCAAAAAGCCTATGAGTTTCAGATCATCACAAATATATTTTACTCATTTCTCGCTGGATACTGGGCATTCGATAAAAGTCCGCAATTGGCTCTTCTCTGGTTTGCATTGTGGTCAGTCAGGATCTTCAACGCACTCTTCATACGTCAGTACTGCTGCTGATTGCTTTTGCATTTTCCAATGGTGTTTCGAATTTTGCCAGCGATGAATTTTATAAACATATCTATTCATCCGTTAACTCAGCCTTAAACTCCTTTTTAATTTTGGAAGGCAACTAATAATTTCTTCAGAATTCTGATACAAACAGTTAGAGGCAAGCTGGAGTAATGGAGAGGGGCGAGGGGTGCGAAAACGGAGAGCTGACTAAGAATTTAAGTCGATTGCATTCACTTACGTGCAAATACCTTTAGGAAAGGTATCAATCCATTTCTTTCACCCTCCTACTAAATAGAAGGATAAACTAGGCCCTTTAGCCTTGGTTGGCAACCAGTCTAGGAAAAGGAAAATATCTGACATCAAACGATCCTGGAACTTCTTGGATCGCATGAGCCTAATGTTTGTATTCCCACCACTGGCGATCGTTTGTGAATCCAAAATTCCTACTGAAACTTATATCATGAATTTACACATCTTTCGGTATATTCGTTTGACGGAGCCGGCTCAGCCAATCCAGAGTGAATGCCGCTTAAAGAAAAAAGAAATAGTTATCGTTTGTCTATATCTTCACAGAACGAACAGATTTCCATCTTATCCGCGCAGTAAATGTTGCCATTCTAAAACAAATGCAACTTTAGATACTAGAATTATTTTATATATAAATGCAGAAGGAAATGAGATGCATATCTATCTATCTATCTATCTATCTATATATATATATATATATATATATATATATATATGTGTGTGTGTGTGTGTGTGTGTATGTGTGTGTGTGTGTGTGTGTGTGTAGGGGGCATAAATAAGTGTTTAGGTGGGTGCGTGCAACTTAAAAATATCGTATATTGTAACATACGTTGGAAACAAGTATCCACATATGAACTTCTGAATAAAAGGCACACATGTATATCATTCAAAATCAGTCGATATATGCTGTCATATCTGTGCTGTATTCACAATGAACTCCATACGACATAATTCTTTTTTCGGTATCTTTCCCTACTTTGACATTTCCTTTTAATAATGTTTTTCTTTCTTCTTTTCAGATAAAAAAAAATAATAAAAAAAAACAACAAAAAACAAAACAAAAAAAAAACAACTAAATAATGAGATAGACTTTTCTTGGCGAATCGATATCGAAACGTAAATTAATTCCTTCCGCTTGCGATTATCTGGCGACTTGAAAATTGGGTTCGATCAACAAAAACTGAGAACACGAAGAATTGATAAGATGACAAGAAGAAGAAGAACAACAAGAAGAAACAAATAAATAAAGAAAGAAAGAAGAAGAAATAAAGAAATAAAAAGAAAGAAAGAAAGAAAGAAAGAAAGAATAAATAAAGAAGAAGAAAGAAAGAAAGAAAGAAAGGAGAAGAAATAAAGAGATAAATAAATAAAGAAATAATTAGAAGAAAGAAAGAAAGAATTAGAAGAAAGAAAGAAAGAAAGAAAGAAGAAGAAGAAGAAGAAGAAGAAGAAGAAGAAGAAAGGAAGTTTAAAGCGTAAACGGGACGAAACAGGAAAGAATTAAAAAGAATAAATCTATCCAAATTTCTAAATTAAGAAATGACAAGAGTAGAGAAGAACATAAAAGAAGGACAAAAGCTTTCTTGGTAAGAAAACGAAAAGAATTCTATTGAATGGTGTAAATGAAGAATGTAAATAAAAAAGAATATCGAGGTAAAAAAGAATAATAAAACGATAAAGAAGAAGAGATAATCAAGATGAATGTAGAAGACAATGACTGAAAAGAATAAGAGTGACAAGAAAAAAAGAAAGAAAACAGAATAGACAATATCACTGAAGGAGGATAGGAAGAAGAAAAAAGATGAAGAGGAAGAATAAGGGAAGTGCAAAGAAGGGGCGAAGGAAATGGAAGAATAAAAATGAATAGATCTGACAACATTTGTAAATGAAGCAAAAATGCAGGGAAAAGGGAAGAAAAATATAACAATGAAAGCATAAAATTAAAAAGAAAGAGAGTCATTGAAGAATGTGAATGAATGAATGAAGAAGGTAGGAATGAAAAGAAGACGATAGTAATTAAAAGAATAATTAAAAGAAAGATAGAAGCGAAAAGAAAAAGATGATGATTGGAATGAAAAAAACGAAGATAGGAGGGAGAAGAAGAAGACAAAATAAACGATAAAGCTAGGAGTGAAA
>OZ010572.1:24610869-24613369 GCA_963932145.1 Acanthosepion lycidas
AAAAAAGAATTGCCAAAATTATTGGCCTGCGAAATGATGTCAAAATTTTTGGAACACCCTGTATAACTGAATTGTTCTAGCTGACTTAATATAATGTCGAACATGCTGACAAATGTAGTTATCATTACTTGCACACTTGAAACAGCTCTGAATACATTTGCAAATAAATGGGAAGTAGTGGAGAGTAGAAATTGTCAGTAGAGTTTCAAGTAGAACGAGAAGAGCGACAGATAACACGACCCTGTTTGTGTATATTCATACTATTGACCTCATCTTTGTTGTTTTTATCCGGCCTTGCTCAGATTTTTATTGATCCGGGTAACCTGCAGGGACTTCCGAACTGAACTCTTTATTTAATCTATAGGGGTAGACTCTTCTTGTTCCACTGCTCATGTCAAGAGATATCGCAATTATGACTGAGCAGTGAATTCAATCCTCGCTGAGTGTCCCATGCTTTCGGCCCTATGCCACATCTAAGCTAATCTTAGAAAATGTCTAGGGATATCGTCTGTTTTTTAATTTTATTTAGTACTGTTAAGTTATCGTCCGCCCGTTTCCACTGTGTGCAAGTACACACTACCCGAACAAGGGATTGAACTCACAAGCACTATGTCACCAAATTCACAAACCAACACATATACCCGTTTAGGTCATTGCTTTGATAAACTTTGCAAAGATAAAAACATTATCAATTTTCAGTAGAATCTTTAGAAGTTACACTGCTCGTAAGATTTAACAAAATATTGGAAAGGTTACTAGATATTTGAGCTTACTCTTAGTCCCGTTACGGCAATTGATGGCCCAAAGAATACAGCCAGCATATCTATGGAATCTAAGGTGTAATGTTTTCACTTAGAGTGTAGCAAAAACAAACAGGATACTAGGATGTTGAATTGACATTTTTTGACACATACAGCTACTCGAAACCTAAGAAGAGATAACTGGAGACAGAGAGATTTCTTGAGACATATTTTTGGGTTGCATGAAAGTTGGCTGTCAAGTTGGACACAAGGATAAGTAAGACAATATTAAAAAAAAAACAAACTGCTGAATATTTGTTGGAGACTGCTAATTTTTGACACTGTGCGGGAGGTGCGCATAGCGGCGCGGAATTTTTTTTTTTATCTTTCGACACATAGCCCTAACTTAAACCTTCTAGGTTTCCTGTACTCTCCCGTCTTCTCTTTCCTGCTGACACAAGTGGATAAAAGGTAACGCCTCTAAAATGATAGGAAAGCGGATATTAGCTACGATTACCGAGAAATAGATGATAATATGAATGCATAACCTTACTACATACTTCAAACTTTTTCTTGAAAAAGAGCGGACGAAGAACGTGTTATTTTTGTACACGTGTAATAATTACTATCCTGAGATATAGGAAGATATAATGATCGAAATTTCTAGTCGCAGTTCTGGAACGTAAATATTGTACGTGGAAATGTCAAATGACTCCTTTGGATATCGTAAAATAGAAACGGTCAAATGGACGGAGACTTGATGAAATATAATTTTTTTTTGTCCTTGCATTTCATGAATTTAAAAATAAGCTAAAATTCATTCAAAACATTGTGGGGAAAAATTAAAAAAAAAAACAACTTTTGTTGGGATAAGTATAGTGGCGCGAGTCGGAATCGAACATTGTTAAACATATTACAATGACACAGATCTGGTGAAAGATTAGAGCTTTACTACTGCCCTGAAACGCTGTGTATACGAACGCATTAGTGAATACACTCACACATATTAACGCAGGTACCGAAGCCTACTACTACACACACACACAGAACGAGAGAGTAAATAACCTACTTCTATTCTATGTATTGGGACCCTTCATGGTGTAGCAGGTCATGGCTCTCCATAATTTATCAACCATAGCAGTTTCTCCTTTTGCCAAACCCACCTTCGCTCCCATTTCTCCCATCCATTTTCAGGTAGAAACTCGTCAGGTAGATGGCTCGCTGATTTCCGCTTTCTCTATTGCTCATGGTATGTTCTGTGAGGGGTAAATCTTCCAATTCTTTCCTCATCATGTCTTTTTAAGACTTCTTCGCTGCTTATTTACTTCCTCCATAGAGTTCTCAGTGCCCTTCCGTGCAACTGCATTTCATCCCTGGGAAGATTGTCGAGTATTCACTGACATCTAAGAAGATGGAAATCACATAGCAATCCATCACCCTTTATTTGTTACTAATGAAATTTTCGTGTTCTTTAGTACTTTGTTTAGCTTTTGGTATACACCATTCGATAATCCATTGCACGTGTGGATCTCAGCGTCACATTATCCACCCTCTTAAAAAAAAACAAAAAAAAACTAATATCACATTTAATCTTCTGTATTTGTTTGATGGGGTCATCTCCAATCGTAGCTCGCATCATATATTTTATCTCCTGATTACCATACTCTCCGTCCACCTGCAGTGGCTAGTTATTGGTCTCTTTATTACCTTTCCTCGGCCCTGTTGTCATATTTCTCTGTTAGCCATCATCACTCTGTCAT
>OZ010572.1:24618369-24668369 GCA_963932145.1 Acanthosepion lycidas
ATGTCAAAACAACTAGGTACGTACTAAAACTGAGTGTGTGTATCCTAATATAGTGGCCTTTTGTTAAGGCTTTGAAATAAGCTTCTGGCATTACTCTTTGCCCTTTATCAAAGTCAGTAAAACTGTCTTCCTGTGCGCATGCCTGGTTTTTAACACAGCGACGTGCTGGCTTACTCGCTCATATATGCCTGGCCATGACATGCGTAAATGTTACGAGAAAGGAATTGCCATTAATATAACATGGTTGCGTTCATATTTTCTGTCACATCATTGTATAAACGAAAGGCATTAAGGCCTTTATGATAGTAAGTAATGAAGGCAGATTTAGTTGTGGCATTTATGTGTCATCATTCTGAAATAAATGAACGAACAATTAAGTTACGCTCATAGGTTTGTAACAAGGTGCATTCAAAGGGGACACGGTGAAGTAATGAATAACGGCTCGGATTGAGGAATCAGAGAGCCGAGTTCGAATTCCAGTCGAATCCATTACATTCCATTATGTACTATTACTCTTGAGAAAGGTAGAAATCCTCGTCTTCTCCCCACACACCAAGCAGGATAAACCGGGTTCTGTAGCCTTGGATGTCAACTGGTCTACCGCAGAAAGAAATGGCAACCTATTGCCGGCAATTTTTTTTTGCCTCATCCGTCATGTATCGAAAGATACATGATCGCCTAAAAGTGTATCATGCATGGTGCATATGTGTCTGAGATTCAAAAATTCGCTAATATAGATTACTGGACCATAACAGAAATAAGGATTTTGTGTCATAAGAAAGAAAAGAGATTAAAGGAATTTTCATGTACGAATTATTTTTGTTCTTTATAGAACCATCAAGGAGGCACGGTGGAATAATAGATAGCGTCTCTGACTGAGACATCTGAGAGACGAGTTCGAATTCCAGCCGAATCCATTACATTCACTTACGTGCTAATACCCTTGGGAAAGGTATGAATCTTCTTCTTCCCTCGGCTATGGGTAAATAGAAGAACAGACTGGGTTCTATAGCTTTCGATCGCAACTGGTCTAGGAGAATGAAAAAATTAAAAAAAACTGATCTTTGGGAATTGTCTACTAGGATAACAGTCTACTCACTTAAAAACTGGTTTGTTATCTCGACAAAAAGAACTATATCTGGCTTGTTTCGGCCCTATGTTCTTCAAGGATATATATATATATATATATATATATATATATATATATATATATATATATATATATATATATATATATATATATATATATATATATATATATATATATATATATATATATATATATATATATATATATATATATATATATATATATATATGAAACATTTTGTTTTTAGTAAATCATTATCATTTTAAAAATCTGTTACGACTTAATTTTGCGAAACCCGTTTTTGTAAACCAACATGTTTATATTTGCTATAAGCACAGGCTCTTGGATAACTTAAATAATCAAAAAAATTTCGGTAAAAACATTCTATTTGATGAATAATCAATTTTTACAAGAACTGATTTCATTTAAAAAATAATTAGAAAAAATGTACAAACTTTTAAAATTCTGTATTAATTTTTATGGCCAAATATTGTTATCAATTTAAAACTCAATTTATTAATCATAAATGTAAAAACTCACTTCAATTCAACGACCCTCAAGTATCTTACAAATAATTTTGAATTTCTTTTATGTGTGTATGGACTTATCGACGTTTGTAAATACAGACGTTCATACATGATATCAGCAAATAATAGAGGTAGATATGACAAATTTAACATACATTGGTATTCGTCTAAACCTTTGTCAGCGAGCGACTTCATAAATAAGGCTCTAAATGTGAAGTACCTGGAATTCATTAAAATAATAGATTGCTGGAGATATTTCTTGATTTTTAAGATTAATGTTTAATTAAAAAAAAAAAAAACAATATAGAAAAGACATTTACGTTTTTAATTCTGTCCTGCTTACTTAAATTTTCCAAACATGAATGTCAAAACAACACCGACTTGTAAAAAGTTTTTTTAATATTTAAACTAAAATATTTGTTTCAATTCAGATTAATTAAACTTTAAATCAGTAAATTTATTTTAGAAAAAGTTTAAAGTAGAAAAAAATTATTTTCTATATAGATATGTCTGTATGGTCGAATTTATAGATTTTACTGATAAAGAGAAAAATCTAATCAATAGAAAATCGGTTTGAAATACACCAAAGTATTTTCCTTATTAGAACTATTAAATTTAATCTATTAGCTTGGAATTAACATTAAAATTACAACTAAATTTTCCAAAAATGTTTCATTTTTTTTAACATGCATTTTAATCTTAAGTATATCGGTTTTTGGAAGTACCTATTTAAAACTTTAAATTTTAGAATTTAATCAGATTTTCTTTATTTTGCGAATTACATCGATTTTTTTATTGAGTTCTGTTCAGATGTAACTATGGGATTTAATCTATTGTTTTCTAAACTATCTTAATGATTTTTCAGTGTTTATTTTTATAAAATATAAAGATAGATTCAAATGTATGTGTCATTTCAACAGAAGTAAGAATAAAACAGTAATAAGGGTCCCATGCCGATGGTTATTAGTGTAATAGGCCATCATACCGAATAATTAATTTTATGTTTGTTAACTTCTTTGTTAAATAATGGTTACGTCGGTTTTTAAAATGTTGGATAATATGGATATGTCATTAAACAGTTTAATTTATTTATTCTATTGAAATGAATTTATGTGTAATTTTCAATAAGACCACAGAGAAATATCACTTATAATTTCATGTGAATAAACACATACACTTAATTAAAAAAAGAGATATCGAGACACGCACACACACATAAACACACACGTGCTCATTTTGAGTATTTCAACATGGTGTAATGGCTAGTAAGCATATCTCACTATATCAATTAGAAATGAGTAGGGACTTCGATCCTCATTATGTGCACCACAATTTCGGGCTCGTGCCACATTTAAGCTACAATTAGAAAATCATTTTAGGCACTTCAACGTGGTATAATGGTTAACAAGCCTTTCAATAGATCAATCATGACTTCATAGTGAGCCTTATTGAGTGCCCCTGTACATTCGACAGTGTGTCACATCTAAGCTACGCTTAGAAAACAACACCACATACTAATCTCTCTCTTTCTCTCTCTCTCCCTCTGTCTGTCTGTCTGTCTGTCTGTCTCTCTCTCTCTCTCTCTCTCTCTCTCTCTCTATATATATATATATATATATATATATATATATATATATATATATATATATACACGCACACACACGTTTCTCTGTATTCATACTTACATATGCAATATGTATACTTCCATGTATTTGTACTTATATATATATATATATATATATATATATATATATATATATATATATATATATATATATATATATACACACACACACACATACACACTTATATACTTGCGTGATTTCGGACTTGAATATGCAATTGTATAACTATATATATATAGTTTTTTTCTTTTATTTTAACCTTTGTGTTTCAACCGCTGTCAAACTTGACTCATTCAGTTTGTGACATCGGATAATGTTACTGGAAGGATTTCTTTCTTTGTTCAAATGTAATTCTTTCTGCTTTCTTTCACCTGTCGTTGACAGGTGTCTGTTATATTCTATGAACACACCCGCTGGTAGTAAATAATCCTTGTTTACCTAATATAAGGAACGTTGCTATAATCCAAAAAGTGAAAATAACAAGCAATTAAAAAGTAAAAAGTGGGAAGAATACAAAACAGAAAAAAAAAATCATCTTGAAGGATATTATAAAATGCGGAGTGAGAAAGAAAGAAGGAATTGATTAAAAATAGTGAACCAGGAAAAAGACCTATACATTCAAAGAAATAAATCAAATATATGTGGAGAAAAGTCTGAAAACGGTGCCCATGTAACAACGGGATGTAACGACGCAAATTAACAACAGTGGTAGCACTAATGTCAATATTAGCCGTTTACTTATCAGGAAATTTTCTGTATTAACTGACCGAGCAGCCAGTGCTTATGTCGGTTGAAATTCGTGTAACAACGGGATTTAACGACGTAAACTAACGACAGTGCTAGCACTAATGGAAAAATTAGCCGTTTCCTTATAAGGAAACCTTCGGTATTCACTGACCGAGCAGCCAGTTCTTATGTCGGTTAAAATTCGTGTAACAACGGGGTTTTACGACGCAAACTAACGACAGTGGGAGCACTTATGGCAAAATTAACCGTTTCCTTATAAGGAAACCTTCTGTATTCACTGACCGAGCAGCCAGTGCTTATGTCGGTTGAATTTCATGTAACAACGGGATTTAACGACGTAAACTAACGTCAATGGTAGCACTAATGACAATATTAGTCTTTTTCTTTCTTTTCTCACATCCAGTAGCTATTATCGCTCTTTCCACAATTGATAGAGGGTTCCATCCAAACCTTTTATATGACGTACAGTACGAGGCGGAAAAAATGGACGCATTCATAGAAAGTCGATTTTTGAATTTTTACAAGACAATTGCATAACAGAATATTTATTAGTTTATTAATGCATGTTATTGTTGGAGTAACGTATAGCGGCTAGGATTGACGAATCGGAGAACCGAGTTCGAATTCCAGTCGAATCCGTTCGTGCTAATACCCTTTGCAAAGGTATGAATCCACTTCTTCTCCTATCAGCTATGGGTAAATAGCAGAACAGACCGTGTTTTATGGCTTTGCATGGTAACTGGTTTACCGGAAAATGAAATGGCAACCTACTGTGCAAAATATCTGCTTCGTCAGTCCTGTATCGAAATATACATAATTGCCTAAGCATGAATCACGCATGGCACATGCTGACTGAATACAGGTATACATATGTACATTATACAAATCCAAAAATGACTTAGTATTTGGGAATAATAACGCCCTTAATTCTTTGTGGCATGCCATAGACTAAATTATATAGTAAGTGTGTCATGACCATAACCTACTTGAAAACATTTGATCAATAATGGACAAGCGTGCCCGTAATAAGAAAGTTAACACAGAAAATGTACTTTTTCTCCATAATTAGAGAAATGCTGGAAAAATCTCGAGAATTAAGGCCGTTATTAAGGCAAATGTTTACCCAACAAAATACTAAATCATTTTATGAGATATATATATATATATATATATATATATATATATATATATTATAGTCTTAAGATGTGCTATATTTAGGGGATAAAATGCTCAATATCAGAGATAGAGCGTGTGAAAATATAAAAGTGAATATAGAAGTGAACACTTTTATATATATATATATATATATATATATATATATATATATATATATATATATATATATGTGTGTGTGTGTGTGTGTGTGTGTGTGTGTGTGTGTGTGTGTGTACATCTGTATTAATAAACGAATTGTGTTACTTACCTTGGTAAGAATATAAATATGATGGTTTTCTGGTTATTTTCTATTCGAGTTACATAAGTTGTACATTAGATTGCCATTTGGCAAAAATTCATATCAAGGGTTATACTGGGTGGCCACTGAAAGTCTTCATGATATAAAACAAAAGTAGCATTTACAAAGACATGAGTACCTCGGGGTAGTAAAGTTTGGGTCATTGGAATCTTGCTATGCTCTATGACCTTCAAAATGAGAAGCGACGATTTATAAAAGAAAGATACAATGAGGAATAAAAGAAAAACAAATATAGAAGTGCTACATGAATAAAGGAAGATGACTGAAAAGGTGAGTTAAAAACAATAAAGAAAGGTAGTTCCAGATAAATCTAGTAAGATGGTTGACCAGGTTAGGATAACAACAAAACAGTCTGTATCTCAAGTAGACATCGACACAATTAGAACTTAGCCGAATATATATATATATATATATATATATATATATATATATATATATATATATATATATATATATATATATATATATATATATATGTATATATATATATATGTATATATATATATATATATGTATATATATATGTATATATATGTATATATATACGGGTGTGCGTTTGTATTTATGTGTCCGTACGTGTTTGCATGGATGTGTATGTATATATCTAGATAGCCTGATATTAGCCGACTAAGATAAATATGGAAACCGAGACATGATCAACTGTAACAGATTACTTAGAAGCTACATAAATGTAGTCAAAGTCAGCTATAGTTATGGACTGATTATATATATGTAAAGAGATTTATAACAAAATGCAGAAGTGTGAAGTGTCACTGGTACATAGCTAAAGAAGGAACAGATTTCCACTGAAGAAATTCCCTAGTATTTAATTGGCATTTTCTTTTGATATTTCTCAGAACTAAATCATAAAGGTGACAGTACTGAGATTGGTATACTAAGACAAAGCCAATGGAGAGGAAATTCTTTTAACGTTAAAAAAGAAGAAGACCAATGCGTCAATTTAGCTGTAAATTGATATGCAAAGTTTTATGTTATTTTGCTTGTCAATTTTTCTACCTTACTTTCACATCACATATACTTAAATACAGGGAATAAATATAAACGCCGTGGAAAGAAAAATCGACATTGCCTAATGACTGACAGTTTCAAAACTTAATATATTAAGAGACTATGATGCTCGTTTCTTCTTTTTTATGTGGCATATCCTCTCAGAACGTAAGTGATCATGGCTCTCCATAACTTCCTGTCCATTTTTGCTCTCAATAAATTTTATCTAGCTGTTATTTCTCCTAAGCACTGTTCCCCCATCCATTTACTCAAGTTCATTAAGTATGGTATGCATTGATTTTCTTTGTCCCACTTACCCTCTGTCACGCGAGTAACCGATTTTCCAATCCCCCCTTCCTCAGTATATGCCACAAAAACCTCAAATAACTCTTCCCGATGTCATGTATTAATTGTGCTTTTGTTTCCATTTTCTCCCAAACCTCGTCGTTATACACTGGTTCGGTAATTTGTGTAAATGTCGAT
The DNA here is from genome assembly GCA_963932145.1 of Acanthosepion lycidas. NCBI lineage: Eukaryota > Metazoa > Mollusca > Cephalopoda > Sepiida > Sepiidae > Acanthosepion > Acanthosepion lycidas. Next base: position 24,625,324 of record OZ010572.1, read on the forward strand.
CACCATGTAGTGTTGATGACTATTTCCATAATTTATTATATACAATCCTCGATACTGTTAATTCTTTACCAAAAATATAATAAATAGTTAAATGTATAAAAAGAACATTTTACACACACACACACACACATTTATATATAGATATAGATATAAATATAAATATAGACATTTTTATGTTTATACATTCTTTTTATAGATAAAAATATTTAAGTAAATACTCTGTTTTATAATAAACAGTATTTATAACATTTACCAGCCTGATTGTTCGAGAAATTTTCATAGAAAATATTTGTCTTCCGACAGGAATCGAACCTGTATACTATACGGAACCATCATTTAGCCGGACGTGCTCTTATCCGATCGAGCCACAGAAAGTCTTTCGGCTAGCAAGTTCGAATTTACTGCCTTTAAACTTCAATTTTGCACGAATCTCTCACGTACATTCATATCTGCTCAAAGCGTATCCAAATGTGAACAAATGACACATCATGAAATGGACAAAGTCCGACAATTATAAAAATTACAAAAAGAATGTATAAACATAAAAAAATGTCTTAAAATAATTATTCATAATGTGTGACGTCATTTGTAATATCTCCTCCTGGGTACTTAGACCCCATGAAATCTAGCGTATATTAGATTGCTTACTTGGTCTCATCCTTTTTACTGCTAAAATAGCTATATGTTCTGTTCTAATTGTATCTTTTCTCGCACATTTCACCCGTGGAAATCTCTTCCGGTTTCTTGCTTCCCAGCTATTTTCTTCCACTCCCTGGAAACCCCTAGCGTCTTTGTGTTATTATCGATTTGAACGTATCGTAATGATATAAAAATATACAAGACGAGAAAGCAGTGTTAAAGAAGAACGTGTCTTCTCACTAGATTTATTCAAGCCTTACGGTGAGGCGAGCTTGAGAGATTTTGATGCCCAACATGGATTCCTTATTGGCGGTCACAATTTTAACATAAAACATTGAGGGCCTTGGGAAATTTGATAATGCATAGTGAAGTCAAGAGAGACAGAGGAAAAAAGGCAATAACTTACCTAATGATCTTTTTCAAACGTTTGGCAGAAATAGATTAAGAGAGATAGTAAACCCTATTGAAAGCTACAAATGACAGAAAATGGTAGAAATTCAAAATCGACAACGTCCTGAATGGACACAGCATTCAGAAGAAAAAAAGCTTTTCTTTAATCCTTTTCATTTTCTATTCTTCTTTGTAGCTTATTTATATTTACAACTTGACTTTAGGTAATTATATAACTCTCTCTCTCTCTATATATATATATATAACTCTCCGTCACTGAATATTCAGGTTCAGATAAAATTTCTCAGTTATTGTTATAATCCTGATTATTTCTTGAAATTAAAACTTCTATAAATTTTCTTAGGTGAGCTGCATAGTGCAATGATAAATAAAACGATTCCATTATAATTATACTGGGACACTGATACGACGACACCATCCTTAAAGTCAATGAACGTTGATGTCAACAGCTTTCTGGATAATAGCTCACCAATGTAATCCTCTACCGAGTTTGAAATCTATCGAGGCTAGCCAACTTTGTTGGTTGGTTGATTTTGCTTAGCGGTAATCTCTAGGGGTTATTTATTAGGTTGGTGCAAAAATAATGACGTAATAATGTCGTTTTTTGACGTTAAAAATATGTAAAAAAACGACATTATTACGTCATTATTTTTGCGCCAACCTAATAATACCGAAACAGTCTGAACGCAATTGTATGCCTTCAACTACATATAAAATGTGCTGTTGGTCATTTTGCTATAAAACAGATTATTGACAATTCTCTTATAAAATGTATTGCTGCTCATTTTGCTATAATTATGTATTGTTGCTCATATTTTAATAAAAATGTATTGTTGGTATTTTTTACTATAAATATATATATTATACTTTCATGGTGTTTTGTTTGGGGTTCACTATTTGCCCATATCTAGGACTCTAACAGGTGCTACCACCCCGGGTCAGAGTAGACCTGGGAATAACAACACTTAAGAGGTGGTTCCACGATCATCAAAACTGCCAATATCCCGATTAGCGAGCTTACTGCCGGATGTAGTTTATCATCATACCCAGGAATTATGTACAGTTTCATGTAGCAGGGTTTGAATTCAGAGTTGTGCTTTTCTTAAATTGTTTGCCCACTACGGCTAGAATACCCACCCAGTATTGTTATGGAACTGATAGCAGGGTGTATAATAGATGGATACATAACTTTTTTCCAAGGGTATTAGTGAGAAAGTGGATGTGATGAACTCGAAGTCAGCTCACCGATTTCCCGATCTGAACCGTTAAACATCACACTACCTACACATCCCACCTGATAAAATATGGTGATTATATAAGCACAACTTAGATATAGCGCCAACCCGAAGGGTTGGGGCACCCAGTGAGGAATGGACTCACGACTCATTCGTAATTGTTCCAGCAAGACAAGCTTGCTAACCATTACACTAGTTACCTCCACTGAATTTTTGATACCTAAGGTTTAAAATAAATTTTTAAACATTGAAATCATATTTGAAGATTTAATTTTAGATTTAATTGAGACCTAAATGATTATATTTATATTTTCCAGTAAGTAAAATATTCTGGTGTATTTCAGTTAGAAATTTTATATATAGGAACGTCAAATATTTGCTCGATTTTTTTTTTAAATTCTTAAGAGCAGCCATTTTCTCAATTTTAAGTAATTTGTAAACAAAACAAAATTATCGGATAAAATTTTCCAAAAATAAAATATATATATCTGACAGGTTATAATGGTGTAATACAGGTCGAGGTGCCCACTATCTGATATAATATGTGGCAGAAATAAAACAAATAAGGAAGAGGGAAACATGGCTAAAGTTGAACTATATCTGTTAATTAATGTTTGTGTAGAAATCAGTAAACTGCTATCTTGTTCGAATATTTCTCCTTTTTTTTTTAGACATGTGATGCCTCCATTATAGTCAGAGAATCATGTAAAAACGAACGGTTGTAGGCGATAGAAAGCAATGAAAGGAAATATTCTAGGTTATTTTCTAAATTATATTGTCGGATTTTCTTAAAAACATAATTATTATTTATAGGTTTTATATCATAATATCAGCAAAACCTTTTGTAACTCCTGTTCGTAGAATCAAATAATTTAAAATATTAACCGGAAAAAATATATTCAGTGACTCGTATTGTATAGTAGTAAGGACTTAAATTATCAAGTCCATATACCCATCATTATATTTGACGACACGGATAAAATGATAATGAAATCATTTTGGAAAAGTAAGCATAAAAATGACTCAAATCTCTGCCTGAATAGATGGCAAGAAAGATATGAAAAAAAAAAAAAAATCTTAAGCTGGAAGATTTCAACAGGAGAAAAGGAATTGATAATCATGAAGCTGAAATAGGAAGCAGGAGTTGGAGGAAAAGGTAGAGGAAGTAGAGGAAGAGGAAGATGAAGAGTAGGAGGAAGAGGAGAAATTCGAGGAAAAAACTACATCTGTAAAAAAAACTACAGAGAAAGAGAAAAAAAAAAATAATAGACACATAATTCCTTAGGAATTTCACATTAGACAAAAGAAAGCGAACAGAAAAATTAGCCGCTTAGAAGTATGGCGTATATTTCAACAGATAGATGAAAAAAAACGTTCCTACCAAAAAATAAAAAAAATAAATCAATAAAAAAAATAAAAATCTCAGAAAAAGAAAAAGGAAAAGAAATCAAATACGACACGATTATTGCTAATAACAGGTTCGAAAACATAGCCGTATACAAAGATACGCAGCAAAACAAAGAGAAAAATAAATAAGACAGGAACCAGTTCCTATCTCCGATTACATAACTACCTCAAATCACCTACCGTTTCTTATACACCACTGATTATAAAAACGTAGGGGAAGACGAACGGAAATGGATAGATTAACAGTACCACCACAGCTATAACCATCTTTGCCGTCGGTTGTTTCAAGAAGAATGAAGGGAATTCCAACGGTATTGACATCCATATTTACAACCGATGACAGCAATACGCTCATGGAACACCGATTTCTTCAGTGCTGCTGTCATTAACGTTGTCATTACATCGTCATTCGTTCTTACTATAATCTCAATAGACACTGAGATTATTATATACATTTAGAGAATACATTAGCAACAATATAATTGTCAGTAATAATAGCCGTAACGTTTTGGAAGGTGTTGTATTTTTTTATGAAGAAATTGGGTTTCAGCAGTTTCAACACCACACCTTGGAAAATTTAAAATATCCGCGAACAAATAAGGAAGCCTTACACAGGAAACATGTTAAAATATAATGCAAACGTAGTGGTTAAATTTAGAAAAATATAAAAATAAAATGAAACTAACAAAAAAGTTGATAATATATAGTAATACTTTACAGGACCCATTGCAACGAAAGAGACAGCGCTAGAAGCTATTTATTGTACATAATAATCAGCCATCATTAAATAAAATATAATTCACTACAGGAGGCAGTATCTAATATATATGATATATTTAATATGCGCATATATATATAATAATTATCACAAACGTGTAAGAAGAATGAAACTTTAGGAAAGATAGGAAAAATTTAAAAATGAGTAGAAGAAAAACGAACAGTTTGTATAAAAGACAAAGTAGACGTTTTTTGTACCAAATACAGGCCGGTCTGGGTATGACGATAAACTAAATCCGTTTCCTGGGTAAGACGATAAACTACGTCCAACAGCAAGGCCTCTGACCAGGAGTTAGGGTCCCAGGTATTGGTAAATAGTCAACCCCTAAAGAATTATTACTAGCAATAAATTTTTAACGGAAAATTATTACCAGCAATAAATTTTTGAAAAAAATGATATTACCAGCTGTACATTTTTGAAAAAAAATATTACCAGCAATAAAATTCTTGTCGGCATTAAATAGACCATTGAAGTTGATATGCTGTGAAACAAACCAAACCAAACCAATATATACTGAGATAGATAGATAGAGAGAGAGAGAGGGGGCGTGGGGGGAGAGAGGGGAGAGAGGGAGAGAGAGAGATAAAAAATATTACCAGCAATCAAAATCTTATCAGCATTAAATAGACCATTGAGCTTGATATACCGTGAAACAACAAACAAATACATACTGATATATATATATATATATATAACAAACAAATACATACTGATATATATATATAACAAACAAATACATACTGATATATATATATATATAACAAACAAATACATACTGATATATATATATATAACAAACAAATACATACTGATATATATATATATATAACAAACAAATACATACTGAGATAGATAGAGAAAAAATATTACCAGCAATAAATATCTTGTCGGTATTAAATAGCCCATTGATGTTGATATGCCGTAAACCAGATAGATAGATAGATAGATAGATAGATAGATAGATAGATAGATAGAATATATTACTAGCAATAAATATCTTGTCGACATTAAATAGCCCATTGATGTTGATATGTCGTAAAACAAACGAAACCAAACCAAATACAGGTGGTGTGTGGAATATTCTTGCAGGTGCTAATTTTTCAGCTTCAAATAAACATTCCATCGAGAAGTTTTACATGTATATAATAAATGCGAATATTTGTGTCGCACTTTTTCAGCTTTACTCCTAGAATCAGTAGCCCAACATATTATACCATTTTGGAATCAGGCCGACTCCGTGAACAAATTAAAATCGTTCCGGGTCGGATCCGAACCCATAATCCAGAAATATTGAATTCCCAAGTTTTCAATACAGCGATTGAGTGGAAGCTGATGAATGATCCTCGAACTTTTAAAAGTTAAGCTTAAATATCAAAGCAATACTTAAATCCAACGATCAGTTTTCAGTTCTTCTGTAGTTTATTGTTGACAATCGTATCTACTCATGCCTATCTACTATGATAAGTAAATTTAATAAACCTTAAACAAAACATTCGATAGCGGAGAAAATTATTTGAAAAATACTAAGAGTGCTGTAGTAAATTATCAGCGTGCCAGAGGGAAAATAAAGGAAATAATTAGAATGTGCTTGCACTGGTATTTTGGTAAAGAAAGAACAGAAGTAAATGAATTCAATATAAAAGATATAAAATATATCAAAGATGTAATTAATTGGATACAAGAGAAAATGTCAGAGAAATGGTATAGAGAAATGAAAAACATTTGTGATGTTTTGATTGCTATATTTGAATGATGGGTCAAAATTCGATCGCAGGTAAATTCCATAATGTAGAATGCTTATTTACACTATTTACATTTTTCGGAATGTTATCCTCGTCTTTGTTGTCACATACACGATGCTTCGGCCATTTACGCTCCAGCCTCTTTCAGGTGATCGTCATTTCTAACCGAAACATTTATTTCGTCCACCGGGGTAGATTGTTCTTGTTCCACGTGCCACGCCTCTTCCGGATATCTAAGTTTCAGTTATTTCACTTTAGTAACTCAACTCTCCAAGTTTTTACTCACTTCTGTTGTGGCCAGGTATTGAACTCACAACTCTGTGAATCAAGTCACCCGTTATTTCAACCAAAGTTTTTGTCCACTGCGTCATAAAGACTGGCATATCCGGAAGAGGAATGGCACATAGAAGTAGCACTATCTTCGGTGGACGAAATAAAGGGAATCCCGTGAAGAAAGCTGGAGCTCACAACGGCCGAAACGTTGCAAATGTGGCAAGGAAGAGGAGGACATCAGTCCGCAGAATCTAAAAAGTGTAAATAATTAAATTAATTCACCCCAGAAATATAAACAGATATACAATGTTTGTTTTTTCCATAACTGCCCACGTTTAATTTACCTCTCTTCGGCCTTGCTTCGTTTTTAGCTGAGTAAATCCAAAAAGATGGTCCTAGTAACGACTTTAAGTAGTTCACTAGATATCACGCGAGACATTTATTTGTACTGATCAATTTACTTTAACAGTTTAATGGCATGTGATTCAAGGTAATTTGCAGTCTCTGATAAATGCAACGAAATTTCACCACAAAGTAAATGTAAATTTATGCACGAAGGTGGGCTGAAAAGTTCATAGGCTGACTATAAAGGACTGATGCTAGAACTGTGAAATCTTGCATGCGTTAATCTCAAGTCTTCTTATTAATAAATATATTGTGCATTTCCAGATAAACTGACATTTGATGGTTCAAAGAAGATTTCAAAAGTAACTAGTAGAGATTTCTCTTGAAACTGGATAAAATTTGGTCTCGTGCTGTTATCATGTACCTGCAATAAAATGGTTTCGTCCTAAGGACATCGATGCTGACATGGTTTCTACATAAGGTGGGTGATACACCAGCTTTATCAACATTGCAAAAGTTTACAGCTGAATTAATGAATGGAAGGGAGTCTTGAAGAAAACCCAAGGTTTAGACGTCCTGTAACTGCTACCACCGAGCAAAACATTGATCGTGTTCATCACATCGTAATGGACGATTATAATTCAAACAATGTTATTAGCATATATCATGAAAGGGTTGATAATCTGTACTTGGCATGACGAATGTTTCTCCTCTTGCCACCTCTTCTGACACATGACCAAGCTGATCTCATCACGGGGAAGTCTGAAATTGTTTATGGAAAGTCCAGGTGATTTCCTTGGAAGTTTCTTAACACAGGATGAATTTTGGGTTTCTCACTTTGAGCCATATCATGCAGTGGAAGTACCCCTCGTCATATGCTCCAGAGGTCGTTTCATCTTCACGGATCTTTGTTTAATCTTTTTGTGGGGGATGCAAAAGACACTGTATTTATACAAAAGAGCGACGCCAACAAGTCTTGTGCTAAATTGCAGAGGCAGTTACGAAAGGCTATCAAGACCAAATGTCCAGGGTAACTGACAAAACTAACATGGTTTCATAAGGAGAATGCTCCAGCACACAATTCCTTTATTTCAATGGCTACTGTGCGTGACTATTACTTTAAACAGGTTTATCATCCTCCATATTTTTCTGACTTGGTTCCATCGGATTATCATGTGTTCCCTAACACGAAAAAAACAAACACTTTACTTGGACTCAGTATCGCAGTGATGATAATATCGAAGCACTACATCGATGGAAGAAATATAGGGACCACAAAGGGGTCTATGTTGAAAAATAAACTTCATTTGGTCACATTTCATCATGCGAGTATCTTGGTTAGCCTATAAAATTTCCAGCCGCCCCTCGTACGTACATACATGTATACACACACACACACACACACACACACACACACACACATATATATATATATATATATATATATATATATATATATATATATATATATATACACAAATAAAAGATTTGTCACTTAGTTGATTGATGTTACTTTCAGCATTCCGAATCGTAGACGAACCTTCCAGGAATCATTCCGTCCCCTCGTCAGGTGGTATCAGTAATTGACTGCTTATACGACTCAATTTTTCTTTTTTATATGCAATTTTCATTGGTGTAAGTTTATAGTTTTCATAGCGTATGTGTGTGTACGTGTGTTCGTCCGCACGCCCATGCAATAGTCTGCTCGAATGTGTGTACGTAGATATGAATCTATAAATTATTATAGATAGAAACTATCAATAATATCATCAAACCAAGTAAATGCTAATGGACTCAGATATGAACGACTAACATTTACCTATCCCTGTATCAAGTAAATGCTTGTAGATTCTCATAAAAGCGACAAATATTTACCTATTATTGAACCAAGTAGATGCTTACAAACTCAAATATAAACGATCGTTAATTATCTCACTTCGAGCCAAGTAAATAAAAACTTATGTAGTCAAATATAATTGGGCAATATTTAGCTATTCCAGAAATAAGTAGATACTTATAGATTCTAATATCAACGATCAATATTTACTCATTCCCGGACCAAGTGAATTCGTAACAGAATCAAATATAATCGAACAATATATCTTATCCTTAGTCTTATTATATACTTACGGTATTTTCTAAAGAATTAATAGTTTTATTCTATTTTCTTCTGTATTAAAAACACCGGCTTAAAAATAAAACCATTATTTAATTAGAAATGATTTTTTTTTTGTTTTGGATACGAAATTAAGCTGATATGAAGCGATCGAGAAAATAACCAGAGTGAAACGGGTGTACTTGTCTTAAAATGAACAATAGAACCTTGCTTGTTGAGACATTTCTCATGACCGAGCGGTAAAGCACACTGGATCAAACGGTGGCTTCCCCAACAAAGTTGGACGTTGTTTCCTTCCCTACCGGAGAGCCTGTGTTCTTTATTAATATTTCTCGAATACGTTTGCCGAAAGACGTTATATGCACTGTTTAATATATAAAAATGAGGCGCCTCTTTACAATACGATGTATCCACTATAATAATGTTTGAAGTAATAAATATGCTTACAGTCACAAATTCAGTTGAACTATATTTGCTAATTACCGAAACAAGTATAAGCAATAGACTAAAATATAAACAAATTCACCCTATACCCTAATTAATAAATATTTAAACTAAAATATCTACGACCAATATTTTCCGAGACACCCAAAAATTAAATGCTTCTAGACTCAAATATAAAAGACGAATACTTCCTATCTATCAACCTAGTAAATTCAAATACACTCATATATAAATATCCAATACTTACCTAGTCCCGAAGTAAGGCTCATTTATAAACGATCTCTTCCGGTGTCGAATAAATTCTTACAGGCTTAAATGTAAACAACCAATAATTATCTTTTCCCAATCGAAGTAAATGTTATTGACTCGGATATAAATGACCGATATTTACTTATTCTCGTAATAATTGATGCTTATCGAGACAAATTTAAAACACCATATCCTGGGTATGACGATAAACTACATCTGACGTCAAGGCCTCTGATCAGGAGGATTTTAGGAGCATGGAACCCCTCTTAATTATTGGCGTTTCCAGGTCCACCATGACCTGGGGTGGTAGCACCTCTTAGGGTCCCAGGTATGGGCAAATAGTTAACCTCCAATCTGGGCTCAAAGGACTGTCATTGTGTAAAAACAGGTAGAAATACTTTTTGCAATATATTATTACCAGCTATACATTTTTGAAAAAATATTAACAGCAATACATTTTTGAAAAAAAAAAAAATTACCAACAATACATTTTTGAAAACAAACAAAATATTACCAGCAATACCTTTTTGAAGGAAAAAAAATTACCAGCAATACATTTTTAAAAAAAAATATTACCAGCAATATATTTTTGAAAAAATAATTACCAACAATACACTTTTGAAAAAAAAAAAAAATTACCAGCAATACATTTTTAAAAACAAACAAAATATTACCAGCTATACATTTTTCAAAAAATATTACCAGCGATAGATCTTTGAAAGAAAAAGATATTACCAGGAATAGATTTTTGAACAAAAAAATATTACCAGCAATACAAATTTCATGGGCATTAAATAACCGATTGAAGTTGATATGCCGTAAAACAAAACAAAGCAAATTAAAACACTTCTATCCCTAAACCAAGTATGTCTTGTTTTTTCTAGTTTTTTTTGCTTAATGGAATATGAATTCCTAATGGATCATTTAATGCCGAAATTTAATTTTCTTGAGAGTTTTGAAATAATAAATTTATGATATGCATTATTCTACTTTCACAATTGAATACATGGTACTTAATCCTCATCTTTTTGTGCATATAGATCCTTGTGTGACCATAATTACGAGAGACGGGAATATGGGAGTCTTATGTTGCAGATTTGTTAAAATTATATTTTCGAATAGAGCTTGATTTATTAAAGAAATTGTACGATATTATATGGATTAATGTCATGAAAGAGTTCTTTCATATTGACCGTTTGGTTGGGTGGTTGAACTTTTTTAGCGGCAAACTTTATGGTTTATTTACTGCCGAAATCTAAATATTTTGAACATAATTTTTTGGGTTCAACTAAATATATTTTGAACACAATTGTATGACTTCAAATTCAGATAAAATGTATTGTTGGTCATTTTTTTATAATATTTATTGTTGATAATTCTAATATAAATTCTATTGTTGGGAATTTTATTATAAATGTGTACTATTGGTATTTTTTTTATAAATATGTATTGCTGGCATTTCTACTATAAAAATGTATTTTTATACTTTCAAATGTTTTATTTTTATTTGGTGTTTCACTATTTGCCCATAGCTGGGATCCTAACAGGTGCTACTAATCCCAAGTCAAGGTGGACTTGGGAACAACAACAATTAAGAGCCGGTTCCACGCTGCTTAAAACCTCCAATCTCCCGATCAGTGATATTGTTGCCGAATGAAGTTTATCGCCATACCTATGGCTGATCAAATATAAATGATCAATATGTTCATATCTCCAAACAAATAAATTCTCATAGCATTGTGAAACAAAACACGGATTTTGAGGTATTAACTAACATAACACGTGTTGACACGTTATAAAATAGTCACTCTGATCTGACGTAATTCGAAATCAACATAAATTGACCTGATCCAGGTTTGAAAACGCGTGTACTTAACCGTTACGCCACTCTCACCTCCTAATCAATTCTCTTCTTCTTCTTCTTCTTCTTCTTCGTCTTCTTCTTCTATGAGCCGTGTCCCATTGGGATATAAGCGATCATGGGTCTCCACATCTTTCTATCTCGTGTGTGACTTATGATCTTTCTCCTTTTCCCACCATTTCTACTATCCACTCACACCAGCTCGCAAGGTAAGTTGATCACTGCCTCTCCCAAATATTCTTGTCCTCAATATGCACTATGAGGTTTAAGTTTTCAAAATCATCCTTCCATATTACGTGTTCTATGAATTTCAGCTGTCGCTTCCTGATTTTGAGTAGGAGTTTGGTTCCAGTTGCCATTTTCTTTAAGATTCAAATAAATCATTGTGCCGTCTCTTGTCAAATGCTTTTGCGTAATCTATAAAATATAATTGCGTACCATTCTGCATTTCTATTGATCTCTCTCTCTCTCTCTGTGTCTTTGTCTCTGTCTCTGTCTCTCTGATATCATTCTGATCATGAATATCTCATTTTCTGTTCCGGAATCCTTGACAATGCTGCACTATTATTGTCCTATATCCGGTCTAATTCTGCTTAGCCCTCTATTCATCAGAATTCGCATCATTAAACTGATTGTTCTCCGAAGTTCGCATTCGTTGCCAACGGGTCTCTTATGTAATGTTACTAAGTTTGATTTTTGTGAGGTCTTCCGGTATATGGCCATTATTTGTATATTTCCTGAAAGGACAATTTGATGTTAAAAAAACAAAAAAACTTCTACAATTAAACTGATACAGATTATAAAGAATAGCAGATTACGAAAAAGAAAACCATCACCAGAATTAACAGAAATTCTTGAAAAACAACGACAGAATAAAGAAAAAAAAATAATGGAATGTTAAAGATGATTAGATTTTTAATTAAAACAAAGAAAAATACTTCAATTAGAGCTCTCCTCAAAATTCCCAGCGATTAAATCATCTTAAATGTTGTGTATAAAATTTTTTCCAATGTCAAATAATTTCCAAACGTTCTTTACCTATTTGTAAGTTATGTCCACATTTGGGTAACAAGATGCATTCACAGTTGAGCAACAGTAATTTGCACAACGTTTCATTGTCCTACACATGCCAACATGTTAATAAACATTACGCTACCAGCTAACAAACTAACCTCATCATCAACTTCAAAGTGTGCCAGCAGCATAAATCCTCACGATTTTCATGATTTTTCCTCGCATTTCTGAAGATCTTCACGTTAACATCCTGTGTATTCACAGAAACTTTGTAGATCGTTACTACTAAACTGAATTAGTTCAAGCTACTTGTACGCACTTGTTCCAAACTAAACTATCAATAGCTACTGTGTTTTATCGACATAAAAAAAAACGTTGGGCTATAATCAACTTGTAGAATCTATAAATAAAATCAAAACAATAAACAATGGAATTTGGTAACGTTAATAATGATGCCACCACAAAATAATAACAGTGTGAATAAACATAAATAAATCAAACTAAAAAACAAAACAAATAACAGTCCCGTTAATATTTACAAAAATAATAACAGCAATACATAGTTTTCACGGAAAAATCATTATTATTTTTTTCCTCATAATAATTTTTTAAAGAAATATTTTTCTTCTCTGCATTCTTGGTTTTAAATAAACCTCCCAAGTTCCTTTTTCTGCTGTGCACACAATCTGCTTGTGAAAAAAAAAAAAAAAAACAGTTCTAAAATGCTTTTTTTCGACTTGTTTAAATTTGTTTTTATGGATTTTTTTTTTATTTGATTCAGTTCATTTTGTTTATTTCTACTTTTAATTCATATTTTGTTTTTACTCCAACCCATTTTGCCGTTATTTTACGACTCTTGGAGAGAATCATTTCTGGTGACTGTTGTTGACGCCTCTGGCGGGTAGCCATTACTACTAACTGCCTACCACTGGTTGTGCGCATGCGTATGTAGTTTTGTTTTTATTCAAACCTATTAAAGGCTACAATGGACTGCGTTCCAATATTCTTTTACTTTAACATATTTTTGTGAGTGCGCACTACAAATTATTAGGTACTATTAGGTTGGTGCAAAAATAATGACGTAATAATGTCGTTTTTTGACGTATTTTTTAACGTCAAAAAACGACATTATTACGGCATTATTTTTGCACCAACCTAATAGAATCTATGAAATACGCATATTACAATAAGCCGAATGCATGGGTTTTATATTGTACACATTGTAAGGTTGAAAATATATAGCGTGAATAGATGTATACAATTTCTTAACATTTTCAAAATTGTGTAATTATATGTATCGATGTGCGTCAACTGGATTTTTCATTCTGCTTATATATGTGTGCGTGACTTCATGTGAATATTTGTCCCACATATTGATAATTCCATAGACGCAGCGAGTAAGGAAAGAATAGGTTTTAAAGGAAATGGCATGAACACTCAAAATCAGGAAGAAACAGCTAGAATTTCTTGGATAAATAATGAGTAAGGAGAATATATTGAGAGCAAGAGAAATAGAGGAATACAGTGGGTCATCTACCTGACCAGAGGGCGGAATGGATGGCGGGAGTATTCGCAACAATAGAAAAACTGCTAACAGCCACAACGAAAAGGAAGATCTGGAGAGCCATTATCGTCATATCCTGAAGGTACACAGCACATAGGAGATAAATCTTTATGATATCATGCGTATTTATATTCAAGTTTATAATAAGTTTTTTTTTTTAATGCTACATTCTTTATGTATCTATGAATTAAATTGTTGTATATACTACATATTCTATGGAAGAAATTTAATATGTCATATGCATAAAACTAGTAAATGCACGCGCTAGCACACACAAAGACACACCCATATATATATATATATATATATATATATATATATATATATATATATATATATATATGTATATATGTATATATATGTATATGTAGGTATGTATATATATATATGTATGTATGTATAATTTTAATGTTCTTGGATGTAGTATAACTCCATCTCATTTCATCAACTACTTATATAGCAGGGCAAATAGGCGTCTGGAGCCTTGAGTGGAACTCATCTAGGAGAACGAAAAATCAGAATGTAAACCTGAGGATGGATGCTTGTGCACTAATTCATTCCGTTGGCATTTATAGCACTATAATCAATTTATCTATGCGTGAAAATCACTGAATTGTTGACTACTTATATGTCGAAATCGACGGAGGATATATATATATATATATATATATATATATATATATATATATATATTAATTATTTATATAATTATTTATTTAAAAAATATGATTCCAACACGCTACATAAGAGTTCTCATGTTTCAAAACAAGAACCGAAAACGTCAATATTTTTAAATAAATAATAAAACTTCAATAATTTTAAATAAATAATTACATTTATGCTCTACTTTTGTATCGAGCACTATTTTTTTTTAAATAATAAGAAAAATACTAAAGAACTTTGGATTATTTACCTAACCAGTTCTTTCCTATTTTCTATATATTTTCACACACACACACACACACACACACACACACACACACACACACACACATATATATATATATATATATATATATATATGTATATATATATATATATATGTCCCAACGTTTGGATCTGAGAATAAAACAAAACTTACCCCCCACAGTATTTTGAATCTGGATGACAGGAATAGTGAACTAATCAATATTTCTGGCTCTGCTGTTGCAGACCATGTAATAAATAGCAGGGATTGTGCTTTTGATTTTAGTGCGGACCGTTTTTCGATTTTATCTAGGTCCCACTCCTCATATCACCTCAAGGTTCTACAGTTCTTGTATATAAGATCCCGTGGAATTTACTTTTGTAAACAGACGGAATGCTTACTGGGTGTGAATGTTATTGGACTGTAGCTTTCTTGAAATTCATTTTTTTCCTCCATCCGTTATCATTACTATTTATTAAATTTACAAGCTTCCTTTTTATATCCGAGAAAAAAACTTGGTAAGGCTGGGACAAAACCACTTGTTCTTTTTTACCTGGTTAAAATGCCATACAAATTTCGCTTATTCCTATATATATATATATATATATATATATATATATATATATATATACCCAAGTATATGATTGGTGTATATGGAATGAATTCCAATAACCAACAATTACTATTCTTAAAAGAGTGCTCAATACAAAGTAGAGCAGATATAATTATTTATTTAAAAAATTTATAACATAAATATGTTATAAAATCACTACAAAAATAGCCATTTTGTTTCAACACCCTCGGTTTCTTATCAAGTGATTGTAGTGATTTTATAACATATTTATGTTATAAATTTTAAAAATAAATAATTAAATAAGATATATATATATATATATATATATATATATATATATATATATATATATATATATATATATATATATATATATATATTACTTAAGCGGTATTTTTCGTGAATACCCATATTTGAGTAGACATTTCGTTTATTTATTAAACAGTATAATTAATTATATTTTTCTACCGGCTTGGATATTCGAGAAATCTTATTAAAGAAAAATATGTGTTCTACAGCAGGATTCGAAAATTCACACTCCTTGGCATGAGAGACCGCCGTAAGTTCTAACATGAATTAGACCGTATCAGTCACGGAGGCCGTCGACTATCAAGCAAAGATGAATACTGCCTTATAAACGCAAATCTATCTATCTATATATATATATATATATATATATATATATATATATATATATATATATATATATATATATATATATATATATGCAAATAGGATATATGTACGTCTTAGGTATGTCGATAAACTACATCCGCGTCTTGGGGAAGACGATTAACTACACACAGCAGCGAGGCCTTTGGTCAGGAAGGGAGCGGGGAACCACCACTTAATTGACGGAGTTGCTAGGTCTATTCAGACTCGGTGTGTTTGCACCTGTTAGGGTCCCAAATATGGACAAATAGTTAAACCTCAAACGGGGTCCAAAACACTATGAACGTCTAAAAATAGCTTTTAATACATACCAACATTAAATTTCGAGGAAAATTGCTACCAGTAATACAATTTTGTGGAAAATATATTAACAGTAATATATTTTTGTAAATAATTGTTAACAGTAATACATTATTACGAGCAATACGTTTTTGAGTAAAAAAAATATTACCAGCAATACAATTTTTGAACGAAAAATATTACTAGCAATACATTTTTAAAGACAAAAATATTACCAGCAATACATTTTTGAAGGAAAACATATTACTAGCAATACATTTTTGAAGAAAAGATTATTACCAGCAATACATTTTCGAAGGAAAAAAATATTGCCAGCAATACACGATATGCGTGTCTGTGTTTTATATATTGAACCATATGATTTTTTTTTTGTTTGTTAATTGTATTTAGTCGGTCAAATGGTGAAAGAAACTTTATACTCAAAATTCATGAACTGGAAAACAAATATATATATATATATATATATATATATATATATATATATTAAATGATATTAATGAAAATAAAAATGTACAAATTAAAAGGCATGTAATTATATGTAAATATATTTTTCGTGAATTTTCCTAAAATATAATTTCATACAGAAATAACGATACGGAATGGAATGCTTTCGCTGTTAATAACAGGCATTTTATATATTTTTATTTAATTTATCGCTATTTTACCAAATTATCATGAACCAAATATGATTGAGTGAGTGAATGATTGACTATTTTAATGGCTTATCAACGCTTTGTGATTTATTTAAGCCGAAACATATTGCAGATTGTATAAGATTGTTTACACTGCCCACTGTTCTTAAGACGTTCCATATCTAAGTACTAAACAGGAACCAATTGTGAAAAAAAATTCATATGCTTGATAGTATATAACAACCATATAAGGGTGAAAATAATAGGATTATAATAATATTAAAAGTTTCTGATATATTTATAAGAAAAGCTTTCATCGTATCATTCATCGTAACATTTATCTATTAGTAAAATACTCTCATATTACACAACGTATCATTTAAAATGCAAAGACTGATATTGTTTCGATAATTTCTTTTCAAATTCCCACAAGATGAAACTTGTGGGAATTACAAACCAAACAATGACGGATGCATAGAATGAAAGTGACATGTCTGAAGTATATTGTTCGCTTGCAAGTATTTTTTGTGGTTGAACTAATAATTTGGTCTTTTCTGTGTTGACCTGCATCCCAAATCGTTCATAGACCGTGTTGTATGCGTCCGCTAGTGACTGGAAGTCCTCTGCAGTCTGACCTGGGGTGGCATTGTCGTCAGCGTACTGCAGCTCCCGTACCGAACACATTGTGGTCTTGGATCTGGCATCCATCCATCCAAGCGGTAACGGAAGTCAATTGAGGGTGTGTCTGGTGGTATCTCATTTAGCATTGCTGCTGTGTAGAGAGAGAAACACGTTGGTGCCAGAACACACACCTGCTTCAGGTCATCAAATTATTATTTCAACCACCACCTGGACTGCCGCTCCCAAACACTAGCACTACTGTCAATGGACAACCGCTGGAACAAGTAGATCAGTTCTCGTATCTGGGGAGCATTCTGACATCAACACCCACATGCAGAAAGGACGTGGAGAATAGAATCAGGGCGGCCCACTCCGCCTTTGGCCGACTCAGCTGCCGCATATTTAAAAACCACGCCCTGACGATGGCCACCAAAATCATGTTCTTCCGAGCAGTAGTCCTCTCCACCCTTTTATACGCTTGAGAAACATGGACCCTATATAGAAGCGAGGTAAAAATGCTAGAACGCTTCTAGCAACTGAAACTGAGGCAAATCCCTAACATCTCTTGAGAGAGCTACTCCACCAACACAGAAATGCTGGACAGAGCCTCAGTGAGAAGTGTCGAGGCCACTATCGTCTACCACCGCCTCCGCTGGGCAGGACACGTTCAAAGGATGCATCCTTCCAGGATCCCCAAGAAAGTCCTATATGACGAGCTGGCCATTGGGACCAGACCACGAGGAGCACCCTGACACTTACCAACATCAGCTCGTTCTCGTGGGTAGAAACTGCCAGGGACCGAACGATGTGGGGGAGATCAATACGTGATAGCATCGCGGACTTTGAGGAAAGGAGGAGGGAGAATGATGAGGCAAGGCGACGAAGGAGTAGAGAGCGCTGTGAGCGACTCCGTCCTCCCCCTCCCTCCCCTTTGAACACTGTCTGCGACTATTCCACCTGGGCTTCGCAAGCCATGTCAGACATAAACATCAACCATGAAGATAGGACTTAAAAGATTGACAGAACCCGATACTCGGACACGACTGAGAGCCGACGATTTTCTGTTCCCGTGTAAATCGCATAAGAGTGGAGTCAAGTATTAGAATGATCGACTGATTCCTGTTTCTGGAGAAAGTATATATTTTTTTTCTTTTTCAATACTTCAGTCAGTCGGTACAATGACTCATTGTAGCGTTGCATTAAAACATTTTGTACAGGTTCCTGTAATTTGTTATATAGATTTTCGTTTAAGTCGTGCTAAATTCAATGCAAAATGTTTTATCACATAGTATGACAAGGATTCATTTAATCGTTATAACAACGTGATCCTAAGAGAAGAAGAAGACAATCAAAATTTATTATCAGTGGGCAAATTCATACCTAAATAAGATATGCAGATGACAACTTTTTGTTTGCAATCAAAAGGCAAATTGAAGTAACTAATAGACAAGATAGTAAAAGCAAGAGAAAAAGTAATAAGAAGAAAGAAAATATGATTTTTATCAGGCGAGATTAACGTGTGAGCTACATATTAATAAAATTTAACTGGACAGTTAAGACACGTCAGGTCATGGAAAAATGGCGATATATCCTCATTTCCTTCGTATTCCACTGGTAAGAAAGAAGTTCCATTTGGACAGCTTCTTCCTAAGAGTCATGTATTTGTAGAACAGGCTCCTAAGAGTATTGTTCCCATAACTCTACAACCGTAACCTTTTCAAATTCGGGGTCAACCGTTATGCTTCTATTTTTCTCTCTCTTTTTCTCCCTCCTTCACTTTTGTTCTCTCTCGATTATCCACAAAAGGCCACGAGGCGCAAAATATGAATTACCATCGACCCAACCAATTATATCAAACAGCAAGGAATTCGAAACAAAGATACAATCGACATTCATTCACCCAAATTTCTGATAAACCAATAATATAAGCAGCAGGACAAGTCAAATTTATAAAGGCTTTACCATTTTCTCCTTTTTACATCATTTATTTATATTTAATCCATCTATCTATCTATCTATCTATCTATCTATCTATCTATCTATATATATATATATATATATATATATATATATATATATATATATATATATTGTAGATTAAATAAGTCTATTGCTCTCCCAACTGTCACTTGTACAAATATAAATATCGCTGGTTCAATTCACCGTCCTCGCTTTCTTCACACGTCACTACGTATAGCCAACGTTTCTGTCCCCTTTTTCACGGCTCCAGCACTCTTTTATCAGGCCAACACCGCGGTTCCCCAGCCAATCAGCGTTCTTCGCTGTTATTCTCGGTTACACAGGCAAATTGCCTCCTCCAGTTCGACCAATCAGCACACGACTTGCTATTGGTGGAAGCATTCCAAACTGTACAAAAAATATTCATTCTTGCACATCCTGCTACAATGGCTGGATGGGAGAGTAATGCCATTTTCATGAAGCAAACTTGCTGATGTCACGTGCTGCACGTTAAGGTAAGACCCTTATTTTCCTATACACCAGATGCAAGCCACTCTGGCTCGCTTGTTTCTACGGAGCTGTTCACCACACTCCCCCCCCCCACTGATCTCATGATCACAAAACATACAGTCGCGAGCAGGTCGTTTTTGCCGGGTACTTCGTCGAGGGAGTGGAGCAACACAAGCTTCATCTTCAGATGAACTGTCACCAGGGGAGCTAGCAGGATGTACCACATTAGTATTTTGGATGCTAACAGTTCGGGAGTCGTCTTCCCCATTTGTGTCGTCTATAACAGATTCAGTATCAAGCGAGTGATCAGTGTCTCCTAACGGGGTTGATCTCAAATTTACTAACCGCTCACTCTCTTCAGAATCGCTGTCCTGTGTATCTGTCGGGACCGTTCCCATAAAGGGACGCAAGTCCTTCACATGACGTGGAACTCCATCAATGTGCACTGACTGTGGGCTATTAACTTGAGTCACGTGACCCATTCTAAATTTAGTCGTGCACCTCCCATGTGGAGTTTTCACCCAAACGACGCCTCCCACTTCATATGCTCCTTGAATATTCTGTGATTCAATGGGGGACATAGCCTCGATGCCCCATACACGGGTATGGTACCTATAAAGTGCATCAGCTGGTGCAGTGCTAGGCGAATGATTATCTTTAAGTGTAACGTTATACCAGTAAACCGCCTCTGGTATAGAGCACTGCCTTTCTAGCTGCAATGGTTTTGATGCTTCGGTGACTTCTTTCTACTATACCATTCCCGGCAGGTGTATAGGCACACCGGAACCGCAACCGTACACCCCAAGTACTCAAAACATTCTTGAAATGTTTGCACGTGAATGCTGTGTCATTGTCTGTCAATATCTCGAGTGGTGGACCCCGTTCATAAAAAAATTGCCTCTAACTGCCGAACTACGCTAGTAGAATCTTGTTGACGTAGTGGACACCATATTGCGAACCGAGAAGGCCCACAATCAATAATTGTCAGAAAATGCTTACCACCATGGTGAGTGATGTCTATCGCTAACCTATTCCAGTTGTCCCTCACGTTAAGCTTTCCTTTTCACCAATGCACTGGAACCGGGTCAGTGTTTTGGCACGCCTCACATTCCTTGACAACAGCTTTTACCACTTCTGACGATACTGAAAGGTCTATCAACCTGACAAAGTACAGGGTCCTTTTTTCTGCCCGGGTGTCCGGTTTTTCGGTGGACATTAGCCACTTGGCATCCGTCCACCTTGGTCGTTGCAGTAACGCATACTGAATGCACTGGCTCCGTTTCCTCCTTGTGTAGGTTTAACCACTTTTGGGGCACCCTGGTCAGCCGGTGTGCCAGATTCATGTTGGATTTGACCAGTATTATGTCCACCGTCAAGCCATATTCAGCTACAAGCTCGCGAAGTGTGTTTAGCCGTCTCCGCACTAACATTTCCCCAGACGCCTTCGTATTTATTCGAGCCTTGCCAGTTAAGGTGTTTGAAATCTACTGATGAACACATGCTGAATCAGTAAAAAGATGTAGTGTTTACACTTGCCATTGAAGAGCCAAATTTACACCCTTTATCGTTACGTCTAGCTCGGCCAAATTGATGTGCTTAGCATCTCCAACCGGGCGTAGCCACGATGCATCCTCAATAACGTTTCCATCTACCTCTAATACGACACCTGTGGCTACGGAACTCGCATCCACCCATTCGTTCATTTCGCGGCCACTCACACACCAGTCTCCTCCTACTGGATCGGCCTCGCGTATTCTGGCTATGATGTTGGTTAACATGCAATTAATAGAGGCATTCTCAACTTCGTCATACCATCCTGTGGTTAAAGCGCTTGCTTGTCGTTTCACAAATGCAGTGACCACTCGTAGCCAGCCGCAAACGGGAAAGTGGCCCACAAGTTTCCCACATAATGAGAATACGCGCCGGCGAGTTATCCTCACAGAGATATCGGGGATTTCTCCACCTCGCCTCCATCGGAGAGTTCCATTGTCACTCTAGACCTGTAAGCCCAGCACCTTAGCTCATCTTCTAATCTCGTTGGTTCCTTGCACACTAGTCCTTACTTGGACAGGAGCTCTCTCACACGTGCAACAGGAATGAGACTCTCGCTGACATAAATGTCGTCAACATATGCCGATGTGGCATTCGCAATGGTTTTGTCTTGCGATAATACTGCGTCAATTATGGCTTTCATAATGAGAGATGCCACATTTAAAACGAAACCCAGTCGAGTGAGGCAATATCTTTGCCCCTTCATTATAACAGTTTGATAGGGCCACAGCGCCTTCTCCACATGTATCTGCAGATACGCCCTCCGCAAGCCCAACAAATATACATCGGCCCCCAATCGTCGCCATTCTCGCAACTTATGTGCACAAACCTCTGCGTTAGCAGTATATGGTTCTAAAAACCATTCAACTCGCGGTAATCCAGTACTTGCCGGACCTTCTGCTTGCTCTCTTGTATCACTGCCATTAATGGGATTAGGCACTTCGGTGGACCAAGTTCATCTTCGGGGTATGGTCGCAGCCATGACTGCAGTTCCCTTTCATATTCGGTACTGAATACACTGCCACTCTATTCTTCAGGGTTATAGGTGGTTGTCCATTGGTTCACCTCCATGGACAGCCTGTCCATACTTTGTTATGACGGTCGAACTCCACACTAAAGTCGGGTTCAATGATAGAAATAGCAGCACATTGGGGCTTACTTTCTTCGTCAGAAAATTGAACTTCTCCCGAGGAATTGATGTGCACTCCTCCTAATTCTTTAATTCCGTCAATCCCAAGAAGAAGATCGAACCCAAGTAGTGGTCCGTTCACAATTAGGGCATCAATGTACACGGGTTGAGCACGACTAACATTCAACGCAATATTGCCCTGTCCACGGCATTTTAGTGCCTTACCGTCGGCATTTAGGACTTGCCTGTTCATTGTTCGCCAATTGCGACATGCGCATTTGCTCACCAACGTCCGTGAGCACCCAGAATCAACCAGGGCCGTGCACTTCTTTCCGTCTACGGCCACCTTAATGATAGGTAGCGCCGTGTGTTTTTTAGTTGCTTGGAGAGAAGACCGGCGCTGACGTCTGTTCCCCGGATCCGTTTCCCTGGCACTCTGAGGAAATGTAGCCAACCTTGTTGCACCGAAAACACCGTATCCCGCGGTGGGATCGTCGGGTCTGGGTAGTTGTCTTCTCCGAGTAGCCTTGCCTGCAATCCTTTGCCAGGTGGTTGGAACCAAAACATTTAAAGCACACAATGCCGTCCGTCCGTTGAGCTGCTATATTCGTCTGTTGAGCTGCTGCGGCAACTGACTCATCCGGCTCTTTGGTATCGGTCATAACGGCCGGAGCGCGAGTCAAGATCTGGTCCAACGTCATAGTGTCCCTTTTGGATGATGCACGGAAAAGTTGCTTGATTTGTTGCAGCAGTCCAGAAACGAAGGCACACGTCATCCATCGTTCAGGCAGTTAGCCGCCAACCAACAAAGCAAGCCGTTTCAGCTCTGCTAAAAATTCGTCTACTGTTTCCCCTGGCCGAAATCGTCGTGACACTGATCATACGCAGTGAATGAATCCACCGCATATGCAGTTATGAGGCCCTGCTTAATCTGCTCTGGATCTGACTTCGGCTCCTTTTTCAGTTGCCGATATACAGCGAGAGCCCCGGCTCGCAAGCGCAGTGGCAATACCCGCTCGACTTTCTTCATCTCGCAAAGTTCACAAGCCAACTCCACATTTTCAATCCATTCTACAATTGGTATATTGGCAGCAGCTCCACTGAAATAAGGTAACAGCCTGATATTGAAACTTCTGTCCGCCATGATTAGAGAAAATGCCGAAATAGCTTGTAGATTAAATAAGTCTATTGCTCTCCCAACTGTCACTTGTACAAATCAAAATATCGTTGGTTAAATTCACCGTCCTCGCTTTCTTCACACTTCACTACATATAGCCAACGTTTCTGTACCCTTTTTCACGGGTCCAGCACTCTTTTATCAGGCCAACACCGCGGTTCCCCAGCCAATCAGCGTTCTTCGCTGTTATTCTCGGTTACACAGGCAAATTGCCTCCTCCAGTTCGACCAATCAGCACACGACTTGCTATTGGTGGAAGCATTCCAAACTGTACAAAAAAACCCTCATTCCTGCACATACTGCTACAATGGCTGGACGGGAGAGTAATGCCATTTTTACGAAGCAAACTTGCTGATGACACGTGCTGCACGTTATGGTAAGACCCTTATTTTCCTATACATGAGATGCAAGCCACTATGGCTCGCTGGCTTCTACGGGGCTGTTCACTACATATATATATATATATATATATATATATATATATATATATATATACAAATAAATCTCTCTCTCTCTCTATATATATATATATATGTATATATATATATATGTATATATATATATATATATATATATATATATATATACATACAGAGATCTATCTATCTATCTATCTATCTATGTACATATATATATATAGATAGATCTATCTGTATATATATATATATATATATAGAGAGAGAGAGAGAGAGATAGATAGATAGATCTATCTGTATATATATATATATATATATATATATATATATATATATAGATACATAGATATATAGATATAGATATATATATATATATATATATAGATAGATAGATCTATCTGTATACATATATATATTAGGTTGGTGCAAAAATAATGACGTAATAATGTCGTTTTTTGGCGTATTTTTACGTCAAAAAACGACATTGTTACTTCATTTTTTTTGCACCAACCTAATATATATAGATAGATCTATATATATACATATATATATATATATATATATATATATATATATATATATAGAGAGAGAGAGAGAGAGAGAGAGAGAGATAACTAGACTTGAAAAACCCTCGAATTTTTGATTTGCAAATAATCAAATCAATCTCGAGGGAAAAAAGGTTTTTAAAAAAGAAAGAGCTACAAACATGAACTACTGTCGAACAAATCGCACAGATGCAGGTCTGAACCCAAAGAAAAAAACCCGATACGAGTAGACAACTAACTAACAAAAGAGCTCAATACAATCGTAGAGCAGACCTAGATAAACCTAGTGAGCCAGACAAACCTACCTAGGTTTCACCTAAACGGATCGTCAGGGAAAGTATGGTATGCCATGCTTTCCCTGACGATCCGTTTAGGTGAAACCTAGGTAGGTTTGTCTGGCTCACTAGGTGTATATATATCGATAGATCTATCGGTGTGTGTGCGTATGTATATATATATATATATATATATATATATATATATATATATATATATATATATATATATGTAACGCCATCCACAGCAACTCATCAGTGTGGCTAGGCATCCGGTTCCCTCTAGCTCGGATTGAAACCTGACTGAATTGGTGTCAGTCGGAGATTCTACCACTAAGCCGGCTGGGATGTAGGCGGATTTTTAGCGTATTTATTTTTAGATTTATTTATTTTTAGAAACACGCCTGTCTATATATACAGATCTATCTATCTATCTATCTATCTATCTATCTATCTATCTATCTATCTATCTATCTATCTAAATGCAGACAGATCTATCTATCTATCTATCTATCTAAATACAGATAGATCTATCTATCTATCTATATATATATATATATATATATATATATATATATATATATCTATAAAGAAATATAGTCTTAAGGTGTGCTATATTTATGGAATAAAGTGCTCAATATCAGAGATAGAGCGTGTGTAAATATAAAAGTGAACATAGAAGACTGTTTATTATAAAACAGAGTATTTACTTAAATAGTTGTATGTATGAAAAGAATATATATATATATATATATATATATATATATATATATATATATATATATATATATATATTAAATCCGACATATTTAATTTATTCTGTTCAAACGTTTTTTTTATGGATACTCACATTCCTGTAGATGCTCGGTATTTTTAATCCAACTACGCTCTGAATAATCAAGAAATCTTGACAGAAAACTATGCCTCTCCCAGCAGGATTCGAATTTACATCTAACTATTGGAGCCCTCATTGGATCTGAGGTGCCCAACCGCTCGACGCTTAAACAAATTCATAAACCGTGCTTTTGATAGAAAAACAGAGCAGATATAGATGTTTCGACATACGGCAGAGAGTGTGTGTTCAAAAAAACACTTATTTTCGAACAATCGAGATTGTTCATCATCATTTATAAGCGTGGAATGTGCAATTAGCAAACTGATATGGTATGACTTTGATTTCGTGTCTTGCATATTCATGGCACTGTGAGTGTCATATCGTTTTTTTCAAGTATCGCATCTTCACGTTTCCCTTCGTAGTGTCATACCTTTGTTTGTGGTATATATTTAGTATGTTTCTTCAAATCTCGAATGAAATTTTATTAATGTTACACTACATGTTATTGATATATGATATTAAAAAGAAACACAGAATAAGACATCTCCAACGAACGAAAGAATGGGCGAAACATGAAAAAACCGACACACCTCTTTTGAATATACGATAAACAAAAACCTTAAAAGAAATACAATACATAACTATAGTCATGCTATTATCAAACTGAAAATTTACAGAAAACGGCCAGTGTTCTGGGGCCTGGAGGAATGCAGGCGTTCCCACAGGGGTCACTACTCGGACCAACCCTTTTTTGATCTACATTAATGATCTTTCCAAGATATACTCAGATAATTTGCAAACATCTACGCCGGTGATAAGAGTATATCGGAGTGCACCTATAAAGAGTTTGGCAGCTGTTCTTTTATCCTATCTAGTACTAATTACCCAGCGGGAAAAAAAAACAGGCTTATCACATTCAATGCATCGAAAACAATACTAGTTACATTCCATTAATCGACGATCAACCTCTGAACTACTGCCAGTTACGAAGAACGGATATCACCCAGGGAGGGCTCGTACCGTGAGCGACTACTGGGCCTTAAACTTACCCATATCGTCAAATGAAACTCTTACATAAGAACCCTCACAAAAGAAGCAGAAAAAATGATCAGCTCCATGCATCGCTACAGTAGATACCTGGCCCCTTATGCTATCCTCTACCTTTACAAAAGCTAGATCAAGCTGAAAATGGAGTACTGTTGTCACATTTGGGGGCGAGCTGCCCAGTCCTCACATTTGCGCCGTCTTCTATCGATAAGTTAGGTTCACTCGAACAGCTTCTTCCCACCAACCATTGCCCGTGGAACCGACACCCAAGAATAGATTCCTCTGATGAGTATAAGCTTAATCTGTTCATATCTAGGGTTAACCGTTATCTCCACGGACTTATCCATATAAACTGGCTCTTAGCGTACCCCTCTACAAGAAGTGATCCCTCGGCCTTGTACAGGGTGAAGCTTACTGTAAATAAATGGACGCGTTATATGTAATATTTTCACTAGGAACGAGAAAAATGGATGCGCGCGTGTGCGTGTATATATATATATATATATATATATATATATATAGAGAGAGAGAGAGAGAGAGAGAGAAATATGTGTGTGTACGTGTGTATGGACATATATATCTGTGTCTATATATGTGTGTGTATATATATATATATGTGTTTATATATGTGTATGCGTTTATATGTGTGCCTGTGTTATGCACATATATGTGTGAGTATATATATATATATATATATATATATATATATATATATATGTTTGTGTTTATATATATATGTCTCTGTGTGTGTTTGCCTGTATGTGTATATATATGTGTGTGTATATATATATATATATATATATATATATATATATATATATATATATGTGTGTGTGTGTGTGTGTGATGCAGTGTTTGCTTTCCCATCAAATGTCACGTGATATACGCAATCGACGGTGCTATTTCGAAATATTACAGACACGCATGGACGAAAGGAAAAAACGAAAAGCTTCATCTTGAAACTGATGTTATACACGGGGCAAAAAGTATATCTTATTTAATGAGCTTAATATTATTCTGGCGAACCATGAATTGGCGAACCATATTGAAATTCCACCCGTATCTGTTACGTTCACTTCCTTATTAACACCCGTAACGTAACGAAAGAGTTTCTTTATCCATCTCTCGGTTTAATAGTTGAGTATACCGTGTTTCTAGCTTTGGATGGTAGCCAGTCTAGAGAAAGGAGAACTATGAATATGAAATCATAGAAGCGGGAACTGTAAACCAGTCTATTACTTTTTCCAACAATCATTGCATTTTACAAGCAATAAAGGAAACGATATAGTGTTAAAAAAACAACAAGCATAACTGTATAAAACCGACGTTGAATAAACTACTTAGAATCATTGTGCTGTACCCATTCGACTCTTTTGGAGGCCGACCTACCTGGAATAGTCATTTTTCGACATCTGGTGTCGACCGTTGGCGTTTGATGCCAACAGAAAACGCTTGGATCTCTACATAGAATGAGTTCCATTTTCCCATTGAATATGCAGAGTTTAGGAAAGAAATCATCGTCACAGCCCTGAAAACCACTCCAGAAGGTAACATCAAATTGCATTACATTTGGATTGAATATTTATCATTTTAGGGATGCCTATGTGACATTTGTGCTTTTAAAATGAACACAAAGACGTTTGTGAGTGAATAATAATCGTGTGTCTCTCTAATCTATATCTCCATTGAATCACAATTTGCAAACAGCTTATTCATACATTGCCGACTCTGTAATTACGGTTTTATGATTTATAAAAACGAAAAGAAGAGAGAATCGATTGATATCACTGTTAAAAAAAACAAAAAAACAAAAAAAAAAAACAAAACAACAAAAAAAAAACAAAACAGCCAATCAATATCAGTCGGTGCGCAGGCGTGCATGAAATACGATTTGTTATCACACGACTAAAAAAGAAACGTGGCGCCATTTAAATGGTCTATTTGCAGATCAGTCGGTGATGAAGACGTTCAGATTGAAAAATGGCGCGCCTGCTCGAGAGATCAAGCGAAAGATTATTCATTACCAAATAATTGAAACGAAACTGAAAACGATAGAAGTGAATACATATATATTAAACAATTTATGTGTATTTGCACACACACACACACACACATATATATATATATAGTCATGCGCACGAACACATGTGCATATATACATACATAAATGCATATATATAGATCATATATATATATATATTTATATATGATCTATATAAATATTATAATTATGCAAACACACACAGATATATGCATATATATACATATATATGCATATATATATATATATATATATATATATATAAATATATATATATGCAAACTCAGACACACACACACATATATATATATATATATATATATATATATATATATATATATATATATATATATATATATATATATATATATATATATATATATATATATATATGAATGAGTGACTCAATTGGTAGCGAAATGGAAAAAGAAATCGGTGAGGCGAGTTCGGATTCCGGTCGAGTTGCTTACATTCACTTTGACATAAATACACTTTGGGAAGTTATGAATCCATCTATTTCCGCTCGAGGCTATTAAGTAAATAGCATAGCAGATCTTCATTAGCAACCAACGAAGGAGATGAAACAATCTGAATTCAAATTTGAGGATGGCTGTTTCGAGACAGTCTGCTTGTTTTGACAGAAGCCATCACAACTATAATCAATTCATCCGAGTCGGTAGTCTAGGTGTTCACATCCACGAATGAACTGTTACGCTCCATATGTCGGAAGATGAACTAATGAGTTCACTCCCTACACACACACACACACACACACACACCTCTCCATATATATATATATATATATATATATATATATATATATATATATATATATGTGTGTGTGTGTGTGTGTGTGTGTGTGTGTGTGTGTGTGTGTGTGTGAAAATATTGTAGAAAATAGGAAAGAAACTGGTTTGGTAAATAATCCAAAGTTCCTTAGTATTTTTGTTATTATTTTTAAAAAATAGTGCTCGATACGAAAGTAGAGCATAAATATGATTATTTATTTAAAAATATGATTCCAACTCGCTACATAAGAGGCCTCATGTTTCAAAACAAGAGCCGAAACCTTCAAAATAATATTTGAATTAACTTGAGTTAAAGTAGGCTCTGTTCCATCTTCAAGCGAAATTTTTTTGGGAATGACTTATTTCTGAAATTTACGAGTTTTAATTGTATGGTCAGAATTGAAATCAAAAATTTCCATGGTAACATCAAGTGCGGATTGTTTAGAATCGGCAGGGGTGGGGTGTTAATAATTTGTATCAGTATAGAGTTACTTTCATAGATGCCGGGTCAGGGTGTGGTGGGGGTGGCTAAATTTACGACGGAGGAAGTTTTTGCATAGTCTGGCTTGAGCGTCTATGGAGATTTATTTATTTATTTTTATTTTATTCTTTTATTATATCTCTTTATGAAAGGGATTTGTGTATATAAAAAGGCCGTAACGTTTGTTATCATTTTTTGTGGGGTATTAAAACTATGTATATGGGCTATGGATATTAAAATTTATTTTATTGTATGCGTGTTTTTTTTTTTTTTTTGTCAGTTATTCAGAGCGTAAGTTCGGTTGTGTCGGCAGAAAACCGTTAATTCTTGCCTGTTGTTTATAGGTTTTTATTGTTTAGAAGCTTAATAATGTGTAGTTTCTCATGGAGGCACAAAGGGCATGGGTCATCCCAAGTTTTGCAAGTTCTAGTCCTGTTAATGATTTTCCATTTTACTTTAGGTGTCCTATTTTTTTCTCTCAGGTGCCAAAAATATTTAGATAAAGAGATCTGATATCTTAAGTTTATGTTGTTGAAGGAGCATTTATGCTGCCTCCATCTGGTTTTAATGGCATTTTTCGTGGACCCAATGTATATCATATTATTTTTAGGGTTCTCCGTGGATGATATAGTGCATTGGTATACCACAGATTTGATGCAGCACTTATTTTCTAATGGGCAGTCTACCGGGTTTCTACAATCGCATACTTTTTCCCTATCATTATCTGATTTAAGTGTAGAGTTATTAAAACTATTAAGATAAGGGGGTTTGTTCAGGATTTTATTATTGTGTCTTCTAATTATACCTTCTAGATTTTCAGTGCAGCTGTAACTCAATTTTAGTGTGTTCTTATTGAATATATTACTAAGCCTACTTTTGGTGGGGAAGTGTTTATCGATTAGAGCTAAGAACTTCTGTCCTAGTTTAATACTAACCATTTGGTTGAACGGAGGTGTATACCAAATGATGTTTCTTTTCCTGTTTTTTATCTTTTGGTTATTGCAATTGTCCCTATATTTAATGTTAGCATTTTTATAACCACTACTTTTTAGGGCAGTGTTATAGAAGTCGTTATGTTGGTGGAATATTTCTTTGTTAGCGGAGTTACTGCTAATTCCATTTTCTATTGATGAGGGTATATGTTTAATTGTGGATGGAGGGTGTTTTGACTTCGGGTGTATATATAAGGGGCTAGCATTTGGTTTTCTATAAGGTTGGTACGTGTTGCTCGGTAAGTCTAGGGTTACGTCGAGGAAGTTTACCTTTTTCAATTTAGAAGAGACTGTTATCTTTAAGTTTAGATTTTTAAATTCACTAAACATAATTTTACGGATCTTCTCTATTTTAAACTAGTGGAACTCCTCACCACCATGAGCCCGTCATCTCTATACAGTCCGATGTCCTGGATATCAATCTCGCGATGTGCCGTTAGATTGTACAATATTAAAAGACCAACCAAGTCAGAAGACTCTGCAGAGTCTAATGATCCCATAGTGATGTCAAACAGGTGGTGATTGTTTTTTATCCATTGTTCCCCATTATGAATAAGGACGGAATTTTTGCGCTGAGAACTAACAAAAAAAAAACAAAAACACGCATACAATAAAATAAATTTTAAAATCCATAGCCCATATACATAGTTTTAATACCCCACAAAAAATGATAACCCTTTATGAAGTCGTCAAATAACAAACGTTACGGCCTTTTTATATACACAAATCCCTTTCATAAAGAGATATAATAAAAGAATAAAATACAAATAAATAAATAAATCTCCATAGACGCTCAAGCCAGACTATGCGAAAACTTCCTCCGTCGTAAATTTAGCCACCCCCACCACACCCTGACCCGGCATCTATGAAAGTAACTCTATACTGATACAAATTATTAACACCCCACCCCTGCCGATTCTAAACAATCCGCCCTTGATGTTACCATGGAAATTTTTGATTTCAATTCTGACCATACTATTAAAACTCGTAAATTTCAGAAATAAGTCATTCCCAAAAAAAATTCGCTTGAAGATGGAACAGAGCCTACTTTAACTCAAGTTAATTCAAATATTATTTTGAAGTTTTCGGCTCTTGTTTTGAAACATGAGACCTCTTATGTAGCGAGTTGGAATCATATTTTTAAATAAATAATTATATATATATATATATATATATATATATATATATAAACATAAAACATTAGGCAGCATATAATTTACATATAAAATCAAAAACTTGAAGACGAAATACTTGTTTGTCTTCCGAAAGATGTTTTTTGAATATCTGCTATTAATGATGTTTAGGAACAATTTCGGAACGTGCAAAGACACAACGCGAAGTTTTTCAAAATTTTAAGTGAGAATTTTATTTAAATATTTCTTGTGATGTGTTAAATCTATTTTTACAAGTGTATTCAGTTTATATGTCATGAACTAAGCATATAGTTCAATTATGTAGTGTAATGTCTTAGTAGTAGTTTTTTTTAAAGGAATTTTTCTGTACTGCGGATCAATAGTTTTTTATAAGCATAAAACATTAGGCAGCATATAATTTACATACAAAGAAATAATCACACATAGAATCAATCAGAAATATTAATGCCAATAATGGTGACACCCGTCACTAGAAACATAATATATGCATTAAAATACCGTTAATCCATAGAGTGAAGTGATTCTCGTCGAAACCATTGATGTCTGTCGTATTCAGTTTATGTGATGTTAAAATGCTAGTACTTACGAATAGTCCTCTATTCATCATCAGGCATGTGTTTTTTTCCTTATAAAATCAAAAAATTGAAGACGAAATACTTGTTTGTCGACCGAAAGATGTTTCAAATAAACTGAAAACTACAGACATCAATGGTTTCGACGAGGATCACTTCACTGTATGGATTCACAGTATTTTAATGCATATATTATGTTTCTAGTGACGGATGTCACCATTAATGTCATTAATATTTTTGAATGATTCTATGTGTGATTATTTCTTAGTATATATATATATATATATATATATATATATATATATTTAAGTATTTTTGATCGATTATCATGTGGCACAAGGTGGGAAATTAAAACTGGTTTTCGAAAGACAAGGGTGACTACAAAAGATGACACGGCAATAGTGTATTGACAATTGCTACAATCATTAAGCTCAGATTATTTTTCACAGTTTACGAGTAAGGAATTTACTCTAGTGACAATCGTTGTTCTCATGTCCGTTATCTTTATGCTAATTTTGCTATATATATATATATATATATATATATATATATATATATATATATATATATATATATATATATATATATATATTTATGTATTAAAAATTGTTTACATGACATAATTAAAATAATTTAGTTTACCGTACAGTAGATAGCTTAAAATATCTAAGTTTTCAATAATAGTTTTAAAGATTTCTTTCTTTAAATACAAAACCTTTAGACATTTCATAGTTGTTACCTCTCCCTGATGTTTACATCATCAAAATTAAGCTGTACATTACATAACATTAGTTTTATTCACCTCATAATTAAAAGATTTAACTTTTAGATTAACGGAAAAAATTTGTCTTCAAAAATGATGAACACATCAATTTTTGTTTTAGTAAAAACAACAACCTGATAAAAACATTGTGCTTATGTCGAAAGTGCTCGGAATAAATGAATATATATCAACATTTTAATTTTCTCTCTTCCTTTATTAAGGATACTAAGAATCTTGCCCTTGTATATGGGAGAATTCTACTGAACATAAGTAGACAAACCATGAAAGCTACAAAAATATGTGGTGAATTTTTATTTTATCGTTTATTAATTTCTGCTTTGTAATAATAAATACATTGAGCTCCTTTATAGATCAGTTTTCATATTGTATATTTCCAGGATCCTTTTGGATTATGTACCAAAATATTTATGACATTTTCTACATATATATATATATATATATATATATTTCTGAGATGAGGTATTATATACACTAATTACATTATTCGGACTATTTTCCTCACCTTTCTCTTCATCTTTAATACAACGTTTCGGAGCGTACAACGGCCGAAGCGTTGTAATAAATCTGCCGACTAAGATGAGGATTATAGTCCAAATAATGTAAATTGTGTGTATATATATATATATATATATATATATATATATATATATATATATATATATATATATATATATATATATAAGAATAAAGGGACATTCAATTCAACGAATATTAAGAAAATTGTAGTATCCTTGGTATGTCTGTTTAGTTGCATTGAATAAAGCGATGCATAAAAACCCTACTGAGTGAAACGGGTTATAGGAGAGAAAATAATTCACCACCCCAAGGTAATCTTAAAGCCTTTTAACTCTAAGATTAGAAAGTGAAGATTCGAATGTCTAGAGCATATATCACACAATACTAACTTTTATCTCCCTTGTAGTGTGATGCCATAACTGTCTATATCCTTTGATCATATGCTTCAGAATTTTCTCCTAAATTCCTCTGCATTATTCCATCAACTGAAAAAAATAAAATCTATAAAACTAATGTCCTGTATTACTTGTCATTGCTTTGGGTTACCGGAAAAATTCATCTCTAACGAGCTACCTCTATACTTGCCTAGTGTTTTATAGTAGCATCCTTCTGTGTCTGACGGCATACATTCCTGCTCGCATTATCAAGACTATTCTATCTGTAACATGAATTAATGCATTCTCCTTTATTGTTTTGTAAATCCATAAACAAAATTAAAACAAAGACTTATATTCAGGCGATAAGGGTAAGGTGATGTTTTTGTCAGAGACTCCCATTAAGCGTTCGTAGTCATAAACCTCTTTGGCCGAGTCTATTATTTCTGTCTTGTCTGTAGACATGCCAGCGACCAGGGCCGGTGTGTTAAAAACCTGGTCGGGTCTATTTCGCGGCCTACGTTTCCCCGAAACCTTTTACCGCTGCTTTTCTGATTTCGGAAAAATAAAATGCGGAGTGACAGGTCGATGATATTACTAAACGAAGCTCCAGACTACGGGACATCTTTCCCTTGAAGCCATAACGGAAAACGGCACACACGGCCCCACTACGTCTATCAATTCTAAAGGCAATACCCCGGCCACATATGCGGGAATATTCGACAACAAAGGTTCCGATACGATCCCAGGTTCAAGAAGCTTGAAAGATCGGACCAACTAAAGGAATCGATAATGATTAAAAGAGCATCGGAAACATGTCAGCGAAAATCAGCCCTTTTTTGTCATCACCGTCCTCCACACCTCTGAAAAAAAAAAACAAAAAAAAACAGATCTTATCCCTAATGACCAAATCATTTACTACCACACCAACCAAAATGGCAACCCTGAAAAGTGTTCCAACTATCTAATTTCCAATAAAAAAATAAATAATAAAATAAAATAAAACGAAACAAAAAAGATCTCCTGTATCCACTCTCAATTCATCCCCTTCACCAATACCCATGTCCTCATCCAAGAAATTTGAAAAAAAAAAAAGACAACGCAGCCGATAAAACATCACCAACCCCTTTACAATACCGGAGAGGACGTGTGTTCATATTGTAAATATTAATTAGGCTTTTCATTTTTAAGTTCGTTTTTCTATTTCCCAACCCCCACAGACAGATTGTGCATATGGTGATTTGTTAGTACTTCATAAAGTCTTTGAGGTATTATGGTTGTTGTAGTAAAAACAGTAGATAAGAATGTGGTATTTTGGTGCAAGGAATAAGGTATAAATTCATTGGGTCAGATGATGACCAGTTTTCTCTGTCCCCACTTTTTGGCCTTGTGCAACATTTTTTTTGTATTTCAACAATGATAAATATTGTCCATTGGAGTCAGTCGAGGAGAATTTCTAATGACGTCACGGTGATTAGCCTAAGAGAGACATAATATTATGACTACAAGGAGCGGTGTTATAACAATATAGTAAATATACTTTAGAATAATAAAAAAGGACCAAAATCTGAAACTTGAAGAATCCGACAAACCATATTCCGACGCATGAAAAAGCAACGCAAAAAAATCGTCAAAGAAACACATGCAGTATGTATAGATATACTTTTATTAAAATATCAAAACTTTTTTGATAGAAGGTTATTGGACAATTTATGCTAACATTCTCCCTGAAAACACAAAAATTTTCAAAGCCCTATGAAAATTAATTAAAAATATTAAAACTGATGCTCAATAACACCTACATTAATGAAAAATTGTTTCCTAACTAGCCATTATCCCACGCCTCTCTCTCTCTCTCTCTCTCTCTCTATATATATATATATATATATATATATATATATATATATATATATATATATATATATATATTATTAACAGCATGTTTTCATTAAGGTATGTCTCATTGAATAATTTAAACAAGTTTTGTCTATTTTCAAGAGGAACCTCTCATATTCACGGAGAAGATTTTTAGCATCCTCATTAAAGTAAGAAAGAAATGTACCATGTTGGTATATATTCCTAAATTCCGGGTACTTTCGACATTAGCACAATGTCATCATCAGGGTGTTGGTTGTTTTTCTAAAAAAAATTTTTTTCATCTGAAAGTAATTCTTTTAACTGCGACGTGAAAAACGGTAATGTTATGAACTATACTGTCTAGATTTCAAGATATAAACGTCAGAGAAGATACTTATGTTTGAAATGTCTATATGTATTTTTTTGATGATGTCATTGCGCTAATGTCGAAAGTACGCAGAATTAATGCATATGCATCAACATCGTACTTTTCACTTTTCCATTAATAAGGATAATAAGTATCTTGCCTGCGAATATGAGAGGATCATATTGAAAATAAGTAGAGAAAACATGTCGAAATTATACAATGAGACATTTCATAATATATATATATATATATATATATATATATATATAGACACATACACACACACACACACACATATATATATATATATATATATATATATATATATATATATATATATATATATATATATAAGAGTACATTGAAGTCATCACTCAAAGGCGACAGACTCTTTCATGCTAAACGCAATCATCAGGTCTGCTGGTTTGTCGCCTCTGAGTGTTGACTTCAATGTTCACTTTTATAATTACATACGCTCTATCTATCTCTGGACCACTTTATCCAATATATATATAGCATAACATAAAACTATATTTCTTCTTACATACATACATACATACATACATACATATATATATATATATATATATATATATATATATATATATATATATATATATGATAGTCGCCTACTCGGTTTTAATTACTCTCGTCTGCTGTGGGATATCTTTTACCTGTTGCTTAGGCATATTTGTGTTTGTTCAATCCACACAGAGTTCACATATGGTTTATACTACATTTATGCTGATAGGGCGTTGCGCATCATCTGGGTTAATCGACATTATTTTGTGCAAGGCCATTACATTCAATCCATAATTCATGATGGCGAGACTTTGTTCTAGACCATTCATCGACGGTTTTGTAAACGTTTCGTCTACATCATTTGACCCACAAGGCGTGGTATGGCTTTCAGTCACTTTCCGGCGGTGCCACCCACTCAGATCGGTGGTGCCACACGTTCGGATCGGCAGCTAATCATAAGAATCTACCTCCCGGACAAATCGACCTTGGTGAGATTCAAATCGAGCTTTCATAGTCAGAAAGCGCACATTCTAATCACGTTCGCATACACACACACACACACATGTATATATATATATATGTATATATATATATATATATATATATATATATATATATATATATATATATATATGTGTGTGTGTGTGTGGTACATCACAATGCTTTCGTTTCGACAGACTTCAATGTCGAAAGAGGACATCATTTTGACACCAACATTGAAAATACATAGCGATTCTAACACACACACACACACACACACGGATGCATGCATGCACAAACACACACTCACTTTTCAGCATTCTCTCTTAGATATGTCGTTTGAGAGATATGGTCAGGCTTAGAAAGTTAATTTTCACACGTGGAGAGCTGATGTAAAAATCTTGACACCTCAGTATCAAATTTTCTATAATTTCTAACATGTCAGGCGTTGGAAGAACTACAAGAAAGAATCTGCATTATGGGATTTTGTACTTTTTTGTCCGAATTTTAGCTGACGTGTTATTTTATTTTTATGTTTTATTTTTTATCTCTGGATTGTTCCTGGTTCCTGTGCGATGATGGCCGCCGTGGCCTCTCTCTCTGGAGTAATCTCCTATTTAAAATGGCAAAAAAGGGACTGACGCCCGTCATCCGGTCTCAGTTGACAGACATCTAAGTGGCAGAATGCGATGAGAAAAAGGGGAAAAGAATTACAGAACAATCCGAGATGTAAAAAAATCATGGTAATGACAATCCTATATGTAGAGCAGTAATGAGAAGCATGAAGTCATTAGCAAGAAGAAGAAGGAGGTAAAAAAAGAAGAGGAAGAGGAAAAATGGACGTATTGTAGATATGTGAAGAAAAATATTATGAACGTCAAAACGACGAGTAATAAGCAATAAAAAGCAAAAAAGAAAGAAAGGAGAAAATTGGATAAAAAGATTCGAAAGAGCAGCATCAATAACAATAATAATAATAATAATAATAATAATAATAATAATAATAATAATAATTAGAAGAAGAAGAAGAAGGAGGAGGAGAAAGAAGCTCGACAGGAAGGAAGGGTGAAAACAAAAACAAACAAAAAGGAACGAACGAAGAACGCTAGTATAAGAAAAAGAGGAAAAGACCAGAAAATTGAAAAAGAAAAAAAGAAGAAAAAAAAAGGGAAGCAAATGAATGAATCAACATTGATATTAGAAAACCTTAAGGAAGGAGTTTAAACTGTTAAGAAAAGAAAGAAAAAAGGAAAGAAAGTAAAAATAGAAATGAAAGCAGATTATAAAGGATGAAGCAAAACAAGAGATATAGCTTTTGTACTTTGCTATTTATTAGACACCGATTTTCTAGAGTCGTAAGTTCGATCTCCACCGGGTGTCTTGTATGTTAGTAAATTTAGCAAGCTAAGTTTAGTAATTTCGAAGAGATATAAAAACATGTTTCCCTAAGACAAATAACATGAAAGAAAGAAAGCAAGAAAAAAAAGAAATAAGGAAAGAAAGAAATAGAAGCTTAGATCAATATAAATCTCAAAGCGAGAAGAGAAGAAAGAAAAGTAAAAGAGAAAACAAACATTTTTTAAATTGCTTTTCTTCTCATTTGATCGCTCCATCTGTAATTCGAGACAGGTATGGAGAGAATACAAGAAAAAAGAAAGAAATACAGAAATGAATGAAAATGAAATAAAAATTCATATTATTTTTTTCGTGATTTATATATTTTCTAAAAGAGATAGATAGATAGAGAGAAAGAGATAGAGAGAAAATGAGAAGAAAGTGATATAAATATATATAGAAAACATTCAAATTTTAAAGAAATGTGAAATGAAATTGTGGCGCATTATAGAAAATAATATGGAAAAATCAAATAACATAAAAGAATATGGTATGAGTATGAGGGTGAAAATATTAAACAAATTCTGCGAGAGGAAATACAACGAGAAAAAAGGATTTTGAATCAAATGTGTGTACCATAGAAATAAAAAATAAAAAGGTAGGGGAAATACAGGGGAATGAAAAACAAAAAGAAAAACGGAGTTTAAAAAGGTGACATTAATAACGAGAAAGATAAATGACTGAAAAGCAGTAAATTAAAATAAACAAGAGAATGAAACATAAAAAAAAACAAATAATTTATTAAAATTAAATTAAGTAAGAAAGAGAATCGAAAGAAAACAAGTAAAAACATTAAGGATATTTGAAAAACAATGAAAATACAAAACAAAACGTTAATAAAAAATATCATTTCTAAGATGCGATATATGACTAAAGAAAATAAAAAAAGATCAAGTAAAAAAATCGATTAAGATTTTGAAATTTCAAAGATAATTCCAGATGAGAATTTTAGAGAAATAAAAGATTATGAAGATAAACAACTGAACATAGAATTTAAAAAAAAAATGCTTTTAAAGAAGTGGAATTGAAAGAAGGCCTGGAAAGAGAAACCTACGTCGGACTTAGGTGAAGAAGATATTAAAGATAAAAAAGGGTAACAAGTAAAAAAAAAAATAATGTCGAAAAGAAACAGAGCTGGAAATAAATAGAAAGAAAGGAAAAAAAAATGAAGACAGGAAGGAAGTAAAGGCACATGAAAAAACAAGACTGGCAGAAAGAGGGAAATGCTTGTTAGGGAAGGAAAGAAAAATAATGCGGAAAATAAAAGGAGAAAAAGCGAAAATAAGTAAGAAAGAAAAGTAACGAGAAGAAGCGAAGGTGAAGAAAAGAATTTATAAAGGAAGAACGCAGTTAAGAATGAAAAACAAAGAAAAAAGTAAAATAATTTCAAGAAAAAGAACTAAGTGAGGGCGAGGAAGAAAGATATTTGAAATTTACAAAAGAGACAAGAGAAAAAGGGATTTTTTAACAGGGGGATATGACACATATTAACCGCCGGGGGATAAACAAAAATAAATATAGTTATGAATGAAGGTAGAAATAGAATAAAAGGAAAAAAAAATATACAGGAAGTGAAATGTTAAAAGAGGAAGTGAAGTGAAAAAAGAAAATAAATTAAAGAAGAAAAGGCGAAAGAAAGAAAAAAGAAAATTATAAAAAGAAATAGAGAAATAGAAAGAAAGAATGTATAATAGAAAAAAGAAAGAAATAACGAAGGAAAGATGAAATCATAAAACTAAGTACTAGGTTGGTGCAAAAATAATGACGTAATAATGTCGTTTTTTGTTATATTTTTTTACGTCAAAAACGACATTATTACGTCATTATTTTTGCACCAACCTAATGGAAAGGAAGAAAACGAAACTGTGAAAACACAACGAAAGAACGGAAGAAAGAAAGAAAGAAAGAAAGAACGGAAGAAAGAAAGAAGATAAATAAGGAGAAGTGAAAGGTAAGCAGAAGAAGAGAGAAATAAGAAAATATATAAATAAGTATAAAAATATGGTAGGGCACAATAAAATTGATACACAAAAGAGTGTAGAGAAAAAGAGAGAAAATGGGCAATAAAAAATAATGGGAACAAAGGAGAATCAAATACAAATCAAGACTTGTGAAAAGAAAATGTGAAAAATCGAAAAAAAGAGAAAGGAAAGAAAAGGTAAGGAAGAAAGAAGAAATAGAATTTCAGCGCTACGATTAAAAATTTGTAAAATTCATTGCGTTATACAAAACAAAGAATGCGAGAAGGAAAAGGCAAAATAAACACGTGAAATTGCTGGATGGAATCAAAGATGAATAAAAAAGAGAGAAAGATCTAAACAGTTCAATACACAGTCATCTCATTATCTCAAACACACACATACACACACACACACCCAAATGCAAATACGTTTGCACAAAAGCACAATAAAGAAAGAAAGACACGTGAAGAAAGAAAGAAAGAAAGAGATGAGAAGAAAGAAAGAAAAAATAGTATAATCTAAGATGGACTAAACGGAAAGAAAGAAAGCAAGAAAGATAGAAAGACGGAAAGGAAGAAAGAAGGAAATGAGAGGAAATTCTAATATGAACTAAATGGAAAGAAAGCAAGAAAGAAAAAAAAAAGATAAAATAAATCAATAAGAAAAATAGAAGGAAAGAAAATTGTGTATAATGCACGTATGAATAAACAAAAAGAACGAAGGAAAGAACGAAAGAAAGAAATAAAAAAAGAAGAAAATATAAGATGAACAAAGCGGAAAGAAAGAGTAGAAGAAATAAATGAGAAAAAACAAAGAAAATGTGTGTAATGTATGAACTCATTAGGTAGAAAGACAAAACGACAGAAAAAGAAAAAAATCAATTGGAAATAGGAAAAAGATAAGATATAAAAGTGTTTTATAACGGCATTTTTCAAATGAGAAATTCCATTAGGACAAATAATGATGTTGGTCGTTATACTCACGGCATTTGGGCCGTTATATTCCCAGGCCTTCTTTGGTGTCTTAGTAAAAACCGTGGGATTTTGAACCTCAGATGTAGACTATTCTGCTTTCAGTCAATTGATACTTTTTTGTCGTATTCAACTTGCTCTCACTCTTCTGTTTCTCCAATGAACTAGAGAATGTAAGTTTTCACAACACCAGAAAATAAGATATCATTTTGACCAGCGTTTTAATCCAATGGTGTAAATGTGCATCCTTCAACCTAATATTTCTACACAAGTAAGGGAATTCATGAATGTCCCTGCTCAGATCCTGGTATCTTTGAGTGTTATTTTCAATCAGCTCACAAATGGTATCCATCGCAATGCAAGGTCTGCTGAGGATGCTAATAGATTCTAGCAAATGGGCCAATTCTTTCAGTCATCTTTTCGTTTTGGGTTATTCTAACAGAAATCCTGATGATAAAAGTTACCTCACAAATACATTAACGGGATTTATCTAGTTTAAAGCTTGTACGTGGGTAAGTAAAAATTATCTACACTTTTGCCATATCATTTGGCACACTGTCATT